>JAIOJX010000028.1:37083000-38283000 GCA_022376925.1 Tragulus kanchil | reverse complement strand
TCAATTCTTAGCCTCTGCTGGGCTGCTGACTCTCTTCACTAAGAACATGCACATACTTCTGGGCCCCTGGGGCTCACAAGGTTCCCTGCAGTTCACGCTCCAGGTTAGGAACTGTAAGACCAGGTCCCTCCAGCACTCACATGCCACGGTATTATTAACAGGAGAGCCCAGAGTCAAAAATCCAGCTCACTCTTCATGTCCTACAGAACCATCAGCATCTCCCCCTTCGCCCCTGCCTTGGGCACACTGTACATCAAGGTGCACCTCTTACCATTTGATTTGCACCAGGAATAGAGTGGCTCAGGGCCACTCTGTGTGCCCCACAAGAGCAACGTTCTCTAAGGACATACACACACACACACACACAGTTCTGGTGATTTTGCAAACAGATACTTACATTAGCATTTTATTTTCTTCATATCATCTATAAACCTCCCAAATGGGTGAGCTGGATGCTTCTCTCCTTCTAAATTTCCTCTAGCTTTCATCCAGTTGAATAACTACAGTTTGATGGACTACTTCACCGGGAATGCAGCCCTCAAACAAGCCCACATACATAGCATCCTTGCCCCAGCAGCAGCGAATGAAGGAGTCCTGACATCGCCCCCTGAAGCAGCCAGCGGAGCTGGCTAGACGGTGCCATTCCTTGCTCCACCCCCTCCTCAGCACAATAGGCTATTTACAGAGCCTTCAAAGTGCCCTCTTTGTCTGGCACTTGCTGGGCAGAGCTGGGGCTCGGGAGCAACAAGAGAGCAGCCGCCAGGCCATGTGCTGCTCTTTTAATGGGGCCTCTCCAAACCCGCTAGATTCTTGCTCCTTAACCCCGGCTGGCAAAGTACCTAAAGCTAGATTTGCTTAAACCATCCCCTCTGGAACGAAAAGAGCAGTGGGGCTCTTCCTAGAGAGAGGAGGTACAGAAGAAGCTCCACAGAGGTGCCCAAGTCCATGGACCTGTCCTCACCCATGCAGGAATTTCTGACCATGGTCACTAACTTGGGCCATCTCCTCATCCAGAGCACAAAACAGAGAAGGCCCACTGGGGTCACTGCAGGATGCCAGGCACATGGAGCAAGTGGTGCCACAGGAAATTATCTCCATCCGCTGCCTCGGGGCTTTCCTTCCCAAGGAAGCACAGTGAGCCTTCGACCGCTGAATTTTCATTAAGGCGATTCCACGGAAGATTTTACAAGGATACAGGGAGTGGAGATGCTCTGTTTTTAGAAAACTCATTTATTGAAATAGTTGAAGCAAACTGAGTAATTCCATACTCAACGATTCTCTGCCCATCTCCTTAAAGTTGTCCGAGAATGGGACACAGAAGCTTTCCCAGGCAAGTCCAGGGCTAAACTGATTTTTAACCAGTAGGATTAGGGCCAGGCCTCACCCTTTCACACTGGCCACAGGCCATCACTACCACATACGCCCCAAGATAAAGAAATTCCAAAGATAACATGCCCAACTAGGACAGATATATTTTGGGGGATTAGATGCCTACTTGTAGTAAGTCTATTACACATATATTTAAGTCACACAACAATATATATTACTTTAGAAATATCTGTTGTGTTTCTATTCACATTTCACAAATATCTTATTCAAAGTATTTGAATGTGCTTCTTCCAAAAGGGTCTCTGGTAATTCTAAAGGCATTTTTTGAGGATTAACAGTTTTCTGTGGACATACATAGCATCCTTGCCCCAGAACTGAAGGAGTCCTGACATCGCCCCTGAAGCAGCCAGCGGAGCTGGCTAGACGGTGCCATTCCTTGCTCCACCCCCTCCTCAGCACAATAGGCTATTTACAGAGCCTTCAAAGTGCCCTCTTTGTCTGGCACTTGCTGGGCAGAGCTGGGGCTCGGGAGCAACAAGAGAGCAGCCGCCAGGCCATGTGCTGCTCTTTTAATGGGGCCTCTCCAAACCCGCTAGATTCTTGCTCCTTAACCCCGGCTGGCAAAGTACCTAAAGCTAGATTTGCTTAAACCATCCCCTCTGGAACGAAAAGAGCAGTGGGGCTCTTCCTAGAGAGAGGAGGTACAGAAGAAGCTCCACAGAGGTGCCCAAGTCCATGGACCTGTCCTCACCCATGCAGGAATTTCTGACCATGGTCACTAACTTGGGCCATCTCCTCATCCAGAGCACAAAACAGAGAAGGCCCACTGGGGTCACTGCAGGATGCCAGGCACATGGAGCAAGTGGTGCCACAGGAAATTATCTCCATCCGCTGCCTCGGGGCTTTCCTTCCCAAGGAAGCACAGTGAGCCTTCGACCCGCTGAATTTTCATTAAGGCGATTCCACGGAAGATTTTACAAGGATACAGGGAGTGGAGATGCTCTGTTTTTAGAAAACTCATTTATTGAAATAGTTGAAGCAAACTGAGTAATTCCATACTCAACGATTCTCTGCCCATCTCCTTAAAGTTGTCCGAGAATGGGACACAGAAGCTTTCCCAGGCAAGTCCAGGGCTAAACTGATTTTTAACCAGTAGGATTAGGGCCAGGCCTCACCCTTTCACACTGGCCACAGGCCATCACTACCACATACGCCCCAAGATAAAGAAATTCCAAAGATAACATGCCCAACTAGGACAGATATATTTTGGGGGATTAGATGCCTACTTGTAGTAAGTCTATTACACATATATTTAAGTCACACAACAATATATATTACTTTAGAAATATCTGTTGTGTTTCTATTCACATTTCACAAATATCTTATTCAAAGTATTTGAATGTGCTTCTTCCAAAAGGGTCTCTGGTAATTCTAAAGGCATTTTTTGAGGATTAACAGTTTTCTGTGGTATATCTTCACAGCTTCCTTGACCTTGTATCTGTAACTACCACCACAAAAATTCTCCCAAGTCATAGGAATACATCTATATAATGTTAAGACAGTTTAAAAAATACCTGTCCTATGGGTATATTCATATTATATTCATATAATTAAACCACACACTTCACTGCTGTTTATGATAATATCCAACCCCTTGCCTTTGTAAAGCCCAACTTGCAGAAATAATCACCCAGCCAGTGCTCAATTTCAAAGTCTCAGACTTTTATAAGAACCCAAGACTCAGATTGGCAGACGGGAGCTTTAAGGCAGGGTACCCCCACCTACTGATGTTGTTCAAAATAGCACCCAAGAGGGCACTCCAAAACGCAAAAGCCTTGGTAAGACTCCAACTTAGAGAAAGCTTGGGAAAACCTCATCTTCTTTTGGGCAGGTATCTAATTTAAAATCCACGTGGGGGTACAAACTGAAATCTTTCAATCCCATTCATGAAGCCTGGAAGTAAACTTCATAACAACAATATAGACATCAAACAGTGAAAAATGAAGTGGCCGTAAGCACAAAAACATACAAAAACCAAATACAAAAAAAACCAAAAACCCAGTGGACTTGATCACACCCTCTCGGGGGAGCTGCATGCAGAGGCAGGTGAGTGTGGTCAACCTTCAGGCTCCAGGGACAGAAACAAGATGATGAGAAGCAACTCCCCACCTCGGCTCTAGGACCTGGGAAGTTAATCTGGAATGAACGACAGGGCTACGGTGCACAGGAACCAGGGAATCAGGGGGGAAAAAAGCAATGTCTGTGAGGGTGTCTGTGAGGCCACTGTTGGACCTAGCAAGCAGTGCACCACGTGCTCAAAGGGTCCAGGCCCAACTAGGACAGATATATTTTGGGGATTAGATGCCTACTTGTAGTAAGTCTATTACACATATATTTAAGTCACACAACAATATATATTACTTTAGAAATATCTGTTGTGTTTCTATTCACATTTCACAAATATCTTATTCAAAGTATTTGAATGTGCTTCTTCCAAAAGGGTCTCTGGTAATTCTAAAGGCATTTTTTGAGGATTAACAGTTTTCTGTGGTATATCTTCACAGCTTCCTTGACCTTGTATCTGTAACTACCACCACAAAAATTCTCCCAAGTCATAGGAATACATCTATATAATGTTAAGACAGTTTAAAAAATACCTGTCCTATGGGTATATTCATATTATATTCATATAATTAAACCACACACTTCACTGCTGTTTATGATAATATCCAACCCCTTGCCTTTGTAAAGCCCAACTTGCAGAAATAATCACCCAGCCAGTGCTCAATTTCAAAGTCTCAGACTTTTATAAGAACCCAAGACTCAGATTGGCAGACGGGAGCTTTAAGGCAGGGTACCCCCACCTACTGATGTTGTTCAAAATAGCACCCAAGAGGGCACTCCAAAACGCAAAAGCCTTGGTAAGACTCCAACTTAGAGAAAGCTTGGGAAAACCTCATCTTCTTTTGGGCAGGTATCTAATTTAAAATCCACGTGGGGGTACAAACTGAAATCTTTCAATCCCATTCATGAAGCCTGGAAGTAAACTTCATAACAACAATATAGACATCAAACAGTGAAAAATGAAGTGGCCGTAAGCACAAAAACATACAAAAACCAAATACAAAAAAAACCAAAAACCCAGTGGACTTGATCACACCCTCTCGGGGGAGCTGCATGCAGAGGCAGGTGAGTGTGGTCAACCTTCAGGCTCCAGGGACAGAAACAAGATGATGAGAAGCAACTCCCCACCTCGGCTCTAGGACCTGGGAAGTTAATCTGGAATGAACGACAGGGCTACGGTGCACAGGAACCAGGAAGAACACCTTCAGGGAAGTGAACATGAAGTTACAATGTCTGTGAGGGTGTCTGTGAGGCCACTGTTGGCTAAGCAGGCACCACGTGTCAGGCCAGTGTGAGCAGGTGCACACAAGAGTGCGTGTAAGGCTCATAAAGTCCTGTTACACAGAGTCATGGCCATCAGTGCAAAGACAGGACACCAGGCAGGGAAGTTCAAGTTGCTACCCAGCTCCACACAGAACAGGACTAGAGCCCGGGCCAAGGGCAAGGCCACCAGACCTTGAGAGGCAGGTGCTGGGACCTAGCATACACTGATTCAAAGCCAGACAAAGGTGGGGCACAATGCAGAGGATGGCAAACAGCCAGGAAACACAGAGCTATTAAGAAGTTGGGGGTGTGACTCCCCTTGTGAAGGGACAAAGACAATCTGATGGTTGCACACAGGAGAATACCCCTCACAACACAGAGCACTAACCACTACATGATCACGGCTAGAACGCTCTTCAGTCTTTACCAAAGGAGGAGATTCTGACACACACCAAGACACGGGTGAACCGTGCAAACGTCAGGCCAAGTGAAAGAAGTTGGACACGAAAGGGCAAATGCTGCAGGATTCTGCTTACATGAGGGACCGAAAATAGGCAAATCCACAGTGACAGAAATAGAAGCTGCCAGGGGGTGGGTGGGAGTGAACTGCTCCCCAAGCACAGTGCGTTTGGATGATGAGAAATGCTGGAACTAGAACTGGCAATGGTTCCCTGGTAATGTACTTCAATGCACAGTGCGTCTGATATGATGGAAATCTTTCAATCCCATTCATGAAGCCTGGAAGTAAACTTCATAACAACAATATAGACATCAAACAGTGAAAAATGAAGTGGCCGTAAGCACAAAAACATACAAAAACCAAATACAAAAAAAACCAAAAACCCAGTGGACTTGATCACACCCTCTCGGGGGAGCTGCATGCAGAGGCAGGTGAGTGTGGTCAACCTTCAGGCTCCAGGGACAGAAACAAGATGATGAGAAGCAACTCCCCACCTCGGCTCTAGGACCTGGGAAGTTAATCTGGAATGAACGACAGGGCTACGGTGCACAGGAACCAGGAAGAACACCTTCAGGGAAGTGAACATGAAGTTACAATGTCTGTGAGGGTGTCTGTGAGGCCACTGTTGGCTAAGCAGGCACCACGTGTCAGGCCAGTGTGAGCAGGTGCACACAAGAGTGCGTGTAAGGCTCATAAAGTCCTGTTACACAGAGTCATGGCCATCAGTGCAAAGACAGGACACCAGGCAGGGAAGTTCAAGTTGCTACCCAGCTCCACACAGAACAGGACTAGAGCCCGGGCCAAGGGCAAGGCCACCAGACCTTGAGAGGCAGGTGCTGGGACCTAGCATACACTGATTCAAAGCCAGACAAAGGTGGGGCACAATGCAGAGGATGGCAAACAGCCAGGAAACACAGAGCTATTAAGAAGTTGGGGGTGTGACTCCCCTTGTGAAGGGACAAAGACAATCTGATGGTTGCACACAGGAGAATACCCCTCACAACACAGAGCACTAACCACTACATGATCACGGCTAGAACGCTCTTCAGTCTTTACCAAAGGAGGAGATTCTGACACACACCAAGACACGGGTGAACCGTGCAAACGTCAGGCCAAGTGAAAGAAGTTGGACACGAAAGGGCAAATGCTGCAGGATTCTGCTTACATGAGGGACCGAAAATAGGCAAATCCACAGTGACAGAAATAGAAGCTGCCAGGGGCGGGGTGGGTGGGAGTGAACTGCTCCCCAAGCACAGTGCGTTTTGGATGATGAGAAATGCTGGAACTAGAACGTGGCAATGGTTCCACAATACTGGTAATGTACTTAATGCAATGGAACCACACATCTGATTTTGGTTTAAAATAGTAAATTTTATGTTATGCATGCATCACTTTGCCAACAAAGGTCTGTATAGTCGAAGCTATGGTTTTCCCAGTAGTCATGTATGGATGTGAGAGGTGGACCATGAAGAAGGCTGAGTGCCAAAGAATTGATGCCTTTGAACTGTGGTGCTGAAGAAGACTCTTGAGAGTCCCTTGGACAGCAAGGAGAACAAACCAGTCAAACCTAAAGGACATCAATCCTGAATATTCATTGGAAACTGATGTTGAAGCTGAAGCTCCAATACTTTGGCCACCTGATGTGAACAGACAACTCATTGGAAAACATCCTGATGCTGGGAAAGATTGCGGGCAGGAGGAGAAGGGGACGAAAGAGGATGAGATGGTTGGACGGCATCACTGAGTCAACAGATGTGAGTTGGAGCAAGTTCTCGGAGATGGTGAAGCACAGGGAAGCCTGGCATGCTGCAGTCTATGGAATCACAAAGAGTCGGACATGACTGAGCAAATGAACTGATATTCTTAGCAGAATTTTGAAAATTTTAATCACTTACAAAAAAAATGTTTTTAATCACTTAGAAAAACATCCAGCAGGATTTAGTGACTTAGTGGATATAAATGGGGGAAAAAGGGAAGGACTTAGCTGAGTTTCTGGGTCTGGAGGACGATTGTGGAACCATGAAGAGGGGAGGGATGAGCAGGCTTTACCCCTCAGAGTGAGTGGAAGTTTGGCCCATTTTCTCCCCACGCTCCTCTGGGCTCCCCTGTTGCCAGTCGCAGGGCTGCCATGGAGGCACATGTCACAGTGCTCCTCACTTCCATTCCTCCTCTGAGTTCCTGACCTTCAAAGCTCACCCCTCTCCCAAAGACAAGCAGAAGACCCCTTGCCTCCATACCCAGTCCACTGTCCACCCTCTGCTCCCTGGCCCTGCTTTAAGATGCCCAAATGCTCCCTAAATAGGCGAGAGGCTGCTTTCCTGAATAAAGTCTTACAGGACCCACTCTATCATCAGAGGCAAGTCCTTCCTCTGAATTCCAGGCACACCTTAGTAGTAGCCCTTGAGTGATCCTCGGGGTCCTTCTGTTTTTCACTTCTGGTGAGTGTTTCCTTCCCTTGGGGAGGTGCTTCCCTTCCTTGTAGGGAGTGGCCCCAGCCCACCTGTCTCAAGATGCCCTCGCTGCTCAGCATGGTGCCCTGCCCAAAACAGGTGTTTCCTAAATATGTCCTGAGTCACAAACGACCCTCTGCGATTCTGCCCGGTTCTTTGTTGCAAGCCTCAGATGTGTTACGTATACAGAGCTGTGACTGTCCAAAGAGAAAGGGGGTATTTCTTGACTTCCTATTTGTGCATTCCAGTCCCCAATGATGAAAAGAACATGTTTTTTGGTGTTAGTTCTAGAAGGTCTTGTAGGTCTTCATAGAACCGTTCAACTTCCACTTCTTCAGGATTAGTGGTTGGGGCACAGCCTTAGATCACTGTGATACTGAATGGTTTGCCTCAGAAACGAACTGAGATCATGCTGCCATTTTTGAGATTGCGCTCAAGTACTGAATTTTGGACTTTGATTATGAGGGCTATTCCATTTCTTCTAAGGAATTCCTGCCCCCAGTAGTAGATACAATGGTCATCTGAATTAAATTTGCCCATTCTGGTCCATTTTAGCTCACTGGTTTCTAAAATGTCAATGTTCCCTCTTGCCATCTCCTGTTTGACCACTTCTAATTTACCTTGATTCATGGACCTAACATTCCAGGTTCCTTTGCAATACTGTTCTTTACAGTATCAGACTTTTCTTTCACCACTAGACACATCCACAACTGGGCATTGTTTCCGCTTTGGCTCAGCCTCTTCATTCCTTCTAGAGCTCTTTCTCCTCTCTTCTCTAGTAGCATATTGGGCACCTACCAACCTGTGGGGTTCATCTTTCAGTGTCATATCTCTTTTCCTTTTCATACTGTTCATGAGGTTCTCAAGGCGAGAATGCTGAAGGAGTCTGCCATTCCCTTCTCCAGTGGACACATTTTGTCAGAACTCTCCACCATGACCCGTCTGTCTTGGGTGGCCCTACCCAGTATGGCTTTGCAGGTTTAATAAAGTCTTACAGGACCCACTCTATCATCAGAGGCAAGTCCTTCCTCTGAATTCCAGGCACACCTTAGTAGTAGCCCTTGAGTGATCCTCGGGGTCCTTCTGTTTTCACTTCTGGTGAGTGTTTCCTTCCCTTGGGGAGGTGCTTCCCTTCCTTGTAGGGAGTGGCCCCAGCCCACCTGTCTCAAGATGCCCTCGCTGCTCAGCATGGTGCCCTGCCCAAAACAGGTGTTTCCTAAATATGTCCTGAGTCACAAACGACCCTCTGCGATTCTGCCCGGTTCTTTGTTGCAAGCCTCAGATGTGTTACGTATACAGAGCTGTGACTGTCCAAAGAGAAAGGGGGTATTTCTTGACTTCCTATTTGTGCATTCCAGTCCCCAATGATGAAAAGAACATGTTTTTTGGTGTTAGTTCTAGAAGGTCTTGTAGGTCTTCATAGAACCGTTCAACTTCCACTTCTTCAGGATTAGTGGTTGGGGCACAGCCTTAGATCACTGTGATACTGAATGGTTTGCCTCAGAAACGAACTGAGATCATGCTGCCATTTTTGAGATTGCGCTCAAGTACTGAATTTTGGACTTTGATTATGAGGGCTATTCCATTTCTTCTAAGGAATTCCTTCCCACAGTAGTAGATATAATGGTCATCTGAATTAAATTCTCCCATTCTCATCCATTTTAGTTCACTGATTCCTAAAATGTCAATGTTCACTCTTGCCATCTCCTGTTTGACCACTTCTAATTTACCTTGATTCATGGACCTAACATTCCAGGTTCCTATGCAGTATTGCTCTTTACAACATCAGACTTTACTTTCATCACCAGACACATCCACAACTGGGCATTGTTTCCGCTTTGGCTCAGCCTCTTCATTCCTTCTAGAGCTCTTTCTCCTCTCTTCTCTAGTAGCATATTGGGCACCTACCAACCTGTGGGGTTCATCTTTCAGTGTCATATCTCTTTTCCTTTTCATACTGTTCATGAGGTTCTCAAGGCGAGAATGCTGAAGGAGTCTGCCATTCCCTTCTCCAGTGGACACATTTTGTCAGAACTCTCCACCATGACCCGTCTGTCTTGGGTGGCCCTACCCAGTATGGCTTATTGTCTCACTGAGCTGCGCAAAGTTGTGAGCCATGTGATCATTTTGGTTAGTTTTCTGTGACTGAGGCTTTCATTCTGTCTGCCCTCTGATGGATGAGGATAAGAGGCTTGTGCAAGCCTCCTCATGGGAGGAACTGGCTGTGGGGAAAACTGCGTCTTGCTCTGGTGGACAAGGCCATGCTCAGTAAGTCTTTAATTCAATTTTCCGTTGATGGATAGGGCTGTATTCCCTCCCTGTAGTTTGGCCTGAGGCCAGACTATGGCAGGGGTAATGGCAATAACGGCGACCTCCTTCAAAAGGACTTACACCAGCACTCCAAGCCTCCCAGGACTGTTTTAGTTAGTGCCCCTGAGAATAAGCTAGAGAGTTCCAGAAAAACATCTACTTCTGCTTCAATGACTTTGCTAAAGCTTCTGTGTAGATCACAACAAACTGTGGAATATTCTTAAAGAGATGGAAATACAAAACCACCTTATCTGCCTCCTGCGAAACCTGTAAGCAGGTCAAGAAGCAGCATGGAACAATGGACTAGTTCCAAACTGGGAAAGCAGCATGAAAAGGCTGTATAGTGTCACCCTGCTTATTTAACTTATATACAGAGTACATCCTGCAGAATGCTAGGCTGGATGAAGCACAGGCTGTAATCAAGATTGCGGGAAGAAACAGCAACATCAATATCAGTATCAGATATGTAGATGACACCACCCTTATGGCAGAAAGCGAGAAGGCATTAAAGCGCCTCTTACTGAAGGTGGAAAAGGAGAGTGAAAAAGCTGACTTAAAATCAACATTGAAAAATCAAAGATGATGGCACCTGGTTCCATCACTTCATGGCAAATAGATGGGCAAACAATGGAAACAGTGACGGGCTTTATTTTCTTGGGCTCCAAAATCACTGCAGATGGTGACTGCAGCTATGAAATTAAAAAGACGCCAGCTCCTTGGTAGAAGAGCTATGACAAACCTAGAGAGCATACTAAAAAGTAGAGACATCACTTTGCCGACAAAGGTCCATAAAGTCAAAGCTATGGTTTTTCCAATAATCATGTACTGATGTGAGAGCTGGACAATAAAAAAAGCTGAGCACCAAAGAATTGATACCTTTGAACTGTGGTACTGGAGAAGACTCTTGAGAGTCCCTTGGACAGCAAGGAGAACAAACCAGTCAAACCTAAAGGACATCAATCCTGAATATTCATTGGAAACTGATGCTGAAGCTGAAGCTCCAATACTTTGGCCACCTGATGCAAAAAGCTGACTCATTGGAAAAGACCCCGATGCAGGGAAAGACTGAGGACAGGAAGAGAAGGGGACGATAGAGGATGAGATGGTTGGATGGCATCACTGAGTCAATGGACACCAGTTGGAGCAAGCCCTGGGAGATGGTGAAGGACAGGGAAGCCTGGTGTACTGCAGTTCATGGAGTCACAAAGAATCGGACATGACTAAGCGACACAACAACAACAACGACGACAACAGAGTGTTTTCAAACTCCAGCACCCATGCTGCTTGTGTGAGTTAGGGCACTGGGATGGAAGCAGCACCTTCCACAGGACGTGGAGGGAAAGAAACAAAGCAGTACACAAGGCAGCAAGCCACCGACTGATAGGCTGCCTCAACACATTCTCCTTCCCACCTTGCATTTCTCCAACTGTTTCACTTACGTATGATGTCACCCCAGGCTCACCTAGGGGCGACAGCCCTCGCTTTTCCTTCACAGAAATCGAGGCATCCTTTCCCACCTTTGATTGAGTGCTAATGTAAGACAAATCAAGGCTGCCCACGGGGAAGGCAAGATCACAAATGCCTCTCAAGTAGAACAGCCAATGCCCGAGGGAGGGTGGAGTCCAGATCCCGACCCCAGGGCTGGCCACCAACACGTGAATGTGAGTTTTCTCTGACAGGAAGGCAAATCCTCTGTCAACTACAGATGGGCACTTGCCAAGTGCACTGTCAACGACTGAACAACAAGAGCGTTTGTCATCTGCAGACTGAACCCTGTGCTGCTGCAGCTGCTGACCTCAACATCCCACAAGGAGCTCAGGGTGCAGTGAGGCACTCTGGGCTCCAGGGAATCTGGTGGGACAGGTCTTTAGATGGGTGGATATTTTCAGGAACAGATTTTATGGTCCTAATCTTCGCATCTCCTCATATCTAGAAAAGCACTAAATCCTTGTTGATGACATCAGATCCTCTTGACTAACAGAGCACATTGTGTAAAATGAGTGGTTAATGGTACTGAACCCCCACTTCACCAAAATCTTATATATGGACCTTCTACCACTGCCTCTGGGGAGCAGTCCTTCAGAGCTATCTGAGGTGCTGCCTCCCAGGCTACATCCTCACTTTGTCCCAAATCAAACTTAACTTGCAACGTTCATGTTGTGCGTCTTTTTCAGTCGACACCTCCAAACTGGAGAAACCACCCAGAGGCTGGAGGGAGGAGCCCTCAGAAACTCCCAGTGGCCATCTGGGACACGAGGAATGTTGCTCAGCATTCCCCAGAGAGAAACCGCCACCAGGCATGCAGCTCTCCTCCCTTCTTCCTTCAACACAGAGACAGAGACCTATCAGGTACACACTTGGGAAGGTGGTAATTACAGTCAGGCCCTGCCCAGTGAAGATATCCAGGTCACCGAAGAGCCTCTGGGTGAGACTCATAAATGGCATGGATCTAAGAGGAAGTGTTTCCACTCAAAATAAAATTCCTAAGAGAAGCAAGATGTCCCCCCTGGTCTTCAAACAACTGTTTGAACAACTGTTAAGTGGTATCTTAACACTGGGTGATGGCCTCACTGAGTCAACGGACATGAGTTTGAGCAAGCTCCGGGAGACGGTGAAGGACAGGGAAGCCTGGCGTGATGTAGTCCATGGGGTTACAAAGAGTCAGACACGACTGAGGGACTGAAATGCTATTTGGATATGTGTCACAACGTGGCAGGGGCGTTTCCCAGTAAGAGCCAGACGAGGGAGCAGCCCTGGATAGAGAAGCCCCGTGGCCACCGGCTCTGCTTCACTGGCCCAAGACCAGGAGGCTGTTTGTTAGGCTGACCGGAGGCTTCTGTGAGAACCAAGGAAGAAGAGGCTCCTATGGGCGAAGCTTTCTCTCGTGAGTGGCTCTGACAGGCGTATTGTTTCAGCTGATCTGCACGCAGGGAGGATCCTCATTACGTCTGTGGGCCTGCGTGTCACGGAGCATGACACCGTGGTCTGGGGCAGTCAGGCAATGCTAGGAGAGCCTGTTCTGACAACAGCCAGAGAAGAAGTAGAATTCCTATGGCCACTGAAACAATCCAGAAGAACAGCCTCTCCACCTCCCTGGTCGGCAATGAACCACAAAGCAAACCCTGAAGCAGGAGGCTCCCAAGAGAAGGGGAGAACAATGGAACAGGAAACAGGAGCAAGGGGCTTTCACAACGGCCGGGGCCAGACCCACCTGGCAGGGCGCCCCCTCTGAGGGCCTCAGGACCGGGAGGAGGTCTATTTGTTTGAGGAACTGCACACAGAGGTGCCAAAGTTCTAGGGTCCCCTCAGATGCTCTGTCCTAGTATAAAGCTTCTGGTAGAAACCCAGTGATCCAGTTTTATCCCCAGAGAGAAACCGCCACCAGGCATGCAGCTCTCCTCCTTCTTCCTTCAACACAGAGACAGAGACCTATCAGGTACACACTTGGGAAGGTGGTAATTACAGTCAGGCCCTGCCCAGTGAAGATATCCAGGTCACGAAGAGCCTCTGGGTGAGACTCATAAATGGCATGGATCTAAGAGGAAGTGTTTCCACTCAAAATAAAATTCCTAAGAGAAGCAAGATGTCCCCCCTGGTCTTCAAACAACTGTTTGAACAACTGTTAAGTGGTATCTTAACACTGGGTGATGGCCTCACTGAGTCAACGGACATGAGTTTGAGCAAGCTCCGGGAGACGGTGAAGGACAGGGAAGCCTGGCGTGATGTAGTCCATGGGGTTACAAAGAGTCAGACACGACTGAGGGACTGAAATGCTATTTGGATATGTGTCACAACGTGGCAGGGGCGTTTCCCAGTAAGAGCCAGACGAGGGAGCAGCCCTGGATAGAGAAGCCCCGTGGCCACCGGCTCTGCTTCACTGGCCCAAGACCAGGAGGCTGTTTGTTAGGCTGACCGGAGGCTTCTGTGAGAACCAAGGAAGAAGAGGCTCCTATGGGCGAAGCTTTCTCTCGTGAGTGGCTCTGACAGGCGTATTGTTTCAGCTGATCTGCACGCAGGGAGGATCCTCATTACGTCTGTGGGCCTGCGTGTCACGGAGCATGACACCGTGGTCTGGGGCAGTCAGGCAATGCTAGGAGAGCCTGTTCTGACAACAGCCAGAGAAGAAGTAGAATTCCTATGGCCACTGAAACAATCCAGAAGAACAGCCTCTCCACCTCCCTGGTCGGCAATGAACCACAAAGCAAACCCTGAAGCAGGAGGCTCCCAAGAGAAGGGGAGAACAATGGAACAGGAAACAGGAGCAAGGGGCTTTCACAACGGCCGGGGCCAGACCCACCTGGCAGGGCGCCCCCTCTGAGGGCCTCAGGACCGGGAGGAGGTCTATTTGTTTGAGGAACTGCACACAGAGGTGCCAAAGTTCTAGGGTCCCCTCAGATGCTCTGTCCAAAGCTAGTATAAAGCTTCTGGTAGAAACTATGGGAGGAGACAGAACAGAATTAGGAAAGAGAGCTCGACCCGCAGGCACGGAGCTCTCTGTCCAAGGACTGGCTGTGCCCGTGGGCTGCAAACCGGGAGTCAGCATCCACTGCTGCCAGTAAGAAAGGGAGCAGGGGGCTTCCCTGGTGGCCCAGTGGGTAAGGACACCGCCTTGCAGCGCAAGGGGCGCCGGTTCAATCCCTGGCCTGGGAAGATCCCACGTGCCGTGGATCGGCTGAACCCATGTGTCCAATTACTGAGCTGGAGCTCTGGAGCACATGCGCCCAGAGCCGGTGCTCTGCAACAACAGAGGCCACTGCGATGGGAAGCCCACATGGGCCAAAGAACAACGATGGATGAAAATAGATAAATGAAAGACCAATAGAAATGGCCCACCCGTCCCCCTCCCTCCCCACCTCTCCAAAAAATAAATAAATAAAAATAAAATGAGTTGAAGAAAACTATTAAAAAAAAAAAAAAAAAAGAAAGAAAGGGAGCAGGGATGAGAAAGGGAGGGGAAGAAGGGAAGATACCCCCTTCTGCCACCAACATCTCAGAGCATCTCCAAAATGATGTTAAAAGAGGCACAAGCTGGCCCCACAGTCTTGGCATTTGGTACCTAATATCAGGATCCCACCCACCCAGAAACTCCAGGTGAGGCAGGACATATAAAGACCACATATAAAGGAGACAACCCCTTGATAAAACTATCAATTCTATGGGTATTTGTTTTATGGTTTTATTACTCTTTGCACTTTGCTGTATTTTGTCAGGTTGTTGTTGTTTGTTAATTTCTCCAGGTAATTGAGAAGGAAATGGCAGCTCACTCCCTATTCTTGCCTAGAGAATTCCATGGATAGAGGAGCCTGGCGGGCTATGGCCCATGGGATGTGGAAGAGTCAGACACAACGGACTGACTGACTGACTCACTCACTCACTCACTCACCTCAAGATAAAGAAGCTGGAAGTAGGTCAAGTCAGTTCATTTCCTTCTGCATTTATGCATTTCTCACCTGCTCCAGAAAGGGTCCCAGGTGATAAGCTGGGACCGTCCCTAGAGTGACAGATGGGGTGAAAACCCTTCCCAGAAAAGACATGCAAGGCACGGGGGCAGAACAGAATTAGGAAAGAGAGCTCGACCCGCAGGCACGGAGCTCTCTGTCCAAGGACTGGCTGTGCCCGTGGGCTGCAAACCGGGAGTCAGCATCCACTGCTGCCAGTAAGAAAGGGAGCAGGGGGCTTCCCTGGTGGCCCAGTGGGTAAGGACACCGCCTTGCAGCGCAAGGGGCGCCGGTTCAATCCCTGGCCTGGGAAGATCCCACGTGCCGTGGATCGGCTGAACCCATGTGTCCAATTACTGAGCTGGAGCTCTGGAGCACATGCGCCCAGAGCCGGTGCTCTGCAACAACAGAGGCCACTGCGATGGGAAGCCCACATGGGCCAAAGAACAACGATGGATGAAAATAGATAAATGAAAGACCAATAGAAATGGCCCACCCGTCCCCCTCCCTCCCCACCTCTCCAAAAAATAAATAAATAAAAATAAAATGAGTTGAAGAAAACTATTAAAAAAAAAAAAAAAAGAAAGAAAGGGAGCAGGGATGAGAAAGGGAGGGGAAGAAGGGAAGATACCCCCTTCTGCCACCAACATCTCAGAGCATCTCCAAAATGATGTTAAAAGAGGCACAAGCTGGCCCCACAGTCTTGGCATTTGGTACCTAATATCAGGATCCCACCCACCCAGAAACTCCAGGTGAGGCAGGACATATAAAGACCACATATAAAGGAGACAACCCCTTGATAAAACTATCAATTCTATGGGTATTTGTTTTATGGTTTTATTACTCTTTGCACTTTGCTGTATTTTGTCAGGTTGTTGTTGTTTGTTAATTTCTCCAGGTAATTGAGAAGGAAATGGCAGCTCACTCCCTATTCTTGCCTAGAGAATTCCATGGATAGAGGAGCCTGGCGGGCTATGGCCCATGGGATGTGGAAGAGTCAGACACAACGGACTGACTGACTGACTCACTCACTCACTCACTCACTCTCAAGATAAAGAAGCTGGAAGTAGGTCAAGTCAGTTCATTTCCTTCTGCATTTATGCATTTCTCACCTGCTCCAGAAAGGGTCCCAGGTGATAAGCTGGGACCGTCCCGCAGAGTGACAGATGGGGTGAAAACCCTTCCCAGAAAAGACATGTCTAAGCTCTCACCGTCTGCCCTAACCTGCAAGAGTTAACACACCTGCAGGAGTTAACCAAACTGCACAGGGCTCCGGCTCCAGAAGGGGGAGAGAGCCTGTGCGTGGGCTGGAGTGTGGAGAGAGGGCGGTCCAGTGAGCCGGGAGCCAGACAGGATCAGGCAGAGGCGGGCAGGGGTGGGGAAACACAGAAGCCCAGCCTCGGTGCTGGGAGCCCTCGGGGCGGCAGCTGGGTTAAGGACAACAGTGACAGACACCAGGGGCCCCAGACACCCCTCTCCCAGGGGAGCAGCCCGAGCAGGCAGCAGGCTGAGCAACAGCCCGCGGCAGGAGCCACAGAGGAAGCGGCCCAGTCCTTGCTGCTCCCAGAGGTCGCAGTGATCAAATGTCAGTGACCTGGATAAGAAGGCCGAGGGGACACGCGATTGGATAGAGTTACTTACACCTCTCAAAATAGATTAAGGGTTCAGAGGGACCGCTAACCCAGAAAACCGGCCGACAGAGCAGGGGTGCGTGGCCGACCAAACAAAGGAGATTTCGGCCCAAAAGAGCAAGGCCAGCTACTTGCCAGCTTGGGAGCAATCCACTTTTGATTGCTTGCAGATTTCAGCTCTGTGGGGACGCCCTCAGTGGTGCTGGAGGGAACGAGAGGAGACACAGAAAAGGTTAAGCAGGCTTTGGCTCATGGTGGGAGGGGAGAAGACAGAGGCGTGGGTCAGCTAGGATTCCACCAAGAAGAGTTCAGGGAACTAGAAGAGGAGGTGATTAGCCCCGGGGAAGCTAAAGACAAAACAAATCCAACCAGTTGCTGAGGATTATAGCACAATGACCCAGTGTTTAAAAGAGGGAAGGAAAAAAACCAAGAGATCTCCCCTTTTGGTAGTACCTCCTTGGAACAAGTGACACTAGTTTGGGGTCTCTATTTCCCCTTTATGTTTCGCTTCAATTTTTATTATGAAAACTTCCAAATGTATTCAAAGGTACATAGGGTGGCACAAGAAGCCCACGGTACCCTCTTTTTGCATTTATGCATTTCTCACCTGCTCCAGAAAGGGTCCCAGGTGATAAGCTGGGACCGTCCCAAGTGACAGATGGGGTGAAAACCCTTCCCAGAAAAGACATGTCTAAGCTCTCACCGTCTGCCCTAACCTGCAAGAGTTAACACACCTGCAGGAGTTAACCAAACTGCACAGGGCTCCGGCTCCAGAAGGGGGAGAGAGCCTGTGCGTGGGCTGGAGTGTGGAGAGAGGGCGGTCCAGTGAGCCGGGAGCCAGACAGGATCAGGCAGAGGCGGGCAGGGGTGGGGAAACACAGAAGCCCAGCCTCGGTGCTGGGAGCCCTCGGGGCGGCAGCTGGGTTAAGGACAACAGTGACAGACACCAGGGGCCCCAGACACCCCTCTCCCAGGGGAGCAGCCCGAGCAGGCAGCAGGCTGAGCAACAGCCCGCGGCAGGAGCCACAGAGGAAGCGGCCCAGTCCTTGCTGCTCCCAGAGGTCGCAGTGATCAAATGTCAGTGACCTGGATAAGAAGGCCGAGGGGACACGCGATTGGATAGAGTTACTTACACCTCTCAAAATAGATTAAGGGTTCAGAGGGACCGCTAACCCAGAAAACCGGCCGACAGAGCAGGGGTGCGTGGCCGACCAAACAAAGGAGATTTCGGCCCAGAGAGAGCAAGGCCAGCTACTTGCCAGCTTGGGAGCAATCCACTTTTGATTGCTTGCAGATTTCAGCTCTGTGGGGACGCCCTCAGTGGTGCTGGAGGGAACGAGAGGAGACACAGAAAAGGTTAAGCAGGCTTTGGCTCATGGTGGGAGGGGAGAAGACAGAGGCGTGGGTCAGCTAGGATTCCACCAAGAAGAGTTCAGGGAACTAGAAGAGGAGGTGATTAGCCCCGGGGAAGCTAAAGACAAAACAAATCCAACCAGTTGCTGAGGATTATAGCACAATGACCCAGTGTTTAAAAGAGGGAAGGAAAAAAACCAAGAGATCTCCCCTTTTGGTAGTACCTCCTTGGAACAAGTGACACTAGTTTGGGGTCTCTATTTCCCCTTTATGTTTCGCTTCAATTTTTATTATGAAAACTTCCAAATGTATTCAAAGGTACATAGGGTGGCACAAGAAGCCCACGGGTACCCACAATAGACCCAGCTTCAAGCGTCAATAATGACCAACATCTTGTCAGTGTGTTGCATTCTCTGTTTCTTAAAAAGCAAATCCCAAACATCCCCTCATTCAGGTGACACTTAGGAGGCCATGTTAACTCTAAGAGCCTACAGCTCTGGGGACTTGGTTCAAAGAGAAGTAAGACAGGCACACACACGGCAACCTGCCACCGACTAAATGTTAAAACAATGAAAGCCGACTCAAATACTGACTTGAAGTGGCCAACCCAGCATGGTATTTAACTGCCAATGCAAGAAAAAGGTACATATATAAACACACTGAGAATATTTAGGGAGCAGGTGGTAAAGAACCTGTCTGTCAGTGCAGGAGACACAAGAGACGTGGGTTTGATCCCTGGGTCGGGAAGATCCCCTGGAGGAGGGCATGGCAACCCACTCCAGTATTCTTGCCTGGAGAATTCCATGGACAGAGGAGCCTAGTGGGCTACAGACCACAGGGTCTCACAGAGTTGGCCATGTCTGAAGCAACTCAGTATGCACTGATGGGCCACAGGAGTGAATAAAACAGAAGAAAGTGAAATCCTTGTCCTAAGGATGCTTCTCTTCACGCTGTCAAGTTTTGGGTCCAAAGACAAAACACATTCCAGACTTCATCCGGCCTTACTGAGGGCAGAGACCATTTGACCCAAAGTACAACCCTGTGTCACAAAGCACTGTCTATTTCCCCTGCACTAACAAACTCTTTAAAAAAACAAAACAAAACAAAACAAAAAACAGTGTTTGAGGCTTCCTGGTAGCTCAGTGGTGAAGGGTTCGCCTGCCAGTGCAGGAGACATGGGTTCAATCCCTGTTCCAGGAAGATCCCACATGCTGCAGAGCAACTAAGTTCATGAGCCCCATAACTATGGAGCCTGTGCTCTAGAGCCTCAGAGCCACAACTATTGAAGACCATGAGCACTAGAATCCGAGTTCCACAACAAGAGAAGTCACCGCCACAAGAAACGTGCTCACCTCAACTAGAGAGCAGCCCCCACTCCCTGCAACTAGGGAAGAGCCTGTGGCAGCAGTGATAGACCAGGAGAGCCAAAAATAAGTAAATAAATAATTAATTAATTTTAAAAAACCAACAACAGCATTTGGAGGGATCTTGCCACAGCTGACGGCAGAGAACAAATTAACTTTCTGGCTCTAGAAATTTGACAATGCCTCAAAAATCATATGTAAATGTATGCCTAGTCTGTAGATGTACTTATTTATAAGATATATATATATATATATATATATATATATATATGTGCAAATATTTTCTGAATGTTATGAAACACAGTTATACATTTAAAAAGAAAAGTTAAAAAATAAGTCTCTACCTAAGCTGTAATACATCCACTCACACGCTACTAGATGGTCTCCCCCACGGGGACAGGGCAGGAAAGACACCTCTCCTCCTCTGTTCACCTACCTGCCTAGCGTCTCCATCAGTTCCTGATTACAGGCAGCAATAAATGTAACTGCTAACTGGCACCTGCAGAAGCCCGCTGCACCCAGGGCACAGGGTAACAAGGCCCATCCTAGACAGAGGAGCCTAGTGGGCTACAGACCACAGGGTCTCACAGAGTTGGCCATGTCTGAAGCAACTCAGTATGCACTGATGGGCCACAGGAGTGAATAAAACAGAAGAAAGTGAAATCCTTGTCCTAAGGATGCTTCTCTTCACGCTGTCAAGTTTTGGGTCCAAAGACAAAACACATTCCAGACTTCATCCGGCCTTACTGAGGGCAGAGACCATTTGACCCAAAGTACAACCCTGTGTCACAAAGCACTGTCTATTTCCCCTGCACTAACAAACTCTTTAAAAAAACAAAACAAAACAAAACAAAAAACAGTGTTTGAGGCTTCCTGGTAGCTCAGTGGTGAAGGGTTCGCCTGCCAGTGCAGGAGACATGGGTTCAATCCCTGTTCCAGGAAGATCCCACATGCTGCAGAGCAACTAAGTTCATGAGCCCCATAACTATGGAGCCTGTGCTCTAGAGCCTCAGAGCCACAACTATTGAAGACCATGAGCACTAGAATCCGAGTTCCACAACAAGAGAAGTCACCGCCACAAGAAACGTGCTCACCTCAACTAGAGAGCAGCCCCCACTCCCTGCAACTAGGGAAGAGCCTGTGGCAGCAGTGATAGACCAGGAGAGCCAAAAATAAGTAAATAAATAATTAATTAATTTTAAAAAACCAACAACAGCATTTGGAGGGATCTTGCCACAGCTGACGGCAGAGAACAAATTAACTTTCTGGCTCTAGAAATTTGACAATGCCTCAAAAATCATATGTAAATGTATGCCTAGTCTGTAGATGTACTTATTTATAAGATATATATATATATATATATATATATATATATATGTGCAAATATTTTCTGAATGTTATGAAACACAGTTATACATTTAAAAAGAAAAGTTAAAAAATAAGTCTCTACCTAAGCTGTAATACATCCACTCACACGCTACTAGATGGTCTCCCCCACGGGGACAGGGCAGGAAAGACACCTCTCCTCCTCTGTTCACCTACCTGCCTAGCGTCTCCATCAGTTCCTGATTACAGGCAGCAATAAATGTAACTGCTAACTGGCACCTGCAGAAGCCCGCTGCACCCAGGGCACAGGGTAACAAGGCCCATCCAGGCTACACATGGACTTGCCATCCACAAAGGAGGCAAAAATATCCAGTGTGGCCCTGTGATGGAAAGATGCATGCTGGGGAGGTCAGAACAGCAAGGGTTATAGGCACCTGGGCCAGCGTGGAGAACAGGTGGGGAGGGGGCTGTTCTGGAGGAAGGAGACTCCAGGTGAGGGCCCCCAGCAGGTCGAGGGGTTGGCTCATCGGAGGCGAGCTATCCCAAACTCCACAGCTAGAGTCTCCACGTGGCCTCCAAAGAGGCCCTGGAGTCTGAGGCATTGATCTCTGACTCAACAGCCTAGCACCGCCTCCGGCATCTAGGCTGCT
The DNA here is from genome assembly GCA_022376925.1 of Tragulus kanchil. Taxonomy (NCBI): domain Eukaryota; kingdom Metazoa; phylum Chordata; class Mammalia; order Artiodactyla; family Tragulidae; genus Tragulus; species Tragulus kanchil. Next base: position 38,261,302 of record JAIOJX010000028.1, on the reverse strand, counting down.
GAGCTGCTGGGCACACCCTCTGATCGCAGGTCCCTCCCTTGTGAGGTGGTTGGCTGGACCGCCTGACAGCAAGGGCCCCGCCCACTGCTCAGCCTGGGGCGCCTCTGAGGTTTGCTTGAGGCACAATGTGGCTAACTGTCCAAAAGGAGGAATAAACAGCTATTTGACAATTTCACCACTGGCACAGAAACAAAGTAGGATTTTTGGTAGGAATACCAGGTAAATGAAGGCTACAGTACAGTTATGTAAGACTGTCTAGAACTTGACACTGATTTCCTTCCTGTGAAGGCCACAGCCACCTGTTGCTCAAATATAACAAACTGCCCTGGGAGAGACCTCAGATGCCCTCTGGCTCACCAAACTCAACCCTGGGAAAGCACAGGCTCTGGTCTGGGGATATTTCAATGCCTTGATCTCAACTATAAGATCTGAGCCTTGCACAGGATGATAATATACAACCCTGGAACAATGAAATTAACATTCTTTTTTTTTTTAATTTTTATTTATTTATTTTGGCCGCCTCTATTGGTCTTTCATTTATCCACCTTTGTTCTTTGGCCCGTGTGGGCCTCCCATCGCGGTGGTGTCTGTCGTTGCAGAGCACCGGCTCTGGGCGCATGCGCTCCAGAGCTCTGGCTTGGTAGTTGGACACATCGGTCCAGCCGCTCCGCGGCATGTGGGATCTTCTCAGGCCAGGGATCGAACCGGCGCCTCTTGCACTGCAAGGCGGTGTCCTTACCCACTGGACCACCAGGGAAGCCCCTGAAATCTACATTCTTGTCAGTGACACCGTCTATGGGATAACTGTGTATTTGAATGGCTCCTGGTCTCAGTCACCAGATGACATTAAGTACTTATTAGGAGCAGTCAGGCCCTGTGTTAAATACTGCTGAAAACACAGAAATGACAGTGCCTTGGTCTCCTACACGCACAGAGCTGAGTGTGTGGCTGGGGGGCCCCTATGGGGACTGAGCTAAACACACATGAAGAGGCAAAGGACAGGGAGGGTGGGCGGTGCCATTCAGAAACTGAAGAACCAGTACAGCCAGGCATCAAACAGCAGGCATATAAGTAGGCCAACCACCAGAATAGGGTTCAGGAGCACCTCCCCCAGCCAGGCATTCTGAATTGGAGGTGGGGGGCACGTTTTGGGTAACAGTTCTTTTCTAACCAGAATGCAAGTTGCGACTGTTTCAACATTTTAACCACAGATGCTGTCAGCTGAGGGTTCCAGTGAGTGACATGGAGTCATCCAAGAAAAGAGCCTCTGAAGAGCACAGTAAGGGTAGGACAAGGATGCCACTGCAGACAGGGGACGGTGGGCATGCAGAGGAAGCATGTCCAGGACACAGGAAGGCAGGTCAGGCGGCACAGAGAGCTTATCTACAGAGTCATGGGAGCAGAGGCCTTGGTTGAACACTGTACCACCAGAGTCTCTTTCAAAAGCCCCAGCACAAGGGGCTTCCCTGGTGGTCCAGTGGGTAAAGAGTCCGCCTTGCAGTGCCTCAACTATAAGATCTGAGCCTTGCACAGGATGATAATATACAACCCTGGAACAATGAAATTAACATTCTTTTTTTTAATTTTTATTTATTTATTTTGGCCGCCTCTATTGGTCTTTCATTTATCCACCTTTGTTCTTTGGCCCGTGTGGGCCTCCCATCGCGGTGGTGTCTGTCGTTGCAGAGCACCGGCTCTGGGCGCATGCGCTCCAGAGCTCTGGCTTGGTAGTTGGACACATCGGTCCAGCCGCTCCGCGGCATGTGGGATCTTCTCAGGCCAGGGATCGAACCGGCGCCTCTTGCACTGCAAGGCGGTGTCCTTACCCACTGGACCACCAGGGAAGCCCCTGAAATCTACATTCTTGTCAGTGACACCGTCTATGGGATAACTGTGTATTTGAATGGCTCCTGGTCTCAGTCACCAGATGACATTAAGTACTTATTAGGAGCAGTCAGGCCCTGTGTTAAATACTGCTGAAAACACAGAAATGACAGTGCCTTGGTCTCCTACACGCACAGAGCTGAGTGTGTGGCTGGGGGCCTCTATGGGGGACTGAGCTAAACACACATGAAGAGGCAAAGGACAGGGAGGGTGGGCGGTGCCATTCAGAAACTGAAGAACCAGTACAGCCAGGCATCAAACAGCAGGCATATAAGTAGGCCAACCACCAGAATAGGGTTCAGGAGCACCTCCCCCAGCCAGGCATTCTGAATTGGAGGTGGGGGGCACGTTTTGGGTAACAGTTCTTTTCTAACCAGAATGCAAGTTGCGACTGTTTCAACATTTTAACCACAGATGCTGTCAGCTGAGGGTTCCAGTGAGTGACATGGAGTCATCCAAGAAAAGAGCCTCTGAAGAGCACAGTAAGGGTAGGACAAGGATGCCACTGCAGACAGGGGACGGTGGGCATGCAGAGGAAGCATGTCCAGGACACAGGAAGGCAGGTCAGGCGGCACAGAGAGCTTATCTACAGAGTCATGGGAGCAGAGGCCTTGGTTGAACACTGTACCACCAGAGTCTCTTTCAAAAGCCCCAGCACAAGGGGCTTCCCTGGTGGTCCAGTGGGTAAAGAGTCCGCCTTGCAGTGCCAGGAGCACTGGTTAGACCCCTGACCCGGGGTGGGGCCTTCCAGAGGAACCCTGGAAGACTTCTGGGTGGAGGAAAGATTCGATCAGAGCTCTGTGTTAGGGAGAGTCATCATTCTCCCCTCATTTCTTTAAACTAAGGACTTCTGTTTCCTAAACTAGAGATGACAGCCTCTGACGAGGGCGGAGACATGGACGAGGAAACGCACGTGTGCTGGGAGCACGGTAGAGTAACAGGAACTTCCAGCTGGCTGGATCTCCCAGCACAAGTCAAGGATGACACCAAGGTCCAGCCATTTCTCAAACAGGCCCAGGGCCCAGGAAAAAACTCCACTGTGTGTCATGGCCTGAGGGGAACACACCTCGGCACCAGGTACCATGTAGGGTGACAAGTGAGTTAGGCTCCTCAGAGACTGAGGGAGCTGGCAGCGTGTTAGAGTAGCTCAGAGGCCAGGAAGCAACTGCGTCTTGAGTCTATGTGATATGGGGCTCCCACCCTGTCCTCCTTCAACCAGGACAGCTCTGCTTCTATTTATTTCATAGACTGGGGCTCTGCCTAAAACGGTCCTTAGGGAGAGGAGGTCACAACCGCTGGACAATACTTCTGTGCCTTCAAACCCCAGCAAATCCGCAATGCTATTCTCGTGTCAATTAAATGTTTCCAGCACAATCCAGAACAAGACCAACTTCTGAAGGGGCAAAGCCTTTTACTCTTTAATTCTCTAGAAAGTCACAGCTGTGTAGCAGGTGACCTTATCACCGATCAAATGGAGCTGAATCAAAATCTGTTGTTGTTTCAGTCCGCTGATGGTGAAGACAGCATGTGAACAGGACTGGAGACAGCCAAGGAGCAATGGCATGGAAGGAGAACCAGCTCTGTCCTCCGTCCTGCCACCAGCTGGACACCGTGGAACTTTCCAGGGCCCCCTAGACTAAGAACCCTTCAAGTTCAAGAAGAAGAGCTGAGCGATTAGGTGCTCTGGCCCTCAGATTGCTGAGGTTCAGACCATTGTTTGGGAGATTTATCTCTGCCCCTGTTCCTCTTTCCCTTTGGTAAAATACGGATAAAAGCAGGACTGCCTTACAGGGTAGATGGGAGACGATGAACTGAGTTCACAGACAGAGAGCAGTGCCTGGTGCCGTAGCTGTAGGACCCGCCATCCTCGCTCAGCTGCCACTGCCCCGCTCTGGAGCAGGAGAAACAAGCTCCCGTAGCAACCTTCTCTTTACTCTGTTTAACAAAAGAATAATAATCAGGGCATTTTGGCCTCATGGACTTGGACATTGCCACCCACAACAAACCTGTGGGGAAAGTGCCAATTTCCATAGCGGCCAAGTAAGTGTGCCAATGAACAGATAATACATTTATCAGAAGGCCCTCCAGAATGAGGAAATGGTCTAAAAGGCAGCCCACACTTCCTCCTGTGATGCCCTGAGCTCTTTCCACTTATCTTTTGAAAGCACGAACCCTTATTTCAACAGCTTTTGACTAGAACACATGAACCCATAGCTCATTAAAACCATTCAGTAATAAAAACAATTTCTAAATCATGGTAAATTTCAACAGTTTTAAAGCAGTGAAAGTGTTAGCTGCTCAGTCATATCTGACTCTGCAACCTCATGGACTACAGCCCGCCAGGATCCTCCGCCCATGGGTTTCTCCAGGCAAGAATACCGGAGTGAGCAGCCTTTCCCTTCTCCAGGGGATCTTCTGGCCCCGGGGATTGAACCCAGGTCTCCTGCATTGCAGGCAGATTCTTCACTGTCTGAGCCACCAGGGAAGCCTCTTTAAGGTAGAACATTCCTTAACGTACCAAAAAAAAAAAAAAGATATATAGAAATATATATGGTAACTTGGTAAGCTGTTCTAAATATCTAATAATAAGGGAGAGGTAAATAATTTATGAAATATACCATAAACTATAAGGCAGTCATCTTCACAACTCAATTTTTTAAGAATATGTAACAACATGAAGAAAATGGTCACATTATAACTTAGGTGATTAAAATTAAGTGATAGAAAATATTATCTTCAATTAAAAATATAAACTTAAATTTTTAAAAATTGGGAAACCGCAAAGAAAGGAAATGCATGAAAATGTTAACAGCATTTTCTCTCCTGAAGAGAGTTTTCTGGGGGGATGGGGGGTAGATACACAGCAAACGCAGCTTGCAGGATCTAGTTCCTGATCAGGGATGGAACCTGGGCCACAGCAGTGAACGCCTGCATCTTTTTTTTTAAAACCTTTATTTTATTTATTTATCTTTTTGGGGGGTGGGGTGGGGAGGGAGGGGGATGGGTGGGCCACTTCTATTGGTCTTTCATTTCTCTATTTTCATCCATCTTTGTTCTTTGGCTCCTGTGGGCCTCCCATCGTGGTGGCGTCTGTTGTCGCAGAGCGCCGGCTCTGGGTGCATGCGCCCCAGAGCTCCAGCTCGGTAATTGGACACATGGGTCCAGCAGCTCTGCGGCACATGGGGTCTTCCCAGGCCAGAGATTGAACCGGCGCCCCTTGCACTGCAAGGCAGTGTCCTTACCCACTGGACCACCAGGGAAACCCGAACGCCTGCATCTTAACCACTAAGTCACCAGGGAACTCTCAGGGTTATTTTTCACAGTTTCCAATTTTCTATAACAAGCATAAATTTCTATAATAATAGTCAATGAATATGGTATGTAAATTATAGACTATATGATTATATACTATATTTATATAAATAATTTTATTTACATTGCTTTTCTGAGGTAAACAATTCTGATTTAGATATTACACAGCTTTCAAATTTTTATTTAAAACTCAAGAACTTCAAGGAGCTACCAGTCCTGAAATCTTAGATTCTGGAGGCAGAATTGCCCTCCAGATCAATGTATTCTTCCGCAAGAGGAAGCTCAGGGAAGCACAGTTCTCCCCTCCAGTAAGTTTTTGGCCAAAGAATGTGCCAGCCTTCCAGCCAGTCAAATTTCAGGGCAGGATCCTTCCTTTTCATCCTCCCCTCCTGATTCTACAAAAGTGGCCACCAATAGCTGTGTCCTCTCCAACGCAGTCAAGAGTGTCTAAATGCTACCATGCGAACAAGCAGAGAAATGCATGTGATTTAGATTACATGACCATGTCACTGTGGTACAAATTATGTGTCACCTTTACCAGCTAGGATTTCTTAAGAGCTGGTCCTCAGCATGTTAGATGAAGAACAGGAGAAGAAATGACATGCAGTTGGGGACCCAAGCACTGGTGAGCCTGTCTCTGCTTTCCAGTTCATCAAGCCCAGCTATGGACTTGTTTAAAAGCTCTCCAAAGCTCCTGTCAGGACCAGAATATTGAAACTCAAACTCAACCACTGGCAGCTTCAGATCAGCTCTGTTCACTGAGACTGGATCTCCAGGCATGAGTGTCAAAGCCAAGGGACTCCTGTGTGTGTGTTTGTCTGAACACCAAGTTGGACAGATAACCTTCAGTAAACACTGGCACCCTGATCTCCCTCCTGACTGGCCGTGGCCTGTCAGAGAGCAGAGCTTAAAGTGGACTTAGGGTTCCTACAGCTCGAGTTGCCTTAAGGGATGTTCTTTTGTACTTTCAAACACAGGAGTGCACACCATTGCATCACCTGAATAAGACTGTTGACAAAGCATGATTAACTCTGTCACTATTGACAGAACCTGGTTATAATGGATAGCCAGCGTCAAAGAACACAGGACATAGGTGGCAAATTCGTACAATACATTCAGCAACTGACCTTAAAAAATTATCTATTCCTCCAAGGCTACTGAATATCACATTTAGAAATTACTACTATTCCTATAGTTTCGCTCTTTCGAGAAAAGTGAAACTAGAAGGGAGAGAGGAGAAACTCTCAGTTGTAATGACAAAACAACATGATCCTTCCCCAGATTCTCCTTCAAACTTCCACAAGACAGCTACATCAAAACCAAAGATGCAGTCCGCCCTGGTCATCGGGCAGGACACTGTGGCACGCGGGTACACTGTCAGCTACTCTAAAGCTCAACCAAAAGCTGTGATAGTTGTGAAACCTCAACCTGTGTGATAGAGACCTTTCCCTACCTGCGTTTGTCACAAGTATGTACCTCTTAAATGCCCCAAATCTAAAAGCCAAGAGATTCTTCTGAGTCAGGTTGCCCACAATAATAATACTGCCATACTATGTGTAACAGACAGGAAGGAAATAGGTCAACACGCTTATAATTGTGAGAGAAGGGTGATTTAAGAGCGGTCTGTAACACGTGGTCTATCTTAAGTCAGGGAGGGAGATACGAAGTGTGTTGCTCTTCACGGTTTGCTTTTACTAGTCACAGCATTTTACTTTGTTAAAGATATTAGTCTAATGTACTCTATCCCACACGAGGAGTTTCAGACTAAGAAGAGATTCTCCCCCTGCTGAATAAGAACAAGAACATCTCCCAGGACTGGCTCTACCCTGTAGAGAAGCGAGGGTTACTTTAAAAGTCCCACCTTCTGAAGCCCACCCCACCAGACTGTCAACTCAAATTTTCAGTTTTAAGCCAATTCAACCTGCCACCTCCACGTGAAAATGTCGAATCAAGCCAGAGGTACTGACTGGGTTTTGTTTAAGTATTAAGCACATAACTGTTTACAAGATACTCACAGGTGAAATTTGTCAGAAACTATGAAATTAACCAGTTTCTCTCATGATAAGCAAAGTTCAAAAATAAAAGCAAGGATATTAATAGTCAGGACACTTTAGATATTACTGTACCAAGAAGCTTAAATGTTTAAACTTTCAAAGGCAAGGGCATTTTTACAATGGTCTTAATGAAGCTCCATAACCTTGAAAGCGGGTAGGGTCGGGAAGAGGTTTGTAAAGTTCACCCTGCACACTCATCAGCAGGAGCATGTCTCTGTGTTCTCATCCACGTGTTCATTCAAGTCATCCACCACCACCACTCTCTGTCTAAGATAGAAGATGACAGATACTATGATTTTTTACTTCCTAATTTCAGGCTCTTTAAACGGCTCCATCACCGCCATGTACAGCGGCTCTGGCACTCCTCTACAGGCACCGCGAGAATTCCCACATGTGGCAACCGGTTTCTGAAGCGGCTGCCTTTGACCCTCCCGTGGGCGCGGCGCGCAGGGGCCACCCTCACGCCGGGACTGGGGGACGGTCGGCCCCGATGTTTCCACGCGCGATCCGAGCATGCCTCAAACCCGCCACGGGTGCAGGAAGGAGGCTGCTGCGGCCCAGAGGAGCAGCGTCACGGCCCCGCGGCGATCAACGCCCCGAATCCGCAGATCTGGGTCCGGCTTCCCGCTGGGCGGTCCCCGCCGCCACACAAACAAGAACCCGGTTCCGCGGCGCGCGACACCCGCACCCCGCCGTGCACCAGCCCCACGCCCGAGCCTCCCGGGGTGGGGAGAGGCGGGCCGGCATCCCCGGCTCTAGCACAGGAAGCGCCAGCGGACCGGGCGGCCGGGAGGCCTCCGCCGCGGAGGGAACTCGCGGAGCCGCAGGGCAGAGGCCGGAAAAGCGGAACGTCGCTGAGCACCGAGGGCGGGTTCGCGCGCCTCCGCGGCGGCCGCCACCTCCGGGGCTCAAGCCGGGAGGGCAGCCTTAGACCCGGGCTCCCGCCGAGACCCAGGCTCTGCCGTGGCCGCGGATGCCGGCTCCCCGCCGCAGGAGCACTCACCTCCTCCGCAGGCCCAGCCGTTTGAAGCCGGCTGTCACTGCAGCCCACTACCGGCCCCGTGCCGGCTCCCGATGCTATTTAAGGGCGCCGCCGCCCCGCCGCCGCCGCCGCCGCCGCGAGCTGGCTACGTCCCAGCCCCTGCAGCCTAGGAGCCAGGCTGCTGCCAGAGCGCGTGCCCCATCCGCCCCGCCTCAGGCCCCGCCCCCACCGTCGCGCGCCCGCCTCGCCGTCCGGTCGAGCGCGTGTCCGAAGGGCGGCTGGGGGAAGGTTGGCGGCCAGCGGGGGCGAACGCTTCTCCCGTCATCTAGACTTCCCTGGATGTCATAATGAGTCCCGGGAAGGGCAAAGGGTAAACTGTGGTGACTCGGCCCAGAAGTCTGCAGTGCCAGGAAGGCCGGGAGACGCCCTTTCGCGTCTTCCACCTTCAACCGCGTGCCCGCGGACTCCTTAAGGGCGGGGGCTTCTGTTGGGAGGTGCCCAGGGAGGCGGAGGGCTTTCCTTTCCTATTTTCTTTGGCAACGACGCGCGTGACCCATTTTAACCTGGTCTCACCAGCCCCACCGCCCACCGTGGGGTTTCGCCACAGTCCCCCGGCTGGGAAGGCTCTGTTCTGGACTTCTGCAGAGCGCTGGACATGAGGCCAAGGGGACAGATCATCTCAGATATAGTTGGATCAGAGCACAGGCTCGACAACACTCAAGGGCAGTGTCCACCTGCCAAGTTCTGGGGGCCCAGCTACTGCTCAGCCCTGGCTGCGTGATTTTGAGGGCTTCTGTGTGCGTGCCTGCAGTGCCCATTCGGGCCTTTCAGAGGCCAGCGCAGTTTTTCCTGCTTGTAATCCAAATGTTGTTTTTCCTCCTAGCTCCTGTAGCCTATCAGGAGCCTTAACCTCTAACCTCTAACAGGGTCCCAGTTACAGTTGGTGCTTGTGCCCAGAAGTGTGTGGAGGGCTCTTGTCTAGTACTGCTTTGAATTGGAGGCATGGGAATTATTGTTATAATCAGTTCAGTCGCTCAATTGTATCTGACTATGCGACCCCACGGACTGCAGCATACCAGGCTTCCCAGTCCTTCACCATCTCCTGGACCCTGCTCAGACTCATGTCCATTGATTGAGTCAGTGATACCATCCAACCATCTCAACCTCTCATCCCCTTCTCCTGCTTTTTGTTTTTCCTAGTATCAGGGTCTTTCCAATGAGATGTTATAATGAACACCTCTAATAATAACAGGCTCTGGGTGATGGTGAAGGACAGGGAAGCCTGGCATGCTGCAGCCCATGGGGTCACAAAGACTCAGACACAACTGAGCGACTGAACTGAAGTGAACAGTAACAGATAACTGAAACATTTCACACATGCCCAATGGGGTCCACAAAGAGGGACTGGAAGGTTGGCGGCCAGCGGGGGCGAACGCTTCTCCCGTCATCTAGACTTCCCTGGATGTCATAATGAGTCCCGGGAAGGGCAAAGGGTAAACTGTGGTGACTCGGCCCAGAAGTCTGCAGTGCCAGGAAGGCCGGGAGACGCCCTTTCGCGTCTTCCACCTTCAACCGCGTGCCCGCGGACTCCTTAAGGGCGGGGGCTTCTGTTGGGAGGTGCCCAGGGAGGCGGAGGGCTTTCCTTTCCTATTTTCTTTGGCAACGACGCGCGTGACCCATTTTAACCTGGTCTCACCAGCCCCACCGCCCACCGTGGGGTTTCGCCACAGTCCCCCGGCTGGGAAGGCTCTGTTCTGGACTTCTGCAGAGCGCTGGACATGAGGCCAAGGGGACAGATCATCTCAGATATAGTTGGATCAGAGCACAGGCTCGACAACACTCAAGGGCAGTGTCCACCTGCCAAGTTCTGGGGGCCCAGCTACTGCTCAGCCCTGGCTGCGTGATTTTGAGGGCTTCTGTGTGCGTGCCTGCAGTGCCCATTCGGGCCTTTCAGAGGCCAGCGCAGTTTTTTTTTCCTGCTTGTAATCCAAATGTTGTTTTTCCTCCTAGCTCCTGTAGCCTATCAGGAGCCTTAACCTCTAACCTCTAACAGGGTCCCAGTTACAGTTGGTGCTTGTGCCCAGAAGTGTGTGGAGGGCTCTTGTCTAGTACTGCTTTGAATTGGAGGCATGGGAATTATTGTTATAATCAGTTCAGTCGCTCAATTGTATCTGACTATGCGACCCCACGGACTGCAGCATACCAGGCTTCCCAGTCCTTCACCATCTCCTGGACCCTGCTCAGACTCATGTCCATTGATTGAGTCAGTGATACCATCCAACCATCTCAACCTCTCATCCCCTTCTCCTGCTTTTTGTTTTTCCTAGTATCAGGGTCTTTCCAATGAGATGTTATAATGAACACCTCTAATAATAACAGGCTCTGGGTGATGGTGAAGGACAGGGAAGCCTGGCATGCTGCAGCCCATGGGGTCACAAAGACTCAGACACAACTGAGCGACTGAACTGAAGTGAACAGTAACAGATAACTTTTACTGAAACATTTCACACATTATCTTATTGAATCTTCATCATAACCCTAAGAAGTGGGTTCAGTCTTTATTCCTTTCTCACCAGTGAGAAAACTGAGGCCCAGAGAGGCTAAATGGTAAAAGTACATGGAAACTCAGGCAGGCTGCCTCCAGAGCGCATTCAAAATAGGGCAAGTGTACCTGTACTTCCGCTCAGGTGGGCTTGTGGCGGCGGAGGCCTCAAGCATACTCAGACTGCCTCCAGGATGGCATCCTAAGGATGTTCCCTGGGCCCCCCTGCCTGGCTCAGAGCGTCTGCTGGGACAGCAGCCCTCCTGCATGGGGCGCAGCGATGGTGAGGCGGCCCACAGTCCAGGTGGCCTCTGGGACAGCTTGCTTCTCCAAGGTCCCCTACTACTTTCTTCCAAACACCACTCTAGCCCAAGAGACCAGATGGAGAAGTGGAACAAATTTCCCAATGACAACTTGAGTGTTTTCAGTTGTTCTTGCCCCCACTGCATTTTGACTTGATTAGAATTTTGTGGTTAATTCCAACTAGAGCCCAATCTTCATCTGTCTAGAACCGATCCATCTTTTTTCTAGAGAAGCTAAAGAGAGTCCCAAGTCCTCCTCTGGGGACCAGCTGAGGGGCAGGGTGACCATGGACTTGCCTTTAGGAGCTCTCACAGTTGCCCTCTGCAAAATTGTGATGATTAATCATCTCCATCTATTGTTTTTGAGCATGGTCCTCTGAACTAAGCCACATCAATTAATGATGGCCAACGGGCTTTTACTTCCAGACCTTGGGAGGTGGATGGTTATGGAAAGGGTTACCATCAGTGGCTGGGTGTTTGTCACTTAGTCTGAAGGCTACACCTACCTTAGGCATATAGCCACCTCCACGTGAAACTGTTAAGTGTTTGGAGAGCAGGTACCGTATCCTATTAATCTTCATAAACCATCACCTCCGACACGCCTCTGCACGTCCTAGCATAGTGTTTACACACAGTATGTACTCAGTTGTTAAATTGGACATATTTTTCTAACTATTCATATATGATCAGCCAAGCGTGGATCCAGGCTTTATGAAGCTGGAAGTTTATGTAATTCAGAGGGCCTCCTTAAGAAAACTACAAAGTTGGATACAAAAGAGAATGTCTCTCTAGATTGAAAAGGGAAGTCAGAGTAAATTTTGAATTTTAAAAGTTTATTACTCTCTTTAGCTTCTCTAGAAAATGAATGGATGAGTTCTAGACAGATGGAAATTTGGACCTGGCTGGAATTAGCCACAAAATTTTAAAGTTGAAACATATTATTATACATTTCACAAAAACTAGGAAATATCTTAACATATTAGTAATTTTTTCCTACCTCCGTGAGAGAGTTCTCCCCCTTAACATTTTGACTGCATGCTCTTTGTTTCTTTATATATAAGTTATTTTTTCTTCTCTTTTTTTTTTGGTCTTGACACACTGCTTGTGGGACTTTCTTTTCATAATCAGGGATCAAACTCGGGCCCTGAGTGCTCAGTGTGGAGTCCTGACCAGTGACCACCAGGGAATTCCCTAAAGCTTATTTTTTAGAACAGGTTTAGATTTACATAAAAATTGCAGTTTCCATAAACTTCATACCCAATTTCTGTTATTATTAACATCTAACATCAATCTGGAACATTGGTTAACATTAATGAGCCAGCATTGGTAGATTTTTATAATGAAAGCTTGTACTTCATTCAGATTTCCTTTTTTTTTTTTTTTTTTACCTAATGTCCTTTTTTTGTTCCCAACAAGGCACCATATTATGTTTTATAGTTATATTTCCTTAGGTTCCTCTCAGCTGTGACCATTTCTCAGGTAATCCTTGCCTTTGACCTTGACAGTTTTGAGAAATACTGGTCTTTTTATTTTGTAAAATGTCCTTCTATTGGAATTTGGCTGATGTTTTCCTCACAGTAAGCCTGGAGTATGTATGTTGCGGGGTAAGACCACATAAGACGGTTTTATAATTTTCTATTAAAAAAATAGAAAGTTCATGTTGATGGAATTTTTTTTTAATGATAGTTTTGATTAGATACTGGTAAGAACCAAATGCAGTGCCTTCCATTTTAAACGAGCGCAGATCAGAAGAATTTTCAGTAGTATAGCTCCTAGCTATGTACCTTTCACTCCATGTTTCTCTTTCATCACCCACATGCTTCCAGATGCGTTAGGACAGGTTAATAAGGAGACATGAGTGCTGGCCCTGAACTTTCCTGCCAAGATGATGCTGACTGGGTTGACAGAAAGAATAGTCCTGAAGGCTTTATTATAATTGAAAGTTATAAATTTATTGTACAGGCAAGTGACTGAATATCCCATATATATCTCCCTAAACCCAATTCCATTTCCCCTTGTGTGCAATGGGTGTGCTCAGTTGTGTCTGACTCTTTGTGGCCCCATGGACTGTAACCCACCAAGCTCCTCTGGCCGTGGGATTCTCTAGGCAAGAATATTGGAGTGGGCTGTCTTTTCTCAGGGGATCTTCCTGACTCAGGCATCGAACCTGCATCTCTTACGACTTGTCCACTGACAGGTGGACTTTTCACCAACTGCGCCACCAGTTCCCTTCAGCTGAGTACCAAAACTGACCTGACCACTTGGAGTGGTGATAGAGGGGACTTGGAGTAGGGAATGGCAACAGTGTTATCTGACTGCAGCGAAATTGTTTTGGCTTTGCAGATTTTTGCAAAAATGGTGAGCTATGTAAACATGTTACTAGAGCCCCTCCCAGGTCTTGGAGAGGCTGCCATAAGCCTGAAGCTAAGCCAGCTCCACACCTGACAAGACCTGTAAGGGCGTTGCTGCGCTGCTGCTCAGATTTGCTAGAGCGGCTCTCCTGGGCTTCCAGCAACAGGAGGGAGGCCACTCTCCAAATGAACACTGTTCTGTAGCTACTGGTGATTATCACATGGTCTTTAGTGGCCCTAGGTAAGTCACATTCCTCCCTTCTTCCATGTCCCTTTTACTTTTCAAATGTGCTTGAACCACCGACTTTACTGACTTGTGAGGAAGAGCTAGTCCACGGCTGTGCAGGCAGTGACCCCTTTTCCCGGGAGTATGTATGTTGGGTAAGACCACATAAGACGGTTTTATAATTTTCTATTAAAAAATAGAAAGTTCATGTTGATGGAATTTTTTAATGATAGTTTTGATTAGATACTGGTAAGAACCAAATGCAGTGCCTTCCATTTTAAACGAGCGCAGATCAGAAGAATTTTCAGTAGTATAGCTCCTAGCTATGTACCTTTCACTCCATGTTTCTCTTTCATCACCCACATGCTTCCAGATGCGTTAGGACAGGTTAATAAGGAGACATGAGTGCTGGCCCTGAACTTTCCTGCCAAGATGATGCTGACTGGGTTGACAGAAAGAATAGTCCTGAAGGCTTTATTATAATTGAAAGTTATAAATTTATTGTACAGGCAAGTGACTGAATATCCCATATATATCTCCCTAAACCCAATTCCATTTCCCCTTGTGTGCAATGGGTGTGCTCAGTTGTGTCTGACTCTTTGTGGCCCCATGGACTGTAACCCACCAAGCTCCTCTGGCCGTGGGATTCTCTAGGCAAGAATATTGGAGTGGGCTGTCTTTTCTCAGGGGATCTTCCTGACTCAGGCATCGAACCTGCATCTCTTACGACTTGTCCACTGACAGGTGGACTTTTCACCAACTGCGCCACCAGTTCCCTTCAGCTGAGTACCAAAACTGACCTGACCACTTGGAGTGGTGATAGAGGGGACTTGGAGTAGGGAATGGCAACAGTGTTATCTGACTGCAGCGAAATTGTTTTGGCTTTGCAGATTTTTGCAAAAATGGTGAGCTATGTAAACATGTTACTAGAGCCCCTCCCAGGTCTTGGAGAGGCTGCCATAAGCCTGAAGCTAAGCCAGCTCCACACCTGACAAGACCTGTAAGGGCGTTGCTGCGCTGCTGCTCAGATTTGCTAGAGCGGCTCTCCTGGGCTTCCAGCAACAGGGAGGGAGGCCACTCTCTCCAAATGAACACTGTTCTGTAGCTACTGGTGATTATCACATGGTCTTTAGTGGCCCTAGGTAAGTCACATTCCTCCCTTCTTCCATGTCCCTTTTACTTTTCAAATGTGCTTGAACCACCGACTTTACTGACTTGTGAGGAAGAGCTAGTCCACGGCTGTGCAGGCAGTGACTTCCTGGGTTTGCCCTTTTTCTGCTGGGTGAGAGCCCACTGCTCTCCTAGACTTGCTCTCTAGGCCCTCTGCTGGCTTTGGCCCTTCCAGGCTCCATCCTGCATGCCCATAACACTACACTTTCTGTTTCCTGAGGTGGGATGAAGGTTTTTGTTAGCCCATTAAATAGAATTTATAACTACCCCAATCTTCCAATTCAACTAGCTTCTCATTGTCCACCAATAAAATTCAAACTACTTCTAAGATGCCTTTTATAAGAGGCTGGCCGGTTTCCTTACCAACCAGTGCTCTGGCCACTCCCCTCTCCAGCTGAATGGAACTACTTTCAGGCTAAGAGCAAAGGTTTTATTGTTTATTTATTTATTTTCATCCATCTTTATTCTTTGGCCTGTGTGGGCCTCCCATTGCAGTGGCCTTTCTTGTTGCAGAGTGCCAGCTCTGGGCACATGTGCTCCAGAGCACTGGACTGTGGCTCGTAATTGGACACACTGGTCCAGCCACTCTGTGGCATGTGGGATCTTCCCAGGCCAGGGATCGAACCAGTGCCCCCGGCACTGCAAGGTGGACTTTTTATCCACTGGACTACCAGGGAAGCCCCAAGAGCAAAGGTTTTAGAGTCAGACTACTAAAATTCAAATTCCACAACTTACTGATTACAGACCTAGGGCAAAAAAACTCCCTCTAATCCCCTGGCTTTCTTACCTACCGAATGAGTATAGTACTGTGTTTTGTGGGCTTCCCAGGCATGCTAGTGGTAAAGAACTCGTCTGCAATGCAGGAGAAGCTGCATATGTGAGTTTAACCCCTGGGTTGGGAAGATCCCCTTGGAAAAGGGCATGGCAACCCACTCCTGCCTGGAGAATCACTTGGACAGAGGAGCCTGGTGGGCTACAGTCCAAAGGGTTATAAAGAGGCAGACACAACAGAGCAACTAAGCATGCACACATACACTGTATTTTGTCCAACCTAAATCACAATCAATTGTAAGGTGCACTGTTATTTTATGTATTCCCGAGAAAAAAATGCTGCCTATTATAACTGCAAGATATTATCAATTGGAAGATGCAGCCTATATTGATTAGCTTTTATAGCCTATCGCTTTAAAACTAAGTGGCTTGGGCTTCCTTTGTGGTCCAGTGGGTAAAGAGTCCGCCTTGCAGTACAAGGGGCATCGGTTCCATCCCTGGCCAGGGAAGATTTCACGTGCTATGGAGTGGCTAGACTGGTGTGTCCCATTGCGAGCCAGCACTCTGGAGCTCATGCGCCCGGAGCTGATGCTCTGCAGTAAGAGAGACCATTCAATGCCAAAGAATAGAAAAGATGGATGAAAATAAACATAAATAAAAGAGGCATGATGGTGAAAAGGAAAAAAAAAAAAGTGGCTTAAAACAACCATCATTTACTAGCTTATGATTCTGTAGGCTGGCATTTGGGCTGGGTTTAGCTGGGCAGTTCCTCTATTGGTCCCTCTTGGGCTTTCTCCTGCAGCTGGTTAGTGCAGGGGCCTTCTGCAGAAAGGAAGGCAGTAGGATTGCCCCCGGATGAACCGGGAGATCCTGGAGAGAGGCAAGTCTTGCTGCCATGCCCCCCCGCCGCCCCCTGGCGCACACAGGGACAATCAGACACGGCAAGGCTGGCCGTGGACTTTATCCACTGGACTACCAGGGAAGCCCCAAGAGCAAAGGTTTTAGAGTCAGACTACTAAAATTCAAATTCCACAACTTACTGATTACAGACCTAGGGCAAAAAAACTCCCTCTAATCCCCTGGCTTTCTTACCTACCGAATGAGTATAGTACTGTGTTTTGTGGGCTTCCCAGGCATGCTAGTGGTAAAGAACTCGTCTGCAATGCAGGAGAAGCTGCATATGTGAGTTTAACCCCTGGGTTGGGAAGATCCCCTTGGAAAAGGGCATGGCAACCCACTCCTGCCTGGAGAATCACTTGGACAGAGGAGCCTGGTGGGCTACAGTCCAAAGGGTTATAAAGAGGCAGACACAACAGAGCAACTAAGCATGCACACATACACTGTATTTTGTCCAACCTAAATCACAATCAATTGTAAGGTGCACTGTTATTTTATGTATTCCCGAGAAAAAAATGCTGCCTATTATAACTGCAAGATATTATCAATTGGAAGATGCAGCCTATATTGATTAGCTTTTATAGCCTATCGCTTTAAAACTAAGTGGCTTGGGCTTCCTTTGTGGTCCAGTGGGTAAAGAGTCCGCCTTGCAGTACAAGGGGCATCGGTTCCATCCCTGGCCAGGGAAGATTTCACGTGCTATGGAGTGGCTAGACTGGTGTGTCCCATTGCGAGCCAGCACTCTGGAGCTCATGCGCCCGGAGCTGATGCTCTGCAGTAAGAGAGACCATTCAATGCCAAAGAATAGAAAAGATGGATGAAAATAAACATAAATAAAAGAGGCATGATGGTGAAAAGGAAAAAAAAAAAAGTGGCTTAAAACAACCATCATTTACTAGCTTATGATTCTGTAGGCTGGCATTTGGGCTGGGTTTAGCTGGGCAGTTCCTCTATTGGTCCCTCTTGGGCTTTCTCCTGCAGCTGGTTAGTGCAGGGGCCTTCTGCAGAAAGGAAGGCAGTAGGATTGCCCCCGGATGAACCGGGAGATCCTGGAGAGAGGCAAGTCTTGCTGCCATGCCCCCCCGCCGCCCCCTGGCGCACACAGGGGACAATCAGACACGGCAGGGGTTCTGTTGAGGCAGTTCCGCTTTATTAGTGTAGATTCACAGCTTTTATAGGCAAGTGAAGGGGGTTTTGCACGAGACTTCCTATAGATTACACCAATCAAGCTAAAGGTCAAGCAATCATCCATGACCGCGGAAACCAGGGGAACCAATCAGAAATTTTGACCATCACATAACAATTTAGATCATGCCCTCGTCTCTTCCTGTAGGTGCCATCTTAGCTCCAAACTGCAAACATGTGCTTAAGCTTCTTTAAACAATGTGCTTAAGCTTCCTTTCACTCCCACGTCCCTTCACGTAGGGGCCATCTTAGCTCCAAACTGAAACAATGTGCTTAAACTTGCTTTCACTCCCACATCCCTTCCTGTAGGCGCCATCTTAGCTCCAAACTGAAACAATGTGCTTAAGCTTCCTTATGCTTGCAACGGTCCTCTTTCAATTCAGAGCCCCACAGTTTAGCTGGTGGATAAACTGAGGCTGGATGGTCTCAGGATGGCCTTGCTCACATGTTTGATGATCATCAAGCTAGCTGCTGGGGTCCCTTAGTTCTCTTTCTCATGGCCACTTCAATAAGCTAGTTCAGGCATGTTCAGTGGGTGGTCTCAAGGCTCTAAGTTCAACAAAGGGGACAAACCCCAACATACAATTGATTTTCAAACCTCTGCTTGCATCATGTTTGCTGTTGTTCCATTGCCCAAGGCATAACCATGTCAAAAATTCATGTGGGATAGATCTACCCAAGGACATGAACACAGGAAGGGAACCATGGTGGCCATTTTGCAATATATATATATATATATGTCAAATAATTATGTTGTACATCTGAAGCTAGTATGTTTTATGTCAATTATATCTCATTTTAAGACCATAAAGGAAAAAAGAAATGTTCACTAAAGGGACCATAGAGTTTAGTAATATTTATTTTTTCTGTAGCTTTCTTTTATGAAGATGGAAGAAATTAGAGCATGTATAAGCCTATAAGCGTTGAATCAGAAGCCAACAAAATGGGAAAGACTGAAAACAAAATAGAAACTGGGTTTACTAGTAGAGTTAGGCCTTGATGTTGGAAGAGATAGGGGCAACTGTTATGGAAAACAGGTAGAGCATCTGGCAGAGGAAAATACCTTTTTTGGGGTCAGGAGAGAAAGAGATATAAGAGGAAACAGATAGAGTTGGAAAAATTAGAACTCAAAGAGAAAGGAATTGCATTCTTCATGGAATGACTTATGACTAAAGTCAAATAGTCTCCATTCCAAACAGTACTCACAAAACCTTCCTCCTCATCCCCCATTTCCTTCAGAGATTACACATCCTGCAGTCCTTTTGTTTTCACTGAAGAAATAATGCTTCTACAGTAGAAATCATGCTTCTGTGAGGTTTTGCCAAGGAAACTTGATCAACCATGTAAGACTGTCCAGTTCAATGACCAATGATGGTATACACTGCTTTCTCTAAGGAGCTTCTGCACTGACATTCCTGAGAGGTTTCAGCTGTACATAAACTTTACTGAGTCCACAGGGCTTACAGAACTAAAGCCTTCCAGCTGCACATAATCAGTGTAGGTTTAGCTGGTGGATAAACTGAGGCTGGATGGTCTCAGGATGGCCTTGCTCACATGTTTGATGATCATCAAGCTAGCTGCTGGGGTCCCTTAGTTCTCTTTCTCATGGCCACTTCAATAAGCTAGTTCAGGCATGTTCAGTGGGTGGTCTCAAGGCTCTAAGTTCAACAAAGGGGACAAACCCCAACATACAATTGATTTTCAAACCTCTGCTTGCATCATGTTTGCTGTTGTTCCATTGCCCAAGGCATAACCATGTCAAAAATTCATGTGGGATAGATCTACCCAAGGACATGAACACAGGAAGGGAACCATGGTGGCCATTTTGCAATATATATATATATATATATGTCAAATAATTATGTTGTACATCTGAAGCTAGTATGTTTTATGTCAATTATATCTCATTTTAAGACCATAAAGGAAAAAAGAAATGTTCACTAAAGGGACCATAGAGTTTAGTAATATTTATTTTTTCTGTAGCTTTCTTTTATGAAGATGGAAGAAATTAGAGCATGTATAAGCCTATAAGCGTTGAATCAGAAGCCAACAAAATGGGAAAGACTGAAAACAAAATAGAAACTGGGTTTACTAGTAGAGTTAGGCCTTGATGTTGGAAGAGATAGGGGCAACTGTTATGGAAAACAGGTAGAGCATCTGGCAGAGGAAAATACCTTTTTTGGGGTCAGGAGAGAAAGAGATATAAGAGGAAACAGATAGAGTTGGAAAAATTAGAACTCAAAGAGAAAGGAATTGCATTCTTCATGGAATGACTTATGACTAAAGTCAAATAGTCTCCATTCCAAACAGTACTCACAAAACCTTCCTCCTCATCCCCCATTTCCTTCAGAGATTACACATCCTGCAGTCCTTTTGTTTTCACTGAAGAAATAATGCTTCTACAGTAGAAATCATGCTTCTGTGAGGTTTTGCCAAGGAAACTTGATCAACCATGTAAGACTGTCCAGTTCAATGACCAATGATGGTATACACTGCTTTCTCTAAGGAGCTTCTGCACTGACATTCCTGAGAGGTCCACCATTTGAGCCTTCCAGCTGTACATAAACTTTACTGAGTCCACAGGGCTTACAGAACTAAAAGCTCCCAATCCACATCCACTGCTGTTCTGACAAACCACAAACTCCTGGAATGTCACCATAATCAGTGTAGGGTGACAGGATGAAATATATCCCCAAGAGCGCTCCTTTCAAAGTGTTTAAATATGAATCCCAGCCCTGTCTTCCAAGCACAGTGCTCTCCTCTCAGTAATCACTCAGCCAAACTAACAAGAGGAATACTTACAACAATTCTTTTGAAAATGTGTTTTCTGCTGCTTAGAAGAAAACTAGAATTCCTGAAAAAAGAAAATTCTATATCTTATTCCTGCATAAACACTGGGAGAGATACGGATAGATAGGTAGATGACGATGCAAGATAGATAGATATGGGCTAGACTCTGTGAGAGAATTCCCCCCCACTGGGTGTCTACATTTAACTGTGAGGAAATGACTTACATACACAACAAGATATCTATATTTAAAAAGTAAGACAGTGAAGGATAGGAAGCAACTCAGTAAATGATATAAATTCAAAGAAGTACTGAGGAGGAGAAGGCTTTGAATCGGTCTTTTCATGATGAGCAAAATTGGGTGAAAATGAGCAAAGGTGGAACTCCAGTCTGGGGAAACAATGAGAACAAAGGCCTGTCTGAGAGCTGGTGAAGCCTTAGGAATCATGCAGAAGAGTATGGAGTGCATTCAGATGCAGAGAATTAGCCCTCCTCTGTTCCATTCATCATCATCTCAGCACCTGGCCTATGGCCTGACTTAAATATTTGTGGGATGAATGGATTTTTTTTTTTTTAATGAGTGAATAAGCCATAGGGAGCTATATAGATTTATATTCAGGGAAATGACTTTGAGAACATGGTGTTTCTGGAAGATTCCCCTGCAGAAATGAACATGACGAGTAGGACTGAGTAGAGGTGAGAGTATAAAGAGTCTCACCTCAGGGGACAGGGCTCCACAAGAGTCAACAGTGGATACAAGGGGGCTGAAGGAAGAGTCAAGGAGGACACCAGAGTCCACAACAGCAGCGGTGGTTTGTAAAAGAGGCGGATATTTCAGGAGGTTCATCCCAGGAGAAGGTGACGTTTGGGGGCTGGGAGAGGGAGGCCATGGAGATGTAGAGCCTTAGTCTAATTGTAGAGATGAGTGTGGAAGATGCCTGCTCTCCTGTCCTGGAAGGGAACAGTCAAGGTCTTTGTGAAAGATTCCTGTTCAGCAGGTCCCTCTTCCCTTAAATTAATTTTCCTTGAAATTCTGCAGCCATGCAAGCTCATTAAATAACCCAGTCAGCAAAATGACTGTTCCTGTGATTTAATTCCATGAGTGTTTGATTTCTCCTTCAGCTTATCTGTGATCTGGCAGTCAAAGGCTATTTGTATTCCTGAAAAAGAAAATTCTATATCTTATTCCTGCATAAACACTGGGAGAGATACGGATAGATAGGTAGATGACGATGCAAGATAGATAGATATGGGCTAGACTCTGTGAGAGAATTCCCCCCCACTGGGTGTCTACATTTAACTGTGAGGAAATGACTTACATACACAACAAGATATCTATATTTAAAAAGTAAGACAGTGAAGGATAGGAAGCAACTCAGTAAATGATATAAATTCAAAGAAGTACTGAGGAGGAGAAGGCTTTGAATCGGTCTTTTCATGATGAGCAAAATTGGGTGAAAATGAGCAAAGGTGGAACTCCAGTCTGGGGAAACAATGAGAACAAAGGCCTGTCTGAGAGCTGGTGAAGCCTTAGGAATCATGCAGAAGAGTATGGAGTGCATTCAGATGCAGAGAATTAGCCCTCCTCTGTTCCATTCATCATCATCTCAGCACCTGGCCTATGGCCTGACTTAAATATTTGTGGGATGAATGGATTTTTTTTTTTTTAATGAGTGAATAAGCCATAGGGAGCTATATAGATTTATATTCAGGGAAATGACTTTGAGAACATGGTGTTTCTGGAAGATTCCCCTGCAGAAATGAACATGACGAGTAGGACTGAGTAGAGGTGAGAGTATAAAGAGTCTCACCTCAGGGGACAGGGCTCCACAAGAGTCAACAGTGGATACAAGGGGGCTGAAGGAAGAGTCAAGGAGGACACCAGAGTCCACAACAGCAGCGGTGGTTTGTAAAAGAGGCGGATATTTCAGGAGGTTCATCCCAGGAGAAGGTGACGTTTGGGGGCTGGGAGAGGGAGGCCATGGAGATGTAGAGCCTTAGTCTAATTGTAGAGATGAGTGTGGAAGATGCCTGCTCTCCTGTCCTGGAAGGGAACAGTCAAGGTCTTTGTGAAAGATTCCTGTTCAGCAGGTCCCTCTTCCCTTAAATTAATTTTCCTTGAAATTCTGCAGCCATGCAAGCTCATTAAATAACCCAGTCAGCAAAATGACTGTTCCTGTGATTTAATTCCATGAGTGTTTGATTTCTCCTTCAGCTTATCTGTGATCTGGCAGTCAAAGGCTATTTGTATGTTTTGTATGTTCCAAGTGGGAGGGGAGGGTTCTGCTCCACTTCCTTCTGAGCTGGGGCACATGGGTGGAGAGATAAGCCCGGCAGTGCTGGGTGGAGAGTTATGTGCCGGGCCACTGTACCACCACTGGGAGAAGACTGGGGACAAACGGTCAATGAGCAGGTGGGCAAAGCCTCGGCCCGCCTGTCTCTGGATTCCACCTCTGTGGAGAGCTTCATAAATAGAGTCGATTTTCTGTCTGGACCAGCCTAACTGAAGACTTGCCTAAAGGCAAGTGCTTACTGAGATAACTGCCCCACCTGTTTCCATCCAGCAGTTTGTGTGCCTGACTAAACCACGTTTGTTAAATAATAGATTAAAATGTTCTTGTGTATGTTCTCAGTGGCTTAGTCATGTCTGACTCTTTGTGACTTGATGGACTGTAGCCCGCCAGGCTCCTCTGTCCATGGAATTCTCCCGGCAAGAATATCATTTTCTCCTCTAGGGGAGGAGTTCTGGACCCAGGGGCCGAACTTGCATCTCTGGCATCTCTTGCACTGCTGGCAGATTCTTTACTACTGAGCCACCTAGGAAGCCCTTAAAAATGCTCTTGCAGTCAAGTTTATTGGGCAACCATTGCCTTGTCTTTATCAGAAAGATAACAATGGTTCACAGAGTTTCGAGAAGCAGTGGCAGCAACGTGTGGGCCAAGGAGGAACAGCAGTGCCAGTGAGAGCCCCGGGTGGCTTGCACCGGCGTGGCGGCAGTGCTGGAGAAACTGGGTGTTTCTGGGATATGTTTTGCAGGACAACCAATAAAGACTTGCTTCTTGACTGCATGGGTTTGAGTTAATATTTAGTGGGGGAAATTGAGTGCTTAAAATGATGAGGTTTTTGTCCTAAAAAAAAAAAGGTGAATCATGCTTCCATTTATTGAGATTAGAAGGACTTTGGCAGAAACAAGTTTGACAGAAAAAAATTTAAAAAGAGAGAGAAAGAAAGAAAGAACTGTCTTTTGGGGACTTCCCTGCCAGTCCAGTGGTTAGGGTGCCGCACTTTCAATGCTGGGAGCAAGGGTTCATGTTTATGTTTTGTATGTTCCAAGTGGGAGGAGGGTTCTGCTCCACTTCCTTCTGAGCTGGGGCACATGGGTGGAGAGATAAGCCCGGCAGTGCTGGGTGGAGAGTTATGTGCCGGGCCACTGTACCACCACTGGGAGAAGACTGGGGACAAACGGTCAATGAGCAGGTGGGCAAAGCCTCGGCCCGCCTGTCTCTGGATTCCACCTCTGTGGAGAGCTTCATAAATAGAGTCGATTTTCTGTCTGGACCAGCCTAACTGAAGACTTGCCTAAAGGCAAGTGCTTACTGAGATAACTGCCCCACCTGTTTCCATCCAGCAGTTTGTGTGCCTGACTAAACCACGTTTGTTAAATAATAGATTAAAATGTTCTTGTGTATGTTCTCAGTGGCTTAGTCATGTCTGACTCTTTGTGACTTGATGGACTGTAGCCCGCCAGGCTCCTCTGTCCATGGAATTCTCCCGGCAAGAATATCATTTTCTCCTCTAGGGGAGGAGTTCTGGACCCAGGGGCCGAACTTGCATCTCTGGCATCTCTTGCACTGCTGGCAGATTCTTTACTACTGAGCCACCTAGGAAGCCCTTAAAAATGCTCTTGCAGTCAAGTTTATTGGGCAACCATTGCCTTGTCTTTATCAGAAAGATAACAATGGTTCACAGAGTTTCGAGAAGCAGTGGCAGCAACGTGTGGGCCAAGGAGGAACAGCAGTGCCAGTGAGAGCCCCGGGTGGCTTGCACCGGCGTGGCGGCAGTGCTGGAGAAACTGGGTGTTTCTGGGATATGTTTTGCAGGACAACCAATAAAGACTTGCTTCTTGACTGCATGGGTTTGAGTTAATATTTAGTGGGGGAAATTGAGTGCTTAAAATGATGAGGTTTTTGTCCTAAAAAAAAAAAGGTGAATCATGCTTCCATTTATTGAGATTAGAAGGACTTTGGCAGAAACAAGTTTGACAGAAAAAAATTTAAAAAGAGAGAGAAAGAAAGAAAGAACTGTCTTTTGGGGACTTCCCTGCCAGTCCAGTGGTTAGGGTGCCGCACTTTCAATGCTGGGAGCAAGGGTTCAGTCCTTGGTCTGAGAACTACGATCCTCCTATGCTGAGCAGTGTGGCCAAAACAAATTGTTTTTTCTTAAATAAGAAGAATTTTGCTTTGGAGATGTTAAGTTGAAGAGGTCTATTACCCATTTAAGTGTGGTTTCCAAGTAGGCAGTCAGATGTGTACTCAGGGGAGTTTGCAACAAGAGATAAAAAGCTGGAAGATAAACTTTGCAAATTTACAACCTCCTTCTCAGGGGTTAAGGTAAGGAGCAAGCCTTCTTGGCTTCAGAGAAATGAGTAATTCATGTCTATTCATTAATTTATATTTTCGTTTGCTCCTCAAATATTTATTGAGTGCTTTTCAGTGCTAGATGGTATGGTTATGATGGTATCGATGAGCAAAAATAGTTACAATCACTGCCTTCATTGAACTTGACATCTAGAGCAGCACTGTGTCACATAATCTGAGCTTCTTACATGTGTAAGAAGAATATATAAAATAAAAATCTGAGCTTCTTATATATAAATTTTCTGGTAGCCACATTAAACAGGTGAAAAGAAATAGATGAAATTAATTTTAATAATATAGGTTATTTACCTCAATATGTCCCTGAGAAAACGGCAACCCACTCCAGTATTCTCACCTGGACAGTCCCACAGACAGAGGAGCCCGGTGGGCTACAGTCCCAAAGGGTTGGACATGACTGAGTGACTGAACAGGCACTGTCATTTCATGTAATCAATATCAAAATTATTCATGAGACATTTTGCTTTTTTTATTAGGTGTTCAAAATCCACTGTGTATGTTACACACTCAGCACATCTCAGGACAGACTAACCATGTTTAAAGCACTCAGTGGTGACGTGTGGCTATGGGACAGCTCAGATCTACAGGGTGTTGTACAACTTTGTCCCTTGGTATGCAAACCCTGTCCTTCTGCCCACTGATTATTTCAGGACACTGGGACCATCTGGAGCTCCAGGATGGCATTAAAATAGCAACAACAAAAAAAAATGGTGGAACCTCTGAAGATCAGGATCAGTTCATGCTGCCTGGAGGGCCGGCAGAGACAAGCTGATGAGATGGTCCTATCATTCTCCAGACTGGTGTCCAGCCGTCCCCAGCCACACCTAGATTAATTAGTAACCCACTGGAGGAGAACTGCAGTGTGCCTTTATATGGCAGCATTTAAGGTAAGTCAAAGAGAAAAACATATATCATATAGTGATACATATATATGGAACCTAGAAAAATGGTACTGAGGAACCGATGTGCAGGTCAGGAATGGAGGTGCAGACACAGAGAAATGTGTGGTTTCCAAGTACATTTCGGGATTAAAATAAAAGCTGATTTAAATTAATTTAGGGGTTAAGGTAAGGAGCAAGCCTTCTTGGCTTCAGAGAAATGAGTAATTCATGTCTATTCATTAATTTATATTTTCGTTTGCTCCTCAAATATTTATTGAGTGCTTTTCAGTGCTAGATGGTATGGTTATGATGGTATCGATGAGCAAAAATAGTTACAATCACTGCCTTCATTGAACTTGACATCTAGAGCAGCACTGTGTCACATAATCTGAGCTTCTTACATGTGTAAGAAGAATATATAAAATAAAAATCTGAGCTTCTTATATATAAATTTTCTGGTAGCCACATTAAACAGGTGAAAAGAAATAGATGAAATTAATTTTAATAATATAGGTTATTTACCTCAATATGTCCCTGAGAAAACGGCAACCCACTCCAGTATTCTCACCTGGACAGTCCCACAGACAGAGGAGCCCGGTGGGCTACAGTCCCAAAGGGTTGGACATGACTGAGTGACTGAACAGGCACTGTCATTTCATGTAATCAATATCAAAATTATTCATGAGACATTTTGCTTTTTTTATTAGGTGTTCAAAATCCACTGTGTATGTTACACACTCAGCACATCTCAGGACAGACTAACCATGTTTAAAGCACTCAGTGGTGACGTGTGGCTATGGGACAGCTCAGATCTACAGGGTGTTGTACAACTTTGTCCCTTGGTATGCAAACCCTGTCCTTCTGCCCACTGATTATTTCAGGACACTGGGACCATCTGGAGCTCCAGGATGGCATTAAAATAGCAACAACAAAAAAAAATGGTGGAACCTCTGAAGATCAGGATCAGTTCATGCTGCCTGGAGGGCCGGCAGAGACAAGCTGATGAGATGGTCCTATCATTCTCCAGACTGGTGTCCAGCCGTCCCCAGCCACACCTAGATTAATTAGTAACCCACTGGAGGAGAACTGCAGTGTGCCTTTATATGGCAGCATTTAAGGTAAGTCAAAGAGAAAAACATATATCATATAGTGATACATATATATGGAACCTAGAAAAATGGTACTGAGGAACCGATGTGCAGGTCAGGAATGGAGATGCAGACACAGAGAACAGACTTGTGGACACTGCAGGGGAAGGAGAGGGTAGGACGGGTTGAGAAAGTAGCATGGAAACATACACATTACATATATACGATAGACAGGTGTAACACAGGGAGGTCAACGCAGTCTCTGTGATGACCTAGAAGGAGGGATGGGGTGGGGGAAGGCTCCAGAGGGAGGGGACATAGTATACTCATGGCTGATTCACACTGTCGTATGGCAGAAGCCAACACAATATTATAAAGCAATTATCTTCTGATTAAAAGTAAATTCTTAAAGAGGTAAATAAAATAAGAAGGCAGCATTGACACCATGGTAAATACGTTTACTAGCAAGGTTTTTAAAAAAGTCAGATTTCAGTAAATCAAGCTGTCTCAATCCGAGTCTCCGTGGACCACTCTTGTCCTGTGTCCCTGATAGGAGACGGAGACTCCACTAGGTGGTATTTCTCCTCTGAACCCCAGCACCCGGCCGTGGCAGGGCTCAGTGTGTGTTCAGCGGTTGAACACGGGAACGGTAAGCTTGCTCAGTGACTCAGGGGAGGAAAGTGTGAGGGATTACGTTTTTGGAATTAGTTTCTCGTCAGGTGACAGATACAGACAAAGACTAATCCCTTCTCTGACATCTTCCCCTCAGGAGAAATCAGCGTGCGTATTTCTTTAACCAGCACACGTCATGACTGGTTGCCTCTTTCCTGTCACACACATGCAGTTCAAAGGTCAATAGAAACAGCTCTCTAGGACAGCAGCTTCTAAGGTCAGAGCTAAAAGACAGGCTGATTATTATTTACAGGACAACCCTGTCCTTCTGCCCACTGATTATTTCAGGACACTGGGACCATCTGGAGCTCCAGGATGGCATTAAAATAGCAACAACAAAAAAAAATGGTGGAACCTCTGAAGATCAGGATCAGTTCATGCTGCCTGGAGGGCCGGCAGAGACAAGCTGATGAGATGGTCCTATCATTCTCCAGACTGGTGTCCAGCCGTCCCCAGCCACACCTAGATTAATTAGTAACCCACTGGAGGAGAACTGCAGTGTGCCTTTATATGGCAGCATTTAAGGTAAGTCAAAGAGAAAAACATATATCATATAGTGATACATATATATGGAACCTAGAAAAATGGTACTGAGGAACCGATGTGCAGGTCAGGAATGGAGATGCAGACACAGAGAACAGACTTGTGGACACTGCAGGGGAAGGAGAGGGTAGGACGGGTTGAGAAAGTAGCATGGAAACATACACATTACATATATACGATAGACAGGTGTAACACAGGGAGGTCAACGCAGTCTCTGTGATGACCTAGAAGGAGGGATGGGGTGGGGGAAGGCTCCAGAGGGGGGGGACATAGTATACTCATGGCTGATTCACACTGTCGTATGGCAGAAGCCAACACAATATTATAAAGCAATTATCTTCTGATTAAAAGTAAATTCTTAAAGAGGTAAATAAAATAAGAAGGCAGCATTGACACCATGGTAAATACGTTTACTAGCAAGGTTTTTAAAAAAGTCAGATTTCAGTAAATCAAGCTGTCTCAATCCGAGTCTCCGTGGACCACTCTTGTCCTGTGTCCCTGATAGGAGACGGAGACTCCACTAGGTGGTATTTCTCCTCTGAACCCCAGCACCCGGCCGTGGCAGGGCTCAGTGTGTGTTCAGCGGTTGAACACGGGAACGGTAAGCTTGCTCAGTGACTCAGGGGAGGAAAGTGTGAGGGATTACGTTTTTGGAATTAGTTTCTCGTCAGGTGACAGATACAGACAAAGACTAATCCCTTCTCTGACATCTTCCCCTCAGGAGAAATCAGCGTGCGTATTTCTTTAACCAGCACACGTCATGACTGGTTGCCTCTTTCCTGTCACACACATGCAGTTCAAAGGTCAATAGAAACAGCTCTCTAGGACAGCAGCTTCTGAAACCTAAGAGGTGCAGAAGCTCAAACAGTGAGACAGGCTTCTGGGGAACACGGCTGCTTAGGAAAAGCAAATCTCCTGACCATCTTCAGATGGCTGCCTGTGCAGCCATGCCCTCCTCAGTGGCCATTTCCCTGCTTAAGTTTTCCACTGCACAGTCCATGTCAAAGGACAGATTCAGCCCAGGGTGGGCAGGCATGTAGACAATTGCCCAGCATTTCTATTATTTTTTTGTTTGTCATTTTGGTTCATCTGCGATTTCATTGGAATCTGAACACTAGGTCCTCTCCCAGCTTCCTCAGCCTAGAAATGTACCTTGCAGGGACATCAGCAGCAAAGGAATGAAACAGACAGTGATGAGCTGGGGCCTTTGAGAAGCAGCAGCCAAAGATTGATCAGGAAGCTGGAGGAAGTGGGCTTGCCCTCAGTCTTGAGTAAAAGAGAAGAAGAAAGATGGTATGAACTCTGACAACATTGGGCAACATTGGGTAAAATCAATGGGAGCCTGAGACAAAGTCATCAGCCAGCCAGAGAAGTTCTACGTCTTCCAGGAAGGGCCTGTTCCTAGCACTTTCGCCAACTTTGGTCATTGGCGGGAGCTGCCTGTGGAGAGGG
The DNA here is from genome assembly GCA_022376925.1 of Tragulus kanchil. NCBI lineage: Eukaryota > Metazoa > Chordata > Mammalia > Artiodactyla > Tragulidae > Tragulus > Tragulus kanchil. The sequence goes on along the minus strand of JAIOJX010000028.1, from coordinate 38,231,547 downwards.
TGGCCTTGGCCAAGGCAGAAATGGATTTCAAAGAAGCAGCTGGTGTCCTGGACAAGTGATGACCCCGGTAGCCAGAGGCCTGGGAGGTGCACCTCGGTGACGGCTTTCAGGCCTGTGTCCAGTTTCTCTCATGAACAAGCTGTGTGGGCCCTGCTTGGTTCATACATAGATCAAGCACCTCATGACACCAGGGGCTGTGCCCTGGAAATGGCACTGAGGTCCCCATTATCACTCATTAGCTCTGCGATCCTAGAGGAGTCACTGAGTCTCTTGGAGCCTTGGTATCTTGGTCTTAAACCTAGCTCACACTGTTGTGTTAAATGAAATGAGCTCACATGGGTCAGAGTGCTTCGTACAATGTTGATACCAATGCTGAATGCCCATGTTGTAACCGGATCAGCAAAGCACAATTATTAAAGATCAGTGACAGGAAGTCTGGAGTTTTGTACTAGAGAAAGTCTGTGGCAATGAGAGGAATTTGCCCATCTTGGGGGTTATTTTTGGGGAACACCACACGCTAGCCCAGCATGCACGTTCCACAGAGCCTCCATCACCTAGCGCATGTCTGTCTCTAGACTATGTTCTGAGCAGGTATTTGTGAAAATTTTTAAATGCACAAAGATTGGGGAAGGTGATAAGTGTTTTCCAAAAGGTCTAACATTTTACAGAAGATAGCGCTTCTGTAGCTCCTGAGTAATTCATGATGGAGGAATATTCACAGTGAGTCACTGGTCAGGCATGTAGACAATTGCCCAGCATTTCTATTATTTTTTTGTTTGTCATTTTGGTTCATCTGCGATTTCATTGGAATCTGAACACTAGGTCCTCTCCCAGCTTCCTCAGCCTAGAAATGTACCTTGCAGGGACATCAGCAGCAAAGGAATGAAACAGACAGTGATGAGCTGGGGCCTTTGAGAAGCAGCAGCCAAAGATTGATCAGGAAGCTGGAGGAAGTGGGCTTGCCCTCAGTCTTGAGTAAAAGAGAAGAAGAAAGATGGTATGAACTCTGACAACATTGGGCAACATTGGGTAAAATCAATGGGAGCCTGAGACAAAGTCATCAGCCAGCCAGAGAAGTTCTACGTCTTCCAGGAAGGGCCTGTTCCTAGCACTTTCGCCAACTTTGGTCATTGGCGGGAGCTGCCTGTGGAGAGGGTGGCCTTGGCCAAGGCAGAAATGGATTTCAAAGAAGCAGCTGGTGTCCTGGACAAGTGATGACCCCGGTAGCCAGAGGCCTGGGAGGTGCACCTCGGTGACGGCTTTCAGGCCTGTGTCCAGTTTCTCTCATGAACAAGCTGTGTGGGCCCTGCTTGGTTCATACATAGATCAAGCACCTCATGACACCAGGGGCTGTGCCCTGGAAATGGCACTGAGGTCCCCATTATCACTCATTAGCTCTGCGATCCTAGAGGAGTCACTGAGTCTCTTGGAGCCTTGGTATCTTGGTCTTAAACCTAGCTCACACTGTTGTGTTAAATGAAATGAGCTCACATGGGTCAGAGTGCTTCGTACAATGTTGATACCAATGCTGAATGCCCATGTTGTAACCGGATCAGCAAAGCACAATTATTAAAGATCAGTGACAGGAAGTCTGGAGTTTTGTACTAGAGAAAGTCTGTGGCAATGAGAGGAATTTGCCCATCTTGGGGGTTATTTTTGGGGAACACCACACGCTAGCCCAGCATGCACGTTCCACAGAGCCTCCATCACCTAGCGCATGTCTGTCTCTAGACTATGTTCTGAGCAGGTATTTGTGAAAATTTTTAAATGCACAAAGATTGGGGAAGGTGATAAGTGTTTTCCAAAAGGTCTAACATTTTACAGAAGATAGCGCTTCTGTAGCTCCTGAGTAATTCATGATGGAGGAATATTCACAGTGAGTCACTGGTAGCTGCGTACTGCTGCTTGGCTTTCCTCTCCACTGTCTAAGATGAGCAAGATGCGGAGGACAAAACACTCTCTGAGTGAAAGGTTGTCTGGCAATTTTTCTTTTAATTTGTTTTATGTTTTTTATGTTTTGGCCGTGTCAGGCAGCACATGGAATCTTTATTTTTTTTTAATTTTGGCCTCTATTATTGGTCTTTCATTTATTTATTTTCATCCCTCTTTGTTCTTTGGCCCCTGCAGGCCTCCCATTGCGGTGGGCTCTCTCATTGCAGAGCACCAGCTCTGGGCGCATGCGCTCCAGAGCACTGGCTTGTAATTAGACACACAGGCCCATCTGCTCCACGACATGTGGGATCTTCCCAGGCCAGGGATGGAAGCGGTGCCCCTTGCACTGGAAGGCAGACTCTTTACCCACTGCACCACCAGGGAAGCCCCGTCTGGCATTTTTGTCCTAGGGCAATATTGAGGCTTGAAAGGCTGGGACACTACCTCGTAGAGGCCCTGATGGTGAGAGCACAGGTAGGAGCAGGGGTTCAGCGGCCTTCTCCGGAGACTCAGACTCCAGGGTAGACCTGCTCCCTGTGTGAAGGACTCTAGAAGATGGGAATGTGGGGTTGGAAGAAAGAGCTGAAAATATTCTGTGGGTAAATAGTTGAAGGATTCAGAACAGCATAAATTTTATTCTGAGAAGAAAGGTCATGAAGTAGAAACTTAGATGAGCAAAGGCTTGGGGTTGAGATCAGGCAATTGTACAATTTTAAATGCTGAATGCCCATGTTGTAACCGGATCAGCAAAGCACAATTATTAAAGATCAGTGACAGGAAGTCTGGAGTTTTGTACTAGAGAAAGTCTGTGGCAATGAGAGGAATTTGCCCATCTTGGGGGTTATTTTTGGGGAACACCACACGCTAGCCCAGCATGCACGTTCCACAGAGCCTCCATCACCTAGCGCATGTCTGTCTCTAGACTATGTTCTGAGCAGGTATTTGTGAAAATTTTTAAATGCACAAAGATTGGGGAAGGTGATAAGTGTTTTCCAAAAGGTCTAACATTTTACAGAAGATAGCGCTTCTGTAGCTCCTGAGTAATTCATGATGGAGGAATATTCACAGTGAGTCACTGGTAGCTGCGTACTGCTGCTTGGCTTTCCTCTCCACTGTCTAAGATGAGCAAGATGCGGAGGACAAAACACTCTCTGAGTGAAAGGTTGTCTGGCAATTTTTCTTTTAATTTGTTTTATGTTTTTTATGTTTTGGCCGTGTCAGGCAGCACATGGAATCTTTATTTTTTTTTAATTTTGGCCTCTATTATTGGTCTTTCATTTATTTATTTTCATCCCTCTTTGTTCTTTGGCCCCTGCAGGCCTCCCATTGCGGTGGGCTCTCTCATTGCAGAGCACCAGCTCTGGGCGCATGCGCTCCAGAGCACTGGCTTGTAATTAGACACACAGGCCCATCTGCTCCACGACATGTGGGATCTTCCCAGGCCAGGGATGGAAGCGGTGCCCCTTGCACTGGAAGGCAGACTCTTTACCCACTGCACCACCAGGGAAGCCCCGTCTGGCATTTTTGTCCTAGGGCAATATTGAGGCTTGAAAGGCTGGGACACTACCTCGTAGAGGCCCTGATGGTGAGAGCACAGGTAGGAGCAGGGGTTCAGCGGCCTTCTCCGGAGACTCAGACTCCAGGGTAGACCTGCTCCCTGTGTGAAGGACTCTAGAAGATGGGAATGTGGGGTTGGAAGAAAGAGCTGAAAATATTCTGTGGGTAAATAGTTGAAGGATTCAGAACAGCATAAATTTTATTCTGAGAAGAAAGGTCATGAAGTAGATAATCTAATATGAGAGTCTGAGCTTCTAATATTAGCTCTGGGGTTGTGTATAAATGAAATTAGACAGTGGACTGGTAGCAGCCAGGTACAAAGATAGAGACTGAGCTGCACGAAGTGATTCACATCATTAACAAGTACTTCCCTATGAGGAAATGGGTGACCCCACCCTAGGACACCCCCAGACAGAAGACTCTCCAACCAGGCTACTGGCTTCCCTGCCGATCTCCATGAAGTGTTTTGTTATATTTGTCCATCACCCAAAGATTAAAGGCAGTGATTTCTCCTTCAAATATAGCCCTGAAGTTATGGTTTTCCCACCTTCTTTCTCCTTCTGGCTAGCTACCTTTTCTAGTTCATAGTGGCCGCAACCATGGCCAGTTCAAAGGGCACAGAAATAAACCAGACACAGATGGAGGGGGTCTGACTAAACCAGGGTTTCTGCCAGTGTGGTCCAAGGACTGCCTGCATTAGTTATTTGCAGAGCTCACCAAGGAGGAGATTCCACCACCCCCACACCGACCTACTTACTCAGAATGTCTGGGAGTGGAATACAGAATCTATATTCTCTCCCAACAAACACACACTAGCTTTCCCCAAGCCATTCTTTGACATACAAGAGTGTGAAATCCAAAAAAAAAAAAAAAAAAAAGTGTGAGATCCAATTAGATGATCACTAAGCTCTCGGATCAAAAATTCTACGGCTTCATGATCCTGATTTGGGAGAATTTATCTTATTTTTCAGTTACTTACAATTTTAAAGTTTTAAGCTCTTTTTTCCCCTGAGATAGACTCTTTGGAGTTTCTCTTTTATTAGTCAAGGATCTATTTTTTGTCTCAACAGAACATTCATAAAGTAATGTACATAGTATATTACAGGCAAGACCCTGTGCTTTGTACAGGGGATGGGAACCCTGACAAAAATATATGAGGCATTCTGCCCTGAAGGTGTGTACAGGCTACAGGAGGATCTAAGACTATGTGCAATCAACTATGCTGCAAGGCCAAGGGTCACTAGATCACAGGAGAGATGGCTCAAGAGGCCCCCTTCTGAATGGCCAGTACTTGGCCTTGCCAGTGGTGAAATACACTGAATATATCATTCATGGTGATAAATATGATATAAGTGGCAGAAACAAAGTTCTTCGAGGTTTCAGAGAAGAAAGATATCACAACCAACTAGGACAAGGAGGGGAGCTTCACAGAACATGCAGTAGCTGAGTGAGCCCGTCAAGGAAAGGCAAGATTTCAATGGGAAGAGAACATTCCCACGGAAGTAATGGTGTGAGAAAGGCATGGGGCAAGGAATTGTGAGGTGTGGTCATAGAATGGAGAGAAGTTCAGTCTGGAGAGAGTGGAGATGGGCTTCATTGGGAAGATGGATAATTCCCTCACATCAAACTACTCTGAAACCTCAAGGCTTAAAACAACTATCACTGTTTACTCCGCTCATGAATCTATAGCTTGTCTTTGTTCTACTCAACATCAGTTTCATTGGGGCTGGGGGAGACATTTTCATGAGGACCCCCTCACATGGCTGCAAGGCTGGAGGTGGCTGTCTCTTCTTCATGTGGGCCTCTCTTATAGCTTGGGCTTCCTCACAGCTCTTGGGCTGCAAGAAAAAAGGCCCACATGTGGAAGATATATGACCTTTTGTGCCCTCATTTAGGGAGTCATAGTAATCACTTCTGTGGTAAGCACAAGCTCAAAATAAAAGAGAAGGAGCAGAGTATCCACCTCTGCTTGTGAGGAGCACCAGCACTTTTTATAAAAAGAGAATGTTGGAAGGGAGACATTATAGCCAATTTTAGAAAATACATGCGAGAAGAGTCTCTAATGATGCATTAAATGGTAATGGAAAGCACTTTTTAAAAACACAGATAATTTTGTTATACACGTATCCTGACAACCTTTCAAACAGGCAAAACTATTTTTATTCTTATTGCAGATGAGGAAGAAAAATGGGAAGAGTAGAAAGGTGAATTTGCCATGAATTTAACAAAGTTTTAGTTTCAGAGCCCCTCACTAGCACTGACACCTTCTTCCAAGGCCCTAAGAGGGTCCCAGAACTGTACTCACAGGGTCACATGTTCTGTAAAATTTCAGAGAGCAGGTAGTTTAACTGCAATTGGTTAAACCTATTGTACTTTCCCACTCTGACTTCCTCTCCATCACATTTCTATTTGTGTCAGGTATAAATGGAATGATTATGAGCATTTTGGAGATTCTCTTAAAGGGAAAGTGAATTATGAATACATTTACTCTTGATGGAGTGGGATTTACAGATGATGTGGTTTTCAGTAACTTCAGCTTATAGTTGTTGTTACTGGGCTTCCCAATGCAGATATGACTTCCAGGAATACTCCTATGGATTATCGAAACTCATCCAACAATGAGATACCAAAGTCCAGGGCCAGAGTTCATACTGTAATATGACTATATCCTATGGTATCTAGAATTAGAATGAAAACATTCATGGTGGAGGAAAAAAAAAACAAAATTCTAAATTCCTCACATCAAACTACTCTGAAACCTCAAGGCTTAAAACAACTATCACTGTTTACTCCGCTCATGAATCTATAGCTTGTCTTTGTTCTACTCAACATCAGTTTCATTGGGGCTGGGGGAGACATTTTCATGAGGACCCCCTCACATGGCTGCAAGGCTGGAGGTGGCTGTCTCTTCTTCATGTGGGCCTCTCTTATAGCTTGGGCTTCCTCACAGCTCTTGGGCTGCAAGAAAAAAGGCCCACATGTGGAAGATATATGACCTTTTGTGCCCTCATTTAGGGAGTCATAGTAATCACTTCTGTGGTAAGCACAAGCTCAAAATAAAAGAGAAGGAGCAGAGTATCCACCTCTGCTTGTGAGGAGCACCAGCACTTTTTATAAAAAGAGAATGTTGGAAGGGAGACATTATAGCCAATTTTAGAAAATACATGCGAGAAGAGTCTCTAATGATGCATTAAATGGTAATGGAAAGCACTTTTTAAAAACACAGATAATTTTGTTATACACGTATCCTGACAACCTTTCAAACAGGCAAAACTATTTTTATTCTTATTGCAGATGAGGAAGAAAAATGGGAAGAGTAGAAAGGTGAATTTGCCATGAATTTAACAAAGTTTTAGTTTCAGAGCCCCTCACTAGCACTGACACCTTCTTCCAAGGCCCTAAGAGGGTCCCAGAACTGTACTCACAGGGTCACATGTTCTGTAAAATTTCAGAGAGCAGGTAGTTTAACTGCAATTGGTTAAACCTATTGTACTTTCCCACTCTGACTTCCTCTCCATCACATTTCTATTTGTGTCAGGTATAAATGGAATGATTATGAGCATTTTGGAGATTCTCTTAAAGGGAAAGTGAATTATGAATACATTTACTCTTGATGGAGTGGGATTTACAGATGATGTGGTTTTCAGTAACTTCAGCTTATAGTTGTTGTTACTGGGCTTCCCAATGCAGATATGACTTCCAGGAATACTCCTATGGATTATCGAAACTCATCCAACAATGAGATACCAAAGTCCAGGGCCAGAGTTCATACTGTAATATGACTATATCCTATGGTATCTAGAATTAGAATGAAAACATTCATGGTGGAGGAGAAACAAAGTTTAAAACATACATAACTACAAACCTAATCTCTGGAGAATTCCTCCAATCAGAAAATAATTGTACTTGCCCAAGGGTAGAACAAAATGCAAGGAAAGCAGAAAAACATTATGATACAAGTACTCTCTGGGGCTTCCCTGGTAGCTCAATGGTAAAGAGTTCCTGATTCAGGAAGATACCACATGCTGCAGAGCAACTAAGTCTGTGAGCCACAACTATTGAGCCTGTGCTCTCAGAGCTGCAACTGTTGAGCCCATGTGCCACAACAACTGAAGCCCATGTGCCCTAGAGCCCAAGTTCCACAACAAGAGAAGTCACTGCAGCAATGAGCCTGTTCACCTCAACTAGAGAGTAGCCCCAACTCCCTGCAACTAGAGAAACCCTGAATAGCCAAAAATAATAAATAAATAAATAAACAAATAAAATGCATTTCTTTAAAAAAAAAAAAGAGAGAGAGAGAGAGAGAAACTCTCTGAAACGAAGACTGGAACTCAGAGCTGCTAACAACAAAGAAAGTTAATAACACCTACAGTGGGTTTTGGGGGGCTTCCCAGGTAGCTCAGTGGTAAACTATGTGCCTGCCAATGCAGGAGACCCAGGTTCCATTCCTGGGTTGAGAAGATTCCCTGAAGCAGGAAATGGCTATCCACACCAGTATTGTTGCCTGGAAAATTCCATGGACAAAGGAGGCCACAGTCCATGGGGTCACAAAAAGTTGGACACAACTGAGCACATACACACACTGTGGGTTTGCAGGAAGTGGAAGAAAAGTGAGGCTATCTGTCACGATGAAAGGTGAATTCATAGAGAAAAGAAATGGGGTCACAGTGATGATCAACTCATCAACAAAAAGCCCCAGTAAAGTACCATTTCTCACGCTACACTGTGTAGGGATCCTGGAGTGTAGAGGATGGCCTCTAGTTACACATGCTGGACTGGACATGGTTTCTGACCTGTATGATACAGGGTAGTCTAAAATAATGCTAACTTGGGCTAGCTTATTGGGTGAAACCAACAACAGAAGGAAAATGAAACATTTGCTCCAAATAACAGCTCATGATGCAATGATGGTATAACAGGTAAGGGAACTCTGAGTGTGCTTGAGAAGAACAATCTGAATAATAATTGCTATCATTTTTTAAACCTGTATCAACACAGAAGAAAATAAATCAGGTAACATATGCCTCATCCCTGATGATGCCTTTGAAAGAGAAATGATCTTAGATGTGTTTGTTAACGGTCATAGGACCTAAGGCATCATCAGAAATGGTGGGGTTGGGCTCCAGTGGATGAGGGTGATGAGCATGTTAGCAAGAGCCAGAGCTCAAGGCAGAGGGCAGACTGGCACAGTGGCAGTGTCAATGGGAAAAACAGCATGTCCTTGAAGAGATGAGCCAATCACCCTGAGGATTATTGGTGGTATTGGTCTCTCCAAGAACAAACAATAACCTCCTCTCTTTGTCCTGCTGCTACCTCTAGCCACAGTCTGGTTTTCTCAGTGTGTTTATGTCTCAAATCAATAGGCAGAACCTGCTATTCCCACCTGATTCCTCCCTGGCTGAGTTCCATGCTGCCCCCGTACCAACCGCAGAACTCTTTTCCTAACCTCCTCAGTCTCTTCTCCCCACAGAAGCACTGGGAACACTGGACCCCTCTCTCCTTTCAGAAAACCCCTTTCCTGATTCATAATTTCTGTGACCTGCATTAGTGTCTCTGTTTCTTCCTTTCATTTTTCTTTTTTTGCTTATTTTAGGGATCCGAGGGACAGCTCCACCCTTTTCTCACTTTTAGTTCCTGTTTATTTTGGTGCCATTATCTTCAAGTCATGATGGCTCTGTGGGAGTCTTTTTAGTCTCTTGTTCATTTTTGTGGTATTGATTTAGTTCATCTTGTTGTTTAGTCGCTAAGTCATGTCAGACTCTTTTGCAACCCCATGGGCTGTAGCCTGGGCAACTCTGTCCATGGGATTTTCCCAGGCAAGAATACTGTAGTGGGTTGCCATTTCCTCCTCCAGGGGAATCTTTCTGATCCAGTGATTGAACCTGCATCTCCCTGTATTGTAGGCAGGTTCTTTATCACTGAGCCACCCGGGAAGCCCTGCTTTCATCTTTCAGTGACCCCTTTCCCATATCACGTTCCTCAATTGTGGGCTTGAGATTGGCACCCCCAGTGCCAATCTTAGTCCTCTGGTCTGCTCTCTTTATGCTGAACTTTTGTGCATTTTCACTTTTCAAACAAATACATTTATTACAATAATCTCCAAATCTTCATTTCCAGAGTCAACCTTTTAACCAAAACTTGTACCACACACTCCTTGAGGTATTTTCATCATTTCAGACTCAAATATTCAAAACTTACCTCTTTATCTATCTTTCAAAACTAACTCCTGTGGATGAGGGTGATGAGCATGTTAGCAAGAGCCAGAGCTCAAGGCAGAGGGCAGACTGGCACAGTGGCAGTGTCAATGGGAAAAACAGCATGTCCTTGAAGAGATGAGCCAATCACCCTGAGGATTATTGGTGGTATTGGTCTCTCCAAGAACAAACAATAACCTCCTCTCTTTGTCCTGCTGCTACCTCTAGCCACAGTCTGGTTTTCTCAGTGTGTTTATGTCTCAAATCAATAGGCAGAACCTGCTATTCCCACCTGATTCCTCCCTGGCTGAGTTCCATGCTGCCCCCGTACCAACCGCAGAACTCTTTTCCTAACCTCCTCAGTCTCTTCTCCCCACAGAAGCACTGGGAACACTGGACCCCTCTCTCCTTTCAGAAAACCCCTTTCCTGATTCATAATTTCTGTGACCTGCATTAGTGTCTCTGTTTCTTCCTTTCATTTTTCTTTTTTTGCTTATTTTAGGGATCCGAGGGACAGCTCCACCCTTTTCTCACTTTTAGTTCCTGTTTATTTTGGTGCCATTATCTTCAAGTCATGATGGCTCTGTGGGAGTCTTTTTAGTCTCTTGTTCATTTTTGTGGTATTGATTTAGTTCATCTTGTTGTTTAGTCGCTAAGTCATGTCAGACTCTTTTGCAACCCCATGGGCTGTAGCCTGGGCAACTCTGTCCATGGGATTTTCCCAGGCAAGAATACTGTAGTGGGTTGCCATTTCCTCCTCCAGGGGAATCTTTCTGATCCAGTGATTGAACCTGCATCTCCCTGTATTGTAGGCAGGTTCTTTATCACTGAGCCACCCGGGAAGCCCTGCTTTCATCTTTCAGTGACCCCTTTCCCATATCACGTTCCTCAATTGTGGGCTTGAGATTGGCACCCCCAGTGCCAATCTTAGTCCTCTGGTCTGCTCTCTTTATGCTGAACTTTTGTGCATTTTCACTTTTCAAACAAATACATTTATTACAATAATCTCCAAATCTTCATTTCCAGAGTCAACCTTTTAACCAAAACTTGTACCACACACTCCTTGAGGTATTTTCATCATTTCAGACTCAAATATTCAAAACTTACCTCTTTATCTATCTTTCAAAACTAACTCCCTCTCTTACTTCCTAATTTCTGACTGTGTTATCACAGTTCACACTCAAATTCTCCTAAATTTGTGTTTTGGGGATTTTGTTTTCCTTTGTCCCTTACATTAGTTACCAAGTTCTGTAGACTCATCTTTGCCATGTTTATAAATTCATACCTGTCTCTCCTTATCCTAAGAAGCCTAAACTGTCTCATTACATCTCTCCAGGGAATAGATTGGTAGCTGTTTTTCTCTAAATTATCTGCCTGAAACATTGTTTCAGTAGCAATGGCGAAAGTGAAAGTGTTAAACGCTCAGTCCTGTGTGACTCTTTGCAACCTCATGGTCTGTCCTTAGAATTCTCCAGGCAAGAATACCAGAGTGGGTAGCCACTCTCTTCTCCAGGGGATCTTCCCAACCCAGGGAAGTAGCAATGGCAGTAGTATCATGTATTACTAAATACTTACTGTTTGTCAAGTGTTTTAGTAGAATGTTTAAATTAAATACATTACCTCATTTAAGCTTTCCAACCCTATGAATTGATACTACGGCTTTTATGCAAGTAGCGTAATGTAGAAAGTTGAGAATATTTCACCAAAGTGTCAAAGGTAGATTTGAAAGTCTTAAAAAAAAAAAAATGACTGATATAGGGTCATGTAGAGGGAAAAGGTCCCTCTCAAGCAATACATGAGGGATATGAGTTACAGGTAAAGCTAGAGCTCTTTGTCTATGGTGGAATAAGTATGTAGAATCTCCTCCTGGAAGACTTACTTAAAGTCAGACCAATAACCATGTTTTCTCTCTGAGTCCTCAGGTAACAGGAAAGATATTTCCACTCCAAATACACAGAATTTTATAGCAGAAAGGTGTCATCCAATTTAATGCCCACTAAAAAAACTAAAAGAAAGTAAAGTCTCGAAGCAAAATGATTTATTTGCTCAATGTCACAGTTGGCATAAATGGTCTTATTCCATGAAGAGGTATTAGCAATCCTATGTTTGTGTTGAAATCAAGGCTACTTGGAGGCACAATATCATGGGTCCATTGACAAAATGGGTGGTAGGAAGGAAGAAGAGAGGAACAAGAGGCTCTAGTTTCTGCAGAAGGGTTAAGAAAAGTGTCTATAATTATGTGGGCAAGCCCTGGGACTAGGGGATGCAGGTAGCCTTCAAGTGTCCAGGAGCCAAAAGGATGAAGCACTGTTCCCCGACATCTACTTGTGGCAGGAAATGACACTGTAGCTCAGTTCAAGCCCCAGCGATGGGGCTGGACTGGGAGCCAAGACACTGACAACTGAACTGGGATTCCAAGTAAGGCTGGCCTCCCCACAGCCTCGAGACTAGATAGGGCAACAGATCAGACACAAGAAGGGAGTGCTTAGCTAGAGATAGGCACAGGGAACGTGGGAGCTGCAGACTAGATGAGCAACCCAGATTTTTCTGGAAGTTGTCAGGTTTCACCCAAAGTCCCTCTGGGAGTCACCTGAGCCAAGAAATTGTGGCCTGGCCACAGGACCCTGTGGACTGGTGGCTTACCCTCTGGCTCCCTAGGTAAGAGAGGAGGGGTGGAGACGCTCATGTTTTGCATCTGTGGCATTCAGCACTGACTCTGGGGTTGGTGGGGAAGAGAGGTTGTAGCTGGAGGCAGACTAGAAGGTAAGGTCCAGGAACCAGGGTAGGTTGTGTGGAAATGTGGTGACTCACGAGTATATGAAGAACAGACCTAGCAGCTCTGCATCTCCCCAAGGTTCTAGGCTGGTCCTCTGAAGACCTGGAACCTCAGCTCAGCTTTGTCATTCACTGGCTGTGTGTCCCTGGCAAATGGTTTGTATCTCTAGGTTGAAATGTTTGCTTTCAAGGGACGAACTAATTCACCCAATGAGAGGGGGCACGGGATCTCACAAGCTGGTGCAGATGGTGAGGAGGCTGGAGCATCGAGGGGTCTGAGGCACAGGAAGTGCCCCCAGAGTTGAAAGGTATTGGGCAAGTGGCAGCTGTCACCCTTCTCAGTCACCTCTTCCCCCAGGGCCACAACCTGTTCTTCCAGCCTCACGGGTTTATTTGCTCAATGTCACAGTTGGCATAAATGGTCTTATTCCATGAAGAGGTATTAGCAATCCTATGTTTGTGTTGAAATCAAGGCTACTTGGAGGCACAATATCATGGGTCCATTGACAAAATGGGTGGTAGGAAGGAAGAAGAGAGGAACAAGAGGCTCTAGTTTCTGCAGAAGGGTTAAGAAAAGTGTCTATAATTATGTGGGCAAGCCCTGGGACTAGGGGATGCAGGTAGCCTTCAAGTGTCCAGGAGCCAAAAGGATGAAGCACTGTTCCCTGACATCTACTTGTGGCAGGAAATGACACTGTAGCTCAGTTCAAGCCCCAGCGATGGGGCTGGACTGGGAGCCAAGACACTGACAACTGAACTGGGATTCCAAGTAAGGCTGGCCTCCCCACAGCCTCGAGACTAGATAGGGCAACAGATCAGACACAAGAAGGGAGTGCTTAGCTAGAGATAGGCACAGGGAACGTGGGAGCTGCAGACTAGATGAGCAACCCAGATTTTTCTGGAAGTTGTCAGGTTTCACCCAAAGTCCCTCTGGGAGTCACCTGAGCCAAGAAATTGTGGCCTGGCCACAGGACCCTGTGGACTGGTGGCTTACCCTCTGGCTCCCTAGGTAAGAGAGGAGGGGTGGAGACGCTCATGTTTTGCATCTGTGGCATTCAGCACTGACTCTGGGGTTGGTGGGGAAGAGAGGTTGTAGCTGGAGGCAGACTAGAAGGTAAGGTCCAGGAACCAGGGTAGGTTGTGTGGAAATGTGGTGACTCACGAGTATATGAAGAACAGACCTAGCAGCTCTGCATCTCCCCAAGGTTCTAGGCTGGTCCTCTGAAGACCTGGAACCTCAGCTCAGCTTTGTCATTCACTGGCTGTGTGTCCCTGGCAAATGGTTTGTATCTCTAGGTTGAAATGTTTGCTTTCAAGGGACGAACTAATTCACCCAATGAGAGGGGGCACGGGATCTCACAAGCTGGTGCAGATGGTGAGGAGGCTGGAGCATCGAGGGGTCTGAGGCACAGGAAGTGCCCCCAGAGTTGAAAGGTATTGGGCAAGTGGCAGCTGTCACCCTTCTCAGTCACCTCTTCCCCCAGGGCCACAACCTGTTCTTCCAGATTCTCCCTCACGGGTCAGTGATCCATTTTCTCTTCACAGGATCAAGCTGGACAAAAGCCATGAAGGAAGTGTTGTACCTAAAGAGGGTTACTCCCTATAACCATTTTGGTAACACCACTACCAGTGAACAGTTGTCGAACCCTTCTTCAGATGCCAGATTCCATGCTGACTGCCTCGCATTCCTGCCCTTCCCCCAACAAGCCTATAGCATAGTTTCTCTAATCAGCCCTGGTTTATCAGTTTATAGATGAAGTCACTGAGGCCCACAGAAGTTACAGATCAGTGGTGGAATTAGAATTCTGTGGATACAATGGGGGAAGGAGAGGGTAGGATGAATCAAGAGAGTAACACTGAAACATACACATTAGCACATGTAAAATAGATCGCCAGTGGGAATTCGTGTTATGATGCAGGGAGCTGAGATCTGGCGCTCTGTGACAACCCAGAGGGGAGGGATGGTGTGGGAGATGGGAGAGAGGTTCAAGAGAGAAGGGACACATGTATACGTATGGTCAATCCATGCTGATATACAGCAGAAACCAACACAATATTGAAAATCAATTATCCTCCAATTAAAAATAAATTTTAAAAACAAGCCAAAAACGGAAAAAAGAATTAGAACTCAGACAGCCAGTACTTTATAATCATCAAACCACTAATTTTTCCTAGACAAGGCAGCTAGATCACAAAGTAGGAACAGAGAGGAGAGAAGGAATTTTCAATGGTAAGTACTGATAACTGGAGATCTGGGGAAAGAAAGATAAAAAGAATTGAGATGGAGAAGAAAAAAACCTCAGGTTTTTTTGTGGGGAAAATATAGAGAACAAAATTGGTCTTGAGAATAAGATGTAAATGAAGTCATCAAAGCTGGTTTTATTCATGCATCATAGACTTATAAATTAAACATTCACTGAATAGCTAGAATTAAACATGATATCAGTGTTTAGGGACTCGCAGCCTAAAACCCAGATGTTTATACATCTCCAAAATCTAGTTCATCGAGGGGTCTGAGGCACAGGAAGTGCCCCAGAGTTGAAAGGTATTGGGCAAGTGGCAGCTGTCACCCTTCTCAGTCACCTCTTCCCCAGGGCCACAACCTGTTCTTCCAGATTCTCCTCACGGGTCAGTGATCCATTTTCTTCACAGGATCAAGCTGGACAAAAGCCATGAAGGAAGTGTTGTACCTAAAGAGGGTTACTCCCTATAACCATTTTGGTAACACCACTACCAGTGAACAGTTGTCGAACCCTTCTTCAGATGCCAGATTCCATGCTGACTGCCTCGCATTCCTGCCCTTCCCCCAACAAGCCTATAGCATAGTTTCTCTAATCAGCCCTGGTTTATCAGTTTATAGATGAAGTCACTGAGGCCCACAGAAGTTACAGATCAGTGGTGGAATTAGAATTCTGTGGATACAATGGGGGAAGGAGAGGGTAGGATGAATCAAGAGAGTAACACTGAAACATACACATTAGCACATGTAAAATAGATCGCCAGTGGGAATTCGTGTTATGATGCAGGGAGCTGAGATCTGGCGCTCTGTGACAACCCAGAGGGGAGGGATGGTGTGGGAGATGGGAGAGAGGTTCAAGAGAGAAGGGACACATGTATACGTATGGTCAATCCATGCTGATATACAGCAGAAACCAACACAATATTGAAAATCAATTATCCTCCAATTAAAAATAAATTTTAAAAACAAGCCAAAAACGGAAAAAAGAATTAGAACTCAGACAGCCAGTACTTTATAATCATCAAACCACTAATTTTTCCTAGACAAGGCAGCTAGATCACAAAGTAGGAACAGAGAGGAGAGAAGGAATTTTCAATGGTAAGTACTGATAACTGGAGATCTGGGGAAAGAAAGATAAAAAGAATTGAGATGGAGAAGAAAAAAACCTCAGGTTTTTTTGTGGGGAAAATATAGAGAACAAAATTGGTCTTGAGAATAAGATGTAAATGAAGTCATCAAAGCTGGTTTTATTCATGCATCATAGACTTATAAATTAAACATTCACTGAATAGCTAGAATTAAACATGATATCAGTGTTTAGGGGACTCGCAGCCTAAAACCCAGATGTTTATACATCTCCAAAATCTAGTTCAGTGACAAGAGAGATTTCTGACAGAGTGTGGAAACTGCTGCCTAAAATAGATCCCTAGGGCAAAGGTTACAGAAGAATTGCAGAAGGTAGTTGGGGTAAGGAGGGGAAGGTTCTTTACATTATCATCAAGAAAGTCAAAGAAATTCCATTCATTCAGATCAAGTTCCCTCTCCTACTCCCAGCCATGCCAGATGAGAAAGAACAAATTTAGGGTCAATTATTTGGGGGCAGAAAAAGGACAGAGAAATGAGGCCACTGGGGAGTTCTTACATTGCAAAACCTTGGAATTATCTGTTTTGCTCTGTTGTAAGAGGAGCCAAAAACTAACAACCATTCCTTGGTGGAGAGGTGATGAGCCAGGAAGTCTATGACCTCTGCCTGATATTTTTCAGATCAGCTTTGTGAGTCTTTAGAAGATGCTTCATAGCCCTTTGTAAGTAGACAGAGAGCCAACATAATGATTCAAAAGTTATGGAAGGACTGTTTTCAAAGGAATAAAATTCTGACACTAGAAAAGCAAAGCTAGGGTACTTCCCTGGCGTCCAGTGGTTAAACATAAAATAGAATCAGTGTTGCAACAAATTCAATAAAGACTTTTAAAATGGCCCATGCACAGAATCTTTAAAAAAAGAAAAAAACCTCTGCTTTAGGATGAAAAGTTTTATTTCTCTTCACAGTTAACTCTTGATTATTCTTGATGGTAAGTGGCAATAATTGGCTGATAACCCATCTCAGTGATCCAAAATCTCTAACATTTTTTAGAAAAACTTTATTAGAATATAGTTGCTTTACAATGTTATGTTAGTTTCTACTGTACAATAAAGTGAATTGCCTATGTATGTGTGTACACACATATATATATATATACATAGATATAGACATAGATATATCTATATCCCCTCTCTTTTGGATTTCCTTCCTATTCAGCTCACCACATGGAGTACTGAGTAGAGTTCCCAGTAGGTTTTTGTTAGTTAACTATTTTATACATGCATCCAGGTGTTAAACCATTTTCTCTTTCCTGGGTGCAAGTGTGATGGGTTTACTTATTTTCCTCTGATACAAAACCAAAGATCCCACTACAGTACAGATACTCATATACTAAAAGGTCATGAGAAAGTGTGGGACAGGCAGACCATGATGTACAAACTGGAGCCCCACTGGTACCAAAAGGTTACAGAAGAATTGCAGAAGGTAGTTGGGGTAAGGAGGGGAAGGTTCTTTACATTATCATCAAGAAAGTCAAAGAAATTCCATTCATTCAGATCAAGTTCCCTCTCCTACTCCCAGCCATGCCAGATGAGAAAGAACAAATTTAGGGTCAATTATTTGGGGGCAGAAAAAGGACAGAGAAATGAGGCCACTGGGGAGTTCTTACATTGCAAAACCTTGGAATTATCTGTTTTGCTCTGTTGTAAGAGGAGCCAAAAACTAACAACCATTCCTTGGTGGAGAGG
This sequence comes from Tragulus kanchil, assembly GCA_022376925.1. Taxonomy (NCBI): domain Eukaryota; kingdom Metazoa; phylum Chordata; class Mammalia; order Artiodactyla; family Tragulidae; genus Tragulus; species Tragulus kanchil. The sequence continues at coordinate 38,214,021 of JAIOJX010000028.1, read as the reverse complement.
TGATGAGCCAGGAAGTCTATGACCTCTGCCTGATATTTTTCAGATCAGCTTTGTGAGTCTTTAGAAGATGCTTCATAGCCCTTTGTAAGTAGACAGAGAGCCAACATAATGATTCAAAAGTTATGGAAGGACTGTTTTCAAAGGAATAAAATTCTGACACTAGAAAAGCAAAGCTAGGGTACTTCCCTGGCGTCCAGTGGTTAAACATAAAATAGAATCAGTGTTGCAACAAATTCAATAAAGACTTTTAAAATGGCCCATGCACAGAATCTTTAAAAAAAGAAAAAAACCTCTGCTTTAGGATGAAAAGTTTTATTTCTCTTCACAGTTAACTCTTGATTATTCTTGATGGTAAGTGGCAATAATTGGCTGATAACCCATCTCAGTGATCCAAAATCTCTAACATTTTTTAGAAAAACTTTATTAGAATATAGTTGCTTTACAATGTTATGTTAGTTTCTACTGTACAATAAAGTGAATTGCCTATGTATGTGTGTACACACATATATATATATACATAGATATAGACATAGATATATCTATATCCCCTCTCTTTTGGATTTCCTTCCTATTCAGCTCACCACATGGAGTACTGAGTAGAGTTCCCAGTAGGTTTTTGTTAGTTAACTATTTTATACATGCATCCAGGTGTTAAACCATTTTCTCTTTCCTGGGTGCAAGTGTGATGGGTTTACTTATTTTCCTCTGATACAAAACCAAAGATCCCACTACAGTACAGATACTCATATACTAAAAGGTCATGAGAAAGTGTGGGACAGGCAGACCATGATGTACAAACTGGAGCCCCACTGGTACGACACTATGCTGAGGAACATGCTTGAAATAACACTCAGAACTAGAATGTGGCACAAATGCGACAGCTTCCAGGCATGCCTTTAAGCACCTCTCTTAGGATGCACTTACGATCTCTACACTTTAGTGGGGCAAGATTACAATTCTTTGGAAGAATAAAAAGTCTCTACTTTTCAAAGTTCACAGAAAAAGTTTAAGGCCAAGACATAGTGAGTTCATTTCTCTTAACTCCCAGGGACAAAGCTGGTACATTACTCAAGACTACATGAAACCTCTTAGTTCAAATCCCACCCCAAACTTGTGACTTCCTGCACAGAAGTTTCTTCCATCAATTAAAGCGGATAAGGTCAGTTTGACTCCCTGGCAAAGTGTTTGAGTATGTCCAATCCAATCAGGCAGGTATAACTGACGTTAGCAGATAAAGAACTTCTAGACGTCACTTTGTATCTATCAGTGATGTCAAAATGGGTATTATTAACCACCAGACATCCAAAGTAATGTTCAGTGACATTTCAATCTTCCCCTAATTTTCTAATGATTAGAATTGCAAATTCAAGGCAGTGTGGAGCTGGAAGTCTGCAGTCTTTGTAACATAGGGTAAAATTATTCTTCAACAGTTTGGACAAAGCTGTGCTGAAATTCATCTGACAGTCAGTTAACCATCCCTCAAAGACTAACATAGCCTGACCATAAACGGTTGGTTCAGAAAAATATATAACAACATTATTTCCAAGACTGCAACAATCCCATTTACAGGAGACCTTCAAATTCACTCTTCTTTCCTGTGTTCAGTATCAGTATAGTATCCAGAGTTAGTTTCAATCCTTCAGCCAACTTATTCTATAAAGAAATTTCCATGCCAAGAGTATTGCCTGTGTTCAATTTTAGGGTGAAAGTAGGCCCTGAGGTGGGCTTCCCAGGTGCCTCAGTGGTAAAGAATCTGCTTGCCAAAGCAGGAGACACAGGAGATGTGGGTTCAGTCCCTTAGTCAGGAAGATCTCCTGGAAAGGAAACGGCAACTCACTCCAGTTTTCTGATATTTAAAAAATAATTTTATTTATGTATGTATGTATATATTAATTTATTTTCGCTGTCTGGGTCTTCATTGATATGTGGGCTTTGTCTCTAATTGTGGTGAATGGGGGCTACTCTCTAGTTGTGGTGTATGGGCTTCTCAATGCGGTGGCTTCTCTTATTGCAGAGCATAGGCTCTAGGGTGCTTAGCTTTCAGTAGTTATGGCTCCTGGGCTCTAGAGCACAGGTGCTCTATAGCATGTGGGATCTTCCAGATCAGGGATTGAATCTGTGTTGGCAGGCAGATTCTTAACCACTGAGCCACTAGGGAAACTCCACTCCAATATTCTTCCTGGGAAAATCCCATGGACAAAGGAGCATGGTGGGCTACAGTCTATGAGATCTCAGAGTCAGATTAGCAGAACACACACACACATACCCATAGTTGTTGATCTCATATTTGGTTTCTAGTTTTCCTGATGCTTTTCCTGCAGCAGTGTAGAGAGAAATAGAAAGGTCCCCTCCACTATAAAACTTGTCTGTTAGATCTATTTGACTATTCCAAACCCATATCCTCTGATGAAGACATTCATCCTTGACAGCTTTTCCTAGGTCAAAGTAAATCAGTAGGTTATAGATACCTCCAACCAGAGGGCCTGTCTCCATTCTTCTGGGGCATCCTGAATGTTAAACCAGTCTGGTCTTTGTAACATAGGGTAAAATTATTCTTCAACAGTTTGGACAAAGCTGTGCTGAAATTCATCTGACAGTCAGTTAACCATCCCTCAAAGACTAACATAGCCTGACCATAAACGGTTGGTTCAGAAAAATATATAACAACATTATTTCCAAGACTGCAACAATCCCATTTACAGGAGACCTTCAAATTCACTCTTCTTTCCTGTGTTCAGTATCAGTATAGTATCCAGAGTTAGTTTCAATCCTTCAGCCAACTTATTCTATAAAGAAATTTCCATGCCAAGAGTATTGCCTGTGTTCAATTTTAGGGTGAAAGTAGGCCCTGAGGTGGGCTTCCCAGGTGCCTCAGTGGTAAAGAATCTGCTTGCCAAAGCAGGAGACACAGGAGATGTGGGTTCAGTCCCTTAGTCAGGAAGATCTCCTGGAAAGGAAACGGCAACTCACTCCAGTTTTCTGATATTTAAAAAATAATTTTATTTATGTATGTATGTATATATTAATTTATTTTCGCTGTCTGGGTCTTCATTGATATGTGGGCTTTGTCTCTAATTGTGGTGAATGGGGGCTACTCTCTAGTTGTGGTGTATGGGCTTCTCAATGCGGTGGCTTCTCTTATTGCAGAGCATAGGCTCTAGGGTGCTTAGCTTTCAGTAGTTATGGCTCCTGGGCTCTAGAGCACAGGTGCTCTATAGCATGTGGGATCTTCCAGATCAGGGATTGAATCTGTGTTGGCAGGCAGATTCTTAACCACTGAGCCACTAGGGAAACTCCACTCCAATATTCTTCCTGGGAAAATCCCATGGACAAAGGAGCATGGTGGGCTACAGTCTATGAGATCTCAGAGTCAGATTAGCAGAACACACACACACATACCCATAGTTGTTGATCTCATATTTGGTTTCTAGTTTTCCTGATGCTTTTCCTGCAGCAGTGTAGAGAGAAATAGAAAGGTCCCCTCCACTATAAAACTTGTCTGTTAGATCTATTTGACTATTCCAAACCCATATCCTCTGATGAAGACATTCATCCTTGACAGCTTTTCCTAGGTCAAAGTAAATCAGTAGGTTATAGATACCTCCAACCAGAGGGCCTGTCTCCATTCTTCTGGGGCATCCTGAATGTTAAACCATTCTTGCTTTCTTGAAATAGCCTAATATGGCCATAATGGACACTGCTGGATTTGTTTTGCTAATAGTTGGTTTAATTATTGTTTACATTTTCATAAAATATCCTGTTGTATTGTCCTCTGATTTTCTTTTTTTATAATATTCTTGACAGGTTTTGGTATCAAGAAACACTGATCTCAGAAAACAAGATGGAAGGAGTTATTTATAGGATAATTCTTAATTTTTATACATTGGAGGATCCTTAAATCATCTTTTTTTTTATCATTTATTTCTAATGTAATGCCACTACAGCCAGACAAGAAACTGTGTCATTTCAGTCTTTTGATATTGGTTGAGATTTTATTTAAACACAACATGTGGTAATTTTTATAAATATTTCAAGTATACTTCAAAAAATTAAATCTGCAGTGTTAGAGGAAATATCCTTTATATATCATTTAGGTTAACTTTGTTAATTTCAAGTTCAAATCTATATTTTTCTTCTCCTTAATAAGAAAGCTAGATTAAAATTCCACACTATGATTGTAGACTCATCTATTTCTTCTAGCAATTAGGTTAGTCTTTGTCTCATACATTTTAAGGCCATGTTATTAAATGCATACAAAAATTTTTAAATACATAGTACTGTAGAACACAAATTTGGTGTATGAAAACTGAAAACTGAGTCTAGAAAGACTGTATTCATATAAGCCATTAAAATATGAGGCCAAAATATACATGAAAATACATAGACTTCACTCTCAAAATAGGATATACTTTCCTTAATCTCTCTTTCTGATTCAGGGTGTCTCTTTTATGGGTGTCTTTTCATGAATTATGATATGGTTTGATGAAACCATCCACTGATTTGATCCTGAAACCTCCCCCCTTGTTTTGAGTTATCCTGAGTAGTCTTTAAGAATGGTATGAAATCTCCAAACAAATGAATTACCAGTTTTAAGTCGCTTTAATTAAAAATTAAGTCTATACCAGAAGGGATTAATGGAGATCCTGTGGGATGTTGTAAAACCAAATAATCCAAGAGTATTCTTTCTAAAAAGTTTGGAAATAATGGCATTATCTCAAGCATATCTAAAAACACTAGCTTCCATACATACGCCTCAAGATTGTCTGAAGCTTCAATACAAAAAAAGAAAAGCAATGAATTGAGGGAAAAAGTCATGATTCCAGGATAAGTAATACAACGAGATACCTAATTTTTTGGGCACATGTTAAACCATTCTTGCTTTCTTGAAATAGCCTAATATGGCCATAATGGACACTGCTGGATTTGTTTTGCTAATAGTTGGTTTAATTATTGTTTACATTTTCATAAAATATCCTGTTGTATTGTCCTCTGATTTTCTTTTTTTATAATATTCTTGACAGGTTTTGGTATCAAGAAACACTGATCTCAGAAAACAAGATGGAAGGAGTTATTTATAGGATAATTCTTAATTTTTATACATTGGAGGATCCTTAAATCATCTTTTTTTTTATCATTTATTTCTAATGTAATGCCACTACAGCCAGACAAGAAACTGTGTCATTTCAGTCTTTTGATATTGGTTGAGATTTTATTTAAACACAACATGTGGTAATTTTTATAAATATTTCAAGTATACTTCAAAAAATTAAATCTGCAGTGTTAGAGGAAATATCCTTTATATATCATTTAGGTTAACTTTGTTAATTTCAAGTTCAAATCTATATTTTTCTTCTCCTTAATAAGAAAGCTAGATTAAAATTCCACACTATGATTGTAGACTCATCTATTTCTTCTAGCAATTAGGTTAGTCTTTGTCTCATACATTTTAAGGCCATGTTATTAAATGCATACAAAAATTTTTAAATACATAGTACTGTAGAACACAAATTTGGTGTATGAAAACTGAAAACTGAGTCTAGAAAGACTGTATTCATATAAGCCATTAAAATATGAGGCCAAAATATACATGAAAATACATAGACTTCACTCTCAAAATAGGATATACTTTCCTTAATCTCTCTTTCTGATTCAGGGTGTCTCTTTTATGGGTGTCTTTTCATGAATTATGATATGGTTTGATGAAACCATCCACTGATTTGATCCTGAAACCTCCCCCCTTGTTTTGAGTTATCCTGAGTAGTCTTTAAGAATGGTATGAAATCTCCAAACAAATGAATTACCAGTTTTAAGTCGCTTTAATTAAAAATTAAGTCTATACCAGAAGGGATTAATGGAGATCCTGTGGGATGTTGTAAAACCAAATAATCCAAGAGTATTCTTTCTAAAAAGTTTGGAAATAATGGCATTATCTCAAGCATATCTAAAAACACTAGCTTCCATACATACGCCTCAAGATTGTCTGAAGCTTCAATACAAAAAAAGAAAAGCAATGAATTGAGGGAAAAAGTCATGATTCCAGGATAAGTAATACAAACAATTGGTTGACTTATGCTCTTCGTTTTTCATTGAAGGTTGAGACCTGCACCAGTTGCAAAGGTACTGTCCCTCCAGTTCCAGCTTACTTCTGTGTTTGCTCTTGTAACAGTGCAGCTGGAACACCACACACATTTTTCTTTTTGCCAGCTGGCTCCCTCGTGTCAGTAAGGAGCTCTAGCGGAAGACAGGTGGGAGGGAAGAAGGAAAAGGATCTACTCCTTCTGGGGCCTTCCGGTGGGCTTCCTGTTGGCTTCTGGTCCTGATCTGCATCAGAAGCCTTGCTTCTTCTCCACTGCAGCTGGGCTCTGTTCTGGATGCAGCAGTTTGCAGCTCTCCTAACCTTCTGAGAATCTGCCTCACTGTCCCCTTCAGGCACACCAGCACTAGCCACCAGGCATCTGGGCCTCACAAGCCAGGTGTCTGCTCTGTGAGCCCATTTTCTAAGCATCAAAGTTTTAAACATTCCAACATCTTCCCTTCACTGGTATCCAAGGGGAACTGCTGCTTCCTGCACTTGCTGATTCAGTCTGAATGTGAAACTGTACTCTTCCATTTTGCCTTGTGGGTTACTTTGATGGGTAGAATTAACAGTGCCTCTTCCTAGGGAATTCCTGTATTCATATAAGCCATTAAAATATGAGGCCAAAATATACATGAAAATACATAGACTTCACTCTCAAAATAGGATATACTTTCCTTAATCTCTCTTTCTGATTCAGGGTGTCTCTTTTATGGGTGTCTTTTCATGAATTATGATATGGTTTGATGAAACCATCCACTGATTTGATCCTGAAACCTCCCCCCTTGTTTTGAGTTATCCTGAGTAGTCTTTAAGAATGGTATGAAATCTCCAAACAAATGAATTACCAGTTTTAAGTCGCTTTAATTAAAAATTAAGTCTATACCAGAAGGGATTAATGGAGATCCTGTGGGATGTTGTAAAACCAAATAATCCAAGAGTATTCTTTCTAAAAAGTTTGGAAATAATGGCATTATCTCAAGCATATCTAAAAACACTAGCTTCCATACATACGCCTCAAGATTGTCTGAAGCTTCAATACAAAAAAAGAAAAGCAATGAATTGAGGGAAAAAGTCATGATTCCAGGATAAGTAATACAAACAATTGGTTGACTTATGCTCTTCGTTTTTCATTGAAGGTTGAGACCTGCACCAGTTGCAAAGGTACTGTCCCTCCAGTTCCAGCTTACTTCTGTGTTTGCTCTTGTAACAGTGCAGCTGGAACACCACACACATTTTTCTTTTTGCCAGCTGGCTCCCTCGTGTCAGTAAGGAGCTCTAGCGGAAGACAGGTGGGAGGGAAGAAGGAAAAGGATCTACTCCTTCTGGGGCCTTCCGGTGGGCTTCCTGTTGGCTTCTGGTCCTGATCTGCATCAGAAGCCTTGCTTCTTCTCCACTGCAGCTGGGCTCTGTTCTGGATGCAGCAGTTTGCAGCTCTCCTAACCTTCTGAGAATCTGCCTCACTGTCCCCTTCAGGCACACCAGCACTAGCCACCAGGCATCTGGGCCTCACAAGCCAGGTGTCTGCTCTGTGAGCCCATTTTCTAAGCATCAAAGTTTTAAACATTCCAACATCTTCCCTTCACTGGTATCCAAGGGGAACTGCTGCTTCCTGCACTTGCTGATTCAGTCTACGAAGTGTGAAACTGTACTCTTCCATTTTTGCCTTGTGGGTTACTTTGATGGGTAGAATTAACAGTGCCTCTTGCCTAGGGAATTCCATGGACAGAGGAACCTGACAGGCTATAGTTCACAGGGTCGCCAAGAGTCAGATGTGACTGAGTGACACGCACGTGTGTGCATGCACACACACACACACACACAAAGATATCCATGTCCCCTACACCTGTGAATATGTTAACCTTAACATGACAAAAGGAGCTTTGTAGTTAAGGATCTTGAGATGGGAAGATTAGCCTGGGCTATCATCTGTAACATAATCACCAGGGTTGACCTGAGAAAGAGACAGGAAGTCCAGAGTCGGAGAAGGAGTCGTGATAAGGAAGCAGAAGTTGGAGTTATGTGAGGCCAGTGAGACAAGAAATGCAGGTGATCTCTCAAAACTGGAAAAGACAAAGAAACAGATTGTCCCCTGGAGTCTCCAGAAGAAACAGGATTCTGCTGACACCTTGATTTTAGTTAGGTGACTAAAACCGGTGACGGTTTTTGGACTTCTGACCTTCAGAACTATAAGGTAATAAATCTGTGTTGTCCTAAGCCACTCAGTTTGTAGTAACTTATTGCAGCAGCAATAGGAAGCTACTGTAGTTACCTAGTTAATAATGCTTCATATTAACTTCTGCAGGTGGATTCTTTACCCACTGAGCCATCAGGGAAGTCATTTATATTAACTTCTGTCTGTTAAAACAACTGCTGTGGTTTGTACCCTTGACTTGACCTGGACTGCCTCAAGTACATTCTGCACATCCAGTTCTGTATGGTTCAAGGGTTAAGTATTGCTCAGTTATTTTTAAATTGGAATTGTCAGGTTTTTAATGGTTTGTGGGACTTCCTGATCTATCAGAAGCCTTGCTTCTTCTCCACTGCAGCTGGGCTCTGTTCTGGATGCAGCAGTTTGCAGCTCTCCTAACCTTCTGAGAATCTGCCTCACTGTCCCTTCAGGCACACCAGCACTAGCCACCAGGCATCTGGGCCTCACAAGCCAGGTGTCTGCTCTGTGAGCCCATTTTCTAAGCATCAAAGTTTTAAACATTCCAACATCTTCCCTTCACTGGTATCCAAGGGGAACTGCTGCTTCCTGCACTTGCTGATTCAGTCTACGAAGTGTGAAACTGTACTCTTCCATTTTTGCCTTGTGGGTTACTTTGATGGGTAGAATTAACAGTGCCTCTTGCCTAGGGAATTCCATGGACAGAGGAACCTGACAGGCTATAGTTCACAGGGTCGCCAAGAGTCAGATGTGACTGAGTGACACGCACGTGTGTGCATGCGCGCACACACACACACACACACACAAAGATATCCATGTCCCCTACACCTGTGAATATGTTAACCTTAACATGACAAAAGGAGCTTTGTAGTTAAGGATCTTGAGATGGGAAGATTAGCCTGGGCTATCATCTGTAACATAATCACCAGGGTTGACCTGAGAAAGAGACAGGAAGTCCAGAGTCGGAGAAGGAGTCGTGATAAGGAAGCAGAAGTTGGAGTTATGTGAGGCCAGTGAGACAAGAAATGCAGGTGATCTCTCAAAACTGGAAAAGACAAAGAAACAGATTGTCCCCTGGAGTCTCCAGAAGAAACAGGATTCTGCTGACACCTTGATTTTAGTTAGGTGACTAAAACCGGTGACGGTTTTTGGACTTCTGACCTTCAGAACTATAAGGTAATAAATCTGTGTTGTCCTAAGCCACTCAGTTTGTAGTAACTTATTGCAGCAGCAATAGGAAGCTACTGTAGTTACCTAGTTAATAATGCTTCATATTAACTTCTGCAGGTGGATTCTTTACCCACTGAGCCATCAGGGAAGTCATTTATATTAACTTCTGTCTGTTAAAACAACTGCTGTGGTTTGTACCCCTTGACTTGACCTGGACTGCCTCAAGTACATTCTGCACATCCAGTTCTGTATGGTTCAAGGGTTAAGTATTGCTCAGTTATTTTTTAAATTGGAATTGTCAGGTTTAACTTTTCCAAATTTAATGTTAGTTTGTGGGACTTCCCTGGTAGCTCAGTGGTAGAGTTTGCCTGTCAATGCAGGAGAAACAAGTTCAATCCCTGATCTGGGAAGATCCCACAGCCTGGCAGAGCAACTGAGCCCATGAGCCACAACTACTGAGCCTATTCTCTAGAGCCTCAGAGAAGCAACTATTGAGCCCATGGGCCACAACTATTGAAGCCCATGGGCCCTAGAGCCCGAGTTCCACAACAAGAGAAGTCACTGCAACAAGAAGTCTGCCCACCTCAACTAGAAAGTAGTCCCCACATCCTGCAACTAGTGAAGAGCCTGTGGCAGCAGTGAAAACCCAGAATAGTCAAAAATAATAAATAAATAAATTTTTAAAAATGTTTTCTCTGTGAAAGAACTTCTCAAAGAGGGTAAAAAGACAAGCCACAGAAAGGGAGAAAATATTTTTTAAAAATTAGTTCGTGGTAATATACTTAAATCAATGAATTTTTGAAAAATGGTTTCTTCCTATTTGTAAAATTTTGTCCTTTCTTATTAAGGTCAACTTTGTGTTATAGATTCCAACATCAAAATGCATGAACTAAATTAGAAATTAAAAGAAAATACATACATGAAAATATAAATTTGTAAGGCTGTCATAATGACAATCAGGGAAAGCGAGTCTAAGATCTATGACGTTCACTGTGGTCACTGACTGGAAAGCAGGGCAGAACACCTGGCATGGCTGGGACCTGGAGTCCAGTCAATGAGATGAGTGAATGCTACTTATCTAGACATAAAGGCATAATCTAGTGACTGGGAAGTCAAGGAAGATTGGACGATAGAAACAATTCAAATTCTAGGTAAGAATGAAGGAATGAGGGTATGCATTGTGGTTCTGGGTGATTCACCTGAATCCAGCATCCAGGAAATGCTCAGTGGTTTAGAAACAAGGCTGTCATCATCATTTTTAGTAGATGAATAGAGTTCACAGTCCAGGAGGGTCTACAAAGGCAGTAATGAGCAAGTAGATCCCAGCAGGGTCCTCAGAGAAGGAATTTTGACTCCTAGTCTCAAAGCAGATACATGAATATATTAATGGGTCACCCTGAGTTCCGTATCATCCATCCACCAGTGCAAGGATATGCAAGAGCTCCAAATCAATCTAAGGGTTCAAAAATAGATATATACATATGTAAAGAGATTTACATGTATAAAGATAGAAATATATACATACATGGATATATGTATGAAGAGATTTATTTTAAGGAATCAGTTATTATGAAGGCTGGAAAGTCCAAAATCTGCAGGATGGGTCAGCATCCTGGCGACCCAGGAAGGGTTGATGCTACAGCTCAAGTTGAAAGGCCATCTACTGACAAAATTCCTTCTTGCTTGGGGGAGATGAGTCTTTGTTTTATTAAGACCTTCACTTGATTGGATAAGGCCCACCCACCTTATGGAACAGTCTGACTTATACAAAGTTCACCAATTTAGATGTAAATCTCATCGAAAAACATCTTCACAAAATCATCCAGATTAACGTTTGACCAAATACTTGGGCATCATGGCCCAGCCCTGTTGGCCCATGAAATTAACCATCACAACCTTCTTGCCTAGCTACTGAGGTAAAGGATACTGTATTTTAAGATCAGGGGATGTTGACAAAGCTTTTTCTTCTTTCCATACCCTAAAGATCACAGAACAATTTGAGCAATTACATAGTACTATCTTTAAACACAGGCTCTCAGCTTAAACAAATCCAACTTTACTTTGTTTCAAGGTTTAAAAAATTATAGTTATAGTGGACCATCACTTATTTAGAAAGAAATAATCTGAAGAATTTTTCTTATACAATGCAATTGCAAAAATTCTTCCCCCTGGGGTGATAGCATTCAGCTTCTATAAAGAACATGCATATTTTGTTCATCTAAAGGAAAGGCAATTGTATGAAACATAAGACTACCAGTTAAAATAGAGAGACAGTGAAGGAAGTGAGAATTTACAGCTAACGCAAACAATATCCATAAGATTTCTATTGCTTTCCACGTTCTCAGCAAACATCTGAGCGGCACTTAGTGTTTGGGTAAAGCAGCACCATACACCTCCATAATATCTGAAGGCATTTCAGTCCTAGACTGCAGGACAATAATTAACAAAATAACTGAGTTATTAAATTGACTTATGTTCAGTACAGCACTGAATCTATAAGAAAGAGAAAACAGATATTTAATTGAGATGGAAAACTGTGTGTATATTTTGACCCGTGTCCAAAACACCCATAATAAATGCCTTAAAATATTCAAAGAATTAACTTAAAAGAGAAAGACAAAATAAGCATAACTAGAAAGTTTAAAACTTTGAGAAATTCATGAATGATAAAAAGCAGATGGAAAAAAATTCCAAAAAAAAAAAAAAAAAAGCAGATGGGATCCTATAAATCCAGAACCCTAATCCAGAACACATGCAGGAGGTAGCTATGGGGTCAGGAGAGTTCCTGGCAGAATTCCAAGCTCAGAGTCAAGGGAACGAGGAGCACTAGTAACTAAGGGAAAAAGCAAGTGAACACAGAGAGAAATGAGCTCAGCAGAGCCTAGCAGCTACTATAGCATGGCTGGGCAGCTGGATGGAGCCCAGGGTCTGTGCCGCTGTTCCCAGAAAGGTCCGAGATGTGTGTCAGATGTCCATGTGGGATGCCATATAGGCTGTTGCAAATTTGACTGTGGAAGTTGGGAAAGTCAGGGGCTGACGAGACAAATTTGGAGTCACCATATCCATCTGTGCTCATGCTCAGTCATGTGTGATCCTTTGAGACCCCATGGACTCCAGGCTCCTCTGTCCATGGGATTTCCCCAGGGCCCCAAATTTCTATACAAAATCGCAACTTTAGTTCAAAAAATTATAGTTATAGTGGACCATCACTTATTTAGAAAGAAATAATCTGAAGAATTTTTCTTATACAATGCAATTGCAAAAATTCTTCCCCCTGGGGTGATAGCATTCAGCTTCTATAAAGAACATGCATATTTTGTTCATCTAAAGGAAAGGCAATTGTATGAAACATAAGACTACCAGTTAAAATAGAGAGACAGTGAAGGAAGTGAGAATTTACAGCTAACGCAAACAATATCCATAAGATTTCTATTGCTTTCCACGTTCTCAGCAAACATCTGAGCGGCACTTAGTGTTTGGGTAAAGCAGCACCATACACCTCCATAATATCTGAAGGCATTTCAGTCCTAGACTGCAGGACAATAATTAACAAAATAACTGAGTTATTAAATTGACTTATGTTCAGTACAGCACTGAATCTATAAGAAAGAAAAAACAGATATTTAATTGAGATGGAAAACTGTGTGTATATTTTGACCCGTGTCCAAAACACCCATAATAAATGCCTTAAAATATTCAAAGAATTAACTTAAAAGAGAAAGACAAAATAAGCATAACTAGAAAGTTTAAAACTTTGAGAAATTCATGAATGATAAAAAGCAGATGGAAAAAAATTCCAAAAAAAAAAAAAAAAAAGCAGATGGGATCCTATAAATCCAGAACCCTAATCCAGAACACATGCAGGAGGTAGCTATGGGGTCAGGAGAGTTCCTGGCAGAATTCCAAGCTCAGAGTCAAGGGAACGAGGAGCACTAGTAACTAAGGGAAAAAGCAAGTGAACACAGAGAGAAATGAGCTCAGCAGAGCCTAGCAGCTACTATAGCATGGCTGGGCAGCTGGATGGAGCCCAGGGTCTGTGCCGCTGTTCCCAGAAAGGTCCGAGATGTGTGTCAGATGTCCATGTGGGATGCCATATAGGCTGTTGCAAATTTGACTGTGGAAGTTGGGAAAGTCAGGGGCTGACGAGACAAATTTGGAGTCACCATATCCATCTGTGCTCATGCTCAGTCATGTGTGATCCTTTGAGACCCCATGGACTCCAGGCTCCTCTGTCCATGGGATTTCCCAGGCAAGACTACTGGAGTGGGTTGTCATTTCCTCCTCCAGGAGATCTTCCTGACCCAGAGGTCAAACCTGTGCCTCCAACGTCTCTTGCATTCAGGCGAATTCTTTACTGGCCTAAAGTCATGAGACTAGATGAGATCACACAGGGAAAGAATGTATACAAAGAAGAGGGCCCAAGACTGAACTCTAGGACACCCCAAAGAAGGGAGACAGATTTTATCTGTGTGACTCAAAAACAACCAGTTAGTCAAAATAGTTTAAATATGATAAAAAAAAAAAAAAAAAAAAAGGCATGGGTCCCTGGTGGTCATGCAGAGGAGGGCTTGCCCATGTAGAACAGAGTCAGTACTTGGTCTAGTCCCCTAGCAAATCCAGAGCAGTCTGGGAGCATTTTGAGAAGAGACTATTTGCTCATCTTTGTATATCTGAGCTGCCACACAACAGGTGCTTGATAAATAAACAAATTTGTAAATTTATAAATAAACTTCACATTGTCTGGGGAGAATATAGACCAAATTTCTAACTGCTGTTAAGCATTTTCTCCACCCACCTCAATGGCCGCTCTCCATTTTGGTCCCAAGTAATGTCTAGTAACATAGCTTTTAGATTTAAAGACTTTTAAATAATAAAGGATTTCCTTGTTTTTACCTACCTCAGTATTAAATTAGCATTTTGTCACTGTATTTCTAATTTTCCAGCTGCACTAAATTTTCTTTTCTATAAAATATGGGATAAGAGAATATTCCATCTATAGACTCCTCCAAAATGAGGACTATCTGAGGAAAAGACCTGTAACTATCTAGGTCGGGGCCCAAAAGAAAGGGTCCGAAAAATGTGGTGTCTATAGCATGGCTGGGCAGCTGGATGGAGCCCAGGGTCTGTGCCGCTGTTCCCAGAAAGGTCCGAGATGTGTGTCAGATGTCCATGTGGGATGCCATATAGGCTGTTGCAAATTTGACTGTGGAAGTTGGGAAAGTCAGGGGCTGACGAGACAAATTTGGAGTCACCATATCCATCTGTGCTCATGCTCAGTCATGTGTGATCCTTTGAGACCCCATGGACTCCAGGCTCCTCTGTCCATGGGATTTCCCAGGCAAGACTACTGGAGTGGGTTGTCATTTCCTCCTCCAGGAGATCTTCCTGACCCAGAGGTCAAACCTGTGCCTCCAACGTCTCTTGCATTCAGGCGAATTCTTTACTGGCCTAAAGTCATGAGACTAGATGAGATCACACAGGGAAAGAATGTATACAAAGAAGAGGGCCCAAGACTGAACTCTAGGACACCCCAAAGAAGGGAGACAGATTTTATCTGTGTGACTCAAAAACAACCAGTTAGTCAAAATAGTTTAAATATGATAAAAAAAAAAAAAAAAAAAAAAGGCATGGGTCCCTGGTGGTCATGCAGAGGAGGGCTTGCCCATGTAGAACAGAGTCAGTACTTGGTCTAGTCCCCTAGCAAATCCAGAGCAGTCTGGGAGCATTTTGAGAAGAGACTATTTGCTCATCTTTGTATATCTGAGCTGCCACACAACAGGTGCTTGATAAATAAACAAATTTGTAAATTTATAAATAAACTTCACATTGTCTGGGGAGAATATAGACCAAATTTCTAACTGCTGTTAAGCATTTTCTCCACCCACCTCAATGGCCGCTCTCCATTTTGGTCCCAAGTAATGTCTAGTAACATAGCTTTTAGATTTAAAGACTTTTAAATAATAAAGGATTTCCTTGTTTTTACCTACCTCAGTATTAAATTAGCATTTTGTCACTGTATTTCTAATTTTCCAGCTGCACTAAATTTTCTTTTCTATAAAATATGGGATAAGAGAATATTCCATCTATAGACTCCTCCAAAAATGATGAGGACTATCTGAGGAAAAGACCTGTAACTACATGGCTCGGCTACTTTCTCCCGAGAGAAGGTCTGACCTCTATGATGACCTCTGAGCTTGATTTTATTAAAGGAACCAGTAGGCTTCCTCGTACTATTTTAATGAAACTCTAACAATACGCACATCCTTCCAGAATTCTAATGTCAATTTAAACTTCAATGGAAGAGTACTTGATTATTTATTGATGTTAGTTATTGCTGATGGTGGACTTCCCTAGTGACTCAGACTTCAAAGAATCTGTCTGCAATGCAGGAGACCCAGGTTCAATCCCTAACTCAGGAAGATCCCCTGGAGAAGAGAATGGCTACCCACTCCAGTATTCTTGCCTGAAGGATCCCATGGATAAAACAGACAAGAAATACATGCAAAAGAAAAAATATACTATGAAATATTTCCATGCCTGTAAATATAGCTCTACCGCATAATTTTTTAGAAGTTCAGATTAAAATTTTAACCTTACACAAAATTGAATTGTTACAAATTTATAACAATTCAAACCAATTCTCATTCCTAGACATTTAATTTTCTCCTATCATAAACATCTGTTGCAGACAGTTTCAAAGTTGTTCTAATTATTTTCTTGGGAAGGAGATCAGCAGTTTAAAGGAAATGTGTTTGAAAGGATTTTTGACAGATATTGCCAAACTACCGTTCAGAAGAGCTATACCAGCCTAAATTCCCATTACCAGTGACCTCCTTTGCCACACAATTGCTTACTTAGGGCTTTATGATTCTTTAAACTATTTGTCAGTTATACCTTTCAAGGTAGCTTACTGTTATAATCTACATTTCTTTGCTTACATTTTTCATATTTTTATTAAGGTGCTATTTACCAAGCTGTTTAAGACATAGAAAGGAAAATGGAATGTGGTGCCTAGACGATTTATTTGGAAAAACAGAACTGTTCAGCAACATGGAACTGAACTTTACTTTTTTTTTAAGTCTAGATTTCAGAATTTTATTGGAGTGCACTAAAGGAATAGCAAGATGGTTATACAATGTTCTCTCTCACTCAGTTTTGAAACCTAAGGACTTGCAAATTCTTAAGAATACCTTTACCACCAGATTAGAACATTAAGTGTAATAACTAATTTCTTATTAAGTAGAGTCTCAAAAATTAAAACATTTAAAATAGCTTTAAATGCATTTTTCACAAGTAAGTCAGCAAATATTTTCGTATCATGTTCACTTATGCTTAAGAATTAAAGCCGGTATTTTACTCTGGTGGAAGTATGCGAAAATCTCATTCATGCAATATACAGGGATAATATTTCTAGTCGAGGCGAAAGAAAATCCCACTCTTATTTTTTTAATGTACCCATATATAATCACGTACATGATAGATAAGGAAACCCACGGAGTTTCCCACAGGTCAGACACATAGCTTCAGTTTGTGAGAAGCACCTGCTATCTATAGCTAATATATAATTAAATGGCATTTCAATAAAACCAAGATGAGCCCTACCAGTTCCTTAGAGGGAACACTTTCAATGGACGAAGAACAGTCAATAATTAATGCAATCATTCAAAAGATTATGGCTGCTCCTTAAGGAATGCAAGTTCAAGCCTGTCAACACCAGAGGTATCATTTTATATTAATTTATACGTAATTTCATTTAAATTCTGTATCCGAGTATAACATATGAAAACAGTCTTTCTACAAGCAAAAAATGTGGAAACATTTAAAAAATAAGGAGTCATTTTTTAAAGTAACTGATGAGATTCCACAGTCTACTCTTGGAAACAGGATCTCGCTGCACAGAATCCCTTCTTTTGGTGACTTTTTGCATGCACTTAACTGAACCAGTTCTTCTGAGCATTGTTCCAAGAGCTGACCAAAACACAGATCATGCCATACAGGTAGTAAAAAAAAAATGCTAGAAGATAAAAAGCCAATTTGTACCATCCTTCTTTCTGACCATGTGCTAGAATATCTGCATTCATGGTGGTTGTAGGGTCATAGAGTCCTGGTCCACTCATCAGTGGTCTACTTATATACCTCCAAATATAGTATGCCAAGGGCAGTATATTGAGACCCAGTGTAAGCCACTCTGCTGCACAAAGAAACATGACACAGAAGAAAGCATGGATGAAATACTCTGGAAGGACAAGAAGATCCAGGATATTACGCTAGCCTATAGGATTCTTGTAATCAATCTTCATCTCATCAAATGTTATAATGTGCCAAATGCAGAAGATGATGAGCGCGGCGGTGAGCAGCAACACCAGCATATAACAGAAGGCTGCAAATGTGAACGCCACCGCCGGGGAGAAGGGAGCAGTGCTGTCACCAGCGGAGAAAGGCGTGAAAGGCCCTCTGGGTAAAACCATTCACTTCCCTGAACATTATTTTTCATGCAAAGTTAAAAACACATTGTATTTCCTTCCTGACCACTTACCCAGTTCCCATCCCTTCAAGAAGGATAAGCTCCATCTAAATTATTTCATCTGATTGATGACTGTCATTTGTAACTTTATTGCGACTTTTGTTTCAGGTATTCCTTTGGAAAAGGTGTATGGATTCATTACTTATTCCAATCTACTGTCTACAGGTTATAAGATAAAGTCAAACATGTATCTGTTGATTTTTAAGTTGACCTATCTTTATACTTAGAAATGTGTCTTAATAGTAGGTTTCCCTGGTGGTTCAGATGGTAAAGAATCTGCCTGAGATGTAGGAGAACTCATGTTTGATCATTAAAAAGATTATGGCTGCTCCTTAAGGAATGCAAGTTCAAGCCTGTCAACACCAGAGGTATCATTTTATATTAATTTATACGTAATTTCATTTAAATTCTGTATCCGAGTATAACATATGAAAACAGTCTTTCTACAAGCAAAAAATGTGGAAACATTTAAAAAATAAGGAGTCATTTTTTAAAGTAACTGATGAGATTCCACAGTCTACTCTTGGAAACAGGATCTCGCTGCACAGAATCCCTTCTTTTGGTGACTTTTTGCATGCACTTAACTGAACCAGTTCTTCTGAGCATTGTTCCAAGAGCTGACCAAAACACAGATCATGCCATACAGGTAGTAAAAAAAAATGCTAGAAGATAAAAAGCCAATTTGTACCATCCTTCTTTCTGACCATGTGCTAGAATATCTGCATTCATGGTGGTTGTAGGGTCATAGAGTCCTGGTCCACTCATCAGTGGTCTACTTATATACCTCCAAATATAGTATGCCAAGGGCAGTATATTGAGACCCAGTGTAAGCCACTCTGCTGCACAAAGAAACATGACACAGAAGAAAGCATGGATGAAATACTCTGGAAGGACAAGAAGATCCAGGATATTACGCTAGCCTATAGGATTCTTGTAATCAATCTTCATCTCATCAAATGTTATAATGTGCCAAATGCAGAAGATGATGAGCGCGGCGGTGAGCAGCAACACCAGCATATAACAGAAGGCTGCAAATGTGAACGCCACCGCCGGGGAGAAGGGAGCAGTGCTGGCACCAGCGGAGAAAGGCGGCGAAAGGCCCTCTGGGTAAAACCATTCACTTCCCTGAACATTATTTTTCATGCAAAGTTAAAAACACATTGTATTTCCTTCCTGACCACTTACCCAGTTCCCATCCCTTCAAGAAGGATAAGCTCCATCTAAATTATTTCATCTGATTGATGACTGTCATTTGTAACTTTATTGCGACTTTTGTTTCAGGTATTCCTTTGGAAAAGGTGTATGGATTCATTACTTATTCCAATCTACTGTCTACAGGTTATAAGATAAAGTCAAACATGTATCTGTTGATTTTTAAGTTGACCTATCTTTATACTTAGAAATGTGTCTTAATAGTAGGTTTCCCTGGTGGTTCAGATGGTAAAGAATCTGCCTGAGATGTAGGAGAACTCATGTTTGATCTCTAGGTTGGGAACATCCCCTGGAGAAGGAAATGGTAACCCACTCCAATATTCTTGCCTGGAGAATCCCATGGACAGAGGAGCCTTCCAGGCTGTAGTCCACGGGGGTTGCAAAGAGTCGGACACAGCTGAGTGACCATCACTCACTCTTTGTTCCAGGGTGCCTTGTACAGAGGCTGATTTTGCACAACAGGCTTCCAAGCTTCCATCCAGTGTCCCGAGCAGTCAGTCACGTAGCAAAGTGCCGTGTGGGCTGAGAAATCTGAGCCCGTGTCCCAACCCTTGATGTCTTGCACTAAAACCACACTCTTTCACAAGATTGCAGAATGGTGTCTTAAGAATGAAGAAATATATCTCTTTTAAACAGTTTATCTAATGATGAAAGATCTTTGCTGCTGGGAATGTGTTGGATTTAAAAAAAATTAAAAAGGCCCTGCAGAAATCAGAATGTAAAAAGCAGTTCCAAAAGAAAGATCTTTGCTGCTGGGAATGTGTTGGATTTAAAAAAAATAAAAAAGGCCCTGCAGAAATCAGAATGTAAAAAGCAGTTCCAAAGAACTTCTTTGCTTTGGGGGATAAAGATCAATCAAGAGCCTAATCTTCATATATCTTCTCTCAGGATGTAGAAGGAAACTTAATAACTCTGGCATGATAAAAAGATCTCTTTTGCAGTGCTTGCAGTCCAGGTTTGTGGTTCATTCTTGCCAGCTGTGTTATTGACATGAGAGGTGAGGGCTTTGATTTTAGAGGACTATCATGGCTCCAAAAGCAGTATTTCCTTCCTGACCCCCTTACCCAGTTCCCATCCCTTCAAGAAGGATAAGCTCCATCTAAATTATTTCATCTGATTGATGACTGTCATTTGTAACTTTATTGCGACTTTTGTTTCAGGTATTCCTTTGGAAAAGGTGTATGGATTCATTACTTATTCCAATCTACTGTCTACAGGTTATAAGATAAAGTCAAACATGTATCTGTTGATTTTTAAGTTGACCTATCTTTATACTTAGAAATGTGTCTTAATAGTAGGTTTCCCTGGTGGTTCAGATGGTAAAGAATCTGCCTGAGATGTAGGAGAACTCATGTTTGATCTCTAGGTTGGGAACATCCCCTGGAGAAGGAAATGGTAACCCACTCCAATATTCTTGCCTGGAGAATCCCATGGACAGAGGAGCCTTCCAGGCTGTAGTCCACGGGGGTTGCAAAGAGTCGGACACAGCTGAGTGACCATCACTCACTCTTTGTTCCAGGGTGCCTTGTACAGAGGCTGATTTTGCACAACAGGCTTCCAAGCTTCCATCCAGTGTCCCGAGCAGTCAGTCACGTAGCAAAGTGCCGTGTGGGCTGAGAAATCTGAGCCCGTGTCCCAACCCTTGATGTCTTGCACTAAAACCACACTCTTTCACAAGATTGCAGAATGGTGTCTTAAGAATGAAGAAATATATCTCTTTTAAACAGTTTATCTAATGATGAAAGATCTTTGCTGCTGGGAATGTGTTGGATTTAAAAAAAATTAAAAAGGCCCTGCAGAAATCAGAATGTAAAAAGCAGTTCCAAAAGAAAGATCTTTGCTGCTGGGAATGTGTTGGATTTAAAAAAAATAAAAAAGGCCCTGCAGAAATCAGAATGTAAAAAGCAGTTCCAAAGAACTTCTTTGCTTTGGGGGATAAAGATCAATCAAGAGCCTAATCTTCATATATCTTCTCTCAGGATGTAGAAGGAAACTTAATAACTCTGGCATGATAAAAAGATCTCTTTTGCAGTGCTTGCAGTCCAGGTTTGTGGTTCATTCTTGCCAGCTGTGTTATTGACATGAGAGGTGAGGGCTTTGATTTTAGAGGACTATCATGGCTCCAAAAGCAGAAAATGGCATTGTATCACACAGTCAATGAAGTGCTTGAGCTTTCCCTAAAGGAACAGAAATTATTATATTGCATGGGGCCATCTTTTTCTTTCAAATAAAGGGGAGAAAAATCCACTTCCAATTCAGGTAGGATATTGAGGATTGCAGAAGCGTGACTGCAAGGCAAAGGAGGGAAGACAAAATGCAGATAAAATACAGAAATCAAACCTACTGAAGTGTGGGAGAGGTTTTGCGTGATATTCAAGCCACAGCAAAGCACTTCACTTATAGCAAAAATGCACTTAGCTGCCAGCATTTAGTGGTGTCCACGTCAGGATGGCTTCTCCCTACTCCACTGCATGGCCTCAGTGAATACACTCACATCTGGCCTCCTAACAGCCGAGCAGGGACAGCCCCTTCAGGAGACAGGATAGGACGGCCTTTTGGAGCCTAGGGACCTCAGAATGTATCTCAGACAGACTCCTCCTAGCAGTTAACAGCCAACCCAGAGGAGATCCACTAGACATGCCACTTGGTCATCCTCCCTGCAATGCTCTCCCCTCCACCCCCCACCCTGACCCCAGGGCCTCTCCAGCCTCCTCTCCTATCCTATGCCCCTCTATGGGAGCAGGAGGAACTCTTGACATGTACAAAGATATATCCATAGATGAAATATAGGATGTCTAAGACTTCCAGTGATGGGGAACCACTGGTAGGGACAGAGAGGAAACAGAATCGGCTGAGTTGATAATTGCTAAAGCTGATCACGGAGGTTAGTAATACTATTCTCTCTTTCATGTATGTTTAAAATTTTTCTCATCACAAAATATTTTTAAACATCATGAGACAATGGGACAAAACAAAAACCAAATCCTCTCTAAATATCAGGGTGCGGACATTCCCAAGTCCTGTGGTTAAGACTTCAAGCTACCACTGCAGGGGCCACAGGTTTGATCCCGGCCAGGGAACTAAGATCTTGCAAACTGTGTGGTGATGCCAAAATAAATAAATAAAATAAAAAATCAGGGTGAAGGGAGCTAGGAGGTTACTACAGGGCACTGGTTTGGTGTCCTGTACATGGCTTTTGGTCAATAATTATGAACAATAGTGTAAATAATCAGAACAATGATTTGAGAAGCCTGGAATAGAGAAACTCAGTAGATATAAAGTCAGTTCAGGAACCTACCCTTTGAATAAGCACTCCAGATGACTCAGAAGTAGTGGCCCAAGAGCCAGTTTGAGGAACTCTTCACTAAATGAGCCTGATTTTTAGTTAACATGCCTGATTTTTAGCTTTCAGTTGGGCTCTTTTTCCTTATTCTAGCAAGGCCACTTTAACAGTAGGATATGGTCAATTAACTCAATTTTCCCCACTGGCCCAAAGGCTTTGAAAACTGTGATGATGAAGTCCTTCCCAAGTGCTCTGTACCTAATGATTGTACCCCTAGTATATTCTTATTTACTGACAGAACAGACTTCCATAGTTCTTAGAAATCTATCTGCATCAGACTAAAGAGCCACCAGTTAGAATCATATTGTTAGCATATTTAATAGAAAACTATTAATTATTAAGAAAAATGATAGGAAAATTCTCCCTACTCCACTGCATGGCCTCAGTGAATACACTCACATCTGGCCTCCTAACAGCCGAGCAGGGACAGCCCTTCAGGAGACAGGATAGGACGGCCTTTTGGAGCCTAGGGACCTCAGAATGTATCTCAGACAGACTCCTCCTAGCAGTTAACAGCCAACCCAGAGGAGATCCACTAGACATGCCACTTGGTCATCCTCCCTGCAATGCTCTCCCCTCCACCCCCCACCCTGACCCCAGGGCCTCTCCAGCCTCCTCTCCTATCCTATGCCCCTCTATGGGAGCAGGAGGAACTCTTGACATGTACAAAGATATATCCATAGATGAAATATAGGATGTCTAAGACTTCCAGTGATGGGGAACCACTGGTAGGGACAGAGAGGAAACAGAATCGGCTGAGTTGATAATTGCTAAAGCTGATCACGGAGGTTAGTAATACTATTCTCTCTTTCATGTATGTTTAAAATTTTTCTCATCACAAAATATTTTTAAACATCATGAGACAATGGGACAAAACAAAAACCAAATCCTCTCTAAATATCAGGGTGCGGACATTCCCAAGTCCTGTGGTTAAGACTTCAAGCTACCACTGCAGGGGCCACAGGTTTGATCCCGGCCAGGGAACTAAGATCTTGCAAACTGTGTGGTGATGCCAAAATAAATAAATAAAATAAAAAATCAGGGTGAAGGGAGCTAGGAGGTTACTACAGGGCACTGGTTTGGTGTCCTGTACATGGCTTTTGGTCAATAATTATGAACAATAGTGTAAATAATCAGAACAATGATTTGAGAAGCCTGGAATAGAGAAACTCAGTAGATATAAAGTCAGTTCAGGAACCTACCCTTTGAATAAGCACTCCAGATGACTCAGAAGTAGTGGCCCAAGAGCCAGTTTGAGGAACTCTTCACTAAATGAGCCTGATTTTTAGTTAACATGCCTGATTTTTAGCTTTCAGTTGGGCTCTTTTTCCTTATTCTAGCAA
Organism: Tragulus kanchil; assembly: GCA_022376925.1. Taxonomy (NCBI): domain Eukaryota; kingdom Metazoa; phylum Chordata; class Mammalia; order Artiodactyla; family Tragulidae; genus Tragulus; species Tragulus kanchil. The sequence goes on along the minus strand of JAIOJX010000028.1, from coordinate 38,190,183 downwards.
GGCCACTTTAACAGTAGGATATGGTCAATTAACTCAATTTTCCCCACTGGCCCAAAGGCTTTGAAAACTGTGATGATGCGCAAGTCCTTCCCAAGTGCTCTGTACCTAATGATTGTACCCCTAGTATATTCTTATTTACTGACAGAACAGACTTCCATAGTTCTTAGAAATCTATCTGCATCAGACTAAAGAGCCACCAGTTAGAATCATATTGTTAGCATATTTAATAGAAAAACTATTAATTATTAAGAAAAAATGATAGGAAAATACAAAAAGTTCTTAATATTAATGAAAATCATTGATTTAAAGGTTTTTTTTTAAAAAAACACACTTTATTGGAGCAAAATATTAATATACTGGCATTTCTTTGGCAGGTCTAGGGAGCCAAGTCAGGTCCTGGGGAAGAGATTAACCAACAGTGTTTCCCTCTAGGTCACAGTTGCTAATTTAGGATCAAGTCATATAATCTGTGACTTTTGAGAGCAAGGCTATAGGATTTCTCCTAACTTGTTTTAGGATTGCAGATGGTCACAATCCCAATGGAGGGATTTTGGGACATTTCTATCAAAGTTACAGATTTCTGTACCATTTGACTCAGCAGTTCTGCCTTGAAGAGCTTTCCTGTAACGCCACACATACAAATGATACAGCATTGCCACATGGATTATAATAGCAAGCAATTGGAAATAAGCCAACCGCCCCTCACTAGCAGAATGGTTAAATAAGCCATATAGTTCTTATTTGTTTGACTTTGCATGAAAAAAAGCTGGAAGGAAATAGTGAGAGTGGTTAACAATAGCTAGGGTAACCATTTTTTTTTTTTTTGCCTAAATGGGATAGTCTAGACAGTGAAAGAAGTCACTATTAATATTTATACCAGAATAACAGATACAGCTTGGGACTGTCCTAGACAAACCAGTCTATACCTAGAGGGATGGGAATGGGGCTTGGGGGACAGGGTTAACTGGGGCCAGGTAGGAGTGACACTTCACAAAGTCACCTTGTTACACTGCTTTGACTTCGGAATCATGAATGCATGTTACCTACTGGAAACAACAAGAAATAAAATCAAGAAAGTATTTGTGAATGTCATGGTCATCGTAAACTCTGCAGCTGGATTTTGATGGTCTTTAATGGTGGATGAGCATTTAATAATCTGTCAACTCCCTATTGGCAGTGTTTAAAGATAAGATGAGAGCATGAATGGACTCAGAACTATGTTTTTATGGTGAACTTTGCAGTAGAGAGCTGAGGATATTCAACCTCCATTGATTCATCTATCCATCAGCACTCATTCAGCTTTCAGCAGATATTAATTGAGTACCTTTTATGTGCTGGGCTAAGTTATTTACTGACAGAACAGACTTCCAGCTTAGAATCTATCTGCATCAGACTAAAGAGCCACCAGTTAGAATCATATTGTTAGCATATTTAATAGAAAACTATTAATTATTAAGAAAAAATGATAGGAAAATACAAAAAGTTCTTAATATTAATGAAAATCATTGATTTAAAGGTTTTTTTTTAAAAAAACACACTTTATTGGAGCAAAATATTAATATACTGGCATTTCTTTGGCAGGTCTAGGGAGCCAAGTCAGGTCCTGGGGAAGAGATTAACCAACAGTGTTTCCCTCTAGGTCACAGTTGCTAATTTAGGATCAAGTCATATAATCTGTGACTTTTGAGAGCAAGGCTATAGGATTTCTCCTAACTTGTTTTAGGATTGCAGATGGTCACAATCCCAATGGAGGGATTTTGGGACATTTCTATCAAAGTTACAGATTTCTGTACCATTTGACTCAGCAGTTCTGCCTTGAAGAGCTTTCCTGTAACGCCACACATACAAATGATACAGCATTGCCACATGGATTATAATAGCAAGCAATTGGAAATAAGCCAACCGCCCCTCACTAGCAGAATGGTTAAATAAGCCATATAGTTCTTATTTGTTTGACTTTGCATGAAAAAAAGCTGGAAGGAAATAGTGAGAGTGGTTAACAATAGCTAGGGTAACCATTTTTTTTTTTTTTGCCTAAATGGGATAGTCTAGACAGTGAAAGAAGTCACTATTAATATTTATACCAGAATAACAGATACAGCTTGGGACTGTCCTAGACAAACCAGTCTATACCTAGAGGGATGGGAATGGGGCTTGGGGGACAGGGTTAACTGGGGCCAGGTAGGAGTGACACTTCACAAAGTCACCTTGTTACACTGCTTTGACTTCGGAATCATGAATGCATGTTACCTACTGGAAACAACAAGAAATAAAATCAAGAAAGTATTTGTGAATGTCATGGTCATCGTAAACTCTGCAGCTGGATTTTGATGGTCTTTAATGGTGGATGAGCATTTAATAATCTGTCAACTCCCTATTGGCAGTGTTTAAAGATAAGATGAGAGCATGAATGGACTCAGAACTATGTTTTTATGGTGAACTTTGCAGTAGAGAGCTGAGGATATTCAACCTCCATTGATTCATCTATCCATCAGCACTCATTCAGCTTTCAGCAGATATTAATTGAGTACCTTTTATGTGCTGGGCTAAGTAAGCAATGGGGACTCTCTGGTGCTTGGGAGAGATCCTGACCTCCTGATTGATCACCAGACACATACAGAGGAGATAAGAACAGTACGGTAACATGCAGTTGTCAGAAAAGTAGTTATGCTGTGGGTACATGGGCTTCCCTGAGGAGATCACTGAGTACTTGAAAGTGAGAGAAAGAGGGGATGGATGGGACTTTCCTGGTTGTCCAGTAGTTAAGACTCGGAGTTTCCAATATAGGGGATTTGGGTTTGACCCCTGGTCAGGGAACTAAGACCACACATGCCACATGGAGTGGCCAAAGCGAAAAAATAAAAAGAATGGATGAATGAATGCAGTCACACAACATGATCTCTTATATAACTTCCAGATGTGCAGTTCACTTATTGTACGACATATGGGGCTACAGCTATTTTGGAAGGACGGGAATGGAGCAAACTCAGAGGCCCAATCAACATTGTTAAGGAGAGGGTTTGGTAACCAAATAGTCCAGAGTTCTGGACCTTAGTTCTCCTCTTTATTAGCCTCTGTGAGATTTTAGGGAAGGTAATAAAACTCTCTAAACTTTAGAAAACATACAATAATGGTGTCTGGCAAATTGTTCTCTTGGTTCTTCTAAATCCATAATTCTCTGTCCGACATGCAGATTTTTACCTTGGCGTTTCCTTCTAGTTCAATAGCAGGCATTTAACTTTCCCATCTCGGGTCCTTGCACACGCTCTTCCCTCCGCTTTGAATTGCCTTCCTCTCTGTTTTCACCTGGTCAGCTCTTTCCCATCTGTCAGGTCTCAATTTCATCTTTTCAATGATCATGTACCAAAGTTAAACGTCCCTGTTAGTTTCTGTTTCCTTCCCAGATCTTATTATAATTTGCAGGTATTTTATGTGAAATTGTAAGCTTTGTAAAGCACAAACAATGCCTGTCTTGCATGTGTAGGTTCTATCCCATGGGATAAGGATATATTGAATGAATCGGTGAAAACATCCTTTCATTCCATTGTATTCGAATTGCTTGAGTTAAGTGGGAGGTGGCACGCTGTTGCTGTTGTTTAGTCGCTCAGTCATGTCCAACTCTTTGTGCCCCATGGGCCCCACCAGGCTCCTCTGTCCATGGGGTTCTCCAGGCAAGAACACTGGAGTGGGCTGCCATTTCCTTCTCCAGGACAGAAGTCATCTTATGACAGCTGGCATAGATAACCTCTAAGGTCTCCATTTCTGGCATAGACCCCAGCTGGGTCTTGTCCTGACCAACTTGGCACAATCTCCCCTGCCCCCCATTTCTCTCCTGCCCCGCTCATTTTCTGGGGGAGTGGAGTGCTTGCACTTGTCTTGCTGCAACACTCAAGTGATGGCAGGCTGCGGTGGCAGGTTTCGGAGGCAGTTAATCCCATTTCAGAATCTGGATATTTCAGATGTAGTGCCACATGACACTCGCTTTTCTGCCTGGATGTAATTTTTGCAAAACCGATAATTATTTATAGCAGTTTACACAACTGACATATAATTCTGCTGGGATGAAAGTAGCAGAGTTGACAAGAAGCTTGCCAATTATGTAGTATTTCAGGCCCCTTGGTGCAAATCTATTCTCTGGCAGGCCAAAAATGATCTTCCTTTGGGCCCCTTTCCTTCCATGATTTTTTTTTTCACTTCTGCTTTTAAATTGAACTTTAGGAGCTATGGCTAGCCTAATTTAGGAGTTACCATGAGGGCTCACCACCCCACTCAGGCACTGACTCCTCTCTCCATTCATTTTATCAATGACATCAGCCCAGGCTGGAAATAAACACTAAGGCAAAGCCAGCCAATGGGAACGGACAAAGTTTTAAAAACTGTTCAGTTGCGCTCTGCAAATTAAGAGTTATTTTGAAAATGTTTTCAGGTCACCATTTCATCAGATGTTCTCTCTCTTGTCTTCTGCTGATGTTTAGACCTCTGAGCATGCTGTAGGACAATGGGATATGGACAGATGTTGGAGCTGTTGACAGGATTCATTCGCAAACGTTCATCTTACAGGGGATGGTGTGGAGGCTCAGAAGGTGGGGTACTTTGCCTGCAGCACCTGGCGTGGCCAAGGTGGGAACCAAAACCCCGGACAGAGGTGCCCCGGCCCATCTTTGTGAGATTCTTCTGCCCCTCGGAGTCAGGCTGCCCTCTGCATTTATCCCAGTTCATCGCCATACCCAACTGGTAACATCAGGGTGAGCTGAGGCCTGGGTTTTCTGCCCAAATCAGGCTGACTGCCCAGTGAAGACGAAGCATCCCAGGCATACTGTTTTCTAGGGCTGCTGCAATAAAGCACTTCCAACTAGGTGGCTTTAAACTGCCGAAATGTGTTATCTCACAGTTCTGGAGACTCATCCAAGATAGATGAGCTGTGGCAGATTGCTTCCCTCAGGGGTCTGTGATGAGAATCTGCTCCATGCTGCTCTCCCAGAGGCCCTGGAAATTCCGTGCGTCTGCTTCCATCTGCACGTGGCCTCTTTCCCCTGCATGTCTTCACGTCATCTTCCCTTGGTGCCTGTCTGTTTCGTGTCTAAATTCCCACATGAGTCATACTGGAGTAAGGCCCATCCCCGTGCCCTCATTTTAACTTGATCACCTCTAAAGAGAACCTATTTTCAAATAAGGTCATATTATGAGGTTCTAGGGGGTAGGTCATCCTATCTCTTTTTAGCAGGGGACACAGTTCAACTTACAACACCATCTAATTCCTCTTCTGTGTCAATGGAACTATGAAACTACCATCTCATAAGCATGAACAGGGAGAAGACAGGTAACAAAATGACACCTAAAGACTCTTTTCCAAACCCAGATGAAAGAACTCCCAGGTCTAGTGATTAGAGCTCCGCACTTCCCACCACAGAGGAGGAGTCCAATCCCTTATCGGGGAACTAAGAACAAAGAAACAGATCTAGCTGAAACTGAAAAGCTTTGTTGTTACTATTAGTTGTTCTTGCTATCTGCTGTCAACACTCTCCTTGACCAAACATCCTATCATTCAGTCATCAATTCATCATACATTTATCATGTGTCAGACACTGTTCTTGGGGCTAGATACACAACAGTAAATAAACAGACAGTAACTCCAGATGAAGCTTAGTTCTAGTTGCCATAGATGAACATGAATACGTCAGATTACATAAGAATGCTAAGGGAGAGGAGTAACAGGATTTTAGGTTAGATGGTCAAGGAAGAGCTTCCTGAGGAGGTGATGCTGGACAAAGACATCAAAAGGGTACAAAGAGGCCGTGTTGACACCTGCGGAAAGAACATTCAAGGCAGAAGAAGAAATAGCAATTACAAAGGCCTGGAGGCTGGAGCATTGGAGGACTAGCAAGGAGCCAGCACAGCTGGAGCCGAGTGAATGACAGGAACCAACAGGAGGAAGTGTGGCTGTGGAGGGCGGCAGGAAGCACACGGGACCACCAGCTTTACAGGACGCTGTAAGAATGCTGGCCTTTCGTCCTAAGAGAGATGGCAGCCAGCGACGGGTTCTGAGCCAAAGAGTGACATACTCTAACTTGAATTTTAAAAGAACACCTTTGGCTGCCGCCCTGAGACCAGATTAGGGCAGCAGGGGTGGGTCGAAGGAGGTCAGTCCGGAGGCCACCATGGTGACCTCAGCAGGAGATGTTGGCTGGACAGTGAAATGGGGCTGCATCCTAGAGTCTAGAGACCCGAAGGTGCAGCCTTATCTGCTCCCCTAGTGGACAAGCTGTAGTCTGTGAGGGAAGGGAAGGGCCCAGAAGGGCCGAGATTTTGACCTGAGCAAGTAATTCCTCTATCTAGTTCAACTTACAACACCATCTAATTCCTCTTCTGTGTCAATGGAACTATGAAACTACCATCTCATAAGCATGAACAGGGAGAAGACAGGTAACAAAATGACACCTAAAGACTCTTTTCCAAACCCAGATGAAAGAACTCCCAGGTCTAGTGATTAGAGCTCCGCACTTCCCACCACAGAGGAGGAGTCCAATCCCTTATCGGGGAACTAAGAACAAAGAAACAGATCTAGCTGAAACTGAAAAGCTTTGTTGTTACTATTAGTTGTTCTTGCTATCTGCTGTCAACACTCTCCTTGACCAAACATCCTATCATTCAGTCATCAATTCATCATACATTTATCATGTGTCAGACACTGTTCTTGGGGCTAGATACACAACAGTAAATAAACAGACAGTAACTCCAGATGAAGCTTAGTTCTAGTTGCCATAGATGAACATGAATACGTCAGATTACATAAGAATGCTAAGGGAGAGGAGTAACAGGATTTTAGGTTAGATGGTCAAGGAAGAGCTTCCTGAGGAGGTGATGCTGGACAAAGACATCAAAAGGGTACAAAGAGGCCGTGTTGACACCTGCGGAAAGAACATTCAAGGCAGAAGAAGAAATAGCAATTACAAAGGCCTGGAGGCTGGAGCATTGGAGGACTAGCAAGGAGCCAGCACAGCTGGAGCCGAGTGAATGACAGGAACCAACAGGAGGAAGTGTGGCTGTGGAGGGCGGCAGGAAGCACACGGGACCACCAGCTTTACAGGACGCTGTAAGAATGCTGGCCTTTCGTCCTAAGAGAGATGGCAGCCAGCGACGGGTTCTGAGCCAAAGAGTGACATACTCTAACTTGAATTTTAAAAGAACACCTTTGGCTGCCGCCCTGAGACCAGATTAGGGCAGCAGGGGTGGGTCGAAGGAGGTCAGTCCGGAGGCCACCATGGTGACCTCAGCAGGAGATGTTGGCTGGACAGTGAAATGGGACTGCATCCTAGAGTCTAGAGACCGCGAAGGTGCAGCCTTATCTGCTCCCCTAGTGGACAAGCTGTAGTCTGTGAGGGGAAGGGAAGGGCCCAGAAGGGCCCGAGATTTTTGACCTGAGCAAGTGGAAGGATGGGACTAAGATGTGAAAACTAGGATGAGGCTGAGACAGAGCAAGAATTCAGCTTGAAGCAGGTAAAGTCTGAGAGGCTGTGAACCACCCAGGTAAGACCCAGGTAAGATGCCATGTGCTCTTAAATAGCACACCACTGTGGCAGGGACAGACTCTCCTAAGGCCTCTGAAGTTCTATGTTTCTCAGTCCCACACAGGTCAGTCTACAGAGGCCAAGTCAAGTGAAGTCCTGTCTTCTCACCCAGCCAGGAGTATCTAAATGGCTGAGAAAGAAGGAGGGATTTTGAACTTAAATTACAGGAGAATGTTTCTCTTCAGCTCCCAAGGGCACTTGATTCCATGCACTGCTCATCCCTCTCTGAGGCTCACTGTCTCTGGGGTCATAGATGAGGACACTGCCCAGAGCAATTGCAAGGGCAGAGCTCTGCTTATAACCCACGTTTCCCAACTCCAAGCCCAGTGTTCTTGCCCCACCTCTATCCTGCCTCAGATACAGGTCTCAACACCCTCTTCCCACACAACAAGCATTGGCAACAGTTACCCCACTGACTGAGCCTACGTTCTATGCCCTGCTTGCTTTTTACAAAGGCTGACTTAACTTACACCGGTAATGTGCCTGTTGTCCATGGCGCAAGTGGTAAGGACTCTGCCTGCCAATGGACCAGACACAAGACACCTGGGTTCAATCCCTGGATTGGGAAGATCCCCTGCAGGAGGAAATGGCAACCCACTCCGGTGTTCTTGCCTGGGAAAGTCCATGGACAGCGGAGCCTGGAGGATTACAGCCCATGTGGTTGCAAAGAGTCGGACACAACTGAGCACTTAGCAGCAGCCAGTATGAAGAACTTGAAGCCTAGCCATGGGAGACCCTCTGAGAGCTATGACTTTCCTTTGCTTAAGTTCTCCAGTATGCAATTGCCAAATCTTGGTAAACACAACTGCTTTTCCCAAACAGGCAGGAGCTCATCAAAACTTCCTATCTCTTTCATTTGTTTCTTTTAGGTAAAGGGTGAAAAGCCTCCAGTTCTGCAGAACTCCTAACAGATAAATAATAGGAAAGGGCACTGGGCTAAAGGTCAGTGCCAAGTTCTGCCTAATCAGAACGTATCTTTGTGCCTCTGCATTTAAACATCCTTAATGGGCAACCTCAACCTCAGTCTGGCCTCAAGGCCAATCCTATCCACTTCAGGGGATTTAGTCACAATGCTAAGTGACTAAGCATTTATTTTACACCTTTCTCTGGCTCCTGCTTTACCTCCCAAAATGGATTCCATCTTGGACTTGATTATTGGGTTCCTACCCTATTTCTTAAACTTGAATATCCACGTATGTGTCTTGCTAAGCGCTTCAGTTTCTTGTGGGGCTGAGTTTCTGGGTTTCTAAGTGTCAGAGACCCTCCCATGGACAGGAAACCTGTTCTTAGAAATGGCCGTGCTGGCTTCCCCTGGTGGTCCAGTGGGTAAGGACACCGCCTTGCAGTGCAAGGGGTGCTGGTTCGATCCCTGGCCTGGGAAGATCCCATGTGCTGCGGAGCAGCTGGACACATTCTTGCCCCACCTCTATCCTGCCTCAGATACAGGTCTCAACACCCTCTTCCCACACAACAAGCATTGGCAACAGTTACCCCACTGACTGAGCCTACGTTCTATGCCCTGCTTGCTTTTTACAAAGGCTGACTTAACTTACACCGGTAATGTGCCTGTTGTCCATGGCGCAAGTGGTAAGGACTCTGCCTGCCAATGGACCAGACACAAGACACCTGGGTTCAATCCCTGGATTGGGAAGATCCCCTGCAGGAGGAAATGGCAACCCACTCCGGTGTTCTTGCCTGGGAAAGTCCATGGACAGCGGAGCCTGGAGGATTACAGCCCATGTGGTTGCAAAGAGTCGGACACAACTGAGCACTTAGCAGCAGCCAGTATGAAGAACTTGAAGCCTAGCCATGGGAGACCCTCTGAGAGCTATGACTTTCCTTTGCTTAAGTTCTCCAGTATGCAATTGCCAAATCTTGGTAAACACAACTGCTTTTCCCAAACAGGCAGGAGCTCATCAAAACTTCCTATCTCTTTCATTTGTTTCTTTTAGGTAAAGGGTGAAAAGCCTCCAGTTCTGCAGAACTCCTAACAGATAAATAATAGGAAAGGGCACTGGGCTAAAGGTCAGTGCCAAGTTCTGCCTAATCAGAACGTATCTTTGTGCCTCTGCATTTAAACATCCTTAATGGGCAACCTCAACCTCAGTCTGGCCTCAAGGCCAATCCTATCCACTTCAGGGGATTTAGTCACAATGCTAAGTGACTAAGCATTTATTTTACACCTTTCTCTGGCTCCTGCTTTACCTCCCAAAATGGATTCCATCTTGGACTTGATTATTGGGTTCCTACCCTATTTCTTAAACTTGAATATCCACGTATGTGTCTTGCTAAGCGCTTCAGTTTCTTGTGGGGCTGAGTTTCTGGGTTTCTAAGTGTCAGAGACCCTCCCATGGACAGGAAACCTGTTCTTAGAAATGGCCGTGCTGGCTTCCCCTGGTGGTCCAGTGGGTAAGGACACCGCCTTGCAGTGCAAGGGGTGCTGGTTCGATCCCTGGCCTGGGAAGATCCCATGTGCTGCGGAGCAGCTGGACACATGTGTCCAATCACCGAGCCGGAGCTCTGGGGTGCATGCGCCCTGAGCCGGTGCTCTGCGATGACAGAGGCCACCACGATGGGAGGCCCACAGGAGCCAAGGAACAAAGACGGATGAAAATAGAGAAATGAAAGACCAATAGAAGTGGCCCGACCCCCGCCCTAAATAATAAATAAATAAATAAAAAGAAATGGCCGTGCTGCCTGGGGCTTGCTGCTGGCCACCCGGCACCAAACACCACCTGCCTGCAAGGCCTCCCAACAGCACCTGGGCTCCCAGCTTCTCCTTGGGTTCCCCAAGTTGTCAGCTATACCACTTCATTCTGTAGCCACAGCATTCAGAGACCTCACTCTGGTTCCCAGACTTACTCTGCTCTTAGCCAACGCCTCTCCGTGGGTGTTCCAGGTGCCTGCCCCATTTGGGTAGGGACACCTAGTCTCAGGTTCTGATCCTCACCTCTTTCTCATCTGACAGATAACCAGGTCCTGTAAGCCATGCCCCATGACAGGAGATACAGAGAAATGGTGCTAGTCCAGGCTCTTGTACTAATTGGTCAAGTAGCCCCAGGCAAGTCACATGGTCTCCCTGAACTCCCTCCTCAGAAGGATGACTCAGAATGGCAAGCACCGAAGTGCTAAAATGGAGAAGGTCTAGAGGCAGTGTCTAGAGTTCACCTGGATCCTCTGAAATTTGAGGATTTGTGAATCCTACATTTGCACAATTAATTTATACCATAGACAAGATGGAAGACCCTTGTTCTCAATGAACAAATGCACATAGTGATGGTTAACTTTGTGTGTCGATCTGACAGGGCTTAGGGATGCCCAGATGGCTGGCCAAACGCTATCTCTGGGTGTGTCTCTAAGTGTGTCTCCAGAAAAGACTAGCATTTGAGTCGGCAGTCTGAATAAAGATCTCCCTCACCAATGGGCATGAACCACGCTGTTGAGAGCCTGGACAGAACAACAAAAGCAACAACAACAAACACCAGGAAGGGCATGTTTGCTGTCTCTGATTGAGACAGAAATATGATGATGCCAAGAGGCATCGTCTCCTGTGCTTGAATCCAAGTGTTCCTAAGTCTTGGGCCTTTGGACCAACTGACCCCCAATTCACAGCCTCCATTACCACACAAGTCCATTTCTAGAACAAATTTCTGTATCTATCAGCATATATTCTTATTCTACGAAGAATTCTAACATAACACCCTTGTTTTATGCCCATTCCTGGTGTGTTTATAACAAAGAAGTTTGGTTGCCATGGGCTGCCAGCCATGACCTTCCTAAGGGAGTGTGAGGCCCAGGAGAAGGGATGCAGCTACGTGGGATGAGTGCTAATGACTCTCTGCCCGACCCAGCTCTTGCCCAAGACTCATTTGTTTAATTTTTACTTTTAATTGGAGGATAATTGCTTTACAATGTTGTGCTGGTTTCTTTCATGCAACAACATGAATCAGCTATAAATTATATATAGCTATAAATTATATTTATACAGAGAGAATTATGTGTGTGTGCGCGCATGTGTGTGTGTGTGTGTGTCTAGAAAAATGATACTGAGACTCATTTTTTTTTTTTGAGACTCATTTTGACTTTGGCCTTCCAGGCAGCTGGATCAATGAGTCACAAGATACAACCCATCGCTCTCCCAGTAGTACACACTGTTCTCCTGGTGTGGAGCAAATCCCACTGTGTGTCACCACTTTCCACAAATCTATGAACTCGGATGAAATCCATGCACACCAGAGAAAGAGCGGCTGGCCCCCAAGGGCCAGGTGCTGACCTGGGGAAGGAGAACCTTCGTCCACCCTCCTCCCCAGGGTTGTATGTGTAGCAACTTCAGGACTTTTCAGGCCTCGCCAGGCCGCTCCTGCTCCCTCATGTTACTTGCACACGTTGTTTTCTGTTTGACAAGGACAAGTCCCCTCCCAGGCCCCTGGTATGGCAGAGAGCTGCCCTAGGCACATTTTAGGACAAGGAGAGAGGATTCATCAAGAATGCACTGAAGCAACCTATTCTGGACATTTTAAAAAGAAAACATTTTGAACTGATTTTTACTTCTTACACCTGAATTAACGTTATAGATTTTAGATTATAGACCAGAAGAAAACATAATTTTGTATCCGTAAAAATGAAAAAACGTAGGTTTGTTTATAAATTTTGTATTTCTGTTTCTTTGGCCATGTATCAAATTTGTTATTTGTCTTCTGAATTTGAAAAGCTGAGTTTATTTTTCAAAATAAACAGCCGCAGAAAAACCCTGCCTGTGCCCACCAGGGATCAGGTGGAGGGCTGGAAGGTGAATATGTTGCCACATTGGGAAGGCTTCCCACCTGTGGGGACAGAGGCCCGTGGGTCTCTCCCGCCCTAGCTGCCTTGTCCGAGAAGGAAAACACCCCCTCGTCCACACAGTCTGGAAGGTAGCTTAGACAAGTACTACTCTTATTCTGCACATGAGGAAATCAAGGCCCAGAGAGGGCCTATCCTGAGATCTCCTGGTTCCCCTCAACTAGAAACAGAACACAGTCCCCTGTCACTCTCTGCTGCCCTTGCTGGAACCGGAAGGTCCAACAGTTCTGCTCTGACGTGCTTGAGCACCAGCCCTCCTCCCCCTCCAGGAGACACACTCGGGCACTGAATAGCAATGCACACGAGAAGCCATCCCCAGAGGAAACTGTTGTCTGGACTAAGAGGTTCTCCAAGGAAATGGATACAGGCCCACAGTCACAGCTAATGCCAGGAGGATGCAGGTGTCTGTGGGAGATGGTCTAAGAGGGGACGTGACTGCTGGTGGACCCACGACCTAGACCTGGGTGGCTAGAGGGTCCTCAACTGATTCTTGCCCTTAGAATGTGCATTCAGCTTGCATCCCTGGTCCCAGAAGCTACCCTGAGGACACAGCCTTGAGACAGTGATGTGGGTTGAGACCATCTGGATGACTTCTGTGTCTGAGTCCAGTGAAGGTCTCTACAGAAACTCCTAAGATCTGGTGGTGGATGTGGAGACCTACTGTCGTGCAGGAGCCAAGACAAACCTCCTATGTCAGTTCCCTTGTCTATAAACCCCCCACCTCTCAGTCTGGAGTGGCTTCTCCTCGAACTCTCCTCGCCCTTTGAGTACAAGGAACAGTTTGTGACCAAACAGAGAGAGGGTCTCATCCTCCGTGTTGCTGGAACATGCCTATGTACAGAAGGAGGACCCAGATGAGGTGAATGTTAGAAGTCCATCTGGATGCCTCTAGGGTCCCCTTTCAATGTGACAGTTCCCTTACCTACCACCGCTTGCCGAGTCACTGAGCAAATCAAGGAATCAACATCTGTGGATTCTGGTAAAATGAGGAAAATAAAAAAACTCACCTTGAATGGTCATGATGAGGGTGAATGAAGACAATTCACTTTATAGACAAAGACCTTCTATAACAACCTTACTATGATTATTGTTAGGTAGTTGGGGAAGGGGAATAGGCCACAGGAAGCTTCCCACCTGTGGGGACAGAGGCCCGTGGGTCTCTCCCGCCCTAGCTGCCTTGTCCGAGAAGGAAAACACCCCCTCGTCCACACAGTCTGGAAGGTAGCTTAGACAAGTACTACTCTTATTCTGCACATGAGGAAATCAAGGCCCAGAGAGGGCCTATCCTGAGATCTCCTGGTTCCCCTCAACTAGAAACAGAACACAGTCCCCTGTCACTCTCTGCTGCCCTTGCTGGAACCGGAAGGTCCAACAGTTCTGCTCTGACGTGCTTGAGCACCAGCCCTCCTCCCCCTCCAGGAGACACACTCGGGCACTGAATAGCAATGCACACGAGAAGCCATCCCCAGAGGAAACTGTTGTCTGGACTAAGAGGTTCTCCAAGGAAATGGATACAGGCCCACAGTCACAGCTAATGCCAGGAGGATGCAGGTGTCTGTGGGAGATGGTCTAAGAGGGGACGTGACTGCTGGTGGACCCACGACCTAGACCTGGGTGGCTAGAGGGTCCTCAACTGATTCTTGCCCTTAGAATGTGCATTCAGCTTGCATCCCTGGTCCCAGAAGCTACCCTGAGGACACAGCCTTGAGACAGTGATGTGGGTTGAGACCATCTGGATGACTTCTGTGTCTGAGTCCAGTGAAGGTCTCTACAGAAACTCCTAAGATCTGGTGGTGGATGTGGAGACCTACTGTCGTGCAGGAGCCAAGACAAACCTCCTATGTCAGTTCCCTTGTCTATAAACCCCCCACCTCTCAGTCTGGAGTGGCTTCTCCTCGAACTCTCCTCGCCCTTTGAGTACAAGGAACAGTTTGTGACCAAACAGAGAGAGGGTCTCATCCTCCGTGTTGCTGGAACATGCCTATGTACAGAAGGAGGACCCAGATGAGGTGAATGTTAGAAGTCCATCTGGATGCCTCTAGGGTCCCCTTTCAATGTGACAGTTCCCTTACCTACCACCGCTTGCCGAGTCACTGAGCAAATCAAGGAATCAACATCTGTGGATTCTGGTAAAATGAGGAAAATAAAAAAACTCACCTTGAATGGTCATGATGAGGGTGAATGAAGACAATTCACTTTATAGACAAAGACCTTCTATAACAACCTTACTATGATTATTGTTAGGTAGTTGGAGTGTGGATTTTGCAAATCGTGGCTAGCTTCTGCTTCCTCTGAAAGAGACTGTGATCTAGGGGGAGTATAAACTATATTCAGCACTGTGAATCATGGCCAATGCCTTCCCTAACTCATGCATCTAACTTCATTTCATAGTAATTTACAGCACATTTTCCCTGACAGTACTTTATACAAGTTCAGATGGAACTATTATAGCACAGAAAAGATATCAGACTATCAAAAGAACGGATATTAAAATCACACCACTACAGTCACCAAAATCACCCACAAACCCCTCTGTGCTTGATTTACAGACACAGGGTTCAGGGGGTTTCTGTGTACCCAGTATCATGCGGGCAGCCCCCAGACAACGCACTAAAGTTGGTGTGCATTTCCCTAAGCTGGTGCTCTGGATTTGTTATGCCATTCTGGATTGACCACACAAACTTGAAGGAATTCACACTATTTCAAATGGTACCCATTCCATGATATTTTGGTACTATTTTACACAGCTTGGTTTTAAATTTGCATAATTCAATTTATATGAAATTTGAGTACATTGTGTCATTGAGAGCAACTTAGAGCAAGGAGCATTCAAAGGGCTGCTAAGCCCACCTGAATACAATAAAAGTGAGAACAACTGGCCTGGGGAGGGAGGCACAGGCTAATTGGGGGTACTGTCTGAAGAAGGAACAAGCTGAAAACCAAATACATTGTGAATGTGTTTGACTGCGGAATGTGTTGAATAGAAGACATATTCTAACTACTATAATGTGCCAGTTCTTTGGTTCCACTGGATAACAGTTTTTCTGATTGCCACACTTTTTTGGGGGGGGCTCTTTTATTGGTTCTCTCTTTATTTATTTATTTTCATCCATTTTTATTCTTCCATCGCAGCGGCCTCTCTCACTGCAGAGCACTGGCTTGCAATTGGACACACCAGTCTAGCTGCTCCACGGCACGTGGGATCTTCCCAGGCCAGGGATCGAACCAGTGTCCCTTGCACTGCAAGGTGGACTCCCCACCCACTGGGCCACCAGGGAAGCCCTGATTGCCACACTTTTGAAAGGACTTTGGATCTTTTCTGCCTTCATCATTCGGGCTTCTCTCAGAATCACGGCCAATATGCAGACCAGGGAATGATGCTATCCCTAAAGGGTAAAGTGTTCTGTCTCAGATTCCTGGGGACCCAGAATTTAAACCTACCTTGTCAAGTGCAGGGTATAAATCATGTAATATTTCTCAATAACTAAAAGTACCATGAATATCCAAATTAGTGTTCTGTTTTCATATAGCACAGATACTTTATACAAGTTCAGATGGAACTATTATAGCACAGAAAAGATATCAGACTATCAAAAGAACGGATATTAAAATCACACCACTACAGTCACCAAAATCACCCACAAACCCCTCTGTGCTTGATTTACAGACACAGGGTTCAGGGGGTTTCTGTGTACCCAGTATCATGCGGGCAGCCCCCAGACAACGCACTAAAGTTGGTGTGCATTTCCCTAAGCTGGTGCTCTGGATTTGTTATGCCATTCTGGATTGACCACACAAACTTGAAGGAATTCACACTATTTCAAATGGTACCCATTCCATGATATTTTGGTACTATTTTACACAGCTTGGTTTTAAATTTGCATAATTCAATTTATATGAAATTTGAGTACATTGTGTCATTGAGAGCAACTTAGAGCAAGGAGCATTCAAAGGGCTGCTAAGCCCACCTGAATACAATAAAAGTGAGAACAACTGGCCTGGGGAGGGAGGCACAGGCTAATTGGGGGTACTGTCTGAAGAAGGAACAAGCTGAAAACCAAATACATTGTGAATGTGTTTGACTGCGGAATGTGTTGAATAGAAGACATATTCTAACTACTATAATGTGCCAGTTCTTTGGTTCCACTGGATAACAGTTTTTCTGATTGCCACACTTTTTTGGGGGGGGCTCTTTTATTGGTTCTCTCTTTATTTATTTATTTTCATCCATTTTTATTCTTCCATCGCAGCGGCCTCTCTCACTGCAGAGCACTGGCTTGCAATTGGACACACCAGTCTAGCTGCTCCACGGCACGTGGGATCTTCCCAGGCCAGGGATCGAACCAGTGTCCCTTGCACTGCAAGGTGGACTCCCCACCCACTGGGCCACCAGGGAAGCCCTGATTGCCACACTTTTGAAAGGACTTTGGATCTTTTCTGCCTTCATCATTCGGGCTTCTCTCAGAATCACGGCCAATATGCAGACCAGGGAATGATGCTATCCCTAAAGGGTAAAGTGTTCTGTCTCAGATTCCTGGGGACCCAGAATTTAAACCTACCTTGTCAAGTGCAGGGTATAAATCATGTAATATTTCTCAATAACTAAAAGTACCATGAATATCTGCCCGAGAGGAGCTTGAGTGGGTGTTCCAGCTTTGCTTGCTAAAAGACACATTAAATCCTCTTTGATGCTTGTTGGGATAATGGAATAGATAATTTAGATTGCTTGCACCTGTGTTCAGTTGTGTCGGACTCTTTGCATCCCCACAGACTGCAGCCCACCAGGCTCCTCTGTCCAAGGAGTTTTCCAGGCAAGAACACTGGAATAGGTTACCATTTCCTCCTCCTGGGGATCTTCTTGACTCAGGGATCGAACCCCAGTCTCCTATGTCTCCTGCACTGGCAGGGTGATTATTTACTTCTGAGCCACCCGGGAAGCCCTTCGGTTGCTTAGGACAACACAAAGTTTTGATCCCCCCACTCACCACTCTGTGAATGGACAATTAGAGACTCCATAACAGCAACAAAATTCCTTCTCTGCTTGAATCAGCATATCAACTGGTGAATCAACAAATATTTATTAAGTTCCTGTAATGGAAACTTTGACTTCCTTGTTTAATAATTCTTGACGAATTCTCTAATATCCTGTCAAAGAAAAAATTTCTTCCATAATATCATCTTAAAACGTTTATTTTTCCATTTCATCTTTGAACTAGCTAAAAGTGTTTTTCAGCTGTTACTGTTCTTTGCTGCAAAGAGACGGATTAATTCAGTCCTCTGTCTCTTGGCAGTTCTAACTTATACAACCTTAGGTCAGTCTAGAAAATTTGTGCTGCCATGTTATAAAAGATAGACTCAGGGTGGTCCAGTGGGTAAAGAGTCCACCTTACAGTGCAAGGGCCACTGATTTGATCCCTGGCCCGGGAAGATCCCATGTGCTGCAGAGCAGCTGGACTGGTGCGCCCAGTGATGAGCCAGCGCTCTGCAGCACATGTGCCCAGGGCCGGTGCTCTGCAACGAGAGAGGCCACTGCAATAGGAGGCCCACACAGGCCCAAGAATAAAGATGGATGAAAATAAATAAATAAAAGAGGACAAAATTAAAAAAAAAAAAAAAAACTATGAAAAAAAGAGATAGACTCATAGGTTAAGATCACCTTGTCCAGTGGTTCCTAAACCTGGTATCACATCAATATCATGTGGAGAACATATAGACATGTAGACACAAATGTGTAACTGAATAGCAGCCAATATTCCATTAATCTATAGAATTTCACCTGGGGACCACTGTTCCTCTTACAGGCAAGGAAACTGAAGGTCACAATTTGTGATGGAGCTGAGCCAAGAGACACCAAGACTCCTGACTTACAGACCTGTTCAAATCCTACCAAAGCTTCCATTACACTCAATAACTGCAGGGATTAAAAAGATAAACATCTCTCAGAGAAATTATAAAGGGATTTTTGGACACAGCTATTTTATCTCTTTCCTCTAGATCTCTAGTTTTTATGAGACTATTGGGTCTCAAGTTTCTTAACAGTAAGAACCTTAATTAAAAGTGATTAATAGGGCTTCCCTGATGGTCCAGTGAGTAAGGACACCACCTTGCAGTGCAAGGGGCGCTGGTTCGAGCCCTGGCCTGGGAAGATCCCACGTGCCGCGGAGCAGCTGGACTGATGAGTCCAATTACTGAGCCGGAGCTCTGGAGTGCATGTGCCCAGAGCTGGTGCTCTGTGACAACAGAGGCCACCGCAATGGGAGGCCCACGTGGGCCAAAGAAAAAGGATGGATGAAAATGGACAAATGAAAGACCAATAGAAGTGGCTCACCTGCTCCCCTCCCTCCCCACCCCACCCGCATCAAAATAAATAAATAAATAAATCTTAAAAAAAAAAGTGATTAATAACTTCCCAGGTGGCTCAGTAGTAAAGAATCCACCTGCCAATGCAGGAGGTGCAAGAGACGTGGGTTTGACCTCCAAGTCAGGAAGAACCCCTGGAGGAGGAAATAGCAACTTGTTCCAGTATTTTTGCCTGGAAAATTCCATGGACACAGCAGCCTAGTAAGCTCCAGTCTATGGGGTCACAAAGAGTCAAACATGACTGAGAAACTGAGCACAAACATGAACAGCACATAATTCCACCTCAAGTAAAAATAAATGGCAAAGGCTCAGTTTCAGCCCATTAGGAGTTTGTTAAATCTACATTTGATGTGTACTGAAGGCTCACTGTGTGCACAGCTCTATGTTAGACTCTCAGGAGATATAAAAAAAAGTTAATTAAAAAAAACAAAGGTGGGTTCCAAAGGAACTTAAGGCTTATGTGAAGGGACTCAAACATATAAAAAGGCAATGGCATCAATCGATAATGACTTCTCCTCTTGGGTGTGTTAGGGCAGGTTAATTGCTGTAACACAAAGCTCCCAAATGCTTACTTTAAACTCCCGGTAGGTGGGCATCTCTTCTGGAGGAGGTGACTCAGGTCTCAGTCTCTTTCCTATCTTTTAGCTCTGCCATCCTTACCATCAGTTTCCACACAGTAGGAGCTACCGTTGATGGTGATTTAAAATGATCAGAACCATAAAGGAGACTGCTTCATGTTTCCCTCTTCACTGAATCAGTTATAAGGCGGTTCTTCTGTTTGAGAGTCTCTTTAACCATTAGGGCCTCAGTGACTGAGTGTCCCACCCCATCTTTTCTTTTTTTAAAAATTTTGGCCACATTCTACAACGTGGGACCTTAGTTCCCCAACCAGGGATCAAACCCATACCCCCTGCATTGGAGGCTGAGTCTGAATCACTCGACCTCCAGGCAAGCCCCTCACCCAGCCTTTGTAACTCTCAGCGTGACCACATCACAGGTGTCCTGTGTACAAGTTTTCCATCCAATCACTTCCTCCTCTACTTTTGTTTTCCCTTTCCTCCTATTTCTTTCCTTCTTTTCATAATTTTTGTTGAAGTATAAATTTTGGTAAACTCCAAATTATAGTCATAAGTAAAATCCAGCCTAAGAATATGATTCCCATTAAGTCATCTCCAAGCCTTTCTAATGAAGTACAAACTGCACATGAAGATATCCTGCTATTGAATCCAAAGAAGAAAACAGCAATTGTGCCCACTTCTGTGATATTTTTTAATCAAAAAAATCAGTAGCAAAACAGAGGAAAGTAAGGTTCTCTTCCTAGACTGTGTAGTAATAGTCTTCCGATCCACCTCCCTGCCCATGGAGCCCAAGGGACAGAGGTCTTAAATAGGTCCCATTTTGTGGCCAGGCAATGGGATCCAGACTGGCCAACAGAACTGCTTTTAATACAAACAAACAACATCAGCCTTCCTTTCTATGGGGTGGGGTGGGCAGAAAGGGGATAGTTGAGAAAACATTAAACACAGGAAAGCCTATTTTTGAAGACTGTGTAAGAATAGGTTAAAATTCTCACCACAAACATGCACACAGCTACTCCTGCTCATCTTTAACAAGATTCTAATCTCTCACCTTCATGACACCAGGCTGGGCAGGAAATTCAGGGAGTAGATATTTTAAGAGGATTCTTTTTGGCTCTCCCATGGGCCCTACATGATTCTGACATAGGGTACCATCCAAAGCCGAGCTTAACAAGATGACACAAGATTCTCTGGCCAGATGGACTGGTGCTGGACAGACCACATGAGAAAACAGTATCTGTATACACCTATCTACGTATATATTCAGCTTTTACACACACATATAAAGTGCTTCTCCCCAATTTTGCAATATATGACATGGCCATGTTAGTCGCTCAGTCATGTCTGACTCTTCACAACCCCATGGACTGTAGCCCGCCAGGCACCTCTAGTCCATGGGATTTTCCAGGCAAGAATACTGGGAGTGGGTAGACATTCCCTTCTCCAGGGACTCTTCCTGACCCAGCAATGGAACCCAGGCCCCTTGTGTTGAAGGCATATCCTTTAATGTCTGAGTAAAAAATTTCAGACAGGGAAGCCCTTTGCAATATATACTTACTGTGTGTTTTTTTTTTTTAAATGTCTCATGAAAAATTACGAAAATAAAATTCATTCCTCACCCATCTCCCAAGGGCAAAATGCTCTTTTACATGTGTCTTTCCTGCTTTTATATATATACATATATACATGTATACATTTATGTGTATATACATCTTTCACATAATTGGGTTCATATTATGTATATCATCTTGTAGTCTTTTTGGATTCAATATTATGAGATTTTCCTGTCTCATTGAAAAAATCTTTAAGAACAGTATTGGGAAAAGCTAATACAAACGAACCATGATTTCCCCAATCATTTCCTGTTACTGAACATCTGTGTCCAGTGTGAAGTGTTGCCGAAGGGAGAGTCATGTATATGTGTGTGTCACTGGCTGAGCTGTGGTGGTGTACATAAAAGGAGGTGTGTGCCTGGCCACTCTGCTCTGATCTCCTCTGGGGGGACTGCTAAGGATGGATCTGCTCTCAAATATTGAAAATCAGTGGCTGAATGTTTGGCTTGAGCCTGTTTTAAAGACCTCTGCACCTCACTGCCTCCAGATAAAGACCAACGCTTTCCCTAGAGCTGGAGAGCCCTCATCCATGTGCCTTCTGTCCAGTGGGGAGCATATACCCTGATCGCCTAGATGGTCCCAGTGACGCCTGTCATCCCTGAGCAGGTGGTAACAGCTCCCCTCTTCACCCTTCTTCGGGTTTGCATCCAGAAGATCAATGATGTGGTCCCCCTGCCTGCTTCACCCACCTAAGCTCCTGCTGTGGAAGCCTCTGAGGTGATGATGTGCTCCTGCCCTCTCTGGGGTGGCAGTCTCCAGGGCTGCAGAGATTCGGAGGAGCAGTGGGACCTTCTGGATTCCCTAAAAGTGCACCCAAGCACACTGGCCCTGGGGGTGTACCTAAAATTTTCTATCTTCCAAATACACACAACATGGGATAAAAGCATTTGTCTTGAGGTTGGTGGAAATTTGATTTTCGATCTCATATTTTAAGGTGTATTACATGGAGTTATTACAGTTCAAGAGTGTAAATATTTATGTCTTATAGTTTCCTAATATAGCCCTATGCACAAAATGGATACTCAATCAACAAACTGACTGTCTTTAAGACTGACATTATAAAAAAAAACTTGACAAAGTTTGTGACAATTCTGATACAGAAAAACTTCCTGCTAGACAGAGCTAGAAGAAGGGACAGTTGAACTAGAATGCTGACAATGTATTTTAAAAGTGAGCACTATAACAGAATATTTTGTTACATTTTTTTATCTGAGTAATCAACCTGGCATTCATTTCTTAAAAACAGAAATAGTTCTATTTTTGTCTAGTATGAAAGCACACATCACCAATAACTCCATCCTCCAAAATAAGCACTGTAAACATTTTGGTTCATATCTTTCCAGACTATGAACCATAAATTCAGTCACTAAATAGATGTGGGCTGGGCCCCCATGCCCTCCAGGGAGAAGGGAAGGGCAGCATTCTCTACATAGAGAAGTAATTGGAAATCAGTCACACTTTCTCTCCTGCAAATGTCCTCACTGGATTTTCCTCTTCCACCACTGCCCATATTGCTGTGTGGGACTCTTGAGTAACCGGGGGGCTAGGTAAGGAAAGACGACCTGAATGTTTGGCTTGAGCCTGTTTTAAAGACCTCTGCACCTCACTGCCTCCAGATAAAGACCAACGCTTTCCCTAGAGCTGGAGAGCCCTCATCCATGTGCCTTCTGTCCAGTGGGGAGCATATACCCTGATCGCCTAGATGGTCCCAGTGACGCCTGTCATCCCTGAGCAGGTGGTAACAGCTCCCCTCTTCACCCTTCTTCGGGTTTGCATCCAGAAGATCAATGATGTGGTCCCCCTGCCTGCTTCACCCACCTAAGCTCCTGCTGTGGAAGCCTCTGAGGTGATGATGTGCTCCTGCCCTCTCTGGGGTGGCAGTCTCCAGGGCTGCAGAGATTCGGAGGAGCAGTGGGACCTTCTGGATTCCCTAAAAGTGCACCCAAGCACACTGGCCCTGGGGGTGTACCTAAAATTTTCTATCTTCCAAATACACACAACATGGGATAAAAGCATTTGTCTTGAGGTTGGTGGAAATTTGATTTTCGATCTCATATTTTAAGGTGTATTACATGGAGTTATTACAGTTCAAGAGTGTAAATATTTATGTCTTATAGTTTCCTAATATAGCCCTATGCACAAAATGGATACTCAATCAACAAACTGACTGTCTTTAAGACTGACATTATAAAAAAAAACTTGACAAAGTTTGTGACAATTCTGATACAGAAAAACTTCCTGCTAGACAGAGCTAGAAGAAGGGACAGTTGAACTAGAATGCTGACAATGTATTTTAAAAGTGAGCACTATAACAGAATATTTTGTTACATTTTTTTATCTGAGTAATCAACCTGGCATTCATTTCTTAAAAACAGAAATAGTTCTATTTTTGTCTAGTATGAAAGCACACATCACCAATAACTCCATCCTCCAAAATAAGCACTGTAAACATTTTGGTTCATATCTTTCCAGACTATGAACCATAAATTCAGTCACTAAATAGATGTGGGCTGGGCCCCCATGCCCTCCAGGGAGAAGGGAAGGGCAGCATTCTCTACATAGAGAAGTAATTGGAAATCAGTCACACTTTCTCTCCTGCAAATGTCCTCACTGGATTTTCCTCTTCCACCACTGCCCATATTGCTGTGTGGGACTCTTGAGTCGTGGCCCCACCAACTGGAAATGGGGTGGAAGTTCTAGGTAAGGAAAGACGACCAGGACCTTCCCTTGGCCACCTGACCCTTTTCGTCTCCACCAGAACAGCACACCAGACTGTAAGGTGAGGGCAAGTGTAAAAAGGAATTACAGTGACTTGCCCGTCAATGTCCGCAGCAGCACTGTTCACAACAGCCAAAAGGTGCAAACGACCCAAATGTTTGTCAACAGATGAATGGGTAAATAAAGTATGGCATATACACACAACAGAATCTTATTCAGCTTCAAAAAGAACTGAAGTTCTGATACAGGCTACAATATAATGAACCTCAAAGACCTTATGCTAAGGGAAAGAAGTCAGACACAAAAGGGCAAATACTGTATGATTCCATTTCTATCAGATACCTGAAACTGCAAATTCATAGAGACACAAGGTAGCACAGCGGTTGCCAGGGACTGGGGCAAGGGGAGCTGCTGTCTAATGGGTACAAACTCTGTCTGGGACGATGACATGGTCTGGAAATAGAGTAGATAGTGGTGATAGCTGCACAACCATGTGAATATACTTAATGCTGCTGAATTCTACACTTAGAAAGCATTAAAATAGTAAATTTTATATATATTTTGTTATTGGAAAAAAAAAAAAAAGCTTTGAAGAAAAGAAAGAGGAATGACAATGGAAGAGACTGAGCGCTAAGGCTCTCCCTACAGACAGTCCTCCTGGTGGCTGGTGCGGGATGCCCAGGGCCCTTCCTCCCCCTCCAGGCATGGTGCTGTCACCCTCAATGTGCATCCTTGCTCCCCTGATTCCAACACAGCCCCACTGCCTCCAATGCCTCTGTTAATGAGTTCCCACCATGCTCTGAACAGCGCCCCTCCTCCCCACGGGGTGCGCCCTCACTCGTGGGTGCTTCTCCACACTCAAGGCACCAGGAGGGCAGAGGCCTGGTGAGAGTTTGCTAGCTGATCCAGTAGACAAACCCACCTCTTAGAGACAAGGGATGACCTTCCCAGAGACGGTGGTGTTGGACCCATTCTGAGGATCTCCTAGTTAGCAGAGCACTCACCCTGCCCTTAAAGCCAGTGGTCTCCATCCTTAAGTGAAGAACAGTTGGGTTTCTGATGCTCTGAGGAATCTCCTGCTGGAATCACAAAAGGCCTTATTCCCCTGTAACATCTGCTCTCTCATCCCCTAGGAGGGTCTCAGGACTTCAGAACCATATTGTGTACAAGATGGGGAGAGGGTGGCAGTTTCTCCCAGCATAGAACATAAAAACTCCGCAACAGAGTTTTGATATGCACTAAACAAAAGGGGGCTCAGGAAAAAGGTGCAAACGACCCAAATGTTTGTCAACAGATGAATGGGTAAATAAAGTATGGCATATACACACAACAGAATCTTATTCAGCTTCAAAAAGAACTGAAGTTCTGATACAGGCTACAATATAATGAACCTCAAAGACCTTATGCTAAGGGAAAGAAGTCAGACACAAAAGGGCAAATACTGTATGATTCCATTTCTATCAGATACCTGAAACTGCAAATTCATAGAGACACAAGGTAGCACAGCGGTTGCCAGGGACTGGGGCAAGGGGAGCTGCTGTCTAATGGGTACAAACTCTGTCTGGGACGATGACATGGTCTGGAAATAGAGTAGATAGTGGTGATAGCTGCACAACCATGTGAATATACTTAATGCTGCTGAATTCTACACTTAGAAAGCATTAAAATAGTAAATTTTATATATATTTTGTTATTGGAAAAAAAAAAAAAAGCTTTGAAGAAAAGAAAGAGGAATGACAATGGAAGAGACTGAGCGCTAAGGCTCTCCCTACAGACAGTCCTCCTGGTGGCTGGTGCGGGATGCCCAGGGCCCTTCCTCCCCCTCCAGGCATGGTGCTGTCACCCTCAATGTGCATCCTTGCTCCCCTGATTCCAACACAGCCCCACTGCCTCCAATGCCTCTGTTAATGAGTTCCCACCATGCTCTGAACAGCGCCCCTCCTCCCCACGGGGTGCGCCCTCACTCGTGGGTGCTTCTCCACACTCAAGGCACCAGGAGGGCAGAGGCCTGGTGAGAGTTTGCTAGCTGATCCAGTAGACAAACCCACCTCTTAGAGACAAGGGATGACCTTCCCAGAGACGGTGGTGTTGGACCCATTCTGAGGATCTCCTAGTTAGCAGAGCACTCACCCTGCCCTTAAAGCCAGTGGTCTCCATCCTTAAGTGAAGAACAGTTGGGTTTCTGATGCTCTGAGGAATCTCCTGCTGGAATCACAAAAGGCCTTATTCCCCTGTAACATCTGCTCTCTCATCCCCTAGGAGGGTCTCAGGACTTCAGAACCATATTGTGTAAAAGATGGGGAGAGGGTGGCAGTTTCTCCCAGCATAGAACATAAAAACTCCGGCAACAGAGTTTTGATTGCCACAAAGACTCAGACACACTGAAATGGGGAGATGCAGAACAGTCCAGGGGCTGGGCACAGGTCAAGCGCCTTAAAATCAAGGGGTGTTGCATATATGGAATCTAGTAGGACGGCCTTGATAACACACGCAGGGAACTCATGGAAAAACAGACAGAGCATAGACATAGGGACATTGTGGGGAAGAAATAGGGCGGGGGAGGCATGGAGGGAGTAACATGGAAACCTATACTGTCATGTGTGGAAAAGATAGCTATTGTCATTGTGCTAAGGGAATAGGAGTGCTCACAATGGCATGGGGCGATGGTCCGGAGGGGTGGGATGGGGGGAACTGGGTGGGGGGTGGGGACCATGGATATGCATATGACTGATCGGGGAACTTACATGTCTGTGAACAACAAAACTCTGTAAAACCTTTAAAATAAAGAATAAAAAAAAAATAACAAAAATAAAATAAAATCAAGGGGTGTTGAAGGACACTTGAGAGACTAGCCAGCCACGCTCTTGATCTTCCAGAAGCTCCTTGGGAAGAAATGTGTATCCTGTCCAGTGCTGGGGTCCCAGTGCACATGCGGAGAAGACAGATGGGCTTGGTGGGACCTGACAGACGTGAGGTCTAAGCACCGGGTCCCCAGAAGACTAACTCCCCACAGCTGAAGAAGGAGGGTGAAATAGACAGGCTCAGCAGCAGGATGGGCCTGGGACTCTGCATCTCTAAAAGATGTGGGTGAGGTGCCCTGCCTCATTCCTAAAAGGGAACCCAGGCACCCCAGGGAGGAGAGTACTTGTAAAGAATTAACTCAACTAAACCAAAGGATGTTTTTCTGGGAGCTTAAGTCACTGGGATAAGGAACTTGCTAAAAAAGGCTAAACTGGAGACGGGGAAGGGGCCCTCCCACAGGCTGGAGCAGCTGAAAGCCCGCAGACGTGGGGCAGGTGATGGGAGAGCAGACACTACAGGGCCACCAGAAGTCATGGGTGACTCGACCATGTGAGCAGCTCGAGTCAGGAGGAAGCGGGCCTGACCAGGGGCACCCAGGGCTGTGGGATGACCAGAGCCACAGTGGGGCCAGCCTGGTCATTTGTGAAAGGTTGAAAGGTCTGTGTCTTTCTTCACCACGCTTTGCCTTATCCTCAAAGAAGCTGTAAAAAGGATGTTGCATCCTTCAGGGACTCAATTCTGAATGGGGTGATCTTGATAAAAACTAAATAAGCATCCTTCTGCTCTGTGCCTCACCTGCGTCTTTATCCATCCAAATAAAAGCAAAACACCGTAACAGCAATAATGTGTATGAAACGTCTGTGCTAGACTCTGCTGCAGGGGGAAGGCCCTTTTTTAACATCTACCCATTTCTGTCACTGCACCTGAGCACTACCTTCACAAGACATCATTTGCCCTCCATGTTTTCACCATCAGGGTATCTGTCATTTCTTTTGGAAGATGACATGATGCCTATTTGAACAAATGGCCCAAGGGGAGAAAGAATGCATTTCTTAAAAGGGGGTAAGTGTGCTTCTTTTCTCAAGTGCCTTGAAAACAGACTGCTTTCTGGGTGAAGGACACTTGAGAGACTAGCCAGCCACGCTCTTGATCTTCCAGAAGCTCCTTGGGAAGAAATGTGTATCCTGTCCAGTGCTGGGGTCCCAGTGCACATGCGGAGAAGACAGATGGGCTTGGTGGGACCTGACAGACGTGAGGTCTAAGCACCGGGTCCCCAGAAGACTAACTCCCCACAGCTGAAGAAGGAGGGTGAAATAGACAGGCTCAGCAGCAGGATGGGCCTGGGACTCTGCATCTCTAAAAGATGTGGGTGAGGTGCCCTGCCTCATTCCTAAAAGGGAACCCAGGCACCCCAGGGAGGAGAGTACTTGTAAAGAATTAACTCAACTAAACCAAAGGATGTTTTTCTGGGAGCTTAAGTCACTGGGATAAGGAACTTGCTAAAAAAGGCTAAACTGGAGACGGGGAAGGGGCCCTCCCACAGGCTGGAGCAGCTGAAAGCCCGCAGACGTGGGGCAGGTGATGGGAGAGCAGACACTACAGGGCCACCAGAAGTCATGGGTGACTCGACCATGTGAGCAGCTCGAGTCAGGAGGAAGCGGGCCTGACCAGGGGCACCCAGGGCTGTGGGATGACCAGAGCCACAGTGGGGCCAGCCTGGTCATTTGTGAAAGGTTGAAAGGTCTGTGTCTTTCTTCACCACGCTTTGCCTTATCCTCAAAGAAGCTGTAAAAAGGATGTTGCATCCTTCAGGGACTCAATTCTGAATGGGGTGATCTTGATAAAAACTAAATAAGCATCCTTCTGCTCTGTGCCTCACCTGCGTCTTTATCCATCCAAATAAAAGCAAAACACCGTAACAGCAATAATGTGTATGAAACGTCTGTGCTAGACTCTGCTGCAGGGGGAAGGCCCTTTTTTAACATCTACCCATTTCTGTCACTGCACCTGAGCACTACCTTCACAAGACATCATTTGCCCTCCATGTTTTCACCATCAGGGTATCTGTCATTTCTTTTGGAAGATGACATGATGCCTATTTGAACAAATGGCCCAAGGGGAGAAAGAATGCATTTCTTAAAAGGGGGTAAGTGTGCTTCTTTTCTCAAGTGCCTTGAAAACAGACTGCTTTCTGGGTGAAGACTTGCCCACAAGCAGCAAGGCACACAAGGAAGGATCCAGTGAACATGTCACATACAGTGTGCTGCCAACTGATCCAGTCACAGTGGCACAAGCCATGGCTTGGGCAACCTTCTCCCCAG
Organism: Tragulus kanchil; assembly: GCA_022376925.1. Classification (NCBI taxonomy): domain Eukaryota; kingdom Metazoa; phylum Chordata; class Mammalia; order Artiodactyla; family Tragulidae; genus Tragulus; species Tragulus kanchil. The sequence continues at coordinate 38,161,384 of JAIOJX010000028.1, read as the reverse complement.
ATAAGGGACAGAGTAAAGGAATCTCCAGGGAACCAACAGTGTCCACCATTTGCAAGAGTGCGGAGAACACGGAGTGAGTGATTTCGTCCCAGAACTTCATTGCTCACTAGCCAAGCTATATAGCTGGCATGAAACTCTTGCCACAGCAGGACTGGCTGAGCCACAAGCAGTTTCTAAGAACTCCAGGGTACAGTTATTGGGCTAATTTGTTCCCATACCAATGCCAGCATGGAGCCTCTGCCCTCTGACTTTTCAAACTGGACTGATAGCCAGGGCCAGGAAGTTGGCCAAAGGGGTCATAGGAACAAGCACTGAAAGCAGCTGGTATCAGCTGGTACATGTGGGGCACATTTACAAGCACATCCAGATTCATTCTGTTCCACCATTAAAGACCCCTGTCTCTGACTGGGGCTCAGGCAAGAGCAGGGCTTCCCTGGTGGCTCCTTGGTAAAGAATCTGCCTGCCAATGCAGGAGACGCAGGAGACTCAGGTTCTATCACTGGTTCAGGAAGATTCCCTGGAGGAGGAAATGGCAACACACTCCAGTATTCTTGCCCAGACGATCCCAGGGACAGAGGAGCCTGGTGGGCTATAGTCCATGGGGTCACAAAGAGTTGGATACAATGGAGCACACACAGGAGAGAGCAAGGCTGTTACCCATATTACAGCATCACATCTCCTGTAGTACCTGGGTTGCCAGATGTTGGTGTCCTGATGTCTTAAAATGTTGTATTCCTCATTCTAGATTGTTCATAGGAATAGAAAATGTAACAAATGGGAGAAGGTAGCAGAGATGTCCCCAGGAACTGAGCAGTGGCATCTACTGTACCAATACTGGTTAAAGAACTTTTATTCATCCATTGCTTTATTTTTAAAATTTGTGTATATGTGTGTGCACACATGAGGCACAACATGCAAAGGTGACTTCTTTCTGCCCTGTTTGCCAGTTTACCTGAGGCCACAAGACTTTAAGCAGATGGATAAGTGCCAAACTGGATTAGAGGAATGCTTAAGGCACAGTGGTTTATCTTTGAGCTGAAGACAGATTGAGGCTTTGCTAAAGTCTGCTCCAGGGCTGTTTTAGGTAATGGAGATGGAGGAGTGGGTCTCAAAAGGCTGAAAGAGAAGTTTTAAAAGAGAGACCGAGGTTAATCATTAAAACAAGGGTGAAATCCTGCCATTTGCAGCAAGGGCATTATGTGAAGTGAAATGTGAGAGGACAAATTCGTATGATCTCACTTACATGTAATTTTTAGGGAAAAAAAAAAAAACAGCTCATTGATACAGAGAACAAGAAGACTGATGGCTGCCAGCAGCAGGGGTGAGGGAATTGGGTAAAGATGATCAAAAGCATAAGCTTACAGTTATAAAATAAGTAAGAAACAGGAATATAAAGTACAGCATGGCAGCTATAGTTAATAATATGTAGTACACAGTTGACAGTTGCTAAGAGTAGATCTTATAATTTCTCATCACAGGAAAAAATTATATGTATGTGTGGTGATGTATATTAATTAGAGACTGTGGTGATTATTTCACAATATATATAAATATCGAATCATGTTGCACACCTAAAATTAACATAACATGTCAAGTTTGCCTCCATCAACAATTATTTTTAGTAAATTATTTAAAAAGAAAGCAAGACTGAGGGGCATAGCTGCCATCAGGAATGGGAATTTGGGAGAAGGGGAGATGTTTCAGAAGGTTTATAAGGGGCTTTAGTGATTGTGGTATAATGCTCTCCTCCTCCAAAGAAACTGCCATTAAAAAAAAAAAAAGATGTATTTTGCACTGTAACAGAGATACAAACAAGGGGACAGGGCCTACCTCTGACCTGGTGGGTCAGGAAAGCCTCAAGAAGCACTGTTCAGACTTGATCCTAGAGGGCAGGGGGGAATTTTCTAGAAAGGAAAAGATGGGTGGGAAGTGGGTCTCAAAAGCAAGCCCTGGACAGATGTTGGTGATTAATTTTTTTTCACTGGTCCGCAGAAAATGAGAAAAATAAAGGTTTCTTTCAAAAGCTAGATTTATTTGATTTAAAGAAACTTTGGTTTGAGATGAAGTTTCTTCCTACTTTTGAAATGTTACAGTTTTTTTCTTTTCTCCCTGGCCAGTTTCCTAGCCAAGACTTTAAGCAGATGGATAAGTGCCAAACTGGATTAGAGGAATGCTTAAGGCACAGTGGTTTATCTTTGAGCTGAAGACAGATTGAGGCTTTGCTAAAGTCTGCTCCAGGGCTGTTTTAGGTAATGGAGATGGAGGAGTGGGTCTCAAAAGGCTGAAAGAGAAGTTTTAAAAGAGAGACCGAGGTTAATCATTAAAACAAGGGTGAAATCCTGCCATTTGCAGCAAGGGCATTATGTGAAGTGAAATGTGAGAGGACAAATTCGTATGATCTCACTTACATGTAATTTTTAGGGAAAAAAAAAAAAACAGCTCATTGATACAGAGAACAAGAAGACTGATGGCTGCCAGCAGCAGGGGTGAGGGAATTGGGTAAAGATGATCAAAAGCATAAGCTTACAGTTATAAAATAAGTAAGAAACAGGAATATAAAGTACAGCATGGCAGCTATAGTTAATAATATGTAGTACACAGTTGACAGTTGCTAAGAGTAGATCTTATAATTTCTCATCACAGGAAAAAATTATATGTATGTGTGGTGATGTATATTAATTAGAGACTGTGGTGATTATTTCACAATATATATAAATATCGAATCATGTTGCACACCTAAAATTAACATAACATGTCAAGTTTGCCTCCATCAACAATTATTTTTAGTAAATTATTTAAAAAGAAAGCAAGACTGAGGGGCATAGCTGCCATCAGGAATGGGAATTTGGGAGAAGGGGAGATGTTTCAGAAGGTTTATAAGGGGCTTTAGTGATTGTGGTATAATGCTCTCCTCCTCCAAAGAAACTGCCATTAAAAAAAAAAAAAGATGTATTTTGCACTGTAACAGAGATACAAACAAGGGGACAGGGCCTACCTCTGACCTGGTGGGTCAGGAAAGCCTCAAGAAGCACTGTTCAGACTTGATCCTAGAGGGCAGGGGGGAATTTTCTAGAAAGGAAAAGATGGGTGGGAAGTGGGTCTCAAAAGCAAGCCCTGGACAGATGTTGGTGATTAATTTTTTTTCACTGGTCCGCAGAAAATGAGAAAAATAAAGGTTTCTTTCAAAAGCTAGATTTATTTGATTTAAAGAAACTTTGGTTTGAGATGAAGTTTCTTCCTACTTTTGAAATGTTACAGTTTTCTTTTTCTTATGAAATCCAGATGGTAATAAAGTATATCATTATGACTTCAAGCATCTCTGCTTTGGTCCAAGTAAAAATAACACATATTACCCACATTAAAAAAAAAGTGCTGGTCTTTGAAATTTTAAGACTTGAGATGAGTGGGTAATGAAGTCCTGGCTGAGGAGATGGGTAATGCAGAGGCCAGGTTGCTGGGACAGACCTGGGCACGTGTGGGGACCTGGAGGAAGCTAGTGTGGGGCAGAGCGTCAGGACAGAGCAGTGGTTTAGGGTTAGATGGGGGAGGGCCTTTTAGAAGAAGCTTAGACTTTATCCTTCCGGAGGCAGGACCCAGTAGGGATTTGTAAGTGAAGGAGGGAGCTGATTATGCATGTTCTGGTGGAAGATTAACTGTGTTCCAGTAAAGCAGATAAACTATAGAAGAAAGAAACCCGAGGAAAAGAGCAGTGATGTAATTATAATATAAGATGAGGGTGCTAATTATAACCCATAGTGGTAGGAATGAAGAAACAGAACAGGTTAGAGACTATCCTGAGATGAAGTTGGTCTCAAGGATATTCAGAGGAAGGCGATACACAACACTTTAGGGCACCATCAACCCACAGAAACAACCAGTGCATCCAAGTATATCTGAGGATGTCTCAAGGCTGCAAATAGCCCATCAATCCTCTAGGTTCACAAATCCCGGTTCCTAAGTCAAGCTGAACCGTTAAGAGCACTAAGGTTGCCACAAATCCACACCACCTAGGAAAGTGTGCGCTGGGGGCTTTGGTCAGGACTTTAACATGACATTTGTTTTTTTTATTTTGGCCACTTCTATTGGTCTTTCCTTTACTTATCTTTGTTCTTTGGTCTATGTGGGCCTCCCGTCGCAGTGGCCTCGCTCATCGCAGAGCACTAGCTCTGGGCGCATGCGCCAGAGCTCCAGCTCAGTAACTGGCCTCATCCGTCCAGCTGCTCCACAGCACGTGGGATCTCCCCAGGCCAGGGATTGAACCGGAGCCCCTTGCACTGCAAGGCAGTGTTCTTACCCACTGGGATCTTCCAGGCCAGTTGGTTTCTTCCTACTTTTGAAATGTTACAGTTTTCTTTTTCTTATGAAATCCAGATGGTAATAAAGTATATCATTATGACTTCAAGCATCTCTGCTTTGGTCCAAGTAAAAATAACACATATTACCCACATTAAAAAAAAAGTGCTGGTCTTTGAAATTTTAAGACTTGAGATGAGTGGGTAATGAAGTCCTGGCTGAGGAGATGGGTAATGCAGAGGCCAGGTTGCTGGGACAGACCTGGGCACGTGTGGGGACCTGGAGGAAGCTAGTGTGGGGCAGAGCGTCAGGACAGAGCAGTGGTTTAGGGTTAGATGGGGGAGGGCCTTTTAGAAGAAGCTTAGACTTTATCCTTCCGGAGGCAGGACCCAGTAGGGATTTGTAAGTGAAGGAGGGAGCTGATTATGCATGTTCTGGTGGAAGATTAACTGTGTTCCAGTAAAGCAGATAAACTATAGAAGAAAGAAACCCGAGGAAAAGAGCAGTGATGTAATTATAATATAAGATGAGGGTGCTAATTATAACCCATAGTGGTAGGAATGAAGAAACAGAACAGGTTAGAGACTATCCTGAGATGAAGTTGGTCTCAAGGATATTCAGAGGAAGGCGATACACAACACTTTAGGGCACCATCAACCCACAGAAACAACCAGTGCATCCAAGTATATCTGAGGATGTCTCAAGGCTGCAAATAGCCCATCAATCCTCTAGGTTCACAAATCCCGGTTCCTAAGTCAAGCTGAACCGTTAAGAGCACTAAGGTTGCCACAAATCCACACCACCTAGGAAAGTGTGCGCTGGGGGCTTTGGTCAGGACTTTAACATGACATTTGTTTTTTTTATTTTGGCCACTTCTATTGGTCTTTCCTTTACTTATCTTTGTTCTTTGGTCTATGTGGGCCTCCCGTCGCAAAGGCCTCTCTCACAGAGCACCGGCCCTGGGCGCATGCGCTCCAGAGCTCCAGCTCAGTAACTGGACTCATCAGTCCAGCTGCTCCACAGCACGTGGGATCTTCCCAGGCCAGGGATTGAACCGGAGCCCCTTGCACTGCAAGGCAGTGTTCTTACCCACTGGACCACCAGGGAAGTCCTAATGTGGCATTTTTGAGAGTAAGAGATGACAGTCTCAGAAGACTTTGGAAGCCAGGAAATTTAAGAAGAATGGATGAGCAAGGGCGATAAGGAACTGCAGCTGGCACTTGGCCCGAGGGAGAGGCCTGCAGTAGGAGACGGTGGAGACTGTACAAACTAGAGCTCACATGCCTTCAGGAGCAGCTGCTGTTCTGCACCAGCCTATCATTGCCATGTGGGGAAAAAGGCCAGTTCTTCTGATACTTTTTTAAGAAAGCTGGAAACCTGTATTTGTATTGTCAGCTAATTCAAGTTTAAAAAACAAGCACAACATTATAGGAGTCAAAATCCATTCTGTTTACTAGCTGTGTCCCATTGACCTTTAATCTGAGACCTTTGGACCAGGGATTACATAATTGTTAAGCTAATATAGATCCACAGCAAAATCTCACACAAGAAAGAAAAACATGGGGCTTCCCCTGGTGGTCCAGTGGGTAAGGACACTGCCTTGCAGTGCAAGGGGCGCTGGTTCGATCCCTGGCCTGGAAAGATCCCACGTGCCGCAGAGCGGCTGGACTGATGTGTCCAATCACCAAGCCGGAGCTCTGGAGCACATGCGCCCAGAGCTGGCCCTCTGCGACAACAGACGCCACCGCGATGGGAGGCCCACAAGAGCCAAAGAACAAAGATGGATGAAAATAGAGAAATGAAATACCAATAGAAGTGGCCTGCCTGACCCGGGGCTTTGGTCACTAAGGTTGCCACAAATCCACACCACCTAGGAAAGTGTGCGCTGGGGGCTTTGGTCAGGACTTTAACATGACATTTGTTTTTTTTATTTTGGCCACTTCTATTGGTCTTTCCTTTACTTATCTTTGTTCTTTGGTCTATGTGGGCCTCCCGTCGCAAAGGCCTCTCTCACAGAGCACCGGCCCTGGGCGCATGCGCTCCAGAGCTCCAGCTCAGTAACTGGACTCATCAGTCCAGCTGCTCCACAGCACGTGGGATCTTCCCAGGCCAGGGATTGAACCGGAGCCCCTTGCACTGCAAGGCAGTGTTCTTACCCACTGGACCACCAGGGAAGTCCTAATGTGGCATTTTTGAGAGTAAGAGATGACAGTCTCAGAAGACTTTGGAAGCCAGGAAATTTAAGAAGAATGGATGAGCAAGGGCGATAAGGAACTGCAGCTGGCACTTGGCCCGAGGGAGAGGCCTGCAGTAGGAGACGGTGGAGACTGTACAAACTAGAGCTCACATGCCTTCAGGAGCAGCTGCTGTTCTGCACCAGCCTATCATTGCCATGTGGGAAACAGGCCAGTTCTTCTGATACTTTTTTAAGAAAGCTGGAAACCTGTATTTGTATTGTCAGCTAATTCAAGTTTAAAAAACAAGCACAACATTATAGGAGTCAAAATCCATTCTGTTTACTAGCTGTGTCCCATTGACCTTTAATCTGAGACCTTTGGACCAGGGATTACATAATTGTTAAGCTAATATAGATCCACAGCAAAATCTCACACAAGAAAGAAAAACATGGGGCTTCCCCTGGTGGTCCAGTGGGTAAGGACACTGCCTTGCAGTGCAAGGGGCGCTGGTTCGATCCCTGGCCTGGAAAGATCCCACGTGCCGCAGAGCGGCTGGACTTATGTGTCCAATCACCAAGCCGGAGCTCTGGAGCACATGCGCCCAGAGCTGGCCCTCTGCGACAACAGACGCCACCGCGATGGGAGGCCCACAAGAGCCAAAGAACAAAGATGGATGAAAATAGAGAAATGAAATACCAATAGAAGTGGCCTGCCTGCCCCCCTCCCTCCCAACCCGACCCCTGCCCTAAATAAATAAATCTTTAAAAAAAAAAGAAAGAAAAACATGAAGCCATTTATCAAAATGAGTAAGTTCTGAATCATCTATGATAAGAAATATAAAGATACGAAATATTTTTTAAATTCAGAATTAACAAACAGTAATCTCAATTCTCCACTTTTGTTTCCAGAAGATGTAACAATAGGTTCTGAAAAGTATGCTTGAAGCCTCCAAGCAATGCTATTATCATGATTATCAGATCTGTTTTTCACAAGTTTGTCTATGAAGAGAACACAAATGTTATTGTTCTCAATGGACTGATGAGAAAACGGAGCTAAAATGAGGTCTAGGGCTTCCTTGGTGGTCCAGTGGGTAAAGAGTCTGCCTTGCAGTTCAAGGGGCGCCGGTTCGATCTCTGGCCTGGGAAGATTCTTCATGCCTCGGAGCGGCTGGACCGGTGTGCCCAATTGCAAGCCAGCGCTCTGGAGCACATGTGCCCAGAGTTGATGCTCTGCAACAAGAGAGGCCACTGCAATGGGAGACTCACACGTGCCAAAGGGTAAAAGATGGATGAAAATAGATAAATGAACAACCAATAAAAAGAGACCAAAATTAAAAAAAAAAAAATGAGGTCTGCAGTTTCCCTAAAACACTAAGTGTAGAGGGAGCAGAACTGGGCCCTGTCCACTGTCACTGCCCCAGATGTCAGGCCATGCAGCCATTCTGATGGGCTTCCCTGATACATGGGAATAGTCAGGCTTATTCCCTCTCAGAACAGAAGAATCCCTCTCTGCAGCTGACTGTGTCTGAATGTGGTGTAGAACAAGAATATGGGCAGACAAGGTGGGAGAGAGGGCCCAGGCGCCATGGGGCCCACCTGGGATCACCATAGTCCCAGGCATGGCACTGCCACAATACCGCTAGGAATTGCAAACAATCCAGGTGTCTGCATCATCCCACAGGGGCTGCCCTGGTCTTTCCACCTGCAGGATGCCAATAGGATTCCTTTCTTGTCCTCACTGCTGTCTTCAGGAGAACTGGTCATTGCAGCTCTCTATACAATAGCCAGAACATGGAAGCAACCTAGGTGTCCATCAACGAATGAATGGATACAGAAGCTCTGGTACATATATACAATGGAATACTACTCAGCTGTTAAAAGAAATGCAGAAGATTCAGTCCTAATGAAGTGGCTGGCTCTAGAACCTGTCATAAAAAGTGAAGTAAGTCAAAAAGAGAAAGACAAATACAATACACTAACAGACCTATATGGAATCTAGTAGGATGGTTTTGATAACACATGCAGGGAACTCATGGAAAAACAGACAGAGCATAGACATAGGGACATTGTGGGGAAGAAATAGGGAGGGGGAGGCCTGGAGGAAGTAACATGGAAACCTGTACTCTCATGTGTGGAAAAGATAGCTATTGTCATTGTGCTAAGGGAATAGGAGTGCTTGCAATTGCTTGGGGATCAATAAAGGACTTGATGGGAAATGTCTGTGAAAGCCTTGCAGTTCAAGGGGCGCCGGTTCGATCTCTGGCCTGGGAAGATTCTTCATGCCTCGGAGCGGCTGGACCGGTGTGCCCAATTGCAAGCCAGCGCTCTGGAGCACATGTGCCCAGAGTTGATGCTCTGCAACAAGAGAGGCCACTGCAATGGGAGACTCACACGTGCCAAAGGGTAAAAGATGGATGAAAATAGATAAATGAACAACCAATAAAAAGAGACCAAAATTAAAAAAAAAAAAAATGAGGTCTGCAGTTTCCCTAAAACACTAAGTGTAGAGGGAGCAGAACTGGGCCCTGTCCACTGTCACTGCCCCAGATGTCAGGCCATGCAGCCATTCTGATGGGCTTCCCTGATACATGGGAATAGTCAGGCTTATTCCCTCTCAGAACAGAAGAATCCCTCTCTGCAGCTGACTGTGTCTGAATGTGGTGTAGAACAAGAATATGGGCAGACAAGGTGGGAGAGAGGGCCCAGGCGCCATGGGGCCCACCTGGGATCACCATAGTCCCAGGCATGGCACTGCCACAATACCGCTAGGAATTGCAAACAATCCAGGTGTCTGCATCATCCCACAGGGGCTGCCCTGGTCTTTCCACCTGCAGGATGCCAATAGGATTCCTTTCTTGTCCTCACTGCTGTCTTCAGGAGAACTGGTCATTGCAGCTCTCTATACAATAGCCAGAACATGGAAGCAACCTAGGTGTCCATCAACGAATGAATGGATACAGAAGCTCTGGTACATATATACAATGGAATACTACTCAGCTGTTAAAAGAAATGCAGAAGATTCAGTCCTAATGAAGTGGCTGGCTCTAGAACCTGTCATAAAAAGTGAAGTAAGTCAAAAAGAGAAAGACAAATACAATACACTAACACACATATATGGAATCTAGTAGGACGGCCTTGATAACACATGCAGGGAACTCATGGAAAAACAGACAGAGCATAGACATAGGGACATTGTGGGGAAGAAATAGGGAGGGGGAGGCATGGAGAGAGTAACATGGAAACCTATACTGTCATGTGTGGAAAAGATAGCTATTGTCATTGTGCTAAGGGAATAGGAGTGCTTACAATGGCATGGGGTGATGGTCTGGAGGGGTGGGAAGGGGGTAGGGACCAGGGACATGCATATGACTGATCTGGGAACATACATGTCTGTGAACAACAAAACTCTGTAAAACCTTTAAAATAAAGAAAAAAAAATAAAGTAGGGGTGGATTCTAGGGTAGGGAGGTACCTTGAAAATAATCACTTCTTTTACTTATCATAATTGACTTCAATATTTGACCTGCGTACAAATTACTTTAGCAGAAGACGAAAAACCTTTACTGTTTGGAGGACAAAAACAAGCTTTACATGTGATCCCTGATTATAATAGGAATGCGTCTCTATCCTATATGTATCAACAGGATGGTGATATTGAAACCTCCTTAGGCAATATACAATGTTATTAGCAAGGAAAATGAAAACATGTAAATAAGATTTTGTGTTATTTTTCAAATTTAACTAACCTAAAAAAATACAGTGAAAGGTTTATCCTTCAAAAAGAACTGGGAAGGGCTAGAGGTAGCACTGCTGCCTTGTTTCCTAGGATCCTAACTCTAAGGTAACTTGTTTTCTTTTTGTTGTTTTAGGTAATTAATTCTTTATTGATGTATAATTGATTTACAGTATTATGTTCATTTCAGATGTACAGCAAAGTGATTCAGTGTTTATGTGTGTGTGTGTGTGTGTGTGTGTGTGTGTATATATATATATATATATATTCAGTTCAGGTGAGGGAAGACAAGGAAACAAGTATGGACAGAGGGAGATGCTAGATTGCAATTTAGTCTCTTTCAAAGGTCTCACCCAGTCCACAAGGAATTCTGAACCCTTGTTGAACCTTCCCTGAGTTAGGGTAGAGGCCCTTATGACCCACATAAATCAGTTACTGGGTCTAGGCGGCACCCAGGAAGGCAGGATGCCTCAAGCAATGTGGGTTCAGCCAAGAGCAAGTTTCTGAGAGGGGCTGACACCGGAGAGCTGTCTGTAGGCACTGCTTCTGAAGCTGGAGGAGCAAGCCCTTCACTCTGGAGTCAAGCCTGGGCAGCACAACAAAGCAGCTGCTATAGTGATAGCACCCACCCACCCAGGCAAGTTCCAACTTCACATGGAAAACACAGTAGAAGCGATCGATTCCTAGTTTTCAAGTGTTTAGGTCATGTCCTATTTTTCAAAGCACAAACAGAAATAAATATATAATCAGGAAGAAGACAACGGGTGTTTTAGCATTTATCTTCTCCAATTGCTTTATTTATGGATGAAGTAAATTGAAGAATAGAGAGGTCTGATCGCCACCCGAGGTCATGGAAGAGTCTAGATTTAAATTCAGGTCATTAGACTTCAAGATCAGTGCCCTTGCTATCATGTCACAATAAAGCACATTGTAACAAGAACAGCAAAGAGATGCCACCTTTCATGCCAACTCTAATGAATTTGGGGTGGCTGCCTTGATGACTATGTTGAGAAGGAGATTTCATATTAGAGCTTCAATAGAATAATCTCACTAGAGTCCTGTTCTGGGTTCTATAACTTCTTGGCCTAGAGATGAACATAAAAATGACCAGAAAATTAAAAATAGGACTTTCAGAGAAAAGTAGACTCTTATCCTGGAAGGAAGAAGGCCAATGTGGTTTATTTGTGACTTTAAGGTCACTAGCTGGATTACTTTTATTCCTACAAGAAGGTGGTTCCTTGAGGCTTATTTCCTCTTTCTCACTTTCAAGTGATGGTGATGGGCCACTGAATTGAGGAGGCTCTTTCCAGCATCCAGGAATCTCTGTTGACGAGATGAAAGACTGTTGTTTCCTGGGGCCACTGAGAAGGTTGAGGACATTTCCAACCCACCTGGTGACTATATGAAAGTGAGCAGGGGATCTTCCTTGGTAGCTCAGTGGTAAAGAATTCACCTGCCGAACTCATGGAAAAACACACAGAGCATAGACCCACATAAATCATATGGCTAGGCCCCGGTCAGGCGGCACCCAGGAAGGCAGGATGCCTCAAGCAATGTGGGTTCAGCCAAGAGCAAGTTTCTGAGAGGGGCTGACACCGGAGAGCTGTCTGTAGGCACTGCTTCTGAAGCTGGAGGAGCAAGCCCTTCACTCTGGAGTCAAGCCTGGGCAGCACAACAAAGCAGCTGCTATAGTGATAGCACCCACCCACCCAGGCAAGTTCCAACTTCACATGGAAAACACAGTAGAAGCGATCGATTCCTAGTTTTCAAGTGTTTAGGTCATGTCCTATTTTTCAAAGCACAAACAGAAATAAATATATAATCAGGAAGAAGACAACGGGTGTTTTAGCATTTATCTTCTCCAATTGCTTTATTTATGGATGAAGTAAATTGAAGAATAGAGAGGTCTGATCGCCACCCGAGGTCATGGAAGAGTCTAGATTTAAATTCAGGTCATTAGACTTCAAGATCAGTGCCCTTGCTATCATGTCACAATAAAGCACATTGTAACAAGAACAGCAAAGAGATGCCACCTTTCATGCCAACTCTAATGAATTTGGGGTGGCTGCCTTGATGACTATGTTGAGAAGGAGATTTCATATTAGAGCTTCAATAGAATAATCTCACTAGAGTCCTGTTCTGGGTTCTATAACTTCTTGGCCTAGAGATGAACATAAAAATGACCAGAAAATTAAAAATAGGACTTTCAGAGAAAAGTAGACTCTTATCCTGGAAGGAAGAAGGCCAATGTGGTTTATTTGTGACTTTAAGGTCACTAGCTGGATTACTTTTATTCCTACAAGAAGGTGGTTCCTTGAGGCTTATTTCCTCTTTCTCACTTTCAAGTGATGGTGATGGGCCACTGAATTGAGGAGGCTCTTTCCAGCATCCAGGAATCTCTGTTGACGAGATGAAAGACTGTTGTTTCCTGGGGCCACTGAGAAGGTTGAGGACATTTCCAACCCACCTGGTGACTATATGAAAGTGAGCAGGGGATCTTCCTTGGTAGCTCAGTGGTAAAGAATTCACCTGCCGAACTCATGGAAAAACACACAGAGCATAGACATAGGGACATTGTGGGGAAGAAATAGGGAGGGGGAAGCATGGAGGGAGTAGCATGGAAACCTATACTGTTATGTGTGGAAAAGATAGCTAGTGTCATTGTGCTAAGGGAATAGGAGTGCTTACAATGGCTTGGGACGATGGTCTGGAGGGGTGGGATGGGGGGAACTGGAGGGGTGGGGACCAAGGATATGCATATGACTGATCTGGGAACATACATGTCTGTGAACAACAAAACTCTGTAAAACCTTTAAAATAAAGAATAAATAAAAAAAAAAAGAATTCACCTGCCAATGCAGGAGACATGGGTTCAATCCTTGATCTGGGAAGATCCCACATGCTGGTGGACCAACTGAGCCTGTGAGCCACAACTATGGAGCCTGTGCTCTAGAGCTTGAGTTCCACAACAAGAGAAGTCACCACAGCAAGAAGTCTGCTCACCTCAACTAGAGAGTAGCCCTGTGACAGCAGTGAAAACCCAAAATAGCCAAAAATAAATAAATAAGTGAATAAATAAGAAGGTGAGCAGGGGTACACATCCTCATTCCTCACAGTGATGAAAGGCTTAGGGCTCCAGCGCCAAAGTTTATGGGAATAAAACCTCTTTAAAAAATGTTTTTATTGTCATAAAATACACACCACATAGAAGTCAGCATTTGAACTACTTTTCAGGTATAATTAGTGACATTAAGTCCATGTGCAGTGTTGCTCAACTACCATTATTCTCTGTGTCAAGAATTGTTTCTTTCTTCCTTGCTGAAATTCTGTACTCAGTAAACACTAACTCCCCTGTCCCGTCTTATCTCAGTCACAAATAACCTCCACGCTAGTAGATTAGACAAAAAATTCATTCAGGTTTATCTATAATATCTTATGAAAACCTTGAACAAACTTTTTGGCCAAGCCAATACTTTGTGTGTCTACGAATTCGCCTGTTCTAGGTACCTCATTTAAATGGAGTCACATGATATTTTTCCTTCTGTGTCTGACTTATTTCACTGAAGATGATGTTTTCAAGATTCATCCATGTTGTAGCTTGCGCCAGAATTTCACTCCTTACTCATGGAAAATACTATTCTGTTGTATGCCTATGTCACATTTTACCTTACTTTGTTTGGTTAGTGTGAATAATGCTGCTGTCAACACTGATGTGAGAATACTTTTTGCACTCAGTTCATGCTTGAAACCTCAGAATCATGAAACCATTGGAGATTATCTGTCGTTCATCTTATAGATGAAGAAACAAAGGCCTAGAGAGACCAACTCCTCACTTGTGGCAGACTTAACAGAAGACACCAATACCATGATATATAAAACTTAGATTCACCATTTGGTACAATCATGGTAAAAATGAGTACACCTTTTTTTTATATATAATTTTTCCCTGTTTATCTATAGCAGATAGAAGAGGTATGTTTGGCAGAAACCAACAAGATTCTGTAAAGCAACTATCCTCCAATTAAAAAAATATTTTTTCAATTAAAAAAATATTACTTACTTATAGCTGTTCAGTATTTGCAAAGCCAAATGCTCTGGTTACCTACTGTTTTACAAAAAACCACCCTAAATTCAGCAGCCCATGATTTTGTTATGCTTGTAAATTCTTTGGGTCTGGAATTTAAACACAGTGTGGTAGAGATTGCCACACTGTCTCTGCTTCACAATGTCTCAGGCCTCAGCTGGGGAGACTCAAATAGCCGAGTATCCAACAGCTGGGCACTAGAATCATCTGAAGATGTCTTTACTTGCATGTCTGATGCCTGAGATGGAATGCCTCAGAGACTGGGCTGTTGACTAGTGCATCTACATTTTACCTCTCCATGTACATTGAGCTTCCCCATAACAAGGCGCAATCAGTAGTCATGCTTTCTTAGGCAGCTCAAGGTTCTAAAAATGAGTATCCAGCCATCAAGGCAGAAACAGCATGACCTTTTATGACCTAACCTTAGTAGTCACTTAGTACCACTTTCACTGAATTCTATTGGTCAAAGAAGTCATAAGATTGCTCATCTTCAAGGGAACACAAGCCATATCTTCATGGAAAAAGTGTCAAAGAATATGTGGCCATGATATAAAACCACAGAACCAATGAAAATCAGCATATATAGAATGCATAAATGACAAGATCCTACTGGATAGCACAGGGCATCACATTCAATATTTTATGATAAATCATAATACAAAAATATAAAAAAAGAATATATGTATGCCTACCTGAATCACTTTGCTGTAAAGCAGAAATTAATACAGCATCATAAATCAATTATAATTCAATTCTGGAAAAATGTTTCTGCCAAATATACCCGCTCTGTACCTAGTGAATGTTGCCCTCTTCCAAGTAGACACCAACTGAATATCGTCTCCTTCAAAGAGGTCTCACTAGGATACCATGCAACTGTCCCAGGGCTGCCATGCTGGCTCACAGTCTTCTGCTACTGTTAAATCTCTAAGTTGTGTCCAATTCTTTGGAACACTATGGTAGCCCACCAGGCTCCTTTCCATGGGATTTCTCAGGCAAGAATACCAGCATGGGTTGCCATCTCCTTCTCCAGGAAATAGTCCCAGATCAGGGATTGAACCTATGTCTCCTGCATTGAAGGACGGATTCTTTACCGTTGAGCCATCAGGGAAACTCAAAGTTCCCAGCTTTCTAGGAGTGCCTTTTTGGAGGCCCAGTTAGACTCTGCTAAATGTCCTTTGACTTTCTGGTGCTGGTGATTCTTTAAAGGTGGATTTGATTTGGGAGAAATTCAGTGCTGGAGGTGGACCATTAACGTTAACTCATCAAAGATTTCATGAACCACTGGTATGTGCTGGGCACACTGTCTCTGCTTCACAATGTCTCAGGCCTCAGCTGGGGAGACTCAAATAGCCGAGTATCCAACAGCTGGGCACTAGAATCATCTGAAGATGTCTTTACTTGCATGTCTGATGCCTGAGATGGAATGCCTCAGAGACTGGGCTGTTGACTAGTGCATCTACATTTTACCTCTCCATGTACATTGAGCTTCCCCATAACAAGGCGCAATCAGTAGTCATGCTTTCTTAGGCAGCTCAAGGTTCTAAAAATGAGTATCCAGCCATCAAGGCAGAAACAGCATGACCTTTTATGACCTAACCTTAGTAGTCACTTAGTACCACTTTCACTGAATTCTATTGGTCAAAGAAGTCATAAGATTGCTCATCTTCAAGGGAACACAAGCCATATCTTCATGGAAAAAGTGTCAAAGAATATGTGGCCATGATATAAAACCACAGAACCAATGAAAATCAGCATATATAGAATGCATAAATGACAAGATCCTACTGGATAGCACAGGGCATCACATTCAATATTTTATGATAAATCATAATACAAAAATATAAAAAAAGAATATATGTATGCCTACCTGAATCACTTTGC
This sequence comes from Tragulus kanchil, assembly GCA_022376925.1. Classification (NCBI taxonomy): domain Eukaryota; kingdom Metazoa; phylum Chordata; class Mammalia; order Artiodactyla; family Tragulidae; genus Tragulus; species Tragulus kanchil. The sequence continues at coordinate 38,145,217 of JAIOJX010000028.1, read as the reverse complement.
TGTAAAGCAGAAATTAATACAGCATCATAAATCAATTATAATTCAATTCTGGAAAAATGTTTCTGCCAAATATACCCGCTCTGTACCTAGTGAATGTTGCCCTCTTCCAAGTAGACACCAACTGAATATCGTCTCCTTCAAAGAGGTCTCACTAGGATACCATGCAACTGTCCCAGGGCTGCCATGCTGGCTCACAGTCTTCTGCTACTGTTAAATCTCTAAGTTGTGTCCAATTCTTTGGAACACTATGGTAGCCCACCAGGCTCCTTTCCATGGGATTTCTCAGGCAAGAATACCAGCATGGGTTGCCATCTCCTTCTCCAGGAAATAGTCCCAGATCAGGGATTGAACCTATGTCTCCTGCATTGAAGGACGGATTCTTTACCGTTGAGCCATCAGGGAAACTCAAAGTTCCCAGCTTTCTAGGAGTGCCTTTTTGGAGGCCCAGTTAGACTCTGCTAAATGTCCTTTGACTTTCTGGTGCTGGTGATTCTTTAAAGGTGGATTTGATTTGGGAGAAATTCAGTGCTGGAGGTGGACCATTAACGTTAACTCATCAAAGATTTCATGAACCACTGGTATGTGCTGGGCAACAGAGAGCAACACATCAATAAACAGTTCATTTTTCACTTAAAAACCAACAGACTGGGCTTCCCCTGGTGGTCCAGCGGGTAAGGACACCGCCTTGCAGTGCAAGGGGCGCCGGTTTGATTCCTGGCCTGGGAAGATCCCACGTGCCACGGAGCGGCTGGACTGATGTGTCCAATTACCGAGCCGGAGCTCTGGAGCACATGCGCCCAGAGCCGGCGCTCTGCGACGACAGAGGCCACCGCGATGGGAGGCCCACAGGAGCAGAAGAACAAAGACGGATGAAAATAGAGAAATGAAAGACCAATAGAAGTGGCCCACCCATCCCCTTCCCTCCCCATCCCATCCCCCCAAAAGATAAATAAATAAAATAAATGTTAAAACCAACAGACTTGAAGTGTGACCACCACTCCCCTGTCCCCCTCCCATGCCCCCCCAGCCAAAGCTACTCAGACAGATTGCCTGTAGGTCCAGATACTGCCTTCTGAAAAGGAGTACATTCAGCATTACTTAGATTCTGGGCAACAGTTGTGCCCCCCACCGCCCTGCTCAGCCCTTTTGAAGGAAATACATCATATGGCTAGGTGATTCTGGTGAGTTTGTTAATAAAGATCATTTCCTGGTACTTCCCTGGTGGTCCAGTGGCTAAGAGGGCCTGGGTTTCATCCCTGACTGGTGAACTTGACCCAATACGCTGCAACTAAGAACTTGCATTCCACAACTAAAGAGTTCACATACCACAACTAAAAGATCTGGCATGTCACAACTAGAGATCACACACACCACAATGAGGATCGAAGATCCTGCATGCTGCAACTGTTACCCAGCATGGTCAAATAAATTAATTAAATATTTTTTAAATGTTAGAAAGAAGATCTCCCATCTTCTAAATCATAATTTTCAGGAAGGTAATAAGCTAACTAGACATATGCTTTTTTTTTTTTTTTAATCTGGAGTCATCCAAATGGTGCAGCTGTTTTTGAGAAAACAAGAATGCATGTTCTTCTACTCAGGTAGATCACATCAGATCAGTTTGGGTCTCCTGCTGACTGTCAGGCAGGCTTCCTGAGCACAGGCCTTGGGGCTTTCGTGTTTCAGAGATAAACATTGTCAGAGAGCGTAGGCACAGAAAGCCATCTCCCTACAGACATGGGCCTTGGTATCTGCTCTTCTTGTCTGATTGGAGCCTTGTCCTAGAGGGCCGTCAGGTTGTCAAGGCAACCAGCAGACCTCTGAAATGTTCCCAGCCTTTCCCATGAATACAGAATTTGTGTCCGTAGCTTGTCATCTGACTTTTTACATAAGCACGCAGTAGGTTGAAGAGAGTAATTTCCACCTCGCTAAGTGATAGCCTCAAGGCCAGGCCAGTAATCAGGGCACATAGGGAAGGCACACCTCACACATTCCCACCCAAAAAGTGATTAATATCTCTGGTTTTCAAGAGAGCCCAAACTTTCTCACATTTTGTATCTGAGTTGCCCAAAGACCTGTGTCTATGAAAGAGCTGTTTAATTTGGGTGTTTCTTCAACTATACCAATCACATGTGTGCTTAATTGCTCAGTCATATCCGACTTTTTGCAGCCCCATGAAGGGTAGCCCACCAGGCTTCCCTGTCAAAGGGATTTTCCAGGCAAGAATACTGGAGTGGGTTGCCATTTCCTCCTCCAGGGGATCTTCCCGACTCAGGGATTGAACCCAAGTCTCTTGTGTCTCCTACATTGGCGGGAGGGTTCTTCAGCACTAGCACCACCCGAGAAGCCCTATACCAACCACAGAGTAGTCCAACAAATGTTCTGGGTAATATTCCTACTTGAAATGTGGTCAAAGAAAACAGACAACTGGGAGAGTCAGGACATGGGTTTTTCTAAGAGAGCAATCTGGCTAGCATGTTAGCCTGAGCCCTTGACCTGACATGATGCTTCTAGAAAAAGGTGTATCTCTGTGATAAGAGTGCTTGGCTAAGGATAAGACCTGGCCTCCTCTTACTGTACAACATTCTCATGAGAAATTTAGACCCATCATTAATAAGATGGGAATCATAACAGAGCTCACAAGCCCTATATAATACTGGATGCATTCTATAGATTTTTTAAACTTTAAGATTGTTCATTTTTTAAAATGGTGTTAACCAAATTTTTCAAGCAAGAAACTCCCAAAGTTATTTTTGCAACTTAAGGCAAGGACAAAATGGTTGAGATTCTCATAGATCTTGAACAACCTGCCATCCTCTGAATATCAGAATCAGAAACTAAAATGCAGAGATTGATTCACAGGAATTAAGTATCTGAGGTTTCTTAGGTAGGGCCAACTTAGGAGCTGGCTTAGACTGATTTGCAAATGGATTTTATATCCATCTTTAGACACTCAGAGACAGACAGAAGACAGCATTTTTAGCTTGTCATCTGACTTTTACATAAGCACGCAGTAGGTTGAAGAGAGTAATTTCCACCTCGCTAAGTGATAGCCTCAAGGCCAGGCCAGTAAACAGGGCACATAGGGAAGGCACACCTCACACATTCCCACCCAAAAAGTGATTAATATCTCTGGTTTTCAAGAGAGCCCAAACTTTCTCACATTTTGTATCTGAGTTGCCCAAAGACCTGTGTCTATGAAAGAGCTGTTTAATTTGGGTGTTTCTTCAACTATACCAATCACATGTGTGCTTAATTGCTCAGTCATATCCGACTTTTTGCAGCCCCATGAAGGGTAGCCCACCAGGCTTCCCTGTCAAAGGGATTTTCCAGGCAAGAATACTGGAGTGGGTTGCCATTTCCTCCTCCAGGGGATCTTCCCGACTCAGGGATTGAACCCAAGTCTCTTGTGTCTCCTACATTGGCGGGAGGGTTCTTCAGCACTAGCACCACCCGAGAAGCCCTATACCAACCACAGAGTAGTCCAACAAATGTTCTGGGTAATATTCCTACTTGAAATGTGGTCAAAGAAAACAGACAACTGGGAGAGTCAGGACATGGGTTTTTCTAAGAGAGCAATCTGGCTAGCATGTTAGCCTGAGCCCTTGACCTGACATGATGCTTCTAGAAAAAGGTGTATCTCTGTGATAAGAGTGCTTGGCTAAGGATAAGACCTGGCCTCCTCTTACTGTACAACATTCTCATGAGAAATTTAGACCCATCATTAATAAGATGGGAATCATAACAGAGCTCACAAGCCCTATATAATACTGGATGCATTCTATAGATTTTTTTTTAAACTTTAAGATTGTTCATTTTTTAAAATGGTGTTAACCAAATTTTTCAAGCAAGAAACTCCCAAAGTTATTTTTGCAACTTAAGGCAAGGACAAAATGGTTGAGATTCTCATAGATCTTGAACAACCTGCCATCCTCTGAATATCAGAATCAGAAACTAAAATGCAGAGATTGATTCACAGGAATTAAGTATCTGAGGTTTCTTAGGTAGGGCCAACTTAGGAGCTGGCTTAGACTGATTTTGCAAATGGATTTTATATCCATCTTTAGACACTGGACACAGAGCACAGACAGAGAAAGGCATAAGTGCAAAGCAGACTGCTTAAGCAATTTTGAATTAGGTGAATCTATAATGTGGTCTGAAAAAATCTCAAGCAAACTATATTCTTTATTTAGTGGAAAAAATCCTACATAATAAAACCACTTACAGAAGCCTACTTAAATCCACTTGAAAAATACACTTTCAGAAGAATCAGAGCTGTCCTCTGGATACAGAATGAAAAAGTACGATTTTTAGAAGTTAAGTTTACTTAGTATGCAATGTTCTCATGTATACTTCTCCTGGCAAATGTGGTGAGGTCACTTAAGCTTTCTGAATTCAAGATTCCTCCTGCTTTCCCCAACTTCTCAATGCTGGACTTCCCAAGGGTCTTTGTTCTCCTTTCTTCTCTAAATTCTCATTTCCTCAGCGATTTCATCAGTCCATGGCTTTAAATACCATGTGTTTTTTCTATGCTGACAACACCCAAATGTGCATCTCCAGCTCAGACCTCCCTTTCAAATGGCAAGCTGGGGCAGACCCACTCAGATGTCAAAGAGAAATTTCAAAGTTCACATGTTTAACATTGCTTCCACCTTGAGAATCCCCCATTCCTGTTAGTGGCAACTCTATGTTCCAACTGCCAAAAACATTCTTGACTCCTTTATCTCACACACATGACTCAGACGTTAGGAAATCACGTCAGGTCTACCTCCAAAATATACCATGTGTCTAAACGCTTCTGGCCACCTTCCCTGTGATGCTCTGGTTCAGGCTCCAGCACTCTCCCTCCAAGAGGACTGCTACAATCTCCTCGTAGGTATCCCTGCACCCATGCTTTAGTCTACTATTGACACAGTTTACATATGTTTTCAACGTGTAAGTTAGATCAGGTTGCTTCTCTGTTTAAAATTCTCCAATGGTTCCTTATTTCACACAGAGGAAAAGCTAAACTCTTTATGATCGCCTATACACAAGGCACTAAGCTCAGCTCCTGTTACCTCCCTCACCTCACCCCACCACTAACGTGCTCCTCATACCCTTCTCTCCTGTCATTCTCCAGAACATGCACCTCTTTGCTACAGTCTGAGTTCTGTGAGGCAGAGAGCTCTGTATGTGTTATTCTCCAGTGTATGCCAAACTCACATAAGGGAGCTTTCCAGAATAGTGGGTTGCTCAATAAGCATTTGCTAAATGGATGCATGAACTGGGGGTGGGGGTGGACCTGTGATATGGCCTGTAAGACCTCAGTTCCCCAACCAGGGATCAAACCTGTGCCCCCTGCAGTCAAAGCACAGAGTCCTAACAACTGGACCACCAGAGAAATCCCTGGATGCATTTTTTCACTTAAGAAAGCTTATGCAATGTTCTCATGTATACTTCTCCTGGCAAATGTGGTGAGGTCACTTAAGCTTTCTGAATTCAAGATTCCTCCTGCTTTCCCCAACTTCTCAATGCTGGACTTCCCAAGGGTCTTTGTTCTCCTTTCTTCTCTAAATTCTCATTTCCTCAGCGATTTCATCAGTCCATGGCTTTAAATACCATGTGTTTTTTCTATGCTGACAACACCCAAATGTGCATCTCCAGCTCAGACCTCCCTTTCAAATGGCAAGCTGGGGCAGACCCACTCAGATGTCAAAGAGAAATTTCAAAGTTCACATGTTTAACATTGCTTCCACCTTGAGAATCCCCCATTCCTGTTAGTGGCAACTCTATGTTCCAACTGCCAAAAACATTCTTGACTCCTTTATCTCACACACATGACTCAGACGTTAGGAAATCACGTCAGGTCTACCTCCAAAATATACCATGTGTCTAAACGCTTCTGGCCACCTTCCCTGTGATGCTCTGGTTCAGGCTCCAGCACTCTCCCTCCAAGAGGACTGCTACAATCTCCTCGTAGGTATCCCTGCACCCATGCTTTAGTCTACTATTGACACAGTTTACATATGTTTTCAACGTGTAAGTTAGATCAGGTTGCTTCTCTGTTTAAAATTCTCCAATGGTTCCTTATTTCACACAGAGGAAAAGCTAAACTCTTTATGATCGCCTATACACAAGGCACTAAGCTCAGCTCCTGTTACCTCCCTCACCTCACCCCACCACTAACGTGCTCCTCATACCCTTCTCTCCTGTCATTCTCCAGAACATGCACCTCTTTGCTACAGTCTGAGTTCTGTGAGGCAGAGAGCTCTGTATGTGTTATTCTCCAGTGTATGCCAAACTCACATAAGGGAGCTTTCCAGAATAGTGGGTTGCTCAATAAGCATTTGCTAAATGGATGCATGAACTGGGGGTGGGGGTGGACCTGTGATATGGCCTGTAAGACCTCAGTTCCCCAACCAGGGATCAAACCTGTGCCCCCTGCAGTCAAAGCACAGAGTCCTAACAACTGGACCACCAGAGAAATCCCTGGATGCATGAATCAACAAACACGTAATTCTCAGGCATCACCTGAAAAGAGTGAAGGAAGGTGAATTTCCTCACTTCTTTGACTCCAGACAAGGGGTGGGAAAAATGATAGCCTGCAGATAGCCTGCGGGCCCACTGGTTTTAGCCAATAAAGGTTTCCTGTAACCATGGCCAAGCCCATCTGTTTGCCTGCTACTTGTCACTGCTCCCCCATGCACTATACCAGCGGAGTTGAGTTGGTGCTACAGAAAACGTATGGTCTACAAAGCCTAAAATATACACTATCGGGTTCTATACAGAAAGTTGGCAGTCCCTTGACCTAGAGGGGACATGCTGAAAGGGAGAATTCTGCATGCACACTTGTTCATATGCAAAAATCCAGCCATTAAACCCAAAGATGAAAACACACTCAGATTTGGGTAAGTGAGCCAGTCCAGTGCATCAGCACCACAGAGACGCTGCAAGCTCGCTTCAGGGTTATGGCTAACGTGCCAGTCCTCCCGTCCCATACTCAGGCTGGATGCAATCTGTCAAGGCGGCAGAAAGTAGCCCTGTCTGCCCACACACGTCACCAATGGGAAGATGAGGAAAGCTAGGTCTATTATTTTTACATCTACATCCATTAATGTCTCAAGAGTTGAGAAATTTCCCCTAACTGCCTATTTTTAATCATGTTGCCACAGAAGGGTCATCTGTATCTTGCTCTTTGACTGAATGACTCATTTCAGTTCCCTAAAATAGAGTCATCTCTCATCCGTCTGGAAGACAGAGCTGCTCAGAACCCTGACTGGCACCATGCGTGAGCTGGGGGCTCAGCAGGCCTCAAACGCCCATGCTTGGAAGAGGTGAAGGCGGGCTGTGGGACCCTTCTGAAATGAGCCCATCTGGCAGGCATGGGCCCTACTTGGTGGGCTTCCCTGGGAAGCTGTCCTCAGGGGGACTCAGGGATGGAACAACTGCGGGCCTGGCCTGGCCTCCCGGGGGACTCCTGGGACTTGGAAGGACTCTGTATGGAAGAGGTGACTGAGAACCAGGAAAGTCTAGATTATACCCTTGATTATGGTAGAGTCACACCAACCTCCCAGCATCCAGTGACCCTGAATCACGAAAGGTGCAACTTGGCCGCCTTTGCTTTAGTCACTGGGGAAAACATTCCTACTTCTCCACTTCCCACGCAGAACTCTCCTGCTGGTGATTGCTCTCATGCGCAGGGGTCCTCCTTTAAGGAGAAAAATTAAAATCTGTAACATGGATAAGAGAAGATCAACTGATCAAATGGTCCCCACAGACAGCGGGACTAACACTTTGTAAAACAGAACGATACTCTCTAGACTTCGAGAATGTTTCCTGTCTTATCAGCATACAAGGAGGCCACAGTCATGAGGAACTGTCACCCTCCAACATGAGCTGGTGAGCCCTGAGGACACTCAGGAAGGAAAGAACTCCTGCATCCAACAGCCATCAGACTGCAGCTACTCCCTATAGTGAGCTCTGAGGATGTGGAAACAAAAGACAGTGGCCCCAGATAGTTGCAGTGCATATGGAAGGAATTATTTCAGAGGCCAGACTCTGACATCTTCCAGTCCAGAGAAAGGGGCTTCCTGGATGGCACAGGGATATAGAATCCTCCTGCCAATGAAGGAGACCTGGGTTTGATCCATGGCTCAGGAAGATACGCTGGAGTAGGAAAGGACAACCCACTCCTTTCTTACCTGGAGAATTCCATGGACAGAGGAGCCTGGCAGCTACAGGCTGCCAGTGGTCACAAAGAGTTGGACGTGACAGAGCACACACATGTACTGAGAAAAGCACTAAATTCCTTAAACTGAGATATCTGGTTTTCCTTTCATTAAGAATAATCTTTTGACATTCACACTACTTGCTCTTTGTTGTACAACTTCTGTATAACCTGGCTCCCAACTCACCTTCTCAGAACAGTTTTCTCAGGGTTACTTGAGATGTAACCCCCTCCTCCCCTGGGGCTTGAAGTCCTAAACTTTCCCACCAAATAAAACATAACTCTCAAATTTGAGGTTTTGAATATGTTTCAAGTCTACAACTTCAATGCAAGGTGCAGATCTTTATTTAGAGGTAAATTCTACCTGATAACCATGGAAAACACCAAATTAAAAGCTGATTTGAGGAAACACTCAGAATTGCTTGCATATCAGAAAGACAAGCCTTGAAAGAGAGTCAATCGCAGCAACAGATTCCTGAGTTCAGGTCCCTCTGAGTGGTGATGGAATCCTTTACTCTTTGGAGAATGTTAAGGCCAGGCTGCTAAAATGTTGACTTAATCTTATCCAAATCCAAGAGCTGAGAAGACTCTAAAGCCTCTAGTTCCAAAACCAGAGAGTTGGAGAAACCTCTAACCTTCTCCTGGACTCCACGTTTCCAAGAATCATTACAGTGAAAAGGAAACTCAAGGAAAAAGAAGAGGCAGAGAGCTGAGGGAGATCTAGTCTCAGCCCCCCAGCACCCTACTCTGGAGCCTCCATCTCCCCAGAGGACAGACTAAGACCTGGATTCTTCAGGTGGCCACTCTCATTAACAGCATTACTTACCAAAGATGGCTTATCTTCTCAGAGGAATGCTGGGGAACCAGAAGAGTTTCAGCAGAACATTTCAGAGGCACCTTGAACTAGACCTTTGCCAGATGGATGTCTCTTTTCCTCAGCTTCAATGAAGGCAGATGAATGAGGGGAGAAAATTCAGTGGGGACTCTTTCTTGGATCCATTACCTGAAAGTCAAGAAGGGAATAATCCTGAGCCTCTGTTCTGATTACTTTTCAGGCTCCCCAGGAAGATACGCTGGAGTAGGAAAGGACAACCCACTCCTTTCTTACCTGGAGAATTCCATGGACAGAGGAGCCTGGCAGCTACAGGCTGCCAGTGGTCACAAAGAGTTGGACGTGACAGAGCACACACATGTACTGAGAAAAGCACTAAATTCCTTAAACTGAGATATCTGGTTTTCCTTTCATTAAGAATAATCTTTTGACATTCACACTACTTGCTCTTTGTTGTACAACTTCTGTATAACCTGGCTCCCAACTCACCTTCTCAGAACAGTTTTCTCAGGGTTACTTGAGATGTAACCCCCTCCTCCCCTGGGGCTTGAAGTCCTAAACTTTCCCACCAAATAAAACATAACTCTCAAATTTGAGGTTTTGAATATGTTTCAAGTCTACAACTTCAATGCAAGGTGCAGATCTTTATTTAGAGGTAAATTCTACCTGATAACCATGGAAAACACCAAATTAAAAGCTGATTTGAGGAAACACTCAGAATTGCTTGCATATCAGAAAGACAAGCCTTGAAAGAGAGTCAATCGCAGCAACAGATTCCTGAGTTCAGGTCCCTCTGAGTGGTGATGGAATCCTTTACTCTTTGGAGAATGTTAAGGCCAGGCTGCTAAAATGTTGACTTAATCTTATCCAAATCCAAGAGCTGAGAAGACTCTAAAGCCTCTAGTTCCAAAACCAGAGAGTTGGAGAAACCTCTAACCTTCTCCTGGACTCCACGTTTCCAAGAATCATTACAGTGAAAAGGAAACTCAAGGAAAAAGAAGAGGCAGAGAGCTGAGGGAGATCTAGTCTCAGCCCCCCAGCACCCTACTCTGGAGCCTCCATCTCCCCAGAGGACAGACTAAGACCTGGATTCTTCAGGTGGCCACTCTCATTAACAGCATTACTTACCAAAAGATGGCTTATCTTCTCAGAGGAATGCTGGGGAACCAGAAGAGTTTCAGCAGAACATTTCAGAGGCACCTTGAACTAGACCTTTGCCAGATGGATGTCTCTTTTCCTCAGCTTCAATGAAGGCAGATGAATGAGGGGAGAAAATTCAGTGGGGACTCTTTCTTGGATCCATTACCTGAAAGTCAAGAAGGGAATAATCCTGAGCCTCTGTTCTGATTACTTTTCAGGCTCCCCCAGGAAATAATAAGAATTCACAATAATCTACCAACGAATACTCAGGAAAGTTATTTTGCTGTGAGCCTGGATTTGGTATGTGTTAAATAATAAAGTTAACAACCTTTACAGAGTAAATCACTGAACACGGTGAAAGGAGAAAGTAGAAAAGATACATGGGGGAAGGCCCACAGAGATACACAGATAATTCTATTTTTAAGTAAGGCAATGAAATGCCAGCTGCCTTGGACCTTAGGAAAAATACCCATACACAAGGTCATAAAGAATTGGGGCCAGAAACTTGGGCCCTCACACGATTACTTGAATGTATGCCACTGCCTTCAACACAAGGGTAGGGACTGTCATAGACTCTGCTGCCTGTGGGGGGCTCCTCCTTGCTCCTAGGAAGGCTTCTAGCCTTCAGAGGAGTCCATGGTAATGTTCAAGGTGAGCATATTTTTTTTTTTTTAATTTTGGCCTCTTTTATTGTTTTTTTTTTTTTTTTTGGCCTCTTTTATTGTTTTTTTTTTTGGGGGGGCCTCTTTTATTGTTTTTTTTTTTTTTTTTTTCATCTATCTTCATTCTTTGGCCTGTGTGGGCATCCCATTGCAGTGGTCTCTCTTGTTGCAGAGCACCAGCTCTGGGTGCATGCGCTCCAGAGCACTGGCTCATAATTGGACTCACTGGTCCAGCTGCTCCATGGCATGTGGAATCTTCCCAGGCCAGGGATCAAACCAACACCCCTTACACTACAAGGCGGACTCTCTACCCACTGGACCACCAGGAAAGCCCCAACATGAGCATTTTTAAAGACACTATGTCTTCTTCCAAAGACATCTCCCCTTGTAGTGTCATCCTGCTTCTGTGCCCCCACAGGTACATCTCATCCAGCCCTGTACCAGAACCTTCTCTGGGGAAATCTAGCCCTCCCCTAATGCCAAGGAAGCCCCAGTCTCTTGGACATCTCAAGGGGGGCATCATCATCTGCTTCTGCTGGCTTCAAAGGGGTGGGAAGGAGCTGGACTGTAGGAGGGAGGGAAGACGGGTGCAGGTGAATGAGGGAGAAAATTCAGTGGGGACTCTTTCTTGGATCCATTACCTGAAAGTCAAGAAGGGAATAATCCTGAGCCTCTGTTCTGATTACTTTTCAGGCTCCCCCAGGAAATAATAAGAATTCACAATAATCTACCAACGAATACTCAGGAAAGTTATTTTGCTGTGAGCCTGGATTTGGTATGTGTTAAATAATAAAGTTAACAACCTTTACAGAGTAAATCACTGAACACGGTGAAAGGAGAAAGTAGAAAAGATACATGGGGGAAGGCCCACAGAGATACACAGATAATTCTATTTTTAAGTAAGGCAATGAAATGCCAGCTGCCTTGGACCTTAGGAAAAATACCCATACACAAGGTCATAAAGAATTGGGGCCAGAAACTTGGGCCCTCACACGATTACTTGAATGTATGCCACTGCCTTCAACACAAGGGTAGGGACTGTCATAGACTCTGCTGCCTGTGGGGGGCTCCTCCTTGCTCCTAGGAAGGCTTCTAGCCTTCAGAGGAGTCCATGGTAATGTTCAAGGTGAGCATATTTTTTTTTTTTTAATTTTGGCCTCTTTTATTGGTTTTTTTTTTTTTTTGGCCTCTTTTTTTGTTTTTTTTTTGGGGGGGGCCTCTTTTATTTTATTTTTTTTTTTTTTTTCATCTATCTTCATTCTTTGGCCTGTGTGGGCATCCCATTGCAGTGGTCTCTCTTGTTGCAGAGCACCAGCTCTGGGTGCATGCGCTCCAGAGCACTGGCTCATAATTGGACTCACTGGTCCAGCTGCTCCATGGCATGTGGAATCTTCCCAGGCCAGGGATCAAACCAACACCCCTTACACTACAAGGCGGACTCTCTACCCACTGGACCACCAGGAAAGCCCCAACATGAGCATTTTTAAAGACACTATGTCTTCTTCCAAAGACATCTCCCCTTGTAGTGTCATCCTGCTTCTGTGCCCCCACAGGTACATCTCATCCAGCCCTGTACCAGAACCTTCTCTGGGGAAATCTAGCCCTCCCCTAATGCCAAGGAAGCCCCAGTCTCTTGGACATCTGGCAAACTCCGCTGCCTTGGGTTGTGGCCACTCTCTAGTGTGCATCTGACTTTTTCTGCTGGCTTCAAAGGGGCTGGGAAGGAGCTGGACTGTAGGAGGGGAGGGAAGACGGTGGGGCCTCTGCAGGATGTACTCCAAGCCCGTTTCTCCACCCATAGCATCCAGCACTGCGTGCTGCCCCTGCAGTTTACCTCAGCACCATGAGAATGGCCTTCTTCAGACAGTCACATTGTTTTCTCTCACAGGAAGAAGGTACATTCCTCTAATTAGCTGTGACGTGTACCTACTGCGCCCATTTTAATTGCAAAACACACTTCCCTCCGTTCAATTATCTGAAAGTAAGTCCTCTGTCTGAGTCTTCTAGAAGGAAGGCTCCACCCCAAGTCCTGTAGTGAGTTGAGGGTGGGGGCATGCGGTCTTGGTTTTTTCACCACATAGGACTTTCTGTTTGTATGTGGTGTCTCCTGACCCGGCCCCGGTTTGCTCTGAGGTCTCAGCTGACCTACAGGACACACGGCTGACTGCCTGACTTCAGACTATCCTCCTGGGTCTGGCTCCTCTCAGCTTCCTGCTGAGGTTTCTCCCCTCTGCGGCTGGCAGCTGTGCCAGTCTCCCCAAGAACAAGCCTGTGAACAGGCATGCAGTCCTCGGATGTGGGTGAGGGAGAGGAGAGGCCAGGAAGCACCTTGAATCAGAGAAGAGGGGAGGCCCCTCTCCCCTCCTCTTCTAGGATGGACTGTGGCTTCCCCCTCCCAAACTCAGAAGTGGCTGGAATCTTGGTACCTGTGAACTGGAAGGAAACTGACTCATGAGTGAGGAAACCAAAATTCACAGTTCAGGTCAAAGAGCTAAACTTGGCCTCTTGACTCTAAAGCTATACTCTTTTTGCTTCAGTAAACTGCCTCAAGCTTTCGTTTCTGGTCAGTTAAATCTCTTCATCTAAACTCTTCAGGTTTACAGAGGGACACAAACCTTCCCGTGGGTAGTCAGAGGGGCGGGAGCGCCGTACAAACCCCTGGAGCGCTCCTCTAGCGTCACTGCCTCTGAGCCTGGCCCCAGACCTGCAGGCCTGGGAGCCTCTCCCACAGGTACATCTCATCCAGCCCTGTACCAGAACCTTCTCTGGGGAAATCTAGCCCTCCCCTAATGCCAAGGAAGCCCCAGTCTCTTGGACATCTGGCAAACTCCGCTGCCTTGGGTTGTGGCCACTCTCTAGTGTGCATCTGACTTTTTCTGCTGGCTTCAAAGGGGCTGGGAAGGAGCTGGACTGTAGGAGGGGAGGGAAGACGGTGGGGCCTCTGCAGGATGTACTCCAAGCCCGTTTCTCCACCCATAGCATCCAGCACTGCGTGCTGCCCCTGCAGTTTACCTCAGCACCATGAGAATGGCCTTCTTCAGACAGTCACATTGTTTTCTCTCACAGGAAGAAGGTACATTCCTCTAATTAGCTGTGACGTGTACCTACTGCGCCCATTTTAATTGCAAAACACACTTCCCTCCGTTCAATTATCTGAAAGTAAGTCCTCTGTCTGAGTCTTCTAGAAGGAAGGCTCCACCCCAAGTCCTGTAGTGAGTTGAGGGTGGGGGCATGCGGTCTTGGTTTTTTCACCACATAGGACTTTCTGTTTGTATGTGGTGTCTCCTGACCCGGCCCCGGTTTGCTCTGAGGTCTCAGCTGACCTACAGGACACACGGCTGACTGCCTGACTTCAGACTATCCTCCTGGGTCTGGCTCCTCTCAGCTTCCTGCTGAGGTTTCTCCCTCTGCGGCTGGCAGCTGTGCCAGTCTCCCAAGAACAAGCCTGTGAACAGGCATGCAGTCCTCGGATGTGGGTGAGGGAGAGGAGAGGCCAGGAAGCACCTTGAATCAGAGAAGAGGGGAGGCCCCTCTCCCCTCCTCTTCTAGGATGGACTGTGGCTTCCCCCTCCCAAACTCAGAAGTGGCTGGAATCTTGGTACCTGTGAACTGGAAGGAAACTGACTCATGAGTGAGGAAACCAAAATTCACAGTTCAGGTCAAAGAGCTAAACTTGGCCTCTTGACTCTAAAGCTATACTCTTTTTGCTTCAGTAAACTGCCTCAAGCTTTCGTTTCTGGTCAGTTAAATCTCTTCATCTAAACTCTTCAGGTTTACAGAGGGACACAAACCTTCCCGTGGGTAGTCAGAGGGGCGGGAGCGCCGTACAAACCCCTGGAGCGCTCCTCTAGCGTCACTGCCTCTGAGCCTGGCCCCAGACCTGCAGGCCTGGGAGCCTCTCCCGGGTTTTGGCTGCTGTCCCAGAGGGAAGTGAAGCTTCATAGATGGCGAGATAACGTTAGTATTGAAAGCTCCTTCTTAGTGACAGCCTGCGTGTGTTTCCTGGAGAATGACCCATATGCCCTCAGGCGCCTATTAACTTTTTAGTTCCTTACTTCTTGTCTCTCCTGTTAGCCATGACCTTATGTTACCTGGCTGGGTATTTCCTGAACTCCTGGTTGCCCATCAGACGGCACCTCTGACTCCCTGGTCTGTGTGGCTCTGGCCTCACTCTGCTAGTGACCACTCACATCCAGGTCCTCCTCCAGGCCTGTTCCTTACCTGCGCCTCCATGTTTCACAGTTCTCCCCACCCTGCCAAGTTCTGAGACCTACTTGATCTCTATATGGGTTTAAACCAGACTGACCTTAAATACAGAAGCCTGAGAAACAAACTTGTTGTTATTTCTGCTATGATTATATCACCATACAGTATCATGGAGCCCATCGATACAAAACTTCACATGTGAACTGCAAACTTTCCAAATAAATACACCAGGAGGTATCTGAGGGTTTTTTTTTTTTTTTTTTTTACAAAAAGACTCAAAATATTGAAAAGTTATATTTGGAAGGGACATTAATAATACTTCAGTCAAGGGCTTCCCTGGTGGTCCAGTGCGTAAGGACACTGCCTTGCACGGCAAGGGGCGCCGGTTTGACTCCTGGCCTGGGAAGATCCCACGTGCCGCGGAGTGGCTGGACCGATGTGTCCAATTACCAAGCCGGAGCTCTGGAGCGCATGCGCCCAGAGCCAGTGCTCTGCGACAACAGAGGCCACCGCGATGGGAGGCCCAAACGGGCCAAAGAGCAAAGATGGATGAAAATGGACAAATGAAATACCAATAGAAGTGGCCCGCCTGCTCCCCTCCCTCCCCACCCCACCCCCATCAAAATAAATAAATAAATAAATCTTTAAAAAAAAAAAAAAAAAACTTTAGTCAAGCATTTCTCCAAGTACATTCTAACGAAAACAAAGAGGAATGTATGTTCATATATTATTCAACGAAAGAGTCCTATGGTCAAATGAATTGGGAAGACACAACCTATGACAGCCCTCTCACAGGGATTGAACATATATTTTAGCAAATTAAGGACCTGGAACATCCTCTGTCAGTGAACCCTCTTGAACTTTAACTCAGTGTTTCCCATGTTAATTTAAAAACAGAACCCTTGGGCTTCCCTGGTGGTCCAGTGGGTAAAGAGTACACCTTGCAGTGCAAGGGGTACCAGTTCAATCCCTAGCCAAGGAAGATCCCACATGCTGTGGAGCAGCTGGACCGGTGTTTCCGATTATGAGCTGGTGCTCTGAAGCGCATGCACACTGAGCCGGTACTCTGCAACAAGAGAGGCCACTGCAATGGGAAGCCCACACAGGCCAAAGAATAAAGATAGATGAAAATAAATAAATTAAAAAACAAAAGAGGCCAAAGAGGTCTTCCCTGGTGGTCCAGTGGGTAAGGACACCGCCTTGCAGTGCAAGGGGCGCTGGTTCGAGCCCTGGCCTGGGAAGATCCCACGTGCCGCGGAGCAGCTGGACTGATGAGTCCAATTACTGAGCCGGAGCTCTGGAGTGCACGTGCCCAGAGCCGGTGCTCTGTGACAACAGAGGCCACCGCGATGGGAGGCCCACATGGGCCAAAGAACAAAGATGGATGAAAATGGATAAATGAAAGACCAATAGAAGTGACCCGCCTGCTCCCCTCCCTCCCCATCCCACCCACCTCAAATTTAAAAAAAAAAAAAAAAGAGGCCAAAGATTTTAAATATATATAATAATAATAATAAAAGAAAAAAACCAGAACTCTCTTTTCTTCCATGCATCTTGATCCTGTACATCTAGTGTTCTGTGGATGGCATGCTGGAGATGTGGCTGACGTGAGTCCAAACCCTCTTCTGGCAGAGAAAGAGATGCAGCCTCAATGAGATTTCAGAGGAGACGTAAGGTCACAGAGTCAGGACCAGGTAGAAATGTTTCTGGAAGAGGAAACATCTTTCCTCTAAACTCTGCTGATTACTTTTTAGCAAACCAGATTCCTCTGAGAATTCCTCAAAATGTCAAGCAGTCTCAGTTCTCTTGAAATTAAATTCAAGGAACACAATTGTTTTCACATAATGCTCTGGGATATAAATTTTTCATGAAGTGAGAAGAAAACTTGCTTTTTTATTTAAAATAACAGAAGCTAGATTAACTTATTTTCATTCAACATAGAGACTGGTTGACAACACTAGTTATCAATCATTTAAAATAGCAGCTAGGAACTTCACATGACCCAACGTTTGGATCTTTGCTTTCCAATGCAGGGGACCCAAGTTCAATCCCTGGCTGGGGAAGTAGTGTTTTGCATGCTTCGTGATATGGTCAAAATTTTTTTAAATAATAATAATAAAATTAAATTTTAAAAACAACAACAACAGCACCTAGCTGTTTCCATAATTTGCACTTTTCAGGTTCCTGAGGCAGGGGTTGCAGACATTTTGGTGATCTCTAGGCTCATGGCTAAGTGA
The DNA here is from genome assembly GCA_022376925.1 of Tragulus kanchil. Taxonomy (NCBI): domain Eukaryota; kingdom Metazoa; phylum Chordata; class Mammalia; order Artiodactyla; family Tragulidae; genus Tragulus; species Tragulus kanchil. The sequence continues at coordinate 38,127,934 of JAIOJX010000028.1, read as the reverse complement.
TAATGCATGTGTGCATGCTCAGTTGCTCAGTCATGCCCAACTCTCTGCAACCCCCTGGTCTATACCCTACCAGGCTCCTCTGTCCATGGGATTCTCTATACAGGCAAGAATACTGGAGTGGGTTGCCACGCCCTCCTCCAAGGGATCTTTCCATCCTGGCGATGGAACCCACCTCTCTTATGTCTCCTGCATTGGCAGGTGGGTTCACTACCGTTAGTGCCACCTGGGAAGCCCAAGTGATAATACAAATACATAAAGTAGGGAAATCAAAGTAATCTTTCTTCAAACTGAGCTTTTTTTTTTAATTCAAAATCTATCCCAGCAAGTGCAAATTAAAGCAATGAGATACCATTTCATATCTACTAGAATGGCTAAGAACAACCACAAAAAATACCAAGTGCTGGCAGGGATGAGAAGCAACTACGTGGAATCCTGGTGCACTGCTGATGAGAATGCAAACAGAGCAGCCTCTCTGGAAAAAGGTTGAGCAGTTTCTCATAAGGAAAATAAACATTCCAAAAAATTAAAAACTGTATGCAAATATTTATAGAAGCTTTATCAATCCCTCCCAATTTAAAGTGTATAAATAAACTCTCAAGACGTGAGTCCAACCCTCTTCTGGCAGAGAAAGAGATGCAGCCTCAATGAGATTTCAGAGGAGCGTAAGGTCACAGAGTCAGGACCAGGTAGAAATGTTTCTGGAAGAGGAAACATCTTTCCTCTAAACTCTGCTGATTACTTTTAGCAAACCAGATTCCTCTGAGAATTCCTCAAAATGTCAAGCAGTCTCAGTTCTCTTGAAATTAAATTCAAGGAACACAATTGTTTTCACATAATGCTCTGGGATATAAATTTTTCATGAAGTGAGAAGAAAACTTGCTTTTTTATTTAAAATAACAGAAGCTAGATTAACTTATTTTCATTCAACATAGAGACTGGTTGACAACACTAGTTATCAATCATTTAAAATAGCAGCTAGGAACTTCACATGACCCAACGTTTGGATCTTTGCTTTCCAATGCAGGGGACCCAAGTTCAATCCCTGGCTGGGGAAGTAGTGTTTTGCATGCTTCGTGATATGGTCAAAATTTTTTTAAATAATAATAATAAAATTAAATTTTAAAAACAACAACAACAGCACCTAGCTGTTTCCATAATTTGCACTTTTCAGGTTCCTGAGGCAGGGGTTGCAGACATTTTGGTGATCTCTCTAGGCTCATGGCTAAGTGATAATGCATGTGTGCATGCTCAGTTGCTCAGTCATGCCCAACTCTCTGCAACCCCCTGGTCTATACCCTACCAGGCTCCTCTGTCCATGGGATTCTCTATACAGGCAAGAATACTGGAGTGGGTTGCCACGCCCTCCTCCAAGGGATCTTTCCATCCTGGCGATGGAACCCACCTCTCTTATGTCTCCTGCATTGGCAGGTGGGTTCACTACCGTTAGTGCCACCTGGGAAGCCCAAGTGATAATACAAATACATAAAGTAGGGAAATCAAAGTAATCTTTCTTCAAACTGAGCTTTTTTTTTTTTTTTAATTCAAAATCTATCCCAGCAAGTGCAAATTAAAGCAATGAGATACCATTTCATATCTACTAGAATGGCTAAGAACAACCACAAAAAATACCAAGTGCTGGCAGGGATGAGAAGCAACTACGTGGAATCCTGGTGCACTGCTGATGAGAATGCAAACAGAGCAGCCTCTCTGGAAAAAGGTTGAGCAGTTTCTCATAAGGATAAACATTCACTTACTGTACAATTCAATCATCCCTAGGTATTAACCAAGAGATATAAAAATCTGTATGCAAATATTTATAGAAGCTTTATCATAATTGCCAAACATTGGAAACAATCCAAATGTTTATCAACAGGTGAATATATAAATAAACTCTCATAGAAACCAAACAAATCCTCATGAATACCATACCAAACTCTCATGAATTCATACAATAAAATATACCTTAGTAATAAAAAGGAATGAACTTTTGATAAATACAACTTCTCCAGGGCTCTGTACTGAGGGGACAGGGGGCAAAAGCCTAATTTCTAAAGGTCATACACTGTATGATTCAATTTATTTTATTTTTTTAATTGGAATATATTTTGCTTCACAATGCTGTGTTAGTTTCTGCTGTATAACAGCGTGAATCAGCTATGTGCATACATGTACCTCTTCCTCTCTTAAGCCTGCCTCCTACTGCCCATAATCCACCCCTCTAGGTTATCAGAGAAGACAGAGCTGAGCTCCCTGTGCTATACAGCAACTTCCTGCTACCTATCTATGTGACACATGGTAGTGTATATAAATCACTGTTGTGTTCACAAGCCCTTTTTAAAAATTTTTTTATTTTACTTTTTACTTTTACAAAGTTTTGTTGTTTACAGATATGTATGTTCCCAGATTAGTCATATGTATATCCCCTCCATCCCACCCCTTCAGGCCGTCTCACAGCATCCCTGCAGGATCCCCTTTTCTCACAGAGCAATGACAACAGCTATTTTTTTCACATATGACAGTATAGGTTTTCATGCTACTTCCTTTACACCTCCCACCCACTGTTCATTCCCCACTATGTCCATATGTCTATTCTCCATGTCTGTTTTTTCATCACTTCACTGTGTGTGTTATCATTATCATCCTACTAGATTCCATATATATGTGTTAGTATATTGTACTTGTCCTTCTCTTTTTTTGACTGACTTCACTTTTTATGATAGGTTCTAGATCCAGCTACCTCATTAGGACTGATTCTTCTGCATTTCTTTTTACAGCTGTGTAGTATTCCATTGTATATATGCACCACAGCTTTTTTATCCATTCATTCTTTGATGGACATCTAGGTTATAAGCCCATTTTCTATGACTGGGCCTCTATTCCTGTCCTGCAAATAAGCTCATCTGTATCATTTTTCTAGATTTGTTACATATCTTAATAAATGATGTTTGTTTTTCTCTTTCTGAACTACTGTATGATTCATTTTATGTAACTTCTTGAAAGGGCCCAACTGAAGAGATGGAGAACAGACTGGTGGTTGCCATGGGTGAGGAGAGGTGGGAGGGGCAGGGGCAGGGGCTGACCACACAGGAGCAGCTCTAGGGCTACGGAGATCTCGGTGGTGCTGGGAGAGTCCTCTGAGGTGGTGGTTACAGGACTTGGCGCGTGTGTTAGAATGGCAAACATCCCATCAACGTCAACGTCCCGCTTCCTGTACTATAGTGATAGACGTGGAGCCATGGGAAGAAACTGGCTGAGGATGCAGGGGAGCCCTTGGCGCTATCTCTGCAACTTCCTGTGTCTCAATTTCATAACAAAAAGTTCACACACCCAAGTATATACACACATGCATCCACACACACACAGTAACATGGGTAAGTCTCAAGTACATTATGCTAAGCAAAGGAAGCTAGGCACAAAAAGCTGCGTGCATTCTGAAGGATTTCATTTATACAACATTCTGGAAAAGGAGGAAATTTAAGGGTTGAGAACAGATTAGTGGTTTCCAGGGATTACACAGGAGGCAGCAAGGGGAAGTCTGGGATGACTGAATTCTGATTGTTGTGGGGGTCACATGAATCTACATGTGTGTTAAAACTTACGGAACTATATATCAAAAAAATGTTCGCTATTCGTAAGTATTAAAATAAATGTTAAAAATATAGATTGACACTAAAACAGAAAATTACAGTTTCTATTTCAAGAAACTGTTGTGATTGCTTCTGCATCAATTGCACATTTGAGTTTCACAATTTAAAAACCCATAATGACAATACCCAAAGGGGAAAACATTCCCTGAGACCGGGTAATAAAATAAATGGCTATCTTTAGATCTTTTCAGTGTTTTAGATTTTAGCAATATAGATGAGTAGCCTTTGGATTTTGTTTTATTGAACAGCCAGCCCCAATTACAGTTGGTACCAAAGCCAGAATGATTATACCATGACACTGAAAGCTGAACAGGGTATGGGAAAGCTAACCTGAAACCAAAACAGTGTTTGGGGAAGAGAAAAAACCAGAAAGAAGGAGAGAAGAAAATAAGAAAGGAAGAAAGCAAGCTTAGGAATTAATTGTATTATTTGACTTTATTCCCTGTTTCTTTGAAAACGTTTTCAGTTGGCTCTCACAGAGGCTCAGGTGTACCTTCTGTATTTAGTGGCTAATTCTTTGGACTTATTGGGAGATTTGCAATGTAATACATTTGCTCTCCATCACACCCCACCCCTGTAAGTTTCTCCCAGCAGGTTTGTTTACTCATGCTTTAATTTCATCAACAGGATAAGACCAGAGAAGAGGCGACCAGAGCTGAATCAATGGGGCAATGGGACAGGTGACTGACAGATAAACAACTCTGCATTTCAAGTCACCACTCTTTTTTTTTTTTTTTTGTGGAGAGAATTGTAGCCTACATTCTTATACTTGTCTCTAACATTTTACTCTATTTGCCCGATTCTGTATCCACCCCTGTATCTATCCATCAGTCCATCTTAGTTTTGGATGCCTGTCACAGTCAAGTCACCACTCTTGTGCTCACTATTTTCTTCATATTATGTCTGGCTTGGTTCCACATCAGAAAGTTTAAACATGGAAGTCTAAACTGCTTTTAAGGAAAATCAGCTAATCTTTGAATGTCTAATCACCATTTTGTAGTTCTCAAGATTTCTTTCTCAGCATCATGGCATAAAAACATTAAAAACTGAAATCCCAGATTGCAGCTGGTGTTCAACCATCAATGAAAATGGAATTGTGATGCTGGCTTCTGCCTTCTCTGAACTCTGTGGAGGTGCTATTTCCCATTCTCTCTGCATCTATCACACCAGAGCTGAGTGTCTCTTCACATTTAAAAATGGAAACCCCAGGTGCCTCAAATGATGTTGGTAAACTTTCTTTACAATACACCGTTTAGTTTCATTTACTGGCTTGAATTTTTTCACAATTTAAAAACCCATAATGACAATACCCAAAGGGGAAAACATTCCCTGAGACCGGGTAATAAAATAAATGGCTATCTTTAGATCTTTTCAGTGTTTTAGATTTTAGCAATATAGATGAGTAGCCTTTGGATTTTGTTTTATTGAACAGCCAGCCCCAATTACAGTTGGTACCAAAGCCAGAATGATTATACCATGACACTGAAAGCTGAACAGGGTATGGGAAAGCTAACCTGAAACCAAAACAGTGTTTGGGGAAGAGAAAAAACCAGAAAGAAGGAGAGAAGAAAATAAGAAAGGAAGAAAGCAAGCTTAGGAATTAATTGTATTATTTGACTTTATTCCCTGTTTCTTTGAAAACGTTTTCAGTTGGCTCTCACAGAGGCTCAGGTGTACCTTCTGTATTTAGTGGCTAATTCTTTGGACTTATTGGGAGATTTGCAATGTAATACATTTGCTCTCCATCACACCCCACCCCTGTAAGTTTCTCCCAGCAGGTTTGTTTACTCATGCTTTAATTTCATCAACAGGATAAGACCAGAGAAGAGGCGACCAGAGCTGAATCAATGGGGCAATGGGACAGGTGACTGACAGATAAACAACTCTGCATTTCAAGTCACCACTCTTTTTTTTTTTTTTTTTGTGGGGGGAATTGTAGCCTACATTCTTATACTTGTCTCTAACATTTTACTCTATTTGCCCGATTCTGTATCCACCCCTGTATCTATCCATCAGTCCATCTTAGTTTTGGATGCCTGTCACAGTCAAGTCACCACTCTTGTGCTCACTATTTTCTTCATATTATGTCTGGCTTGGTTCCACATCAGAAAGTTTAAACATGGAAGTCTAAACTGCTTTTAAGGAAAATCAGCTAATCTTTGAATGTCTAATCACCATTTTGTAGTTCTCAAGATTTCTTTCTCAGCATCATGGCATAAAAACATTAAAAACTGAAATCCCAGATTGCAGCTGGTGTTCAACCATCAATGAAAATGGAATTGTGATGCTGGCTTCTGCCTTCTCTGAACTCTGGGGAGGTGCTATTTCCCATTCTCTCTGCATCTATCACACCAGAGCTGAGTGTCTCTTCACATTTAAAAATGGAACTTTCTGGCTCTGAGCCCAAGGTGCCTCAAATGATGTTGGTTGAAACTGTGCTTTACAATACTTACCGTTTAGTTTCATTTACTGGCTTCCCTGGTGGCTCAGACAGTAAAGAATCTGCTTGCAATGCAGGAGACTTGGGTGGAGAAGATCCCCTGGAGGAGGAAATGGCAACCCACTCCAGTATTCTTGCCTGGGAAATCCCATGAACAGTACAATCCATGGGGCTGCAAAGAGACAAGCATGGCTGAGTGACTAACACACTTTGGTTTTCCTTTACTAGTTCAGACAAACATGCACTATGGGCTTTTTGCTCTTTGTTTATATTTTTAAACTTTGTATTCAAATAAAATCAGGATGAATTTTAAAGAGCCAAATAGTTCTACAATGCTTGTTTTGACAAACAGTATTTCTCCTGCTACCTCTTCTCCAGAAAAACCATCCTCAAGTGTCTGAGTCGATGCTTTTGGTATCGATCTCTTTATATCTAAACAAAATTCTCCATTAATTGCTCTTGAAGGATAGCCAATAAAGACACCCTAAAATATGCTGCTTTGACATTTTTGCTATTTTGAGCCATAGACACTTGAAAAACAACAATACAGGGAGGAGCTTTCTCTGAACTCGCCTTATCTGCCTAAAGACAGAACCTTCAGAAGGAACCAGTAGTCACCGATTCCCTCCCCAGAAGTTTCATCATCCAGGGAAGAGGGACTCTAGTCACCCGAGAGGAGACTAGAATGGACACCACACCTAGAACTGTCATCAGAAACGATCACACCTCCTGTCTACTCTTCTAAAAGCCCGTTCATTGTCCTAAAAATCATTTCCTCCCCGCTAAGAGGCCCGCGTATCCCCTCCCTTTTCCCTGTGAAGATGGCAGGTAAGTATGAGTTCTAAGGTATCTTGGGGAGCTTCTCCAGTTTCCCTGGGTGTCTTCCAGCAATACATGAAGTGCTGTTGCTGCTGCTGCTGCTACTCAATCGTGTCCAGCTCTTTGCAACCCCATGAACTGTAGTCCACCAGATTCCTCTGTCCATGCAATCTGCCAGGCAAGAATAAAGGAATGGGTTGCCATTTCCTTCTCCAGAAGATTTTCCCAACTCATGTCTCTTGCATCTCTTGCCCTGGTAGGCAGATTCTGTACCAACTCAGCCACCTGGGAAGTGCCAGGTGTATATGAAGAATACATGTCAATAAACATCTGTTTTTCTCTTGCTCATTTGCCTTTTATTACAGAGGGTGTAGCTAATAACTCAGAAAAGTAGAGGAAAAACTATTCTTCCTCTTACAGTTTCCTTAATTTTCCACTTGTAGGCATCAGGTATTACCCTTACTAGGTATGGATTTGGCTCGCTCTCCTCCTCAGACCCCCATGAAACACACATACCCTTCCCATCCCCTTATCTTTGCAACTGTTGTATCGTGGTTTTAGTTAGATCTTTATTCAGTTTATATCTGTTATTCGCTCAGTCATGTCTGACTTTGTGATCCTATGGAATGTAGCCCATGAGCCCTCCTCTGTCCATGGAATTCTCCAGGCAAGAATATTGGAGTGGGTTGCCATTCCCTTTTCCAGGGGATCTTCCCCGACCCAGGTATCAAACCCAGGTTTTCCGCATGGCAGGCAGATTCTTTACTATCTGAGCCACTAGGGAAGCCCCTTTATGTCTTTATGACCGCATAAATGCTACTCTGAGCAAAGTCTTGTAGCAAGTTACAATGGTTTTTCCTACCCTGAACAACATTTTATTTCTCTGGATTACAATTTTGTTATGATGATGATGGTGATTAGTGTTCATCATGAATTCAAACACAAAGTCTCACTGAATTACACAAATATCTCACTGAATTATACAAATATCTATCCTCCCAAGACACTGGGAGCATCACGTTTCACTAATTTGACCTTCTTCTAGAAGTATCTCCTAAGCTCTCTGTCAGGCTATAGCCCAGACTACTGGTTTCCAACAACTGGGGTGGAGCCAACTGGGGTGGTCAGGGATTTTCCTTGACCATCCTCCTGGGGGTTCCGTTCATTTCACTCTTGGATTGGATCTCCCCTTTCAGGATCTGGTGTCTTTTTTTCCGGGCTTATTCCCTCGTTTTGGCAAAACATTTCCTTTAGTAGCTTCCTCATAAAGACACATGGGAAATAAAAGTTTTGAAACGTTGCCTTTCTAAAAATGTCCTTATTCAGTCCTCATACATATGTGATGTTGAGCCTACACATAGAATTCGAAGGTAAGAGTCATTTTCCTTCAGAGTTTTGAAGGCATTACTTCAGTGTCTTCTAGCCTCTGTATCACTGCTGAGAAGCCTAATGGCATTTTAATGTGATCTGTCTATCCTTTCATTGTCCTAAGATCTTCTCTTTATCCCAGGAGTTCTAGAGTTTAGTCATCACATGCCTTGGTTTGTGTCTGTTTTCCTTTCTGCATGTCACCCTGGAAACACCTGTCTAACATGAAAGTTTGTTTTGGATTATTTTGTCAATGATTGCTTCCATATCACTTTCTCTGTTCTCCCTCTCTCTGAATCTCTTATTATTTAGGTAATGAGACCACCTAGATGAATCCTCTGTTTTTCACCTTTTCTCTTTCTCACTTTTGCGTTTTTGCTCTACATTTTAGAAGAGTTCTTCAATTTTATCTTCCAATTTCTACAATTTCTATTATCATCTTCTGAATGTTTAAGGCTCCTTTTCCTTTGAAAGTTCCTATTTTATACCATTCATCTACTGTATCAAGGTTGAAATATCTTTTCTTGTATGTATTCCCAAAGATACTCACCATCTGGGGTGTTTTTTTTGAAATATCTTTTTTGGAATATTTCTCTTGTTTTCAGGTTGTTTCTCTATGTTAGTTTGTCTTGGTCTGGATCTCTCACATTAGGGTTCTCCTTCCATGAGATTAATTTTGATCAGACACTCATAAGAGTAATATGTGGCAGGGTCTGGTCAGCAGTGAGTGTTACCCTAGGCTCCTCTGGCTCAGTTGTTTCATTGGGAAGCTTGTAATCAATATCTCTAAGACTTTCTTCTTGGGTTGGTCTGATCCCCAGCAGAATTATCCAGTCTCATACCTAGAGGACAAAGGCCTGGCTGCCATATAATCAAATGTCACTACGTAAATGAAAGTTACAAAAAAGCTATGGTTTCTGTAAATTAGGCAGCCTGGTGTGGAAGAGCTCTGAACTGAGAGTTTGAAGTCTGGGTTCTACTAATAGCTCAGCTATAATCGAGCTGGGACCTTGAGCAAATCCCTTTATATCTCAGAGGTTCAATTTTCTCATGAAAAAATGAGTTCTGCTTTTCAACTTTAAAGTACATAAAAATCAACATTGGTATATCCTGAGTCCTGCCTCCAGCGGTTCTAATTTGGTTGTTCTGAGATAAGAACCTGTATTTCTAACAAGCATCTTGAGTCATCCTGATGCAAATGGGCTGGTGACCACCCCAAATGGTGCATCAATTTAGATCTTCATTTTTTGTGTGTATTTTGTTTATTTATTTTACAGAGTTTTGTTGTCTACTGCCAAACATCAACATGAACCGGCCATAGGCATACATATGCTTCCTCCCTCCTGACCTTCATTTAGTTATTCAACAAATACTAATTGAGCCACTACCACATGTTTTAGGAGTTGGTGAAGAACTTTGCTCTCCTAAGAGTTTACACTCTCATCAGAGAGACAGTCAAAAACACATAGATAAACAGATAAATAGCATCATACAGTAGGAGTGATAACTACTGTATAGAAATAGAAATGAAGCCTGGGCCAGAGAAGGGCTGGAATGAGCAATGGCGCCTTCAAGCTCAAACATGAGTTACTCACACAGCACATGTACACCAGAGCGTCCAAACACCACTCAGCAAGTTGTGTTGATACCTGGCCTGGCCTGATTGCTTCCAGAGGCCACAGATGACAGCCAATAAGTGTGGCTGCAGCTGACTGCCTATTCCTCAGCAAACTCCCCCTGTCGTTGGCAGGCAAGCAGCAAACAATGCAGAGGAAGTCTGTGCTCCACACTGTGACACTGATTCTAAGTCACTGGGAGTTTTCCATGGATGGGGGTTAGCCTTGGCTGAAGTGGTTAGAGAAACTTCTTGAAGATGGTTCTGAGTTGGCACTCAGAAGATTTGCTGATGTGAGAGATGGAAACTAGAGCACCAGAGGGTTTTATGAAGATCAAGAGGTTCTTAATGAGGCTGGCAAAGATGATCACATCTAGAAAGGTTTTATACCTGCCGCTGTCAAAGGAGAAGGACAACCTTGGAGGAGAAGCAGGGGTGTAGTCTATAAAAGGTAAATACAAGTGACACTGAGTGAGTGAGTGCTCAGTTATGTCCACCTCTTTGTGACTCCATGGAATGTGGCCTGCTAAACTCCTCTATCCATGGGATTCTCTAGGCAAGAATACTGGAGTGGGTTGCCATTTCCTCCTCCAGAGGACCTTCCTGAACCAGGGATCAAACCCACATCTCCTGCATTGACAGGTGGATTCTTTACCACTGTGCTACTGAAGTAACACTGCTGTATGTTATATACGAAAATTGTTAAGAGTAAATCCTAACAGTTCTCATAATAAGGACAAGGTTTACTTTAATCTTGTATCTATATGAGATGATGGATGTTCACTGAATTTATTGTGGTAATCACTTCATGGTGCATGTAAGTCAGATCGTTATGCTGGTTACCTTAAACTCATCCAGTGCTATATGTGAATTACATCGCAATAAAATTGGAAGGGAAAAATTAATAAATACAATTTTAAAAAGAGCAACACAATCCTGGAGGAAAAGCGGAGGACATAAGTTCTTACCTTGCCTTAGCCACAGACTAATTGTAGAGCCTCGGGCATATCATTCAGTCTCTCTGAACTTTAATTTTTTCCCTCATAAAAGTGGGATTAATAGCTTACGCCAACCTCTCCCACAGGCATAGGGTAAGCTGAGAAGGAAACTGGTGGCTTGAAACATGGTTCAGATAATAAAGAGTAGTAGGAAGAAGGCTATTACTAAGTATTCTCTTTAGGACTTTACAGCTTACAATTGGAAATCTCAGTGTAATTGCACCATAGAGTCTGGAAGCTGTGTCCTCCCTGAGGGCATCTTACCTTCAAACCCATTAGATTCCATGGATAGAGACTCTAGTTTTTATGGTTTTATCTTCCACTATACACATTTAATATTCACCACCTGGTTAGCCCTGCATCTCCCTCCAAGCAGCCCCTGACTTACTGCTTAGGGTGGCCTAGGCACGCAGGAGAACAGGGACTCAACATACTTGCTCTTAATTAAGCTACATAAAAATGGACAATATGGCACATTTTAAAACCAAACATTCTCCTATTTTGATCACAAGATCAAATCTGTAATTTGTGATCAGCCCAGAGCTGTGGGTATCCAACTAGAGCACGACAGGTGGCCGGATGGAGGGTCACACACCACTCATCTTCCTTGAGCTTCTGATGTGGTTCATGGAAAGGAACTTTAAAACTCATTGTATTAAGTCAAACATGCTTCACTTGGTATCTCTGATCTTGTAAGTCTGTATCTAAAAAGGAAATTATAATCCTTCTTTAATACCATGTCACCATGCCGTGAGCTCACACCAGGCTGCTCACTGGAACTTCTAAGAATTCCCAGGGTGATACCTCCCATTCTGGAGGACATTGTTACTGTGCTTTTACTATCCTCTCCTTCTTCAAGTTGTTGCCATGACAGAGGTTCTGACCTCTCTAGTTCTGAGAGGCATCTGCCCCTTAGAGCCCAGCTGTCCTTAGCTGGTGGCCACCACTGCCACCCATACTCAGCCTCATGGAAAGAATAGTTCCTCTCTCGCTTCCCACAGCTCAACTGAGACAATGTGCTGACTGTGAATCAGGTATTGCTAGAACCTTGGGGTAATTGAAGCGCCACACAGAGGTGACATGGCTGCACTTGAAGGGCTGAGCAGTCACCCCTACAGGTTTGGTCACCTGCACGGTCACCATTCTGCCCTCAGCAGGCTTATTGGGCACAGGGTGCCCCACCACCACCCACTGCCCAGAGCTCACCAGTGAGAATTCCCACATGGCTCCACACCGAATCAAGGCTATTACTAAGTATTCTCTTTAGGACTTTACAGCTTACAATTGGAAATCTCAGTGTAATTGCACCATAGAGTCTGGAAGCTGTGTCCTCCCTGAGGGCATCTTACCTTCAAACCCATTGGATTCCATGGATAGAGACTCTAGTTTTTATGGTTTTATCTTCCACTATACACATTTAATATTCACCACCTGGTTAGCCCTGCATCTCCCTCCAAGCAGCCCCTGACTTACTGCTTAGGGTGGCCTAGGCACGCAGGAGAACAGGGACTCAACATACTTGCTCTTAATTAAGCTACATAAAAATGGACAATATGGCACATTTTAAAACCAAACATTCTCCTATTTTGATCACAAGATCAAATCTGTAATTTGTGATCAGCCCAGAGCTGTGGGTATCCAACTAGAGCACGACAGGTGGCCGGATGGAGGGTCACACACCACTCATCTTCCTTGAGCTTCTGATGTGGTTCATGGAAAGGAACTTTAAAACTCATTGTATTAAGTCAAACATGCTTCACTTGGTATCTCTGATCTTGTAAGTCTGTATCTAAAAAGGAAATTATAATCCTTCTTTAATACCATGTCACCATGCCGTGAGCTCACACCAGGCTGCTCACTGGAACTTCTAAGAATTCCCAGGGTGATACCTCCCATTCTGGAGGACATTGTTACTGTGCTTTTACTATCCTCTCCTTCTTCAAGTTGTTGCCATGACAGAGGTTCTGACCTCTCTAGTTCTGAGAGGCATCTGCCCCTTAGAGCCCAGCTGTCCTTAGCTGGTGGCCACCACTGCCACCCATACTCAGCCTCATGGAAAGAATAGTTCCCTCTCTCGCTTCCCACAGCTCAACTGAGACAATGTGCTGACTGTGAATCAGGTATTGCTAGAACCTTGGGGTAATTGAAGCGCCACACAGAGGTGACATGGCTGCACTTGAAGGGCTGAGCAGTCACCCCTACAGGTTTGGTCACCTGCACGGTCACCATTCTGCCCTCAGCAGGCTTATTGGGCACAGGGTGCCCCACCACCACCCACTGCCCAGAGCTCACCAGTGAGAATTCCCACATGGCTCCACACCTTGGAATCAAGGCCAAACAAGACCCAGAGGAAGAAAATCCTACTTCCCTCAGTCTCAATTGCCCTCTTTTCCTTTTCTGGGATTAAACTTTTTTCAGGATGACTAACAGTAGGAGCAAGGTGACTCAATGGTAAAAAATCTGCCAAGCAGGAGGTGTGGGTTCAATCCTGGGTAGGGAAGATCCCTGAGAGAAGGGAATGGCAACCCACTCCAGTATTCTTGCCTGGGAAATCCCATGGACAGAGGAGCCTGGTGGGTTTCAATCCACGGGGTCACAAGAGTCAGACACGACTTAGTGACTAAACTACAACAAACAGTAGGAACATCCATTTGTTCAGAAGAAAACATATCCATTCCCCCCAACAAGGTCTAGTCGCCACCAGCCAATACCAGTAGAGTAATTAACAGTACATTTCACAAAATCTAGCCCGTTCAGTTTCTGGTGCCATCAAGGATTAATCTAGGCTGACAAATATTGTCCACATATGAGGTACCCATGGGGGTTGCAGAGGCTGGGAGAGGGGGCCGAGGAGTTAGGATGTAAGGGGCACAAGAGCTTTACTTGGAGAAGATAAAGCTGTTCCAGTTGATGGGGGTGGTTGCACAATAATGTGAAGATATTTAATGCCACGCTTTAAAAAATGATTAAAATGGGGCTTCCCTGGTGGTCCAGTGGGTAAAGTGTCCGCCTTGCAGTGCAAGGGGCACCAGTTTGATCCCTGGCCCAGGAAGATCTCATGTACTGCAGAGCAGCTGGACCAATATGACCAATTACGAGCCAGCACTCTAGAGCGCACGCACCCAGAGCCGGTGCTCTGCAGCGAGAGAGGTCACTGCAATGGGAGGCCCACACAGGCCAAAGAATAAAGATGGATGAAAATAAATAAATAAATAAGGCCAAAATAAAAGATTAAAATGGTAATTTCTATGTTATGTATGTGTGCGCGTGCTCAGTCGCGTCTGTCGTGCCTCACTCTCTGTGCAACCTTGTGGACTCTAGCCCTCCCGGCTCTTCTGTCCGTGGGATTCTCCAGGCAAGAGTACTGGAGTGAACTGCCCTCCTCCAGGGGATCTTCCCGCCCAGAGATCAAATCCAAGTCTCCTGAGTCTGCACCGAAAGCAGATTCTTTACCTTCGAGGCAATGGGAAGGCCCTGTGTTATGTGTGTTTTACCACAATTACAAAAGAAAAGAATTCACTCAGGCTGTGCTGTGCCAGTCTGGGCTGGTTCCTGTCCTCATCTCCCCCTGGTGGGACCAGGCCCTTGGGCAGAGCCCAGCTCTGTGAGCCTGCCTGGCACGAAAGGTATACAACCGTCTTCCAAGAACAACAAATCTTTCCTGCTCAGGCTAAAATTGCATTTGGGGAGAAAACAATTTTTTTCTGACTCTGCAAGGGTACAGTTGTCTAGTACTAATAGCTGCCCTCAGGGCATGGGGTCTCTCTGAGAACCACAGCTGAGCTTGTGCTCACTTCATGGTTCAGGGACCCAAAGGTCCCTCTGGGCTGATTTTCTCAAAACAAAACAAAACAAAAGGCATGCCCCAGGGCATGTAGAGCCTCAACTTCCTGTGCCTGCAGGGACTTCCCTCATGGTCTAGTGGGTAAGACTCCATGCTTCCAATGCAAGGAGCCAGAGTTCAATCCCTGGTCAGGAAACTAAGATCCTGCATTCATGGTGCAACTAAGAAGCCTTGAAGCCATGTTGTAAGGAAGCTCCCGCAAACCGTAACTAACACTTAGGGCAGCCAAAGTAAATAAATACATATTCTCACAAAAATAAGAACTGTAGGCAACTTTTTCGTGTCCACAATAAAATAGCCAGGCTCCATGAGCACATGTTTCCAGAGAAGAAGACTGAGAAGCTATCAACATCTCAATAGATTTGACAGAGCAAACTGAAATTCAAAGAAATTTTAGCCTTCCCTCTGGCTACAGTCTCCTTCCCTTCAGGATGATTTGTTCTCTGCCTTTTAGCCCTAAGGAGCATTTTTATGGGAAAGTTTGGTAAGGCTGATCCAGCATCAGCTTTGACTGGGTCTGCCTGTTCTGGAGAAGTCCCAGGTTGAAGTCCTCCTGGCTAGAGATGACTCACTCAGAAACCTGAGACACATACACTGTTGAACAGCTTAATATTCTCCCTTTATGCATGTTGATTACAGTGACTCTAACGGGAGTTACTCTCAAGAGGAAGGGAACAGAACCACCTTGTGTGCTGCAATGAAATCTCACAAGCAGAATTTGCCAGTGTGGTTTACAAGCCTTCCCCTGAAACTGTGTATTCAGCACAACATGTCTGGCCGGGGATGCCAAATCCCCCATCAGTTCTCAGTAGACCTCAGTGGGGCTCTGGAGTTCACACATTCACCAAACGAAAAGAGAACTCTTAAGATGTCGCTATGAATTACCTTAAAGGTTCTCTTAGGATAGGATTCTCTTAAGCAAGACGAAACATTTGAGCGCCAATTGAATCTGGGCCTAAATTGGTAGATTTTGCTTACTGCTACTAAAAAGATCGTCTGCTGCCGCAACGTTCTGAGAAGTTTTTGTAAGGAAATTAGCTGTTACTGTGCTTGACTGCCCAGCATCTAAGTATTTGCATTTCAGAATCCACCCCACCCCAGTGCCCTCTTTTTGAGGGAAACGTTTGTCTTAAAGAGAAAGGAAGAAAATGCCAGAGACTCACTCTCCCAGACTCCATGGAAGGTCAGGCAGTGGCGCAGCCTCTTCCGGCCAGAGGGCTCCAGCCTCAGCTTTCCACTGGAGGCTGGTGAGGTGAAGAGACAGGCCCAAGGCAGCATCTGCACTGATGCTGCCCAAGCTCAAGAAGCACCCTCCAGCCAGCACTCCTGCCAGGGGCATCCCCAGGTGCCGGGTATGATTCTGGCAGTTGTTCCTGGCTGGTCCTTCTCCAAACCCAGTTCTCCAACCCTCCTGGTGATTCTATCAATTACTCAATATCCTTTCTCTGAAAGTCCCTTTCTACTAAAAATAAACCAGAGTCACTTCATGTTGCCTGAAGCTAAAATTCTCAAATGAACTATTCTACCTGCCTAACACACAGTGCTGTGTACAAGGGAATTTTGGTTTAGATGAAACCATTTTGCCCCAAAACATACCAGGGTGCTTTTAAAATGATACTTGATTCTCTAAAAACATCAGTAGTAAGCCTTTGTTTCCCAAAGCACAGATTGTGAAGGAGGAGAGGAGAGGAAGAAGAATGAATGTTATAAAGATAGAAAATATTTCCCAGTGGTCTGGGGAATCAATGTACCTAACAACGGATGCCTAAAACTCAGAGAATGCCAGACAGGAGGAAGCTCCCAGGCCAGGGCACGCAGGAGCCAGAGGGGGAGGGTCAAAAGGAAGAGGCTCCTGGTTCTCCCTTTCTTCCTTATCCATCTGCTCTCAGCGTCGCCAGGACAGTACATCACCCATCAGTACAAACAGAGCAGGGGGCCCCTTGCGGGCTCCTGTCATGACTCACAGCAACAAGCCATAGGACTTGCCTTCGAAACTTTGGTCCTATGCAGCCACTATGGAAAACAGGATGGAGATTCCTCATAGAACTAAAGGTTACTGTATGACCCAGCAATCCCATTCCTGGGCATACATCCAAGCAAAACCATAATTTAAAATTCACACGCACCCCTAAATTCATAGAAGCACAATTCACAATGCTCAGGACATGGAAACAACCTAGATGTCCATCGACAGATGAATAAGTAAAGGAGACTGGCACACATACAGAATGGAATGCTACTCAGCCGTAAAAAAGAATGAAATAATGCCATTTGCTGCAACGTGGATGCAACTAGAGATTATTATACTAAGTGAAACAGATCAGAAAGGCAAAAACCATATGACAGTACTTATATGGGGAATCTAAAATATGGCACAAATGAGCCCATCTATGAAACAGAAACATACTCACAGACTTGGCAACCTGGTTGCCAAGTGGGGAACAAAACGGGGAGGAAGGGACTGGGAGGGTGGGATTGGTAAACGTAACCTACTACATTTAGAAGAGATAAACAAGGCCCTACTGTACAGCACAGGGAATTATAGCCAACACCCTGGGACAAACCATGATGGAAAAGAATACAAAAAGGAATGTACATATGTGTGTAATTGAGTCACTTAGCTATACAGCAGGAATTAACACAACATTGTACATCAACTCTATTCATTAAACCACAGAGCTGGCACCAGCTGTGAGCCACTGCCTGTGATTCTCTCATGCTTGTGGTCCCATGGGGCTTCAGTTTCAGAAAGAGAAAAATACCATGTATTAATGCATATGAGTGGAATCCAGGAAAATGCAACAGACAAACCTGTTAGCAGGGCAGGAATAAAAGATGCAGAGGTAGAGGATGGACCTGGAGACACAGTGGGTTAAGCAGAGGGTGGGACAAATTGGGAGATTAGGGCTGACATGTATATACCCTATTGTGTAGCTAGTGGGAACCTGCTGTATAGCACAGGGAGCTCAGCTCCGTGCTCTGTGAGGACCTAGAAGCATGGAATGGGGGTGGAGGGAGACTTAAGAGGAGGGAGATACATGTATACATATAAAGGATTCACTTCATTGTACAACAGAAATTACCATACATTGTGAAGCAATTATACTACAATAAAAAATAAATAAAATGGGGGGAGGGGTGTGAATTAAAACAGTGATTCTCAGATCCCAGTGCAAGAACTAGTTCTGGACTAGGAAGAAGTTTTACTTTTTCACAGGTTTATGTAGAAATAAGAGAACACTTCCCACAGATGCAATGAGCTTTACATTAAGCTAGTTGATTTCTATCAAAACACTAAGTTACCTTTTGTTTAATATATAATGTAATTATAATATGTGAACTGAAAAAAAGTAAAAGTGTTGCATTAGTCACTCAGCTGTGTCTGACCCCGTGGATAAGTGAAACAGATCAGAAAGGCAAAAACCAAAAATGAAAAAAAGTACTTATATGGGGAATCTAAAATATGGCACAAATGAGCCCATCTATGAAACAGAAACATACTCACAGACTTGGCAACCTGGTTGCCAAGTGGGGAACAAAACGGGGAGGAAGGGACTGGGAGGGTGGGATTGGTAAACGTAACCTACTACATTTAGAAGAGATAAACAAGGCCCTACTGTACAGCACAGGGAATTATAGCCAACACCCTGGGACAAACCATGATGGAAAAGAATACAAAAAGGAATGTACATATGTGTGTAATTGAGTCACTTAGCTATACAGCAGGAATTAACACAACATTGTACATCAACTCTATTCATTAAACCACAGAGCTGGCACCAGCTGTGAGCCACTGCCTGTGATTCTCTCATGCTTGTGGTCCCATGGGGCTTCAGTTTCAGAAAGAGAAAAATACCATGTATTAATGCATATGAGTGGAATCCAGGAAAATGCAACAGACAAACCTGTTAGCAGGGCAGGAATAGAGAGATGCAGAGGTAGAGGATGGACCTGGAGACACAGTGGGTTAAGCAGAGGGTGGGACAAATTGGGAGATTAGGGCTGACATGTATATACCCTATTGTGTAGCTAGTGGGAACCTGCTGTATAGCACAGGGAGCTCAGCTCCGTGCTCTGTGAGGACCTAGAAGCATGGAATGGGGGTGGAGGGAGACTTAAGAGGAGGGAGATACATGTATACATATAAAGGATTCACTTCATTGTACAACAGAAATTACCATACATTGTGAAGCAATTATACTACAATAAAAAATAAATAAAATGGGGGGAGGGGTGTGAATTAAAACAGTGATTCTCAGATCCCAGTGCAAGAACTAGTTCTGGACTAGGAAGAAGTTTTACTTTTTCACAGGTTTATGTAGAAATAAGAGAACACTTCCCACAGATGCAATGAGCTTTACATTAAGCTAGTTGATTTCTATCAAAACACTAAGTTACCTTTTGTTTAATATATAATGTAATTATAATATGTGAACTGAAAAAAAGTAAAAGTGTTGCATTAGTCACTCAGCTGTGTCTGACCCCGTGGACTGTTGCCCAACAGGCTCCTCTGTGCATGGGATGCTCCAGGCAAGAATACTGGGGTGGGCTGCCATTTCCTTCTCCAGGGGATCTTCCCAACCCAGGGACTGAATCCATTCAATCTCCTGCATTGCAAGCAGATTCTTTACCATCTGAGCCACCGGAGAAGCCCCAATTATAATATGTAATGTAATTATAATATATAATGTAACAGGAGAGTGATCGTGAATAATAGGTGCTCTTAATTGGCAGCTCCATATAGGTCTTCCAAATCTGTTTTAGGAATTTTATCCAATCCCCAAATCCAAAATCTAAAAACCTGGAAACTGTTAGGTTCACTAAACTCTAGGTTTCCTTCTCCTCTGAACTTCTGTGTCTATGCATGTGACTCAGTGAAGTACATGGGGAGTAAATAGTCAAGAGT
Organism: Tragulus kanchil; assembly: GCA_022376925.1. Taxonomy (NCBI): domain Eukaryota; kingdom Metazoa; phylum Chordata; class Mammalia; order Artiodactyla; family Tragulidae; genus Tragulus; species Tragulus kanchil. The sequence goes on along the minus strand of JAIOJX010000028.1, from coordinate 38,108,297 downwards.
CAGACTTTAATAAAATAAACTGAGTGTAATACTCATGCAATGATGTATTCTTACGGCATTGGTTGAATTTAATTAATACGCCTGTCTTTGTCCCATTATCTGCTATAAGGGGATGTGAGCAAAGACAGCCGCCCTTCAGCCTATGGTGAACAGTTAACTTTGACTTCAGCTAACTGCCTGCATTCTTTCAGAAAACCTTGAGAGAAGGACAATATTCTGACCTTTTACCTAGTTAGCAGTCAGCATTTGTGCTATTACTAGTTGGGCCGGCTGCTTCCCAGACCTGACTTGCTGCCAGAGCTGGACCCATGCTTAGCACGTGTCACCTGGACCCATTTCAGAAATAGCTAGGGGGTGACTTCAATGCCAGGCCCCTCAGCCTGTGAGATTGTGTTCTGAGAACAGTAGGCTATTTCAGAGTCTGTTTGTGAGTTGCTTATAATGTTTATTTCCATTCACCCCAGGACCTGCTAGGGATAAAGAAATGATAGGAATCTTAATTTATGCTGATATTTAAATATCACTGCACTCAGAATGATAGTGAAGATGTTCATCACTCAGTTGTGCCCGACTCTTTCTGGCCCCATGGAGAGGAGCCCGCCAGGCTCCTCTGTCCATGGAATTCTCCAGGCAAGAGCACTGGAGTGGGTTCTCATTCCCTTCTCCAGGAGATCTTCCTGACTCAGGGATAAAACCCTGGTATCCCACATTGTACACAGATTCTTTACCGCCTGGGCCATCTGGGACACTTAAACATGAAGCTTTACTTATTGAAAAAAGTCTATTATTTAGTTTCTTGGTTTTGCCTGAGTATCCCAATTTTCCACTCAAAGTATAAGAAGATCTAAACTCTTCCTGAGTTCTACTCTAAGCTAGGTTCTTCCTTTTTAAGAAATTGTGTCCCTTTCATCCTGAGGGCTTATCTCAATCTGTAAAGGGATGTGATTACAGTCACCCCCAGACCTGTAGGTTCTATGTCTGCGGACTCAGCCTCCTCAGCTGTAGATGGCCGACTGTACCACCCTGTTTTACATAAGGGACTTGAGAATCTATGGATTTCGGTACCAAGGGGGTCCTAGAACCAATTCCATGAGGACACCTAGGGATGACTGCACATTAAGTTCATCTGTGTGGTTATTGGAAGCATAGCCATCATTTGTTCTAGGTGCAAAATACCAAAAGATTCAGGATCAGATGCAATTCTGTTTACCTCTGCACACCCAGCACTACAAGCCCGGCACACAGAAAGCATTCTGTAAAAGTTCACTGATTGAATAAGCAAGATGAAGTGCCAGGGAACAGGTCTCTGCCTAGGAGCAAGTTATGGAAAAATACTTGTTTATTCTCAACAAACAACTTTCTGCTACTCTGTGGCTTCAATTCAATGACCTGAAGTATATACTAAAAACAAGTCAAGGTGCTGCTGCTGTTTGGAAACTGATTATCAGGGAAAAGTCAACTGACAATATTGGCTATGTTCCCTCTGTTGTACTGCATATCTTTATACCTAACAGTTTGTTCCTCTTAATCTCCTACCCCTATCTCGCCCCTCCTCCCTTCCCTCTCTCCACTGGTAACCGCAGTTTGTTCTCTCGTCTATTGAGTCTGCTTCTTTTCTGTCATCTTTACGAGTGTGTTGTATTTTTAAAATTCCACACATAAGTAAGATCATCCAGTATCTGTCTTTGTCTGTCGAGCCCGCCAGGCTCCTCTGTCCATGGAATTCTCCAGGCAAGAGCACTGGAGTGGGTTCTCATTCCCTTCTCCAGGAGATCTTCCTGACTCAGGGATAAAACCCTGGTATCCCACATTGTACACAGATTCTTTACCGCCTGGGCCATCTGGGACACTTAAACATGAAGCTTTACTTATTGAAAAAAGTCTATTATTTAGTTTCTTGGTTTTGCCTGAGTATCCCAATTTTCCACTCAAAGTATAAGAAGATCTAAACTCTTCCTGAGTTCTACTCTAAGCTAGGTTCTTCCTTTTTAAGAAATTGTGTCCCTTTCATCCTGAGGGCTTATCTCAATCTGTAAAGGGATGTGATTACAGTCACCCCCAGACCTGTAGGTTCTATGTCTGCGGACTCAGCCTCCTCAGCTGTAGATGGCCGACTGTACCACCCTGTTTTACATAAGGGACTTGAGAATCTATGGATTTCGGTACCAAGGGGGTCCTAGAACCAATTCCATGAGGACACCTAGGGATGACTGCACATTAAGTTCATCTGTGTGGTTATTGGAAGCATAGCCATCATTTGTTCTAGGTGCAAAATACCAAAAGATTCAGGATCAGATGCAATTCTGTTTACCTCTGCACACCCAGCACTACACGCCCGGCACACAGAAAGCATTCTGTAAAAGTTCACTGATTGAATAAGCAAGATGAAGTGCCAGGGAACAGGTCTCTGCCTAGGAGCAAGTTATGGAAAAATACTTGTTTATTCTCAACAAACAACTTTCTGCTACTCTGTGGCTTCAATTCAATGACCTGAAGTATATACTAAAAACAAGTCAAGGTGCTGCTGCTGTTTGGAAACTGATTATCAGGGAAAAGTCAACTGACAATATTGGCTATGTTCCCTCTGTTGTACTGCATATCTTTATACCTAACAGTTTGTTCCTCTTAATCTCCTACCCCTATCTCGCCCCTCCTCCCTTCCCTCTCTCCACTGGTAACCGCAGTTTGTTCTCTACGTCTATTGAGTCTGCTTCTTTTCTGTCATCTTTACGAGTGTGTTGTATTTTTAAAATTCCACACATAAGTAAGATCATCCAGTATCTGTCTTTGTCTGTCTGGTTGGTTGCACTGAGCCTATTGTGTAGCCCTGGTGGTACAGTGGTTAAAGACTCTGTCATCCCAATGCAGGGACCTGGGTTTGATCCCTGGTCAGGGAGGTAGACACTACATGCCACAATTAAAGATTCTGAATGCCACAATTAAAGATTCTGAATGCCACAACTAAGACCCGGTGCAGCAAAGTAATTAAATCCATAAATAATAAATATTAAAAACATAATGAGTAGGCTCCTTTTAGAACCACAGTTTGGAGGAGGAGAGGCCTACCTTGTTCTGCAAGGAGCAGCCCTGCTCCAGGGACAGGGAGGTTCTGGGGACAAGCCAAAAGTCCTTCCAGGTCACTGAGGAGGCAATGCCAAAGCAAGGCCTGGCACTGGCTTGGTCCTGGCAGGTGCAGCTAGGTACGTGCAAACCACCAGAGATCACTTTTAGTGCAAAGAAACCTGGCCTCCAGATCATGAGGGCCTCGTGCCTGGCCATGCCTTGGCTGGGAATTTGCCTCAGCTTTCCCTTCAAGCACTGGTGTGAGGGCCGCATTCCAGAGTCCAAAGTGGAGAAGCCGTCCTGGGCGCACCTTGTCAAGGACAACTTCCCCTTAGCTGCCTCCAGACACGATGGAGCCAGAGAGACTCTAAAGGTAGGAGGGGTCATCCTGGTTACCTGACAACATAGGGGGCTCTGGGAAATTCTCCTTGTCCCTGTGGACACTATCCAACTCGAGTGCTCCCAGCTGGTCTTTCCCCACTAGCGATCGGGTTCAGCCTAGAAGGTAAACCACATTTGATTAGGTTTGTTGTTTTGAGGTTGTGACTCAGGCTGGGGTCCCTTCCAAACTTAGCACCCTTTCTTGGAAGCAATGGTTAAGTTTATGAGCGTAAGTTTTAAAAAATGATATTAGCCTTGGATATCCAATTGTAAAGATCACTGTTGCTTATGTGATAATCTGGTGCACACGAGGTAAACCAGTTTTCTAGAAGGGCACTGAGGCTGGTAAAATAACAAGGCCAGTGGTTCACCCAGGATCTGGAGGGCTGTCTAGACAGCATCTTCCCTAGCTTGTATATGGAATATGAACTGAGCAGAGGTTAATTCACCTCCATTGGTTGCCTGTCAAGGAGCAGAGAGCAGGACCTAAGTGAATGGACTTTGGAAAGAGAGAGAAAGATATAGAGAGATAGAGATAGAGATAGAGAGAAAGAAAGAGAGATAGAGAGAGATAAAGAGAGGAACAAGGTGCACCTTGGGTAGGGCAAAGTTAGCGATGAGGGCTGAAGACTTGAACCCCGTGTACAATGTGGTCACATTGTCATTAACAGAGGCCATATCAACTTGATTTACTATCAGAAAAAAAGCGTTCTATGGCGACTTCCACCTCATATCTCCCCTGAACACAAAGAATCCTTTCACCTGAAAATGCCAACTATTGACCTGTGTTATTTTTCATTCTTTTTTTTTTTTAAAAGATTTATTTATTTATTTATTTTGGGCGGAGGTCGGGTTGGGGAGGGAGGGGAGCGGACGAGCCACTTCTATTGGTCTTTCATTTCTCTATTTTCATCTGTCTTTGTTCTTTGGCTCCTGTGGGCCTCCCATCGCGGTGGCGTCTGTTATCGCAGAGCACCATGTGGCTCTGACCCCCTACCCTCAACTCCAGCCACAGCTGGCTGGACCAGGGTGGATACCTGACTCAAGGACAGCCAAACCATGAGCTGGCCAGGGTGGGCTTCTCCAAAAACCTTACCCTGGTTTCACTGTGACTCACTGACCCCATCAGGTCTTCCTTCAGGGAGGCATACAAAAGTGGAAAGCAGGTAGGAGGAGTATTAGTCTAAGGAGAGAAGCAAGGAATCAAAAGCTGGAGGAAGCAGGACTCATGCACAAACAAGAGGCACAGAGGAAATGAAGGGGAATTGACAGAGTTTAGCTAGTGGTAGGAGAGAGAGACAGACACTAAGGTCATATTAGTCCCCTAGCTTCATGAGAGAAAGGACCATGTGCCTTTCTCTGTGCCTGGAGAGAAACAGGGCCTGGTACATGGAAGCCATCCAATAAGATTTTAGATTGACTGACAGACAGGGTAAGAGACATAGACGAGGAGGGGCAGATGACCTGGCCCTCTGCAGAGCTCTGAGTGGGTAACGGCCTCCATCTTCCCCACACGGTCCCCAGTCCAGGCTCCCTCCTGTGCAGACAAGACTCCTGTTCTCCTCATTGCACCACAGGTCCTTCCAGTAAATCTCACCCTTCCTATTCTTCAAATCTCAGAGTCCAACAGAGCAGTGTACAACAAAGAACAGAACAAACATCATCCATGAGCCAGAGACGACCATCCTGAAAACATATTTCCTGTTCCATTATGTTTATGCCAAACAAGTAAAATACTTCCGTATCCTAAATGACTCTTTAAAATATGGTTTCACGCTCACACCATTAGTGGAAATGTAAACTGATACAGCCACTATGGAAGACAGTATGGAGATTCCTTTTAAAACTAGGAATAGAGCCACCACATGATGCAGCAATTCCACTACTAGGCATATACCCTGAGGAAATCAAAATTGAAAAAGACACATGTGCCCCACTCTTCATTGTAGCACTATTTACAATAGCTAGAACATGGAAGCAACCTAGATGTCCATCGACAGATGAATAGATAAAGAAGCCGTGATACATATATACAATGGAATATTACACAGCCATAAAAGAAATGCATTTGAGTCAGTCCTAATGAGGTGGATGAACCTAGAGCCTATTTTACAGAGTGAAGTAAATTAGAGGGAGAAAGATAAGTATTGTATACTAGTACGTATATGTGGAATCTAGAAAGAGGGTACTGATAAGTATATGCAGAGCAGCAATGGAGAAATAGCCATAGAGAACAGACTTATGGATACTGGAAGGAGGGAGGAATGGGTGAGAAGTATGGAAAGAGTAACATGGAAACTCACAACTACCATATGTAAAATAGACAACAAATGGGAATCTGCTGTAAGACTCAGGGAACTCAAACATGGGCTCAAACAACCTAGAGGGGTGGGATGGGCAGGGAGATGGGAAGGAAGTTCAAGAGGGAGGGGACATGTGTACACCTGTGGCTGATTCAGGTTGATGTGTGGTAGTATACAACAAAAATCTGTAAGAAAAATACAAAAAAATAAATAAATAAAAGGAAACATGGCCTCAGTGACGGCACTTTGTCCTTTCAGTATACTGAGTATTGCATGTGAAACACTGAGGTTATTTCTGAAAGAGAGCTTCATGCCTGACGCCCTGCTGTCCACACAAAGACCTGTCCCTGAATGTTTGCAGCAGCATTATTCTCAGTGTCCACCAAACACCAGAAACAACCCAAATGCACAATAACAAGAAAATGAACCAACAAACTCTGGCACATCCACATGGGCAGATGCCTTTCAGAAACACAAAGGAACAAACCCCCTGTGGACACAGCATTGTGGATACACGCTGGAAACACTATACGAAGTGGAAGTAGCCAGACAGAAAAGGCTACGCACGTATGTGACTCCATTTATACGGTCTTCACGGAAAGGCAAAACTATAGGATGAAAAATACCTCAGTGGCCTCTGGGGCAGAAGGAACTGAGCAAAGGTCAGCCCAGGCGATCTTTCTGGAAAGATGAAAAAATGTTTGACTATACTGATGTTTACATGACTATATACATTGATATAACTAATCCAGCTGTATACATAGTAAGAGTAACTTTTATGGTATGTGAATGATACCCCTATCATCCACAAATTGGCACTTACCAATTGCACTGCCAACGATTGAACAACAAAGGCACTGGCCATCTGCCTATGCTGAGATTGAAACTTGGTGGGCCAGGTCTTTGGATAGGTGGATGTTTTTAGGAATGGATTTCATGATCTCAATCCTTGTATCTCCTCATATCTAGAAAAAAACACGAAATCCCTTCATGGTGACATCAGAGCCTCAAGACTGACAGGAAACTCTTTGGAAAGTGAGTGTTTAATAGTATTGAACTCCACCTTCATCAAAACCTTATATATTGACCTTCCCCCACTACCTCTTTGGAGCAGTCTCTCAGAGCTACCTCCTTGGCTGCAATCATCATTTTGCCCCAAATAAAACTTAATTTACAACTCTCAAGTTGTACATCTTTTTTAGTCAACAACACCAATAAATATGAACCTCTCCCCAAAAGTAATACTGTCATACAGAAAGTCCCATCTACGGGTTGCCTTTTGAACACCTATGAGTGTATCCTTCGGAAAAATTTCGAGAAGCAGAATTCCTGGATAAAGGCATATGCACAGTGTAAGTGTAGTTTATTAAAAACTTAAACAGCCATGTGAGGTTAGTGGCTACCATGTGGGCCAGCACAACTCTAGAACACATCTGACCCCTGACTACAGGAGCAGTGGTAGCCAGCGCCCAGTCAGCCTGGCCGCAGGGCCTAGGCCTGGTTACTCTCTGCCTCATACTCTAGGGTCAGGACACAGAGTGCATTTGCTCTTGGCACTGGAGTACCTGGCTGTGTCCCCTCCCTTGATTCTCCCTCCTTGCTCCTGGGTGCCTGCACTACTCGCTAGAGCCCTCTCGGGACTGGGTGCTTGGCACCTTGGCAGTTTGGAGGCCAGGCCTTCAGGAATCTGAAGGATACCAGGCCTTCTCCATTTGCATCCCCTTAGGCCATCTGTCTTCCTACTGTTTGGGCTTCTGCCTTGCTGACTGCTAGGACTTGCCTCTCTAGAAGCCTAACTCACCCATGGTCATCATTGGAAGGAGAATCTTTATCATCTTTTTCAACCATCTTTTTTATCTTTTATTCCAAGTATCAACCCTCATCTTTGAAAACTGACTTCGCCCTTGGAATCTCCTCCTGAATTCTGATGCTACCCACACCCAGGTGTGTCAGAAGGCTGTGTGGGGAGAGGGGAATCAAGGGGAGATGAGCAGTCATACACACGATGCTCCCCTCCACCCCCAGAAGGCCAGGCTTTGCTGAAAGGGAAACATGGACACAACCCACCTGGATGATCTGGTTTAAAGAGTGTTCCTTAGTCAGATCAGTGTGAAGTCCCACAGGCACCTCCCTGCCCAGCTCCCAGCTGCCTCCTTGCAGTGGGGGACATCATCCGCCAGCCCCTGGGCACATGGTCAGAATCTTCAAGAGAGAAAGAGGGAGAGGCCCCCTTTTCTGCCCAGCCAAGGTCACCAACCACCTCCAAGCTTCGACTGTGAGAGCGCCTGTGGGTCTCCCCCAGGTAATAACACTGGAAAAGCCCCTCAGAGAAGTCCTGCTCTGCCCACATGCTATACCCTTCTCTCGTGGTCTCTCCAGACAAGGCTTCTGTGCACGATGGTCACCTCGCATCCCAAGGAGGACGCATGTGGACTGGGGTGCAGGTGAGACACGAATCAGGGTGACTGGCTCACATGTCGCCTTTCTCCCTGTCCCCACGGGCCACAGCCTCCCTAGTTGGCTCTTCCACCATCAGTGGAGCCAGTGGGGCAGGAGGCCTTTCGTTACTCAGGACATCTAAGTTATCTGATAGGCAGAAGCACATCTTGGGCAAGAAAGGGTACGTGGCCATTGTCCTACATGAGCAGTCTCCAAAAACGATAAGCTATGTAGAGATAATATATTTCACTGCTGACATGGCCAATATAGTGAACAGACGCTGGAGAGGAAGAAGTATGGGTGTGGACTGGAGCAGGGGGCCTGGATGCACACAGAATTGGGGGGTACCTCGTGTTCACAGTCATCTCCCCATGCCCAGTGTGGTCCCTGTCCTCAGCTGTGCCCCTCCAGTTGCACAGAGGAGGGTGAATTCATAATAATGGGGGATAAAAGAGGGAGATCATCTGGAAAACCAAATGCTGTATTAAAGGGGTTTCTAAACAGTGGCCACAAAACTACTCTGTGAGTCTGTCATCTGCCAGAGGCCGGCCCCTTAGCAACTCCGCCATCAGCCTCAAGACCTCTGAAGGGAGAACGACTACTGAAATGTAATCGGCTCTGTGTGGGGTGCTTTATATACAGACCCTCCTGGCTTCTATTGCCATGAAAAGATGCTGAATATTCAGATTGTATATATTTTTCCAGTAAAATGTGGCATTTTGAGTTTAGCTACATAGAACGTAACCCAGCGTGACTCGGGTACAGGAGGCTCTGAACGAGGTCATCTTCCCGTTACAGGATCCAGCACGTTCCTCACAGAGCACCATCAGGGGAGGGAGGTCTGGAAGAAGACAAAGATCTTCTAAAAGATCTGTTCAGTCTTCCTCTGCTGCTTCAGAAGGTGTAGGAGGTCCTCACAGAGGACACCCGCCCAAAGCTGCCAGAGACACAGGTAACCAGGCTGAGTCTAACAGTGGACACTAGGACCTGCACATCGGCCTCTGTTCTATAGATGCAGAGCATATAATGTGGACAATGTTTGGTTCTATAAGCTGAAAAGTCTGGTTTTCAGTTGAAATTTTAGTACAAGGATGTCCCATCCACCCCATGGAGCAGATGGTTAATACTGTACTTGTGATCCCTGGTTGCAACTGATTACACCTTATTATACCGAGAGGTGCTGAGATCCAGTGGGCGGTTCAGACTTAAGATAACTCCTGCAGCTTTTACAGGTCTGACGATGAGAAGGACTTAACTCACCCCAGGAGCTTCAGATGCTCCACGGCCCCCAGTCATCGCCACAGCTTGTGCAGAGCCTGGCTGAGCGCCACCTCACCATTTCCACGGTTTCTGGGACGCCCCACCTGGGTTGGCCACAAGCCTTCCCAGCTTACTTGCGTCAGCTCGGGCTTCTCATCTCCCTCAGAAGCCCAATGGCATCCACCCTCTCATTGGAAGCTCCGAGTAATCCTTTCTCTTTGCTCCCCTCCCTCCCCTGCCAGCTGGTCCCCAAGCCCAAGGATGCTGGGCCAGAACACCACTCAGCTACACCTCCTCGTTTTCAGGCTTCCACCTTCCTGACTGGCTCACTGCAAAAACCCTTGAGTCAGCCTCCCTGCCTCCAGGCTCCGAGCCTTCCACCCTCCTCCTTGTCTAAGAGTCTTTCTTCTTGAGATTGCTTAAAAGCTTTCAAAAGACGGCTTTTAAACTCAAGAAGGGGAAACAAAGCCTTTCCAGGTCTGCCCTCCAGGCTAACCTAAGAGTCCCATCTCCTGCCGGTCCCCAGACTCCTAACCCTCTGCCTTGCTGAGCTGTGCTTCAGGCCCCGCTTCCTGTGCGCCCCCGAGTTTGCTCTGCCTCACACGTGTTTCTCAACCATCTGATACACTACTCATCCTTTGAGATCCTCCTATGAAACATGCCCAACTCTGTAACAACAGCACCTCTTAAAGTTCTTAAATAATTTTGTGTCTTCATGTGTGTGCATGTGTGTGTATATATTCCACTAGACTCTGAGCTCCAGATGGCAGTGGGGGAGGGGAGGACTCACACCTGGGGCATGCTGTCTAGCACAGAGCATATAATGTGGACAATGTTTGGTTCTATAAGCTGAAAAGTCTGGTTTTCAGTTGAAATTTTAGTACAAGGATGTCCCATCCACCCCATGGAGCAGATGGTTAATACTGTACTTGTGATCCCTGGTTGCAACTGATTACACCTTATTATACCGAGAGGTGCTGAGATCCAGTGGGCGGTTCAGACTTAAGATAACTCCTGCAGCTTTTACAGGTCTGACGATGAGAAGGACTTAACTCACCCCAGGAGCTTCAGATGCTCCACGGCCCCCAGTCATCGCCACAGCTTGTGCAGAGCCTGGCTGAGCGCCACCTCACCATTTCCACGGTTTCTGGGACGCCCCACCTGGGTTGGCCACAAGCCTTCCCAGCTTACTTGCGTCAGCTCGGGCTTCTCATCTCCCTCAGAAGCCCAATGGCATCCACCCTCTCATTGGAAGCTCCGAGTAATCCTTTCTCTTTGCTCCCCTCCCTCCCCTGCCAGCTGGTCCCCAAGCCCAAGGATGCTGGGCCAGAACACCACTCAGCTACACCTCCTCGTTTTCAGGCTTCCACCTTCCTGACTGGCTCACTGCAAAAACCCTTGAGTCAGCCTCCCTGCCTCCAGGCTCGGAGCCTTCCACCCTCCTCCTTGTCTAAGAGTCTTTCTTCTTGAGATTGCTTAAAAGCTTTCAAAAGACGGCTTTTAAACTCAAGAAGGGGAAACAAAGCCTTTCCAGGTCTGCCCTCCAGGCTAACCTAAGAGTCCCATCTCCTGCCGGTCCCCAGACTCCTAACCCTCTGCCTTGCTGAGCTGTGCTTCAGGCCCCGCTTCCTGTGCGCCCCCGAGTTTGCTCTGCCTCACACGTGTTTCTCAACCATCTGATACACTACTCATCCTTTGAGATCCTCCTATGAAACATGCCCAACTCTGTAACAACAGCACCTCTTAAAGTTCTTAAATAATTTTGTGTCTTCATGTGTGTGCATGTGTGTGTATATATTCCACTAGACTCTGAGCTCCAGATGGCAGTGGGGGGAGGGGGGAGGACTCACACCTGGGGCATGCTGTCTAGCACAGAGTGGAAACCACATACCTGGCCTATCAATTCTCATCCATGCAGATCTGAGCAGTTCTTGCCTGGGAAATCCCATGGACAAAGGAGCCTAGCGGGCTACAGTCCACGGGGTCTCAATGAGTCAGACATGACTGAGTGACTAAACAACAGCAACAAATCTAGCTAAGACAGAGGTCTAGAAAAGTTATTCATTATAACCACTGAAGAGGTGCAAGGGGAGGGACTGCCTTGTCTGAAGAGTCCCTTAATACGAGACATCACTTATTAGGCATTTATACTAAAGGTCAGATTCGACACCAGACACTCCCCACATTGTCTCAGTGCATCCTCACAATGCTGTGAAGACAGATGCAGCTCCACGTTTATAGGAAACCAGATTCTACGGCACAAGAGCCTCTGGGAGGCTAAGCCACAAGCCCAAGGCCTGCACTTGGCTACGGCCCTGGTGGGGCAGCAGCTCCAGAATGCACCCTTTCTTACCTGACAGTGGTGGTGTGGATGCTGCCCCAGTCAGGTGTCCGGAGGAATTTGCTAGAGTTTGGGGGTGGCTGTGGGAAGAAGAAGGATGCTGGCTGGGCTGGAAAACTCAGGGAGATGGCTTCACCTGCCATGACATTCTGCTTGATTGAATGCAGTTTCTTTCTGTCTTGAGCTTAATCTGTTGATCACCAAGTGCATCCTAAGTGCCCTCCAAGTCCACCAACAAAGCAGAGACATCCAGGGCCCTGGTGAGCCAGTCAGTGGACACACAGTTACGTGCAGCTTGGCAGTCGGGCTGCAGCTCCCATGCATATGTGCCCAGTTGTGACCCCATGGACTGTAGCCTGCCAGGCTCCTCTGTCCATGGGATCCTCCCAGCAAGATGACTTGAATAGGTTGCCATTTTCTCTTCCAGGGGAACTTTCCAACCCAGGGATTGAACCTGTGTCTCCTCTATCTCCTGCACTGGCAGGCGATTCTCCACCACTCGCACCACTGGGGAAGCGTGTTTAGGTAGCAGACACATGGTCTGCTTCTCTTCACCATCAGCAAAGGCCCCTCCACTGACCAGACCCAAGTGTGGGTCTGGGGCAGTTCCTCGCAAGATGTGTGTCAAGTCACCCTCTCTCCAAGGGCATCCTGCAGATAATCCTGTCCGTATCTGTTCTCGGCCACACTGATTTTCCCATGGTGAAAACTGATCTTGGCAACATTCCTCTCATGTTTCATCTGTTGATTCCAGTGAGACCCAGGCCCCTCAAAGATGACTCTTCACTAAATGGATGATTCTGCTAGAACACAGGACCACTGCAGAAAGGCCCTTCCTTCCCCTCTTTCTGCCTTTCCTAGCAAGACAAGAAAGCCTCAGATTTGTTCGACCCTTTATCTTTATTCCAAAAAGGAAGTACAGGGAAGCGCCTTCTAGATAGTTTGCTGGCCAGGGCGACACCTAGTGGTAATACTGTGAAATACAATAAGGGGTTAAGACGACAATCTAAGTCCCCTTACATACAAAGGAATTCCATTCTGAGTACCTTCCTCAGTCCAACAAAGTTAGCCTAGGTAACCAACTAACGCAACTGTCTGTTCAGTACTGTACTGCAATGCATTTATCATACTTTTCACACACACACACACACACACACAAAAAAAAACATAAAAAATAAAGAAAACATTTTTAATATTTCAGTATGTGTTAGTCACTCAGTCATGTCTGACTTTGCAATCGCATGGACCATAGCCTACCAGGCTCCTCTGTCTGTGGGACTGTCTAGGCAAAATAGCTGGAGTGGACAGCCATCCCATTCTCCAGGGAAGGAGAGCCACCAGGGAAGCCTATCGTACAGGATAGTACCTTGAAACGTATGGTAGTACAGTACAAGAGCTGGCATGTAGGAGCTGGCATCAAGTGGACAAGCAAGAAGAGCTACTAGAAAGCAGGTGGGAGATGGTAGAGCTGACGGATAATCAACAATAGGAGATGGAGGACAAGCTTCAATTTCATTCTCGCTTGACCTTGATGGCACAGGTTCTAGTTCCTTGCTGGATTCAATTCTATCTACTCTCTTGAAAAAAAAAAAAAAAAATCCACTGATCCAGCTAGTCCGGATACTAGCTCCTTTTTTCTTATCTTAGATAACACAGTAGCACCAGATTGCATTCTGAATGGCTGCTTCAGCTTTCATGTACTGTTCTACGTTTGGGTCCTATGCCCCAAAAACTAACAGTATCTCCTCAAATAAAGGAAACCCCCTTGCCATCTGCTGCTTTGTGAACCTCTTCAGCTCTTCAGTTACTTGTTCTTCCTCTTGTCTCTTTTCGTCCTTTCTTTGGGCCTCCAGTTCCATGAGGTCTTCATTAGTGAGATCCTCGTGTTGCACAGTAAGGAGTTCAGTGAAGTCCTTCTCCTGCAGACCCAGCTTCATGCTGAGGGTCACTAAGTTCCTGAAGACCTCTTTGGACTCCTCATCCACCTCCTTAAATCCACTAAACTCAGGAACAAACTGTGGGCAAAGGTTCTTCTAAACCCCATCCATGGAGACGGCTGTGACTGCACACCAAATAAAGCCAATGTTTTTACACCTAGTGGTAATACTGTGAAATACAATAAGGGGTTAAGACGACAATCTAAGTCCCCTTACATACAAAGGAATTCCATTCTGAGTACCTTCCTCAGTCCAACAAAGTTAGCCTAGGTAACCAACTAACGCAACTGTCTGTTCAGTACTGTACTGCAATGCATTTATCATACTTTTCACACACACACACACACACACACAAAAAAAAACATAAAAAATAAAGAAAACATTTTTAATATTTCAGTATGTGTTAGTCACTCAGTCATGTCTGACTTTGCAATCGCATGGACCATAGCCTACCAGGCTCCTCTGTCTGTGGGACTGTCTAGGCAAAATAGCTGGAGTGGACAGCCATCCCATTCTCCAGGGAAGGAGAGCCACCAGGGAAGCCTATCGTACAGGATAGTACCTTGAAACGTATGGTAGTACAGTACAAGAGCTGGCATGTAGGAGCTGGCATCAAGTGGACAAGCAAGAAGAGCTACTAGAAAGCAGGTGGGAGATGGTAGAGCTGACGGATAATCAACAATAGGAGATGGAGGACAAGCTTCAATTTCATTCTCGCTTGACCTTGATGGCACAGGTTCTAGTTCCTTGCTGGATTCAATTCTATCTACTCTCTTGAAAAAAAAAAAAAAAAAAATCCACTGATCCAGCTAGTCCGGATACTAGCTCCTTTTTTCTTATCTTAGATAACACAGTAGCACCAGATTGCATTCTGAATGGCTGCTTCAGCTTTCATGTACTGTTCTACGTTTGGGTCCTATGCCCCAAAAACTAACAGTATCTCCTCAAATAAAGGAAACCCCCTTGCCATCTGCTGCTTTGTGAACCTCTTCAGCTCTTCAGTTACTTGTTCTTCCTCTTGTCTCTTTTCGTCCTTTCTTTGGGCCTCCAGTTCCATGAGGTCTTCATTAGTGAGATCCTCGTGTTGCACAGTAAGGAGTTCAGTGAAGTCCTTCTCCTGCAGACCCAGCTTCATGCTGAGGGTCACTAAGTTCCTGAAGACCTCTTTGGACTCCTCATCCACCTCCTTAAATCCACTAAACTCAGGAACAAACTGTGGGCAAAGGTTCTTCTAAACCCCATCCATGGAGACGGCTGTGACTGCACACCAAATAAAGCCAATGTTTTTTATGGCCTTGTAGACATTACAGTCCTTCCAAAATTCTCTCAAGGTTGTTTCTGATTTGTCACTGACTTTTACTGCCTGATGAAAATTGTGGCATAATCTTCCTTTTTAATATTTATTATTTCTGGCTGTACCAGGTCTTAATTGCAGCACTCGGGATTTTCAGTCTTCACTGCAGCATGTGGGACCTTTTAGTTGTGGCATGCAAGCTCTTTAGTTGCTGTGTGGGGGATCTAGCTCCTAACCAGGGATCAAACATGGGTCCCCTGCATTGGGAGTGTGGACCTTAGCCATTGGACCACCAGAGAAGTCCCATAAAAGATGCTTCTTGAAAGTCAGTGTAGCTCCCTGGTCCAGCGGTTGGATGAGTGATACAGTATTCAATGGCAGACGTGTTGCTTTGACATTGAGATGAAAATTGTTCATGAATGGGGGGTTGCCTGGAGTATCGTTGAGCAGCAAAATAAATGTTGGATGGGATGTCTTTCTTCAAGCAATATTTCTCTCCCTCTGGAATAAAGTGGTAGAAAAACCACTCCTGGAAAATGGCCTGTGCAATCGAGGTTTGGGGCTACTCTTCTTTTTTTTTTTTAAAGATTTATTTATTTATTTATTTTCAGTGGGGGTCAGGTTGGGGAGGGAGGGAGCCTGGTGCCTACTTCTATTGGTCTCTTCATTTCTCTTTTCTCCATCTTTGGCTCCTGTGGGCCTCCCATCGCAGGGCCTCTGCTGTCCATTTGGCGCATGCGCTCAGAGCTCTGGCTCAGTAATTGGCATGTCATGTAGCACTGCTGGGAAAATCCCCTTGCCATCTGCTGCTTTGTGAACCTCTTCAGCTCTTCAGTTACTTGTTCTTCCTCTTGTCTCTTTTCGTCCTTTCTTTGGGCCTCCAGTTCCATGAGGTCTTCATTAGTGAGATCCTCGTGTTGCACAGTAAGGAGTTCAGTGAAGTCCTTCTCCTGCAGACCCAGCTTCATGCTGAGGGTCACTAAGTTCCTGAAGACCTCTTTGGACTCCTCATCCACCTCCTTAAATCCACTAAACTCAGGAACAAACTGTGGGCAAAGGTTCTTCTAAACCCCATCCATGGAGACGGCTGTGACTGCACACCAAATAAAGCCAATGTTTTTTATGGCCTTGTAGACATTACAGTCCTTCCAAAATTCTCTCAAGGTTGTTTCTGATTTGTCACTGACTTTTACTGCCTGATGAAAATTGTGGCATAATCTTCCTTTTTAATATTTATTATTTCTGGCTGTACCAGGTCTTAATTGCAGCACTCGGGATTTTCAGTCTTCACTGCAGCATGTGGGACCTTTTAGTTGTGGCATGCAAGCTCTTTAGTTGCTGTGTGGGGGATCTAGCTCCCTAACCAGGGATCAAACATGGGTCCCCTGCATTGGGAGTGTGGACCTTAGCCATTGGACCACCAGAGAAGTCCCATAAAAGATGCTTCTTGAAAGTCAGTGTAGCTCCCTGGTCCAGCGGTTGGATGAGTGATACAGTATTCAATGGCAGACGTGTTGCTTTGACATTGAGATGAAAATTGTTCATGAATGGGGGGTTGCCTGGAGTATCGTTGAGCAGCAAAATAAATGTTGGATGGGATGTCTTTCTTCAAGCAATATTTCTCTCCCTCTGGAATAAAGTGGTAGAAAAACCACTCCTGGAAAATGGCCTGTGCAATCGAGGTTTGGGGCTACTCTTCTTTTTTTTTTTTAAAGATTTATTTATTTATTTATTTTCAGTGGGGGTCAGGTTGGGGAGGGAGGGGAGCCGGTGGGCCACTTCTATTGGTCCTTCATTTCTCTATTTTCATCCATCTTTGTTCTTTGGCTCCTGTGGGCCTCCCATCGCGGTGGCCTCTGCTGTCGCAGAGCACTGGCTCTGGGCGCATGCGCTCCAGAGCTCTGGCTCAGTAATTGGACACATCGGTCCAGCTGCTCCACGGCACGTGGGATCTTCCCAGGCCAGGGATCGAACCGGCGCCCCTTGCACTGCAAGGCGGTGTCCTTACCCACTGGACCACCAGGGGAAGCCCGGGGTTACTCTTCTACACAGCAGGAAGGGAGCTCTTGGCTCGGTTTTAAAGGGTTCTTGGGTCCTCTGAAGGATAAACTGAGAGACATTCCAGCTTCATAATACTGGAAACCTTGTCACCAAACAACAGAATGAGCCTGTCCTCTGCTGCTTTATAACCTGCCATCAACTTTTCCTTCTTACTGATGCAACTCCAGCCTGGCATCCTCCCCCAGTACGGTCTTGTCTCATCCATATTTACAGGCTTAGGTAAACATGTGCCTTCATCAGTGATTTCTCAAAGTGTTTCAGGAAATTCCCAGGCAGCTACCACACCGGCACTCACTGCCCTGCCAGTTACTTTCACGTCCTGAAGGTTTGGTTCTAGTCTTGAACCAGTGAAACTAGCCATGGCTGACATTAAAAGATGCATCCTCTAATTCTTCAACGGGCTTCTTTTTCAAGTCTTCGTAAAGGCTTTGGGTTTTCTCTTGAATCAGTATTAAGCTGAGTGGGACACTGACCCTGCATCCACACCCTGAGAAGTTTCTCCATCTCCTCCATCACTTCTCCACACTTTTTCAGTAGTGTTGTCAACACCACTGGCACAGCGGACTGCACAGATTCCATGATCTTGTCCTTGTTCTTTATATTCTTAAAGATTTTAAAAAGTCTATGTGTGGGCTTTTCTTTAGTTGTGGTGAGCGGGGGCTGTGGCTCTCTAGTTGTGGTGCAGTGGCTTCTCCTGTTGCAGAGCACAGGCTCTAGCTGCACAGGCTTCAGTAGTTACAGCACATGGGCTCAGCACCTTCAGATCACAGCTCTAGAGCACGGGTTTAGTTGTTTCAAGGCATGTGGAAAACTCCCAGACCAGGGATCAAACCCATGTCCCCTGCATTGGCTGGCAGATTCCTAGCCATTGGGCCACCAGGTAAGTCTGTGTCCTTCTTCTTTAGAAACATGCTAATGGCTGACCAATTCATGGTATAAGAAACCTCCTTCCTCTCAACTATTCTCACTTTTTATTCTCACTATTCTCCATGGTTATCCCCTGGGGCTTCTTAGCAGTACCAGCTCCATCACTGCTGCTTTTATATCTGCTTCCAGATATCCGAGGCTCCAAATAAAGATCCTGTGCTGGGTTTCCCTGGTGATCCAGTGGATAAGGACACCGCCTTGCAGTACAAGGGGCGCCGGTTCGATCCCTGGCCTGGGAAGATCCCACGCGCCGCGGAGCGGCTGGACCCATGTGTCCAATTACCGAGCCCGAGTTCTGGAGCGCATGCGCCCAGAGCCAGTGTTCTGCAACAACAGAGGCCACTGCGATGGGAGGCCCACACGGGCCAAAGAACAGAGATGGATGAAAATAGATAAACGAAAGACCAATCGGCCACCCCTCTCCCTCCCCAACCCGCCCCCCTACCAAAAAAAAAAAAGATCCTGTGCTACTTTCTTTATTCAGTCCTGTACAGAAAAGTACACAAAAGCACAACCGCCTGCAAAGGATGCACACATGTGACAGTGTGCCAGACCCATGGACTAATCCAGGTGATTAGGCATACGAAAGCACACATGCAGCTTTGAAAGTTTGCAGCTTTGAGAGCTGTATATAGAGGACTTCCTGAAGTCGTCTTCTTTTTTTTTTTAATAGCTTTAATGAGGTATGACTGATCTACAAACACTGAACACGTCTAAAGTGCACCACTTGGTCTTCTGACACATATCCATCATGAAACGATCACCCCATCAAGGTAATTAATTTATCCATTGTCTCCATAGGGCTACTGTCAACCAAAAAAAACAACTCACATTCAAGATGAGAGAAAAGAGAATTTTGTTTGAGCCAAACTGAGTACTAAACCTGGGAAACAGATTCTCAGAAACTCTGAGAACTGCTGTGTTGATCAAGCATTAGAAAGCAGACTTTTGCATTTTTAAGACAAAGAAATTATATATCATATTGACAGGTTCACATTGTGTATGTAGTTCAAAGGTTTCTTTTAAAAAAAAAAAAAACTCTTTTTTAAAAATTTAATTAATTAATTACTTTTTGGCTATTCTGGGATTTTCACTGTTGCCACAGGCTCTTCTCTAATTGCAAGGAGTGGGGGCTGCTCTGTAGTTGAGGTGAGCAGGCTTCTTGTTGCGGTGACTTCTCTTGCTGTGGAACTTGGGCTCTAGGGCACACGGGCTTCAGTAGTTGCAACACGTGGGTTCCACAGCTGCAGCTCTCAGGCTCTAGAGCTCAGGCTCAGTAGCTGTGGCTCACGGGCTTAGTTGCTCCACAGCATGTGGGATCCTCCCAGATCAGGGATTGAACCTGTGTCTCCTGCATTGGCAGGTGAACTCTTTACCACTGAGCTACCAGGGAAGCCCCAAAGATTTTTTTTTTATTCAACTATGTACGTATAGACAATCTTTGGTGAATGAAGCCCCTTGTATGAGATGAAATAGATAGAAATATTAATCATAGAATCAGTGTGCTGGTATCTCAAGAAAGAGGCCAGCTTTGTCTCAAAGGTTCATTTCATCTTCCTGCTTTGAGGTCTGGTTAATGTGTAATAAGATGCACACCAAATATTGGGAAAGGCCTGCTGTAACGGTTTGTTTGTTTGTTTGTTTGTTTTTTCCTTTGTTTTGTTTCCTTTCTGTCTTAGTTTGATTACTGTGCCATAAAAAATTTATGATTTTCCTCATCATTACCATTTTCTTTGTTGTCTTTTTTTTGGCAGGGTGGGGGGAGGTGGACAAAATGGTGGCTGTGTGTGTATAGTGAACACAATTTAGATCTACTCCCTTACCAGATTTC
This sequence comes from Tragulus kanchil, assembly GCA_022376925.1. Taxonomy (NCBI): domain Eukaryota; kingdom Metazoa; phylum Chordata; class Mammalia; order Artiodactyla; family Tragulidae; genus Tragulus; species Tragulus kanchil. The sequence continues at coordinate 38,088,460 of JAIOJX010000028.1, read as the reverse complement.
AAGCATATAAAATATAAATTGCTAACTATAACCACCAGATTGCATAACTGAAACTTTGCACCCTCTGAGGTTAAGAATATTCTTTTGAGTCTTTTTTTTTTTTCTTTTTTTAGAATTTGTAAGATGCAATGCTACAGATCAGAGGTTCACCACATTTTTAAAATCTGGCATTCCTAGGGAAGTTGTCATTGGTCATCGTTTTCACTCCACTGGGTCCATGAATGCATATTTTAAAACAAAAGAAAACTCTTACGTTCAAAGTCCTTTGTCACTATTCCCCACCAAGGTACTTTTCAACAGTTCATAATTTAGGGGGAAGAGGGAGCAAAAACAGAGGGAACAAGGGCGAGAGCGCCTCAGTCAGGGTTTTGGGGGACAGAATCTGGTCCCGGCTCTGCCCCAGCAAGTGTGCCCATTGAGGGAAAGTCACTGATCTCTCTGGGCCTGTTTCCTTACCTGTCAAATGAAGAGGTCAATCTACAGGATCTTTAAGCCTCCTTCTAGCTCTAAATACTTAGATGAATGATATGTAATCATATAATGGATCATTATTTAGACCTCTTGAGGGAAGAGGCTGAAGGTGGAAGAAAATTAGAATCTGTCCTTAGTAACTTTCTGGTTCCTGTCATGTAGGGCATAGGGGAAAGGGCCAAAGGATCCTCCACTTCGGTTTTACAACCCCTCTAATGAATTATTCATGCCTCTCACACACAGGCCTAAGCGGGTGGGGGGTGGTAATTGCTGACTTGACCTCTGACAGGAGATAAACTGGGGAAAGGGAGTGTTGTTTGCTAAGAGAAGGTAGAGCACAGGCTTTTCAGATGGAAAGAGAATTTACAGATTATCTAATCCATAACCACCTACTTCCAGACGAACAAACTTGGATTGACTTAAGTGGCTGGATCAAGATCACCCAGCTAGTGGGTTGCAGAGTCAAAACATTGCACTGGGAGGAAAAGTTGATCCAAACTTGTGCAAGAAACTTGTGGCATACATAACCCCACACCTCCAGTGGTAGAAAGTCTGGTTTTGAAAACTATGGCATATATTAAAAGTCATTATTCTGTGCATGCATTAATTATAACCCCAGTTGTCCTCACAAGAGCAGAAGAGAGAGGTGGTCCCCAAGAGAGGAAAGAGACAACTTAAGAGGCCATTTGTTTCTGGGACACAGAATTTGATCAAGGACAAAGATGAACCACAAGCTGGAATCAAGATTGCCAACAGAAATATCAATAACCTCAGGTATGCAGATGATATCACCCTTATGGCAGAAAGTGAAGAGGAACTAAAGAGCCTCTTGATGAAGGTGAAAAAGAAGAGTGAAAAATGCTGCCACCAGCAGGGTGTGCACCATGGGAGATGATTTTAAAACAAAAGAAAACTCTTACGTTCAAAGTCCTTTGTCACTATTCCCCACCAAGGTACTTTTCAACAGTTCATAATTTAGGGGGAAGAGGGAGCAAAAACAGAGGGAACAAGGGCGAGAGCGCCTCAGTCAGGGTTTTGGGGGACAGAATCTGGTCCCGGCTCTGCCCCAGCAAGTGTGCCCATTGAGGGAAAGTCACTGATCTCTCTGGGCCTGTTTCCTTACCTGTCAAATGAAGAGGTCAATCTACAGGATCTTTAAGCCTCCTTCTAGCTCTAAATACTTAGATGAATGATATGTAATCATATAATGGATCATTATTTAGACCTCTTGAGGGAAGAGGCTGAAGGTGGAAGAAAATTAGAATCTGTCCTTAGTAACTTTCTGGTTCCTGTCATGTAGGGCATAGGGGAAAGGGCCAAAGGATCCTCCACTTCGGTTTTACAACCCCTCTAATGAATTATTCATGCCTCTCACACACAGGCCTAAGCGGGTGGGGGGTGGTAATTGCTGACTTGACCTCTGACAGGAGATAAACTGGGGAAAGGGAGTGTTGTTTGCTAAGAGAAGGTAGAGCACAGGCTTTTCAGATGGAAAGAGAATTTACAGATTATCTAATCCATAACCACCTACTTCCAGACGAACAAACTTGGATTGACTTAAGTGGCTGGATCAAGATCACCCAGCTAGTGGGTTGCAGAGTCAAAACATTGCACTGGGAGGAAAAGTTGATCCAAACTTGTGCAAGAAACTTGTGGCATACATAACCCCACACCTCCAGTGGTAGAAAGTCTGGTTTTGAAAACTATGGCATATATTAAAAGTCATTATTCTGTGCATGCATTAATTATAACCCCAGTTGTCCTCACAAGAGCAGAAGAGAGAGGTGGTCCCCAAGAGAGGAAAGAGACAACTTAAGAGGCCATTTGTTTCTGGGACACAGAATTTGATCAAGGACAAAGATGAACCACAAGCTGGAATCAAGATTGCCAACAGAAATATCAATAACCTCAGGTATGCAGATGATATCACCCTTATGGCAGAAAGTGAAGAGGAACTAAAGAGCCTCTTGATGAAGGTGAAAAAGAAGAGTGAAAAAGCTGGCCTAATATTTAACATTCAAAAAAATCAAAGATCATGGCATCAGGTCCCATCATTTCATGGCAAACAGACGGGTGAAGAACAATGGAAACAGTGATAGACTTTATTTTCTTGGGCTCCAAACTCATGATGGATGCTGACTGCAGCCATGAAATTAAAAGATGCTTGCTCCTTGGAAGAAAAGCTATGACAAACCTAGAGAGTGTATTCAAAAGAAGAGACATCCCTTTGTTAACAAAAGTCCATACAGTCAAAGCTATGGCTTTCCCAGTAGTCATGTTTGGATGTGAGACCATAACGAAGGCTGAGTGCTGAAGAATTGATGCCTTTGAACTGTGGTGTTGGAGAAGACTCTTGAGAGTTCCTTGGACAGGAAGGAGATCAAACCAGTTAATCCTAAAGGCTATCAACTCTGACTATTCATTGAATGGACTGATGCTGAAGCTCCAATACTTAGGCCACCTGATGCGAAGAGATGACTCATCAGAAAAGACCCTGATGCTGGGCAAAATAGAAGACAAAAGGAGAAGTGGATGACAGAGGACAAGATGTTGGATGTCATCACTGAGTCAATGGACATCGGTTTGAGCAAGCTCTGGAAGATGGTAAAACCTGGGAAACCTGGCGTACTGCAGTCCATGGGGCTGCAGAGTCGGACGCCACTGAGCAACTGAACTGACTAACTGAAAGTTCCCTTTCTCTAGAATCTTGAACCAAATAACAAAACATTCCATCTAAAGCTTTTCTAATACTGTTTTTGAGCTTGAAATTACTGCTGAGTTTTTTCCCTGAGGTTTTACATATTGAAAAGAGGTCAACTAAACCAGCCTCATCTCATTTTCACACTCCTCCTCCTCAACTCTCCTCCAAGCACATTGACGGCTTCTGTCCTGGTCTCTGAACCAGCACTCACCCTCCCGCCTCAGGAGGAACTCCTCTGCGCGGAACCATGGTCTTCTGCAAACTACCTGGCTTATACCTTCTCCTTCAAATGGCATCTTCACAGGAGGCCTCCTTTATATTTGCATCATTAATCCACACTGGTGGATAGCCGATCAGGTCTCATGAACAAGCTCAGACGTATTTTAATGAGGAAATGTTTTATAGGCCATACATTTTGTCATTTATACCCAGCTGTCACACATCATTATACATGTGCTTTTAGCAGTCGATCTAAAGCAAACAATGATACACCATGAATCATTACACTAATTACTAGGAAACATTCCTTTCCTCCTGAACATCAGAGAAAAAGTACGGTTACAGAATAACTTTCACCATCACAGCCTTCAGTGAACAGAATTAGGACTTCGTATCTGTTGAAGCATAACATAGATTTTAAAACTACCCTCACCTCCATAAGCCAGGAGTCTCCAATTTCTGGAGGGACGAGGTAGAGAAAACAAGAAAACAATTTCTATTTTATCTGCAGTTGGTGTAATTTACCCCATTGTTCTAAAGTCTTAAGTGGCTTGAGAAGTACTTCCCTATATCTGGAAAACCCTAAACATCATTTATCAGTTCACTCAGTAACTAATTCTTTGGTTAACCTTTTATGAAGCCATCATTCTCCAGTAAGATTTTTTGAAATTTCTTACCCAGTTCTCTGATATATGACATTATCAGAGACCCATATTTGTTAAAAGGTCCTTTGCAAAAATATTCTTGAAAATGAAGACTTTTGCAAGAGCATCATAGTACAACAATAATTGTCTATAAATCATGGGAAGACTTAAAAAGTCACAGTTAAACATTCAATATACTTTATATTTGCATCATTACTCACAATGTATTTGACAAAAGAAATTTAGCTATTTCTGTGACATGCAACATTTAAAAATCTCCATAATATGACTGATAACATTTTATCAAGACATACATAGGTCTCTATGAGACAATAGTTACTCACTTTAGGCAACGTGACAGGGTTTCAAAGGCAAATATAGAACAGACCACTTGAAAGGTAAAGAAAACTTACAGGCTGTTATCAAAAGTAGTACCCCAAGGCAACCACAGAGGGAGAAAGAAAATCCCTCATCATCCCTCTTATTCGTCAAAGATGTCTCAACGGTCAGTGCAAGTACAGACATACATACACACAAACAGCAAACATGGTCTCACAAACAAAAGATCACACAACATGTAGCCCAAAGATTTCCTTTTCACTCCCTGACAGAGCACTCTGTGGCTCACAATGAGCCGGCAGAGTTTTCCCACTCTGCACAAGCCAGAATGGTTTCCCTCAAAACAATATACACAAAACCACAAATGACAAGGGACCTCCTTGGTGGTCCAGTGGTTAAGATTCTGCCCTTCTACTGCAGGGAGCATGGGTTTGATTCCTGGTTGGGAAACTAAGACCCCATCTGCCTTGCGGTGTGAGAAAACACACACACACACACACACACACACACACACACACACACACGACAAATAAGCTATGGTCACACAGACAAAATCAGAGGAGGTATAGTCTAAAAATTCCTCTTCCAGACAGAGGCATCCGAACAGATTGGCTCAGTTCTTGAAAGATAACAAATCCAGAGTGGCTAGACCACAAAGAGTTGGAAATAACTCCCATCCTTTCTATTCTTATGACAAAACAGCTCTAACTGGAGAACAGTATAGTAATTTAGGTTACCATTCAAAGATCACCCTTCCTCATTTTCAAGAATATGCATTGGCCAGGCAAGATTATAATAGAATCTCATTCCTTTTTCTTAGTCATAGGTTTATAGCTATAAGTCGATAAGTCGACCAGTCTGCCTTGGTCTTCCCTGGGGGGGTCGGGATTTCATTACAACAATAATTGTCTATAAATATAACTTAAAAGTCACAGTTAAACATTCAATATACTTTATATTTGCATCATTACTCACAATGTATTTGACAAAAGAAATTTAGCTATTTCTGTGACATGCAACATTTAAAAATCTCCATAATATGACTGATAACATTTTATCAAGACATACATAGGTCTCTATGAGACAATAGTTACTCACTTTAGGCAACGTGACAGGGTTTCAAAGGCAAATATAGAACAGACCACTTGAAAGGTAAAGAAAACTTACAGGCTGTTATCAAAAGTAGTACCCCAAGGCAACCACAGAGGGAGAAAGAAAATCCCTCATCATCCCTCTTATTCGTCAAAGATGTCTCAACGGTCAGTGCAAGTACAGACATACATACACACAAACAGCAAACATGGTCTCACAAACAAAAGATCACACAACATGTAGCCCAAAGATTTCCTTTTCACTCCCTGACAGAGCACTCTGTGGCTCACAATGAGCCGGCAGAGTTTTCCCACTCTGCACAAGCCAGAAGGGTTTTCCCCTCAAAACAATATACACAAAACCACAAATGACAAGGGACCTCCTTGGTGGTCCAGTGGTTAAGATTCTGCCCTTCTACTGCAGGGAGCATGGGTTTGATTCCTGGTTGGGAAACTAAGACCCCATCTGCCTTGCGGTGTGAGAAAACACACACACACACACACACACACACACACACACACACACACGACAAATAAGCTATGGTCACACAGACAAAATCAGAGGAGGTATAGTCTAAAAATTCCTCTTCCAGACAGAGGCATCCGAACAGATTGGCTCAGTTCTTGAAAGATAACAAATCCAGAGTGGCTAGACCACAAAGAGTTGGAAATAACTCCCATCCTTTCTATTCTTATGACAAAACAGCTCTAACTGGAGAACAGTATAGTAATTTAGGTTACCATTCAAAGATCACCCTTCCTCATTTTCAAGAATATGCATTGGCCAGGCAAGATTATAATAGAATCTCATTCCTTTTTCTTAGTCATAGGTTTATAGCTATAAGTCGATAAGTCGACCAGTCTGCCTTGGTCTTCCCTGGGGGAAGAGGGGATGGAGAGGGGCTATCAGATTGATGTAAAGGACCATTTTCCATATTCGATCAAAAAACACTCACGTACAAACTGAAAAACCAGAACCCTCGCCAGCAGATGGAAACCTTTCGCCTGGAAAAAAAAAAAAAAAAACCCAAAGCACAGAGCTCAAAGTGGTCACTTCCAAGTTCTATTTAACTGTAACCTTATTCCAAGTGTTGCCTTGCAGATGGAATTTCCAAATTGGAAAATCCCAAGAACTGAATGTTCCCCAGATGGAACCAAAAGTCCCTCAGAGGGACGAGGTGGAAGTGGCCTTGGAGCACGCCAGGGGACGTAGCCAGATTCTGGCAGAGGTGTTGCAATGTCAGATGCTATTTTTTCTGTTTCTCCAACCTAATTTCTTGGAGTAAGAAGTCCAGGGAGGTTCAGGCAGAAGGAAAAGAGGAACGTTTTCCAGGCAAAGAGGGGTTTGACAGTGGCTAGGGAGGTCCCTCTGCTGCATCTAGGTGGTCTCTGAGTTCTATTAGTAACTGCTGGGATGGGGGACAGGGTGTGACTGGGGCTCAGCCTTTCCAGACAAGGGTCTCAGGCAATCTATCCTCTAAAGGAATTCTCCAACCCTTCATGCTCTCGAAAGAGGCTAGCATACATAAAACCTTGGAGCATCTGATCAAGCCAGGGGACACCCCTCCACTCTGGGGCTGTTCTCGACTGGGCCCCACAATGGACACCAAAACTGAGGTCTATATTATCTGGGTGGACCTCACATGGAAGGTCTCAAGTATCCTTGTAAAAGGAAGGCAGAGGGGTATCTGACCACAGAAGAGGACACTGCAGTGGGAATGAGGTTAGAGGAAGGGCTTCAATACAGTGGCTGCTAGAAGCTGAGAAAGGTGAGGAGACTGTTCTCCCGCACGGAGGCTTCAGAAGGACCCAGAGCTTGACATCAGCTCTGTGAAAATGACTTTGGACTTCTGACCTCCAGAACTCTAGAGGGTGAATCTGTGTTGTTTTAGTCCACTAAATTGCTTTGGATCTGAGTCAGGTTTAGCTATAAGTCGATAAGTCGACCAGTCTGCCTTGGTCTTCCCTGGGGGAAGAGGGGATGGAGAGGGGCTATCAGATTGATGTAAAGGACCATTTTCCATATTCGATCAAAAAACACTCACGTACAAACTGAAAAACCAGAACCCTCGCCAGCAGATGGAAACCTTTCGCCTGGAAAAAAAAAAAAAAAAACCCAAAGCACAGAGCTCAAAGTGGTCACTTCCAAGTTCTATTTAACTGTAACCTTATTCCAAGTGTTGCCTTGCAGATGGAATTTCCAAATTGGAAAATCCCAAGAACTGAATGTTCCCCAGATGGAACCAAAAGTCCCTCAGAGGGACGAGGTGGAAGTGGCCTTGGAGCACGCCAGGGGACGTAGCCAGATTCTGGCAGAGGTGTTGCAATGTCAGATGCTATTTTTTCTGTTTCTCCAACCTAATTTCTTGGAGTAAGAAGTCCAGGGAGGTTCAGGCAGAAGGAAAAGAGGAACGTTTTCCAGGCAAAGAGGGGTTTGACAGTGGCTAGGGAGGTCCCTCTGCTGCGTCTAGTTGGTCTCTGAGTTCTATTAGTAACTGCTGGGATGGGGGACAGGGTGTGACTGGGGCTCAGCCTTTCCAGACAAGGGTCTCAGGCAATCTATCCTCTAAAGGAATTCTCCAACCCTTCATGCTCTCGAAAGAGGCTAGCATACATAAAACCTTGGAGCATCTGATCAAGCCAGGGGACACCCCTCCACTCTGGGGCTGTTCTCGACTGGGCCCCACAATGGACACCAAAACTGAGGTCTATATTATCTGGGTGGACCTCACATGGAAGGTCTCAAGTATCCTTGTAAAAGGAAGGCAGAGGGGTATCTGACCACAGAAGAGGACACTGCAGTGGGAATGAGGTTAGAGGAAGGGCTTCAATACAGTGGCTGCTAGAAGCTGAGAAAGGTGAGGAGACTGTTCTCCCGCACGGAGGCTTCAGAAGGACCCAGAGCTTGACATCAGCTCTGTGAAAATGACTTTGGACTTCTGACCTCCAGAACTCTAGAGGGTGAATCTGTGTTGTTTTAGTCCACTAAGCTTGTGGTGATCTGTTCCAGTAGCAATAGAAGACGAAAGCCTCCAGGTGACGAGAAGCTCCCAGCTCCCTCTGAGAAGGCTGTGCCACCTGGATGAGGTGAGCCCAGGCCACGGCGCTCTGGTGGCGTGACAGGCTCAGGTGGGAGGCGCAGTCACCTCACGCCACCAGCAGCCACCCAGAGGTCTCCTCCGAGCACTGCCCTCTACACAGCCTCACAAGGAAGGGGTGGTGCTTCCCTGTTCAGAGATAAGAACACCCCCGTGTGTCCCATGGATCCCTCAGTTTGTCCTGTTTTGAGAAGTAGGCGGGATTGATTGGTGGCCCCACACCTTCACCTTACCTGTGAGGCTGCCAAGGAAAACCAAGGGTGTCTTCCCTTAGCAGCATCACCACTGAGCCACTGGGTAAAACTCGAGTTGAGCTGGTCAGGGCTGCCCGGGAACAGGATGCACATGCTTATTAAACATTTCCACATTGCCAGGGTGTATCTTCCCTCATATGTTCTGCAACATTTCTTGACAGCGTTATCACTCTCACAGACCCTGTCCCGATACTTCATAATGTGACACTTTACCAGCAGACCTGAGGCCCTGGAGGCTCTTTCACCGGACACGGTCACAAACGCCTCGAGTCAGAAGGAATTTCTTCCAGGCTGCTGAAGAGAGTGTCTCTGGCTTAGCTGCTACGTTGTCTGTAGGACACGGGCTTTGGGGCAACACTGAAGTGGGGTGAATGGGTGAAAATTCAGCTCTGTGGCCCCGTGGTTGCAGGCCCCACAATGGACACCAAAACTGAGGTCTATATTATCTGGGTGGACCTCACATGGAAGGTCTCAAGTATCCTTGTAAAAGGAAGGCAGAGGGGTATCTGACCACAGAAGAGGACACTGCAGTGGGAATGAGGTTAGAGGAAGGGCTTCAATACAGTGGCTGCTAGAAGCTGAGAAAGGTGAGGAGACTGTTCTCCCGCACGGAGGCTTCAGAAGGACCCAGAGCTTGACATCAGCTCTGTGAAAATGACTTTGGACTTCTGACCTCCAGAACTCTAGAGGGTGAATCTGTGTTGTTTTAGTCCACTAAGCTTGTGGTGATCTGTTCCAGTAGCAATAGAAGACGAAAGCCTCCAGGTGACGAGAAGCTCCCAGCTCCCTCTGAGAAGGCTGTGCCACCTGGATGAGGTGAGCCCAGGCCACGGCGCTCTGGTGGCGTGACAGGCTCAGGTGGGAGGCGCAGTCACCTCACGCCACCAGCAGCCACCCAGAGGTCTCCTCCGAGCACTGCCCTCTACACAGCCTCACAAGGAAGGGGTGGTGCTTCCCTGTTCAGAGATAAGAACACCCCCGTGTGTCCCATGGATCCCTCAGTTTGTCCTGTTTTGAGAAGTAGGCGGGATTGATTGGTGGCCCCACACCTTCACCTTACCTGTGAGGCTGCCAAGGAAAACCAAGGGTGTCTTCCCTTAGCAGCATCACCACTGAGCCACTGGGTAAAACTCGAGTTGAGCTGGTCAGGGCTGCCCGGGAACAGGATGCACATGCTTATTAAACATTTCCACATTGCCAGGGTGTATCTTCCCTCATATGTTCTGCAACATTTCTTGACAGCGTTATCACTCTCACAGACCCTGTCCCGATACTTCATAATGTGACACTTTACCAGCAGACCTGAGGCCCTGGAGGCTCTTTCACCGGACACGGTCACAAACGCCTCGAGTCAGAAGGAATTTCTTCCAGGCTGCTGAAGAGAGTGTCTCTGGCTTAGCTGCTACGTTGTCTGTAGGACACGGGCTTTGGGGCAACACTGAAGTGGGGTGAATGGGTGAAAATTCAGCTCTGTGGCCCCGTGGTTGCAAGCTGCTGTGTTATTGTGAGTTCTTGAAGTCAGGGCTGGAGGCGGGGCGTGGAGTCTGAGCTGACCCTTCAATCTGTGACTGCTGAGCAAAGACAGGAACTGAGGGCCCAGAAAGATTGCACAAGGGCTGGGCAGGTCAGCAGTGATACTGAAAGTGGTTTGAATTGAAGTCTGAAAAGCACAGATGACCCTCTAGAAGTCATCAGACGTAAGTCATGAGACATAATCACATCACCAGAGGGAAATGCCACCAAGGGCGGGGATGTCCCAGGGGTGGCTCTCAGGACACTGCACTGCACCTCCCCTTCCTGACTCTCTTCAGGTGGACAAGTCCATGACGCCCGGTGGGCAGCACACACAGCAGGGACTCTAGGCCCCCAGGTCTGGAGCCAAGGGCCTGTCATCAGAATGCAGGGGCTGACTTGCACAGTTAAACCTCTTAGCCCAGGACTTGGTTTAAGCACTGGCAGGTCCTTCCTGTCTCAGACACCTGAAAGAGTCTCAGGTGAAATTCCTACAGCCACCTGTTGTGCAGTCACTTAGCTGTGTTCAACTCTTAGTGACCCCATGGACTGCAGCATGCCAGGTTCCTCGGTCCTTCCCTATCTCCTGGAGCTTGCTCAAACTCATGATCACTCATGATCACTCATGATCACTGAGTCAATGATACCACCCACCCACCTCATCCCGTGTCGTCCCCTTCTCCTCCTGCCTTCAATCTTTCCCAGCAAACACTAAACGTTAACTAATAGTGGGGATGACAGAGCCAGAATGCCTGGCTTTGAATCCCAGCTCTACTGTTTATTAGCTACGTGACCTTGGTAAGCTGCTTAAACATCTCTGCTTCAGTTCCACCATCTATGAAAAAAAAAACTATCTAGTATAGTAAAATCTGGTTATTAATGGCTGCGGCTGCTGCTGTTTAATCCCTAAATTGTTAACTGACTCTTTGAGACACCATGGACTGTAGCCCACCAGGCTCCTCTGTCCCCGGGATTTCCCAGGCAAGACTACTGGAGTGGGCTGCCACTTCCTTCTCCAAGGGATCATCCTGACTCAGGGATGGAACCCACGTACCCTGCACTGGAAAGTGGATTCTTTACTGCTGAGCTACTCAGAAAGCTCTTTCTTTCAATAATGCTAGACAAAACTGAAACCAGTTAACTGAATCTTTCCAGAAAACTCTGTTTGCTGTTAAAGTCATTCTTATTCAATCTGAATGATAAATTTGGTAAGCCAGCAAATATGATCAATTCAAGGAATTCATCATTGTGCAAGTTCTATTTCCACAAACTCAAATTTTAGCAAACTGGGTTTCATTGCATTTACCAAAAATCAACCAAAATTCACTTCATTCTTTCACAAGAGATATCTGATTATAGTTGGACATCATCAGCAAAGGCCAATCATTTTTTGTATGAATTGGCCATAATTTACAAACAACTGATGTGTCCCCATTTCAGTCCTGACTACTGCATTAGTCACTACTAACAGTTTCTTCACATGTGGGGTGGGGGAGGGGTGCTGAACTACTGAAATATTAATGGGATACAGTCATGAACAAAGCCAAAAATGAGCTCCCATGTCACTCTTATGAGAAGAATGTGGCCTCAGACATTCATTTTTTTTTCCTGCCTGTATTAGCTTCCTAGGATGGCCATTACAAACTACCGCACACTGGGTAAGACAACAGAAATTTTTGTCGTTCAATTGCTAGGTCTTGTCTGACTCTTTTGTGCCCCCATGAACTATAGCCCTCCCGGCTCCTCTGTTTAGGGAATTCTCCAGGCAAGACTATTGGAGTGAGTTGCCATTTACTTCTCCAGGGAAATCTTCCTGACCCAGGGAGATAGAATCCACGTCTCCTGCATTGGCAGGCGGATTCTTTCCCACTGAGCCACCAGGGAAGCCCACAAGATAAATTAGCTCTGTCAGTTCTGGAGGCTAGAAGTCCTCCACTAAGGTGTTGGCAGGGCTGAGCTCTAAGGTGCTCTCTGCCTTTCTCCCAGCCTTACCCGGGTTGCCCACTGTCCTTAATGATCCTGGACCTGCGGCTGCGTAGCTCCAACCTCTGCCTCTTTTGTTCCATGTCATCCTTTTTATGTCTTCACACCATCTTCTTAAAAGGACAATAGTCATATTAAATTAAGGGCTTACCAGACTGACGTCATGTTAATTCATTACATCTGCAGTGACCTTGTTTCCAAATAACATTAGGATGCAGGGGTTAGGACTATGCCATTTCTTTTTGGAGGACACAATTTTAACAGCGTCTTTGCCCTTTTGCCTTCACTGCCCAGACATTTATGGTCAAGGACAGTTATTTTAGGTGTTTCTATGTACCTTGGCATTTCTCTTTTTTCTAATTTATTGAAAATATTTTAAGTGATACATGGTACATACCAATGCACTTGACTGACATAAAAGTAGGTTTTGTTTTGTTTTAATATTTATTATTTATTTATTTGGCTGCCCCAGGTCTTAGCTGCTGCATGCCAGATCTTCCATCTTTGTCACGGCATGCGGGACCTTTGAGTTGCAGCATGCAGACTCTAGTTCCCCGACCGGAGCACACAGTCTTAGCCACTGCACCACCAGGGAAGTTTTGACTAAATTAAAGCAGTTTTGGTTAAATTAAGCTCTGTAAAGTCTCTTACTGAAAAACCTGTGCAAAATAGAGTATAAGGGCTTCCCTAGTGGTCCCGTGGGTAAAGAATCCACCTTGCAAGTGCAAGGGGCACCGGTTCGATCCCTGGCCTTGAAAGATCCCATGTGCCGTGCAGGAGCTGGACCAGTGTGTCCAATTACGAGCCAGTGCTCCAGAGCGCGTGCGCCCAAAGTCGGTGCTCTGCAATGAGAGAGGCCACTGCAATGGGAGGCCCACACAGACCAAAGAATAAAGATGGATGAAAATACATATATAATAACATAGAGCACATAATTCCCCCCCTTTTCTAAATCTCTTATTTCTCTGTAATAGCTTCACTTGTCTCAGCAACCTTTCAGTCTATATTTTCTACAACAATTTCAATTTAGTGAAATTTTCCAATAAAATTGGTACAGAGATCACTTAACTACAGTGCAGTTACACTGTTGCTTAAGGCTAATCAGGCAAATAAGTCCACAAATAAGAAAATCTCCAGGCTTTCTTTCTCCCCCTCTGGTTAAGAATCTGCCTTACAATGCCAGGGATGCTGGCTCAATCCCCGGTCCAGGAAAATCCCACATGCCATGGAGCAAACCCGTACACCACAACTACTGAGCCAGCACTCTAGAGCCCGTGAGCCATAGCTACTGATTACATGTGCCTTACAGCCTGTGATCAGCAACAAGAGAGGCCTTTGCACTGAGAAGCCTGCACACTGCAACAAGAAAGTACCCCTCACTTCACTCACCGCAACTGGAGAAAGCCCGTGTGCAGCAACAAAGACCAAGCACAGCCAAAAAAGTAAATAAATCTTTTTTAAAAAAGCAAGAAAGAAAAGAAAGTCTCCTTTGTCAAGCATCCCAATTTGGGAATCATAAAATCGGCCACTAACCAATGGAGATAAAACGTAAGAAGCTGGAAATTTGGGCCGAAGTGGGTATGCACGAAGGCACTGAGGTCTGGAGAGATGACTAGGGTGTGAGGGTGAGAGGGGAATGGGCTGGAGGAACATCCTACCCGTTTCCCTGTGGATGCCACAGCACTGACAGGAAGGACACTATGATTTCATAATAACCTCATTTTTAGCAGAAATATGTCCTTCCTCCCTTTCTTCCTGGTAATTAAACGTCCGAAGTAGAAACTTGAAACCAAGACTGGAAAAGGAAATGGCCTGAGAGCTGGCACTGGCTGAGGTAAAGCCAGCAAGGAGGACAGAGCCAGGCCAGAAAAGTCACTGTCCTGGTGCCAGGTTCCTCTTCTGAGCCGTCAGGAGAGCCAGGGCCCGGTCAGAGGGTTCCAGAGTCATTTCCACAGGTAGGTGTCAAGAAGACAGAAAATGAAGGAAAACTCAAGATATGACATGAGAGAGGAGAGTTTTCTCTCAACAGAGACCAGAGGGAAGAAACGTGGGTGATAAAGAGAGAAGAGAGAGGCACAGACCTGTGATGTGAGACAGCCACTCTGTGACCTGGCATGGAAGCTGTGTCTGCAACAGAAAAGGAGGAACAGCTGCTAAGGGATTGAGAGGTCAAGGTAATCCCAGCAAATACCTACTGAGCAGTAGTTAGGCACCAGGCACTATGTTAGAAACCTGGATGTGAATGGGAACAGGTGTGGTATCTGCTGTGAGGGCTTTAATGGTCAGACTTGAAACTAAGTAGTGATAATTACCATATGGAAGGCATGATCACAGGACAGTGAGAGAGGGGCATCTCCTGGGTGCCTCTCAGAAGGCACACTAGAGCCTAATAGCTACTGATTACATGCCTTACGTGTATCAGCAACAAGAGGCCTTTGCACTGAGAAGCCTGCACACTGCAACAAGAAAGTACCCCTCACTTCACTCATCGCAACTGGAGAAAGCCCGTGTGCAGCAACAAAGACCAAGCACAGCCAAAAAAGTAAATAAATCTTTTTTAAAAAAGCAAGAAAGAAAAGAAAGTCTCCTTTGTCAAGCATCCCAATTTGGGAATCATAAAATCGGCCACTAACCAATGGAGATAAAACGTAAGAAGCTGGAAATTTGGGCCGAGGTGGGTATGCACGAAGGCACTGAGGTCTGGAGAGATGACTAGGGTGTGAGGGTGAGAGGGGAATGGGCTGGAGGAACATCCTACCCGTTTCCCTGTGGATGCCACAGCACTGACAGGAAGGACACTATGATTTCATAATAACCTCATTTTTAGCAGAAATATGTCCTTCCTCCCTTTCTTCCTGGTAATTAAACGTCCGAAGTAGAAACTTGAAACCAAGACTGGAAAAGGAAATGGCCTGAGAGCTGGCACTGGCTGAGGTAAAGCCAGCAAGGAGGACAGAGCCAGGCCAGAAAAGTCACTGTCCTGGTGCCAGGTTCCTCTTCTGAGCCGTCAGGAGAGCCAGGGCCCGGTCAGAGGGTTCCAGAGTCATTTCCACAGGTAGGTGTCAAGAAGACAGAAAATGAAGGAAAACTCAAGATATGACATGAGAGAGGAGAGTTTTCTCTCAACAGAGACCAGAGGGAAGAAACGTGGGTGATAAAGAGAGAAGAGAGAGGCACAGACCTGTGATGTGAGACAGCCACTCTGTGACCTGGCATGGAAGCTGTGTCTGCAACAGAAAAGGAGGAACAGCTGCTAAGGGATTGAGAGGTCAAGGTAATCCCAGCAAATACCTACTGAGCAGTAGTTAGGCACCAGGCACTATGTTAGAAACCTGGATGTGAATGGGAACAGGTGTGGTATCTGCTGTGAGGGCTTTAATGGTCAGACTTGAAACTAAGTAGTGATAATTACCATATGGAAGGCATGATCACAGGACAGTGAGAGAGGGAGGCTGAGCATCTCCTGGGTGCCTCTCAGAAGGCACACAAGAGCCGAGAGTGGCTGGAACACAGACTGCAAGACTGACAGCCACCTAGCGGGGTCCTCTATGAAGGCCTTGGGTGTCATAAAAGGGCCTTTTGGCTTTGTCCTAGAGCTAGTGCAGGCTGCTGGCAAATTCGACGAGGAAAGCAACATTATCTGATTTGTGGGACAGAAGGATCTTTCTGGACCATTTTTGGAGGCTGACATAACAGGGAGAATGGGTGGAGGCAGGAAGCCTTGAAAAAAGAAGACATCCACCTCTGAGAAAAGGAGGGACTTCTTGTTGGAGAGGTAGGGGGGTGGAGAAAGAGGGGATTGAAGTTGAGTGTGTAGAGAGGGAGAGGGTAGAGAGTGTAAGGGCAGTGGGGGATGCAGGGGAGAGAGTTCCTGTTAGTGGTTTCTATTTTCTTTGTGAAGTAAGACACTGAGACGGAGCCAGAGTCAAGCATGTCAGGTGGTGCGGTGGCCATATGGAGCAAGTCTGGGATAACTATGGGTTGGAGGACAAGAGCAGGTGAGTGAGCTCTGCTAAACAGGCTTGAGGGCGTACTTGGGGTTGGATGTCATCCAAGGGGAGTGCTGATTTGGGATTTATCAGCATTACTTGGGTCCCTGGTTTAAGGAGGAAGATCTAAAGCTGAATTGACATCATGCTTGCTGGTCTGCCAAAGAAAAGGGACAAGAGTGCTGAGAGAGCTGATATAAGGTGGTTGAAATGATGCACCATGGAGTCTGGGCTGGAAAGGAGCAGAGGCAAAGATGAGAAGGGGCCCATAGGCCTGGAGGATGTGGAGGAGACACAACTAGTGGTCAGAGTGGGATGGGTGGTGGTGCTTCTCTTCACAACGTTTGCCTCAGTGTAATTAAGATTGCGCTCCAGGAGACGCCAGGACACCTGGCATGCTGTAGTCCACGGGATCACAATGAGTCTGACACGACTGAGCAGCTGAATTGACTGAATTAAGATTGAATGAAGAGCTTCCCTGGTGGTCCAGTGGGTAAGGACACTGCCTTGCAGTGCAAGGGGCGCCAGTTTGATCCCTGGCCTGGGAAGATCCCATGTGCTGTGGAGCGGCTGGACCGATGTGTCCAGTTACTGAGCCGGAGCTCTGCAGCACATGCGCCCAGAGCTGGTGTTCTGCGACAACAGAGGCCACTGCAATGGGAAGCCCATGCGGGCCAAGGAACGAAGACGGATGAAAATAGATAAATGAAAGACCAATAGAAGTGGCCCGCCGGCCCCCCTCGCTCCCCAACCCGCTCCCTCCAAAAAAAACTTTAAAAAAAAAAATTGAATGAAGCCATTCATTGATGGCCGTTCTCCGGTGACAGTGCAGGCTATGTGACAAGGGACCCTGGCTATCTGGTTCATCTCTGTACCCCAGTGCCTTGCTCAGTTCCTAGAGCATAGCTGGTGCTAATTAACTTTTTGTGGAATGTTTAATGAGCCGGAAGGTTTAGGAGAGACTGGATTATGGTCAGAGGCGTTTGGACTCTCTCACAGTTGGAATTTTCCAAGAATGAGACCCAAGGCGGAGCACTGCCATAGGTGGCCAAGGAGAGTGGAGATGAAGTAAAGCCCAGAGATGAAGAGGTCAAGGTGCAGACGCACTGAAACCCCAAGGCTGCATTCATGCAATCCCACCTCTGGTGATGCGGAAGCTGAACTGCAGAGCTAAGAGAAGGTGGTTCACGGCCCTGAGGTCGACAAGCCATGGGACACAAGCAAATGAGCAACTCGACAGGAAGTGGTCTCCTCAGACAGGGGCTGGGAGGGGAATACCTGACTCAGCATGAGCAGGGCAGAATGCAAGATGCTGAGGAGAAAGAACAGGATCACAGTGACTTCTCCTGGGGAAGCACAGGGGAAAAAGAAGGGACAGAGAAGGGGTGGAGGTGGCTGGAGGTGAAGAGAATAAAAGGCTCAATTTCTGGCTAGAACTTTACCAAAAAAAAAAAAAAAAAGCTTTCGAGATGGCTGCAGACTCCGGATGTAGAGAAGACTTATCACTGCTCGCACCCAGTTGTGACAAGGACTGGAGGGAGTGCTGGCTGAAACCAGGAGCAAGTGTTGAGTGAGGTCACCCAAGCCAAAACAGTCACCATGAAGAAAATGTTCCACACATAGCACGTTTCAAGTTTAGACAGAAATTATCCGTGAAAATTAGTTATGACACAACTGCTTCATGTCATCTTTTCAAAATTCCTCTGCAAATACTGCTCTGCGTGAGTGCTGAATCAGATCTGCCTTTGCAAATAGCACTTATATAATTAAGTTTACACTCCAACTGCTCAATCACAGCAAATATCTTTTGAGTAAAAAGGTGCTGATTATTTTCAATAAGGCTGTGACCTAATCAGTTTGAATGGTTTTATTCTAATGATGACCCTGTGACTCCTATCAAACATTAGCGACTTTGTATCTATGATACATTTACCAAAAACTAGCTTTTGGAGAATTTATTCCCCCCAGTGCAGGCTATGTGACAAGGGACCCTGGCTATCTGGTTCATCTCTGTACCCCAGTGCCTTGCTCAGTTCCAAATAGCTGGTGCTAATTAACTTTGTGGAATGTTTAATGAGCCGGAAGGTTTAGGAGAGACTGGATTATGGTCAGAGGCGTTTGGACTCTCTCACAGTTGGAATTTTCCAAGAATGAGACCCAAGGCGGAGCACTGCCATAGGTGGCCAAGGAGAGTGGAGATGAAGTAAAGCCCAGAGATGAAGAGGTCAAGGTGCAGACGCACTGAAACCCCAAGGCTGCATTCATGCGATCCCACCTCTGGTGATGCGGAAGCTGAACTGCAGAGCTAAGAGAAGGTGGTTCACGGCCCTGAGGTCGACAAGCCATGGGACACAAGCAAATGAGCAACTCGACAGGAAGTGGTCTCCTCAGACAGGGGCTGGGAGGGGAATACCTGACTCAGCATGAGCAGGGCAGAATGCAAGATGCTGAGGAGAAAGAACAGGATCACAGTGACTTCTCCTGGGGAAGCACAGGGGAAAAAGAAGGGACAGAGAAGGGGTGGAGGTGGCTGGAGGTGAAGAGAATAAAAGGCTCAATTTCTGGCTAGAACTTTACCAAAAAAAAAAAAAAAAGCTTTCGAGATGGCTGCAGACTCCGGATGTAGAGAAGACTTATCACTGCTCGCATCCAGTTGTGACAAGGACTGGAGGGAGTGCTGGCTGAAACCAGGAGCAAGTGTTGAGTGAGGTCACCCAAGCCAAAACAGTCACCATGAAGAAAATGTTCCACACATAGCACGTTTCAAGTTTAGACAGAAATTATCCGTGAAAATTAGTTATGACACAACTGCTTCATGTCATCTTTTCAAAACTCCTCTGCAAATACTGCTCTGCGTGAGTGCTGAATCAGATCTGCCTTTGCAAATAGCACTTATATAATTAAGTTTACACTCCAACTGCTCAATCACAGCAAATATCTTTTGAGTAAAAAGGTGCTGATTATTTTCAATAAGGCTGTGACCTAATCAGTTTGAACGGTTTTATTCTAATGATGACCCTGTGACTCCTATCAAAGATTAGATTGTTCTGACTATTCTTAGATTGAGTCTAATGACTTACATTTTACCAAAAAAACTAGCTTTTGGATTTGGCACTACCTTTTATTTTTTTTTATTTTCTAATTCATTCATTTCTTTATCTGTTTCATTTCTTCCTTCTGCTTTTCTTTAGCATATTTTATTGTTCTTAAAATGGTATTTTTTGAGTTGTATACATAATTCACTTCTTTCTTTTTGGATTGGTTTAAGTATTTAAGACTATAAACTTTCCCATGAACTCAGCTTTATCTGTCTTCGATAGGTTTCATTATTGCTGTTTTCTAGAAATTTCACAATTTTGATTTCCATACCTTGTTTATGTCAAGAATATTTAATAAAGGGATTTTTAATAGAGAATCCAAACATACACAAAATACAGAGAATAGCATAATTAATTACTATGTACCCATCACCTACCTCGAATAATTATCTGTATATGATCAATCTGGGTTCACCTTACCCCAAATCCCAGACATCTTATCATTTCCTCTGTAAATTCTTCAACATGTAAACAAAGAGATTTTTAATTTCCTAGTGGAAAGGATATTTTGTTTCTGGCTTTATTATTAAGGTCTGGTTTTATTGCATAATGATTGCTGAGTATTTTCTGCACTATTTATATTCTTGGAATATCTGGAACTCACAAGTGTTGCAAGGGCACTTGTGACAAAGGTACATTCCCTATTTCTAGAACACAGAGTTCTATCCATATCCAGCAGTTAGATTTATCCTACTTAGTGTTATGGACTAGAAGCAGTAAAAGCAGTCTTTTTATATTGCTTGTAATTTGCTATATGATTGGAGTTGCAATGTTACTCAGTGAAAAAATCCCCATTACTATTATAACTTCTTGTAATTATACCTATTAACATTATAAAGTAGCCTTCCTTTACAGGGCTTTTATATTTTGGCCTGAATTCCATCTTGGCTGATAGTAAGAATGAGCTCTCCTTTTTCTTTCTATTTGCTTGTTACGCTATTTCAATTTTTTTGTTGTTTTTTTGTTTTTTGTTTCTTTTTGCTATTTCAATTTTGATCACACCTTTGTTTTCAATTTTGATCACATCTTTGTTTTCAGTGTTGATCACACCATTTTTATAAACATCTTAGATCTTACCATATGTTAGCAGTCTTATCAGTCATGATTTTTAATTGCAAGCAATGAAATCCACTGAAGTCTTTAAACAGAAAAGGTTATTGGTAGTTCCAGGAGAGGCTGAGAAATAGTCCTGGGGCTGCAGAGTCAGGAACAAAGTGTGACTGGTCCAGTCCAGGTCAACTCCTGTGCTCTGACTTCAAGGGAAACTGAGACACTGAATTCTGGTTTCTACCTTTGATAGGAGAATTCATACTGTGGAGATTCCCCAAATATAGGAAGCCTTTGGATGTAAACCCATCACCTACCTTTTTTTTCAAATTTTAAATTTTTTCTTTTTATGAAATTTGGTTTTTTCCAAACATACACAAAATACAGAGAATAGCATAATTAATTACTATGTACCCATCACCTACCTCGAATAATTATCTGTATACGATCAATCTGGGTTCACCTTACCCCAAATCCCAGACATCTTATCATTTCCTCTGTAAATTCTTCAACATGTAAACAAAGAGATTTTTAATTTCCTAGTGGAAAGGATATTTTGTTTCTGGCTTTATTATTAAGGTCTGGTTTTATTGCATAATGATTGCTGAGTATTTTCTGCACTATTTATATTCTTGGAATATCTGGAACTCACAAGTGTTGCAAGGGCACTTGTGACAAAGGTACATTCCCTATTTCTAGAACACAGAGTTCTATCCATATCCAGCAGTTAGATTTATCCTACTTAGTGTTATGGACTAGAAGCAGTAAAAGCAGTCTTTTTATATTGCTTGTAATTTGCTATATGATTGGAGTTGCAATGTTACTCAGTGAAAAAATCCCCATTACTATTATAACTTCTTGTAATTATACCTATTAACATTATAAAGTAGCCTTCCTTTACAGGGCTTTTATATTTTGGCCTGAATTCCATCTTGGCTGATAGTAAGAATGAGCTCTCCTTTTTCTTTCTATTTGCTTGTTACGCTATTTCAATTTTTTTGTTGTTTTTTTGTTTTTTGTTTCTTTTTGCTATTTCAATTTTGATCACACCTTTGTTTTCAATTTTGATCACATCTTTGTTTTCAGTGTTGATCACACCATTTTTATAAACATCTTAGATCTTACCATATGTTAGCAGTCTTATCAGTCATGATTTTTAATTGCAAGCAATGAAATCCACTGAAGTCTTTAAACAGAAAAGGTTATTGGTAGTTCCAGGAGAGGCTGAGAAATAGTCCTGGGGCTGCAGAGTCAGGAACAAAGTGTGACTGGTCCAGTCCAGGTCAACTCCTGTGCTCTGACTTCAAGGGAAACTGAGACACTGAATTCTGGTTTCTACCTTTGATAGGAGAATT
Organism: Tragulus kanchil; assembly: GCA_022376925.1. NCBI lineage: Eukaryota > Metazoa > Chordata > Mammalia > Artiodactyla > Tragulidae > Tragulus > Tragulus kanchil. The sequence goes on along the minus strand of JAIOJX010000028.1, from coordinate 38,066,659 downwards.
CATACTGTGGAGATTCCCCCCAAATATAGGAAGCCTTGTTGGACACAGTATAATAAATACCTTCTACAACAGCGTTGCTGAAGCTTCAAATACAGAACTTTAACTCCTAACTAGTTCAAGAATCTATAACTACATTCCCCTGATAGCACATTGTGTGTAGTTGTTTATTGAATGCACTATAAAAATGTCCTTGCCTTTACCAAAAAAATAATGCATGACCACGAGTTCTGCTTTCCTTTTCTTGCTTCTCTTAGAATCACATCTTCCTTGTTTTTATATCCAAAGCTCTTCTTCTAGGCTTGCAGCTTCTCACCCAGGATACTAGACTCTCTTCTGATGGGCCCCTGCCTTTTCCTTTTTCCAAACCGTCCTACATACTGCCCATACAAGACTCTCTGGCACTATGTTCTGGAAGCTGGGTATCAGCATCCAGGTTTTTTATCTCACTTGGCACACACGTGCTGAGTGACTGTGCCACACTAGCCCATGTGCCTGGGGCTGGAGGTTCAAATACGAGAAAGATAAAGGCTAAACTTAAGAGCCTCTCAGTCTAGTGGGGCAGACAGACAACCCAACAGGAAACTGTAATAGGAAGTGCTGTAATTGTAGCACACAGAAAGAGTACCTAAACCAAGGGAGGCCCCTGGAAGACGGTACCTCTGAACAGGGTGGGGAAGGATACAATCGATTCACCCAGGAAAAGAGGGGCACTGTAAGCGTAAGAAACTGCCAGTGCAGAGGGAGGTCAGCGTGAGGGAGCTTAGCCCTCTAAGGAAAGCTGTTAATACATGTACTTTAATACAGGATAGTCGGCTGCTTAAAATAGCACAGCAGGAGAAGGCCGGCATCTTTGGGCAAGACATGACGCACTGAGAAGATGGCTGCAACTAAAGCCAATGGGCAGCGACCAAAGGCCCTTTAGCATTTGGGAAAGATTAACCACACAACAATACACCTAGGATGGATTGGAAGCACTAGCTGGTGGCAGGTGAAAGGTTAGCCATCTGTCGCTGAAGCTCATGAGAGACACCAGGTGGCAACGGTGGTGGCTGCGAGGATCCTGGGGGTGGGGCAGAGTGAGGGGGTGTGAAGCGGGAATCCACTGCACTCAGTGACGTGGGATGGAGCAAGAGCAAAGCGGGTCGAAGGAGATTCAGGATTTCCCCGTTCCTTCGGGAAGGAATTCTAAACCTTCCCTGGCTTAGGCTTTGAGAAGAGGTACGAATTTGAGGCGAAAGGGCAGGGTGCTATACTGAGTGTCCCAAGTTTGGGACACACATGTGGAGGATGTGGCAGGAACCTGGGAGAGGGGAGATGCCCGGGGAGAGGCCGTGGAGCAGTTCTGCCTAACCATGGCGCTCCTCCTGCAAACACCTGCAAGCTCTGGAAACTACTAAAGCCTGGCTTCTGCCCCCAAGAAGGGCTAATATCATCGCCTGGGCAGCGAGATCAAAGCACTCAGGAGATTCTGCGGGGCTGACAGCCACGGATACAGGGAGGTCAAGCCGAGAGGTGCCCTTCCCCTCTACCGTTTATCCACTGCGCAACTATGACAAAATCATTAGCCCCCTGGTCTTGAGTTTTCTGCTCTAGAAAATGCAGATCATAACACTTGTAAGGAGTTCAAGTATTAGATAAAATAAGGTGTGTGCAGCCTCTAACACCATTCCTGGCCCATCCTGCAGACCACACAAGCTGTAGGAGTCATGGCAGGACCACATCTCAGGACACGCACACTCTTGGCCACATTCCCAAAGAGAATCTGACTTTTGTTTAACTGGGAGAGAAACAAGGCATCCTCCAAATCTTTAATGAACAAAATGACATCGCTTGCATCCATGTAATCAGCTGACTTGTGCCACAGCCTTAGAACTGACTGCAAGGCATGGAAGCCAGCAGGCCATCTCCACGCTCAAAGCGATGTTCCAGCAGCTATGACTCTTGGTTAAGATATGACGTTAGAGATGCAGCATGTCCCTCCACCCATGCAGACAAATTCTCATGACGGGTCCACTGAATGCCAGGCAGAGGACCAATCAGGTATTTCTTCACTCTTTAACCACCATGACTTAAGTACCTACTATGTGCCAGAAACCACACTAAGCTCTGGGAAATCATGATAAACAAGGCAGAGATGGGCTATAACAACCCCGAAAGGGACAGACCTTGTTCCTTGACATCTCTTTAGTCTGTCTATTCCCAACACCCCCACAGGCACCCCCTGCCACCCCGTAACTTCTTTCATGGGTTTCAGCAATAGCCTACCACCTGCAGCAAGTGCCTCCAGTCTGTTTTACATTCAGATGACAGATTCTTTATTGAATAATCTCTCAAATAAGTGTTAAGAGAACTACCTGATGGTGTGTCACAAGCACATGATCCTTTGGGACCACATACGTGGGGCTTTCAGCCAAATAGGAAAGCCAGAAGGGCTGCCCTGAGGAAGTGACAACCACACAGAGAAAAGCAGATGTTGGCCAAAGGGGAGGGCATGAGAAGAGATTTCCTGGGTCTTGTACACCTTTCCTGTCAGCTCTCTCACACCACCATGCCCGCCCCCCCACACGAACCCCTCTGCCTGAATCACCCTGCCCTTGGCTCTCCAGCCAGAGCTTATCCTCATGCACGGTGCAGTGCCGAGACGGGTCTTCCCTGCGGTCTTTCCTGCCCACACCCTGCTCTCCAGCATCCCTCCTCGGTGTCTCCACCACCCACCGCCAGACCTCTAACCGCTTAGTGGAAGAGACACAGGTGGCCACGTCTCTCGGGTCTGTTTACCACTCTATCCAGCTGCAAATACAATGCCATGTATATTACCCAGGGTTCTCCAGAGAGACAGAATCAATAAGCTCGTGTGTGTGTGTGTGTGTGTGTGTGTGTGTGTGTGTGTGTGTGTGTACAAGATAGAGAGAAAGTTAGGAAGACAGAGTTTTTGTTTTAAGGAATTAGTTAAAACAGTCACGGTGGCTGGCAAGTTCAAAATCTGCAGGGTCGGCCAGCAGACTCGGGACCCAGGGAAGGGGTGATGTTGCAGCTCACCTCCAAAGGCAGCCTGAGGGGCCAGCTTTCCTCTTCTTCAGGGACCTCAGTTCTTTTTGCTCCTCAAAGCCTTCAACTGATTAGATGAGGCCCACCCACATCACAGAGGATAATCTGCTTTATTCAAAGTCTATGACGGGGCAAATTCTCATGACGGGTCCACTGAATGCCAGGCAGAGGACCAATAAGGTATTTCTTCACTCTTTAACCACCATGACTTAAGTACCTACTATGTGCCAGAAACCACACTAAGCTCTGGGAAATCATGATAAACAAGGCAGAGATGGGCTATAACAACCCCGAAAGGGACAGACCTTGTTCCTTGACATCTCTTTAGTCTGTCTATTCCCAACACCCCCACAGGCACCCCCTGCCACCCCGTAACTTCTTTCATGGGTTTCAGCAATAGCCTACCACCTGCAGCAAGTGCCTCCAGTCTGTTTTACATTCAGATGACAGATTCTTTATTGAATAATCTCTCAAATAAGTGTTAAGAGAACTACCTGATGGTGTGTCACAAGCACATGATCCTTTGGGACCACATACGTGGGGCTTTCAGCCAAATAGGAAAGCCAGAAGGGCTGCCCTGAGGAAGTGACAACCACACAGAGAAAAGCAGATGTTGGCCAAAGGGGAGGGCATGAGAAGAGATTTCCTGGGTCTTGTACACCTTTCCTGTCAGCTCTCTCACACCACCATGCCCGCCCCCCCACACGAACCCCTCTGCCTGAATCACCCTGCCCTTGGCTCTCCAGCCAGAGCTTATCCTCATGCACGGTGCAGTGCCGAGCCAGGTCTTCCCTGCGGTCTTTCCTGCCCACACCCTGCTCTCCAGCATCCCTCCTCGGTGTCTCCACCACCCACCGCCAGACCTCTAACCGCTTAGTGGAAGAGACACAGGTGGCCACGTCTCTCGGGTCTGTTTACCACTCTATCCAGCTGCAAATACAATGCCATGTATATTACCCAGGGTTCTCCAGAGAGACAGAATCAATAAGCTCGTGTGTGTGTGTGTGTGTGTGTGTGTGTGTGTGTGTGTGTGTGTGTACAAGATAGAGAGAAAGTTAGGAAGACAGAGTTTTTCTTTTAAGGAATTAGTTAAAACAGTCACGGTGGCTGGCAAGTTCAAAATCTGCAGGGTCGGCCAGCAGACTCGGGACCCAGGGAAGGGGTGATGTTGCAGCTCACCTCCAAAGGCAGCCTGAGGGGCCAGCTTTCCTCTTCTTCAGGGACCTCAGTTCTTTTTGCTCCTCAAAGCCTTCAACTGATTAGATGAGGCCCACCCACATCACAGAGGATAATCTGCTTTATTCAAAGTCTACTGGGTTAATCCTATAAAAAATAATTTCAAAGCAACTTTTAACCTGGTGTATGACCTAATATCTGGGCAGCATGGCGTAGCCAAGTTGACATATGAAATATTCATCACACCAGCTAATAACAGGTGTTTGGTAAATATTTGTGGAATGAACTAATGAAATCTGCTAATTAATCTTAGGTTTATTTTCTTTTTTATTTTCCTTTTCCTCTCTCCTTTGTCTGTATTTCTTTGGATACTATTCCCATATCCCGCCACTTTTTAAACTTTCTTTTGTGTGTATCTCCCCCAGTGTTTTTTTTCCAGGCATGCTGGGGGTCCCATCAGCTCCAGAGATACACAAGGAGCTCCATGTCAGAGAAAAGGCCCTTGCTGTGACCACACTGGTCCCTGGAGAGCCTCCCACTTGGCAGGAAAGGAAAACACAAAAGGAGGAACTTGTCGAGGTGGAACCTCAGAGAAGTTTAGGACCAGATCTCCTGGCAACCAGAGTTCTTTCCATTAACTGTGCCAAAGCCCCATGTGGGTATCAGCAGGAAAGCAATAAAAGGCCATGGAACTCACCTCCTACAAGTGACCCTCCACAGAAACCCTGTTACATGGTCCCTGCCCCGCTCTTCCAGGCAGAAGGAACACTTGCTTATCTTGGGTGTCAAAGAATTTAGGAGGGTTCCAAGCCTTGGATGTCAGAACCCAGGGGCTCACTCATCCTCAGAGGGGCCACATGAGACCCATCGCAGCTGTGTAACCCCCACCTTGGTCAGGTTTCTGAGTGAGGCTACAGCACTAAGCCCCACTTCCCAACCCTTTACCTTGACCTGCCATCTCTGAGCAAACAAAAGTTAATCCACATCCTACCTCCCTTCCTTTGCACTCCTTCCTTCCGACAGATATTTACTGGGCACTCTCTTCATGCCAGGCATGAATAAGCCAAGTCTCCAGGCCCAGTGAGCTCACACGCTAGTGGAGACACACTTGTGTGCCCCCTTGCCTCAACTTCACGTATGACTGGTCTCCTGGGCAGCCTTTTGAACGTACCAATTCCCTGTTTCCTGATATTTTTGTCCAGTATTCCAATTAGTTTATTAAAATACTGCAACCAGAGAGGTGAGGTTCTCTGCCAAGACACAGCTAATCTTCAAAGGACAAGTGGAAGGATGAATTCAGTTTCTCTTTTTAAAGCAGCCTCTCAAGTGGGTCAGTCCTTGTCTTAGAAGTTGTCAAGAAGTTCCAACCACTAGAGGGCACCAACCAACTCTGCATCCACTAAATCTGCCCAAATCCTGGAGAACTTCTCTACCAGGTTACTCTGCTCCCAGATCTCTAATGCTTACATCTTTCTTTCTTTTTTTTCCCCTCAAAATGTACCAGGCACTTTTATTTCCCCTGCTGCGCGGAGCCGGAGGCTCCGGTGCATTCAAAATTCAGCTCCACGTGTAACCCGCCGCTGTGGTCGGAGAAGGCATTGTTGCTGGAGGTGTAATGGATGTTAATACTGCTCTGCAAGAGGTGCTGAAGGCCTCCCTCATCCACGATTGCCTAGCGCGTGGAATTCGCGAAGCTGCCAAAGCCTTAGACAAGTGCCAAGGCCATCTATGTGTTCTCGCTTCCAATGGTGATGAACCAACGTATGTCAAATTGGTGGAGGCCCTTTGTGCTGAGCACCAGATCAATCTGATTAAGGCTGATGACAACAAGAAACTAGGGGAATGGGTTGGACTCTGCAAAACTGACAGAGCAGGAAAGCCTCGTAAAGTGGCAGGTTGTAGTTGTGTGATGGTGAAGGACTATGGCAAAGAGTCTCAGGCCAAGGGTGTCATTGAGGAGTACTTCAAATGCAAGAAATGATGAAATAAATAAACTGGGTTCTTGTTTTTCAAAAAAAAAAAAAAAAAATGTACCAGGCAAGTTTTAAACTGAATCCCCAGACTGTACATTTTAAGCCAATAAGAAGGTTAGGGAGTCAAGGGCCACAGACTGTCTTATGAATAAACAGATCTGACATAAAAGACATTTTAAAATCTATGCTTATCAACCTATCCATCTGCTAAAACCCAATGTCAACAGATTACCACAACATAACTTTGCATTACTGACAAGCCAATGTATACAAATGGTGTCTAATAACTGCCAGACTGTGGACCAGTGAGATGGTGCCTCAAATTAACTGAGCTTGTTGGTTGTTTTCTGTTTGTTTGTTTGTTTGCTTTAGATACAGATTCATGGACCACATCCACAAAAGTTTTTTAAAACAAAACTGGAATGGGACCCAGAAAAAAACTTCTGATGTGTAACAGTCTGGAAGCCATTGCTATACAACTGGAGTATCAGAGGTGGAAAGCAAAAATGAGAGAGCTGAATTCAGAAACCTGATGACTTATGGGTACCTTGCACCTCTGGGGCTCTGAGAGGGGGACACCGGATATGCTGAGAATTGGTCCCTGGCTTTGTGAAGCAGCAGCTATATTTGGTCACTGGAAGGTGGGTTGAGCTCCTTGGAGCTGACAAATCTCTCCTGTGACTTCTGATCTCGGTGGTATCCAGGTCGTAGCAGGAGAGGGCCGTGGTAGAGGGGCATCTGTCAGTCTGTGTCCAGTTCTATCACCTCATGGTGATGTACCTTCAGTCCAGTGTCCCTGAAGTCCCCAACCCTTGATTTCCTTATATGTAAAATAAACCTGATACTCATCTCATTGTTGAGCGGATGACATGAACTGCAAAGCACTGAGCGCTGGAGAGAGGTCAGTGCCTGAGAGGTGAGGGATGCTGTCTACATGCTGACCTGTCCTATCACTAGCCTGAGAGAGACAAGAGCAGCCCAGCACTGCCACTGTCCCCGGCCAGGCACCAGAGCCTGAGTCGTCTGCAGATCTAGGTTAAAAGATACACCTCATTTATCTTCAGGCTTCTCTGGTAGCTCAGCTGGTAAAGAATCCACCTGCAATGCAGGAGACCCTGGTTCGATTCCTGGGTTGTGAAGATCCACTGGAGAAGGGATAGGCTACCCATTCCAGTATTTGGGGAATTTTCTGGTGGCTCAGATGGTAAAGAATCTGCCTGCAGTGCAGGAGATCTGGGTTGGGACGATCCCCTAGAGGAGAGAATAGAAACCCACTCCAGTATTCTTGCCTGCAGAATCCTTATGAACAGAGGAGTCTGGTGGGTTGCAGTCCATGGAGCTGCAAAGAGTTGGACACGACTGAGTGACTAAGCACAGCACACAACACATTTATCTCCGGCTGGTGGTTTCCTGAGATGATTATCTTTCTAGCCTGCAGTTTGAATTCATCATGCAAGAAGCATTCATGGACCACATCCACAAAAGTTTTTTAAAACAAAACTGGAATGGGACCCAGAAAAAAACTTCTGATGTGTAACAGTCTGGAAGCCATTGCTATACAACTGGAGTATCAGAGGTGGAAAGCAAAAATGAGAGAGCTGAATTCAGAAACCTGATGACTTATGGGTACCTTGCACCTCTGGGGCTCTGAGAGGGGGACACCGGATATGCTGAGAATTGGTCCCTGGCTTTGTGAAGCAGCAGCTATATTTGGTCACTGGAAGGTGGGTTGAGCTCCTTGGAGCTGACAAATCTCTCCTGTGACTTCTGATCTCGGTGGTATCCAGGTCGTAGCAGGAGAGGGCCGTGGTAGAGGGGCATCTGTCAGTCTGTGTCCAGTTCTATCACCTCATGGTGATGTACCTTCAGTCCAGTGTCCCTGAAGTCCCCAACCCTTGATTTCCTTATATGTAAAATAAACCTGATACTCATCTCATTGTTGAGCGGATGACATGAACTGCAAAGCACTGAGCGCTGGAGAGAGGTCAGTGCCTGAGAGGTGAGGGATGCTGTCTACATGCTGACCTGTCCTATCACTAGCCTGAGAGAGACAAGAGCAGCCCAGCACTGCCACTGTCCCCGGCCAGGCACCAGAGCCTGAGTCGTCTGCAGATCTAGGTTAAAAGATACACCTCATTTATCTTCAGGCTTCTCTGGTAGCTCAGCTGGTAAAGAATCCACCTGCAATGCAGGAGACCCTGGTTCGATTCCTGGGTTGTGAAGATCCACTGGAGAAGGGATAGGCTACCCATTCCAGTATTTGGGGAATTTTCTGGTGGCTCAGATGGTAAAGAATCTGCCTGCAGTGCAGGAGATCTGGGTTGGGACGATCCCCTAGAGGAGAGAATAGAAACCCACTCCAGTATTCTTGCCTGCAGAATCCTTATGAACAGAGGAGTCTGGTGGGTTGCAGTCCATGGAGCTGCAAAGAGTTGGACACGACTGAGTGACTAAGCACAGCACACAACACATTTATCTCCGGCTGGTGGTTTCCTGAGATGATTATCTTTCTAGCCTGCAGTTTGAATTCATCATGCAAGAAGCACTCATATCCTTGCTCTCCAGGTCAAAGGAGGACAGTCTGAGCTCCTTGTCTGTTTGCACTTGTTCTTCAAAGGCTCCCAGAGTCTGATGATGACCTGCATAATCAATCTCAATGGACCTTTTGAGTCCTATAGACATTTTCTGCATCTTTCCTGTGTCAGATCCTGGTGAGCATTCCCTCCGTCTCAAACCATCCACACCTTTGCTTCTAGGAGGCCCTGGAGCCTCTGAGTGGTGCTTCTCCCCTTCCGATGACCCCTTCCTGGGTGACGTCCTTCACCCACTCCTCACCATTGGCTTCCTCCAAGATTCTGACTTGCACCCACATGGCCCCTTCTCCTTTAATCGCTTTTTTTAGATAAATCATTTATTATATTTATTCAATTTTGGCTGCGTGGGGGTCTTTGTTGCTGCATGCAGGCTTTCTCTAGTTGTGGGGAGGAGGGGCTACTCTTTAGCTGTGGTGAGCAGGCTTCTCATTGCAGTGGCCTCTCTGGTTGCAGAACACTGGCTCTAGGTATGCAGGTTCAGTAGTTGTGGTGGGCAGGCGTAGTTGCTCCAAAGCATGGAGAATCTTCCCAGACCAGGGAATCAGACCTGGGTCTCCTGCATTGCAAGGCAGATTCTTTACCACTGGACCAGCAGGAAAGTCCCCACTTTAAGCTCTCGTTAAATGGTTTCATCCATGGCCAGGGTCTGTCTATCCCTGCAGATCAACGTATCATTTTTATCTCTAACCATCAGTTTCCCGTCTCAGCATCCACTTCTGGGATATCCATTTGAACTTTAAAATTGACATGTTCAAGGGCTTCCCCTGGTGACCAAGTGGGTAAGGACACCGCCTTGCAGTGCAAGGGGCGCCGGTTTGACCCCTGGCCTGGGAAGATCCCACGTGCCGCGGAGCGGCTGGACCGATGTGTCCAATTACCGAGTCGGAGCTCTGGAGCGCATGCGCCCAGAGCCGGTGCTCTGCAACGACAGACGCCACCGCGATGGGAGGCCCACAGGAGCCAAAGAACAAAGACGGATGAAAATGGAGAAATGAACAGAGGAGTCTGGTGGGTTGCAGTCCATGGAGCTGCAAAGAGTTGGACACGACTGAGTGACTAAGCACAGCACACAACACATTTATCTCCGGCTGGTGGTTTCCTGAGATGATTATCTTTCTAGCCTGCAGTTTGAATTCATCATGCAAGAAGCACTCATATCCTTGCTCTCCAGGTCAAAGGAGGACAGTCTGAGCTCCTTGTCTGTTTGCACTTGTTCTTCAAAGGCTCCCAGAGTCTGATGATGACCTGCATAATCAATCTCAATGGACCTTTTGAGTCCTATAGACATTTTCTGCATCTTTCCTGTGTCAGATCCTGGTGAGCATTCCCTCCGTCTCAAACCATCCACACCTTTGCTTCTAGGAGGCCCTGGAGCCTCTGAGTGGTGCTTCTCCCCTTCCGATGACCCCTTCCTGGGTGACGTCCTTCACCCACTCCTCACCATTGGCTTCCTCCAAGATTCTGACTTGCACCCACATGGCCCCTTCTCCTTTAATCGCTTTTTTTAGATAAATCATTTATTATATTTATTCAATTTTGGCTGCGTGGGGGTCTTTGTTGCTGCATGCAGGCTTTCTCTAGTTGTGGGGAGGAGGGGCTACTCTTTAGCTGTGGTGAGCAGGCTTCTCATTGCAGTGGCCTCTCTGGTTGCAGAACACTGGCTCTAGGTATGCAGGTTCAGTAGTTGTGGTGGGCAGGCGTAGTTGCTCCAAAGCATGGAGAATCTTCCCAGACCAGGGAATCAGACCTGGGTCTCCTGCATTGCAAGGCAGATTCTTTACCACTGGACCAGCAGGAAAGTCCCCACTTTAAGCTCTCGTTAAATGGTTTCATCCATGGCCAGGGTCTGTCTATCCCTGCAGATCAACGTATCATTTTTATCTCTAACCATCAGTTTCCCGTCTCAGCATCCACTTCTGGGATATCCATTTGAACTTTAAAATTGACATGTTCAAGGGCTTCCCCTGGTGACCAAGTGGGTAAGGACACCGCCTTGCAGTGCAAGGGGCGCCGGTTTGACCCCTGGCCTGGGAAGATCCCACGTGCCGCGGAGCGGCTGGACCGATGTGTCCAATTACCGAGTCGGAGCTCTGGAGCGCATGCGCCCAGAGCCGGTGCTCTGCAACGACAGACGCCACCGCGATGGGAGGCCCACAGGAGCCAAAGAACAAAGACGGATGAAAATGGAGAAATGAAAGACCAATAGAAGTGGCCCACCCGCTCCCCTCCCTCCCCAACCCGACCCCCACCCAAAATAAATAAATAAATCTTAAAAAAAAAAAATTGACATGTTCAAAATTAAACTAATCATCTTCTCCTACATGCCCTGCCCTAATACATATTCCCCACCTTAACAAATGACCTTCTATTCCTCCTTATTGGTAACTGATCTCGATTAATGGGGTCACCATATAGTTCATTCTTCAAACCAGAAACCCAGGAATTCTCTTCTTTGTTTTTCTTTCACCATGTCTAATCCTTCCCTAATCTCATGGGCTTTCTCTCTCACACTTGTTCAGTTTGTCTCTAACCCCTGTGCAGGACGTCAGCATCTTTATCTGAACCATTTAAGACAAAGAAGTTAAACTCCTGGGTACCAAGTCTGCTCCCTCCACCCATGACTGCCTCGCCACTTGTCCTCTACCACACTGTCACATTTCATGATCCAGAGTATGTTATGGCTCCTCAAAGCCAGAATGTCATTTTGTGCCTTTCCCTGTGCCAGTGCCTTTACTGAGAGCATCCCTTCCCCCTATCTTCACTTGGCTACCTCTTACTCATTGTGGTACGCTGGATGATGATCTCCTGAAAGATATGTCCATGTGGAGCCTGTGAACGTGACCTTGTTTGGGAAAAGGGTCCTTGCATGTGTAATTAAGGATTTCAAGATGAGACCATTCTGGATTATGCAAGTGGGCCCAAAGCGGGAGGAGAGGGCTTCCCTGGTGGTCCAGTGGGTAAGGACACCACCTTGCAGTGCAAGGGGAGCCGGATCGATCCCTGGCCTGGGAAGATCCCACATGCTGCGGAGCGGCTGGACCGATGTGTCCAACTACCAAGCCAGAGCTCTGGAGCACATGTACCCAGAGCTGGTGCTCTGTGATGAGAAAGGCCACTGCAATGGGAGGCCCACACAGGCCAAAGAACAAAGATGGATGACAATAAATAAACGAAAGAGCAACAGAAGTGCCCCCCCAAAAAAAAGTTTAAAAAAGGAGGGGGGGGCGCGGAGGAGAGGCACAGAGACAGACACATGAAGGCATGTGGAGGCAGAGACTGGAGTCACGCTACCACAAACCAAGAAGTGCCTAGGCCACCAAAATCTGGAGGAGACAAGGAAGGAAACCTCCCCTAGAGCCTTCAGAGGGCTCTGCCAACAGCTTGATTTGAGACTTCTAGCCCAAGGCTGTAGTGATTTGCTAAGGCAGCCCTAGGAAACTGATGGACTCACCTTTCAGGACTTAGTTCACATGTCATCTCCCCCAGGAAGCCCTCCCTGATTTCTCCTACCATCCTCCCACCACTGCCTGATAATATCTGATTCCCTTTCTGCGTACGTTTCACTTGATAAACTCCTGAAAGACAGCAACTGGGTCCTGCTTTCCATTGCAATATGAGGGCCCAGAACTGTTTCAGGAGCAGACCAGGTACTCCGCCGGATCAACGCCTGTGAATCTCAGTCCCTGGGTACCTCCTGCAGCCTGAACTTTAAGCCAGGGACTTCACCAACCTTCCCTCACTGGACCATCTCAATAGGCCTAGGAGGTGGGCACCATCATCTCTGCTTTAGAGATGCAGAAACAGGCACAGCAACTTCCCCAAGACCATTTCGCAAGCATATTTAGAATTTATAGCCACATCAATTTGAATAGCATAAGCATGGCATTTTCAAAAGACCAGTGGCCAACTCGAAGAAGAGGGATATTGGAAAAGAGTAGGGAAAAGACTGCGTCTCAACTACATACTTGTGAGACAAAGCCGATGGGGTTGTACCTGTGTGTGTAAACAGTCATGAGGGGTGCAGTTTAGTAAATTCTGGCTCATCTAACTCATAAGGCAGCATAAATATATCACAGCAGCTTCCATTCTGGGGCCTGGGAGCAAGGGGTGCTGCAATGCTAAGAAAGGACAAACAAGGAAAGGGGAAATGGGAATGGCGAAGAGCGGGAGGAGGATAGTTCTGCCAGGTTTAGAAACTGAACATGTTTTCCTTCAGCCTGTCCCCCTCCTCCTATGCCCACACGCCTCTGCCCTATGGCAGCCCCGTCCTCAAAGCATCATGCACACAAGCTGTCTCAGCTCCCAGTGTGGCATTTAACCAGGTACAGGAGGCTTCGGTCCCCAAAACAGACCCACACCCTAACTCCTGGAACCGACAAATGCCGCCTTATAAAGATCTGCAAAGGAACTTTGCAGATTTGATTAAATTAAGCATTTTGAGATGGGCAGATTATCCACATAGGCCCTTAAAAGCAACCATAAGTAGCCTTATAAGAGAGGAGCAAAAGGAAATCTGACCCAGAGAAGGGAAAACATCAGTGTTAGCACAGTGGTGGGACTGCAGTCATGTGACCACAAGCCAAGAAGTACAAGCAACTATGCAGCTGAAAAGGCAAGAAGCCGATTCTCCTCCAGCCCTTCCAGAGGGAGCGTGGCTCTGCCGACCCCTTGATTTCCACCCAAGACTGCTGATTTCAGACTTCCAGCCTCCAGAATGTGCGAGAACATGTCTGTCGGTTTAAGCCCCCAAGTTTACAACAGCAGCAAACCAATCCGTCAGCTCTTTCTGAATTACCTCCATTTCATTCAAAAGTTGTCTTCTTGACAGTCTTATATAGCTTGGTCATAGAGTGGATCAAAATCCAGTTAGTAAAGTCATACTAATGAGAGACTCTTAATGGTCTTGCGGCAATGGTGTTTTAACAAGGAGGGCGTTTATAACTCCTCATACTAATGTCTGATCAGTATGGTCAGTGTAAAGAAACAAACTGATCAGTAATCACAAGCAGGTGGGTAGAAATTGAGAGAAGTGGAACGACAAACAGGCACATGAGGGATGGGATCTGCCCCCAGGGACTCTCTCCTTAGTTGGGGTCTTCTCTTCACTTGTGAGAACTTAGATCTCCACAAAGTCTGTGTTTATTCTCAGTGATTCCAGGGTGGCTCTGAACAGTCCCTGGCACACAGTAAATGCTGATTCTGGTGGTGGGCAGATGAAGAAGGCAGAGAGGGAGGGTGGAGCTGGGACAGCATCCGCACGCACAGACCCCTGCTACTTGACTATTGCCCACACAATGTAATCTGCTAACACTCCTGTAATTTTCTCCTCTTCCTGAATCTTCTCCCAAGTTTTGTGTTATTTGCTGCAATTTACAATATTTTCTTCCTGTCAGCAACATATATCTCTAATTCTTTGTGCCAAGTTGCCCTATAAGCAGATGAACTCTTGAAGCTGCACAAAGAGTACTCTAAACCAAAGCTCCTGAGAAGACTTCTGGATGTTGCTCAAGTCAATACAGAGCAAAACGCTGGAATTAGCCCCCCCGGAGAAAAGTCACTTGCCTAGGAAAATCAAAGTCCACCATTGATAGCATTCACAATATCTAAAATATACTTTCTAAGTGATGTTCATGTCAAAATACAGAAAACAACCCCTTCCTCTATCCAGCAATCTTCCTTAGAATGTTCTCACTCAATAGTTGTATTTACAATTCTCTTAGTTGGCTCTTGTGAAAGTCCAAAAATAAAGGCCAAACTACGACCTTACAGGGCCCTATGACAAGCTGCCAAAATAATTCCCAAAGCCCCTCTCTCAGGTTTACTTCATTCATCAAAACTACACTGAGCATCTACTCGGGCTTCCCTGGTGGTCCAGTGGGTAAGGACACCGCCTTGCACGGCAAGGGGCGCCGGTTCGATCCCTGGCCTGGGAAGATCCCACGTGCCGCGGAGCGGCTGGACCAATGTGTCCAATTACCAAGCCGGAGCTCTGGAGCACATGCGCCCAGAGCCGGTGCTCTGCGACAACAGAGGCCATTGCGATGGGAGGCCCACACGGGCCAAAGAATGAAGATGGATGAAAATAGAGAAATGAAAGACCAATAGAAGTGGCCCGCCTGCTCCCCTCCCTCCCCACCCCCCCATAAATAAATAAATAAATCTTTAAAAAAAAAAAAAACTACATTGAGCATCTACTATGTGCAAATTCTGGAGAGACATGCAGGAAATAAATTACTGCATACAGGAGATTGTACTAAGGAAAACACTGCAAGAATCCATAGAATACTTTGAATAAGCATGGCTACAGAGCTCCCCAGGTTGATAGGAAGTCTTTCCATCTGTGTCCTTGATTATTTCCATTTAGGAGGGCCTGAACGTCCCATCTACCATTGCTGTTGTCATTCTAGGGGCCCCATTCCTACCTAGGATTTGGTGGCTGGTAGCCTTCAGCTGTTAAATACCAAAGGGTAATGGGAGCCTCCTACTTGAGCTCAGTGGTGCTTCTCAAACTTTGACGTGCACAGGAGTCACCTGGGGGCTTGTTCAAATGCAGATTCTGACTCTGTTAGGCCAAGGGAGGAGTTGAGAATCTGCATTTCTAATGAACTCCCTGGTAACTAATACTCTAAGGGTCTGAGGACCACATTTGAGCAGCAAGTGATTAGAGAACTTCCTTTTTACTTAAAACACAAGAAAATCAACTTTGGAAGGCATCTAGGGGCAGGTGTGCAATGCTTCAAGACCTCCCCTAAGGATGGAGCAGCTGAATGGATAGACAACGGGGCTGGTGCCTCACTGTGGTTTCAGAGCTGCAAAAACTGTCAGGTCCTAGATTTAAAAATAGAGTCAGAAAGCAAAGAACTAAATTGTGTCAAGGCAAGAACAAAAGCGATGAAGACCAAAATCCAGGGAGTCACTCGATTATGAATGCATTTTCCCCACGTTTCTCTTCTTTTTAAAATCTGGAGTTGAGATAAAAGCCAACACCTTCAATTTGTGTCCTCATAGTTGGTAGCCTTTCCCTTCTCCAGATCTTCCCAATCCAGAGATTGCACCGGGTCTCCTGCATTGCAGGTGGATTCTTTACTGTCTGAGCCACCAGGGAAACCCTGTCAATGAACATCCTCACAGCTGGAGAGACTACCTGTTATTCCCATTCCTTCTGCCAGCGCCCCCACCCCCCGCCCCCTGCCACCTGTCTGCTCTGACAAGCCCTTCTTCCTACTACTTCTCTTTGTTGAGTTGAGATTACTATACGTGACAAGAAGAATTTGGGGTGCTGAGTAAGGCAAAGTCCAGAGAAGTCACCCAGCGGCTAGGGCGTGGGCTGCTAGGATGGGCCTGGAGTGGGACAGCTGGCTGAGGCCACGGCACCGGGCTCTTACCCAATCACAGGCCTTTTCTTCTTGATTAGAGAACACGTCCCTGAAGCATGTCCCTCTCTGCGTGGTGTTCCCGGCCTCTGGCTCAATCAGTGCCCACAGCACGCTGTTCTCACTGGACTTGAGAGAAGCAGGAGCATGTGCGCAAAGGCCCAAGGTCAGAGCTGAGGCCTCTGACAGACGTCAAACTAGGCGAAGGCAGCAGGCATCCTTCTGAAGGCCTGCGGTCCTGAATCCCAGCCTCTCTGCAGGGACTCTCCTCACAGGAGCAGAGGAGCACACTGAGGCCATGGGGCCTGGAGTCACACAGCAGACCAACACACGCTGGGGATGGCAGCTTGCTGGGCACCGTGGTCATTCCCAGGTCCCCTTGTCCCACCTCAGATTCATGGGTGGGACAAATCAGTGTAGGGCTTGATGCTCTTCTGGCTTCTTCCAGAGAACAGCCTGTGGTCTCATATTCTGGGAGCCTCTTTGCTTCAGAATTGGAGCCCAAGGTGGGTTCCCTTCGGGCCTTGTCCTCCTGGGACTTTAGAAGTGCACGAGAGTCAGCTACTGTTGTGTTTTCCCCACTCTCTGACAAGACTCCTCGCCTTTTCCCACTTGATAATATCCCCAGTCCCATTAATGAATCTACAAAGTCTGTGGATTAAGATGGGAGCAAGAGGGAGAGGTTTGAAATTACCCAGAACACTGTCTTAGAGCTAGATTTTTTTCTTTCCAGTCATAAACCCTTACCCTTGCCAAGCTCACAAATCCTCACTTTCTAGAGCTGGAAAGAAGGAAAATATCACACAACAGCACAAACCCCACCTGTACAGCCCTATGTGAGAACCACTGCAAAAGTGATTTCCAGCCGGAGTAAAACCATACATCAAGCAAGTAAGCCTTCTTTTAGGTGTCTTGCCTGTATTTACATCCTTTATCTCAGTGACCACCTTGTGACCTAGTAGATACAGTAATTATCTCCATCTGACAGGAGAGGAAACTGAGGCATGGCAAATTCAGTGACGAGCCCACGGTCTCCTCCAGGTGTAGGTGGTAGAGCTGGAATTTGAAACTCTTTGGCTCCAGAGAACATAGCGCTTCATTATTTGACTCTTATTTTGAATGGAAACTATGTCTTCATCAGGGGATGCTTTATTACCATTCTGGGGAGGAGGATTAAAGAGAAGATGACTATACAGGTCCCAGCACCCCCATTCCGGCAGGGTGATTAAAGCCTAAAAACAAAACATAACCTTTCCCTCCCCTGAATGAAAGCAGGCCTTCCGCACCTCTCAGAAAGAGTTGCAGCCCCGAGGACTTGGTGAGGATGGCCACCCCACCCTACTTCCACTTACCTGCCCACCTTCCCTTGGGCCCTCCCAAACCCAGACAAGATGATTTGCAGCCCTGGGCAAGTGCTGGAGCCTGGCTCCCAACCAAACACGAGAAATTAAACAGTTTGCACAGAATGAAATTTGGCCAGTGGAAGGTGCCTGCAGCTGGTGGTTAACACCAGCGGTAAGAGGATCAACTCCTAGTCTGATGGCTTAAAGAGGGGGTGGGGGTGAGAAGTGTGCGCGTTCCCTTTTACCCATTCACGTTAGTTAATTTGGATGATAAGGGTTGGTGTTTAATCCCTTTGTGTGCGAGTGAATATACTGAAATCGACAACCTCTGAGAGGGCACTGGCGGCTGGCAGAGCAACCTGCGGGAGGGTGCAGGTCGTGTCCAATCTGGCGTGAAGCAGAAAAGAAACGTTGTGAGGAGACTGAAAAGCAAGAAGGAGAGGGATACCCTAGGGGTGCATGGTGCAGACCCAGCCCCACACCTCCCAGGCTGCGCAGGTGGGCTGCTCTCTCCTGGAGGCACAGCACTCCAGACCAGCCTCTGCGCCTCGGGGCTCGGAGGTGCCACTGCAGAGCAGTGCATCCCCCCCCCCTAGAAAATACAGGTAAAACCATACATCAAGCAAGTAAGCCTTCTTTTAGGTGTCTTGCCTGTATTTACATCCTTTATCTCAGTGACCACCTTGTGACCTAGTAGATACAGTAATTATCTCCATCTGACAGGAGAGGAAACTGAGGCATGGCAAATTCAGTGACGAGCCCACGGTCTCCTCCAGGTGTAGGTGGTAGAGCTGGAATTTGAAACTCTTTGGCTCCAGAGAACATAGCGCTTCATTATTTGACTCTTATTTTGAATGGAAACTATGTCTTCATCAGGGGATGCTTTATTACCATTCTGGGGAGGAGGATTAAAGAGAAGATGACTATACAGGTCCCAGCACCCCCATTCCGGCAGGGTGATTAAAGCCTAAAAACAAAACATAACCTTTCCCTCCCCTGAATGAAAGCAGGCCTTCCGCACCTCTCAGAAAGAGTTGCAGCCCCGAGGACTTGGTGAGGATGGCCACCCCCCCACCCTACTTCCACTTACCTGCCCACCTTCCCTTGGGCCCTCCCAAACCCAGACAAGATGATTTGCAGCCCTGGGCAAGTGCTGGAGCCTGGCTCCCAACCAAACACGAGAAATTAAACAGTTTGCACAGAATGAAATTTGGCCAGTGGAAGGTGCCTGCAGCTGGTGGTTAACACCAGCGGTAAGAGGATCAACTCCTAGTCTGATGGCTTAAAGAGGGGGTGGGGGTGAGAAGTGTGCGTGTTCCCTTTTACCCATTCACGTTAGTTAATTTGGATGATAAGGGTTGGTGTTTAATCCCTTTGTGAGCGAGTGAATATACTGAAATCGACAACCTCTGAGAGGGCACTGGCGGCTGGCAGAGCAACCTGCGGGAGGGTGCAGGTCGTGTCCAATCTGGCGTGAAGCAGAAAAGAAACGTTGTGAGGAGACTGAAAAGCAAGAAGGAGAGGGATACCCTAGGGGTGCATGGTGCAGACCCAGCCCCACACCTCCCAGGCTGCGCAGGTGGGCTGCTCTCTCCTGGAGGCACAGCACTCCAGACCAGCCTCTGCGCCCTCGGGGCTCGGAGGTGCCACTGCAGAGCAGTGATCCCCACTAGCCATTTCTGCTGAGGGCCAGCGACACCCACAAGCAGAGCGCAGGCCCTGACATAGTCTAGCAGAGTAGAGAAAACTTAGAAAGTTGGGGAGCAAAAGGGGAGGGAAAGGAGAGGCCTTGGTTGTTTTCAGATGGAATAGATTAGAGAAAGGTGAGGGCTCGGTGAGTCTAGAGCAGGTCATAAAACAAAAACCATTTTTATAGTTTCCATCTGCAAGAAAGCCCCCCCCCCCCCCCCACCCACAGCCCGCGAGCCTGGAGCCCCCAGAGTGCAAGTTCGAAGGCAGCTAGTGTGAGCCAGGCCTGGCGCGGGGAGGAGGCCCCCCGGCTGCTGGGCCAGGCTGCCCGCAGAGGCGCAGGCGGCGGAGCGGGTTCCCAAGCCGCCACCGCCCCCTCCTTCCCCAAGGCCCGTCCAGCAAAGTTTCTCCCTCGTTTCGGTTCGTGCCTTCCCTCCCTCCTCCTCCCCCGATATATTCGCTCTCTAAAACCATAAAAAAGAGATCAACTTCCCTAACTTCACGGAGCCCTTTTCCGTGACAAATATTGATGCCCAAAGTGTCTGCGCTCTCCCGCCCCCAAACGTTAAGAAAAGGCGCCCGCGAAAGCGGGACATAAAAAGTTAACAATGCTGTGAAAATATGTTTGCAGAAAATAGACAATCGTTGGATTAAACGTATTCAAGTATGAAATAATGCCTTTTTGTGTCAAAACTTGGGCTATGGGCGGGTACAAAAGTTCCCTGTGGCAGCGACTTGCTCCCTTTGTGAGCCGTGCGCTTTGGCGTCTCCACTTGGGCGCATTACTTAGGGCCCTCTAAGCGCGATTGTTTCTCCCTTTCTAATGACATTTACCGGATCAAAACATGCTGTTAATTCGATCAGAAGGCTTCACCCTCCCTGACAAAGCCACAATAATTTCTCCTGAAGTTTGTTAAATTGATCAAAATTAGGCAAATGAATAGGGGCCTGTAGGCGCCCCCTCTTGCAGGTGACGTCGCATAATGCTCGCTGGGGCCAGCTGCATTCCCCCTTTCTTCTCAGTCCACTCTTTTCCGTGTTGCCCCCCAATCCTCCCACCACCCCCCTCAGACACACACACACACACACACATACACACGCTCACACGGTCATACACTCGCGCACACACACGCTTGCCTGTCTTTCCTGCCCCCCCCCCCACCCTCTGGCATTATTAAAATTTAGCCCAATGAAACTATTCATACTTTTCAATGGACATTTTCCGTATAGGATAATAGGCTACAAATTGAGCCTCTTCCCTCCGCGAGGAGAGAGCCCAAGGGGGGGAGAAAAGAAAGGCAGCGACGTGGTCCGGAGTAGGGGGGAGCGTCGCGTGCCAAAGACCCGCGGGAGGGGCGAGGCGAGGAGAGAGCCTCGTGTGCCAGCCGCAGCCCCACACCTGCCGGGATGTCCGGACAAATAAAGCGGTGTAAACAAAAAGGGGGGAGACGGACGTGTCACCAAGTCGTGTGAGAAAAGCCTGGGAACAAACGGGGCGCCTCCGTCTCCAAGAGCTCTCCCTTGAACCCGGCGGAACAGCCTATTAAAGGCTTACTTAATTACTTTAATGACTCTGGACAGGCTTTAAAACGCACTCGGCGCTGGGACTGTGGGCTTGCTGGGATTTGTAAACAGGCAATCGTGTGAGACTCAGCGGTGGGACTAAAGGAGGCGACACTGTTTTGTGAGGGTCCTCGCCCCCCGGTGCCCGCCGCCGCTGCGCCCCTGCGCTCGCTCGCCTGCCAGCGCCGGTTTACCGCCTCTTTCCCACCCGGGCTGTTGCCATGCAAATGTTATACCCCCGCCGGTCACGTGTCTTTTGAAGAGCCACGTGGATTAACAAAGCTGATCTGCCCCCAACTCGCCCCCCTCAGCTGCTAATTTTTTTTTTTCTTAACTTTTTAAAAAACTGATCTCGAATGCGTGCATCCCCCAAACACAGCTCCCCTAATCCTGTGGAATAATTCAAGTCGTGAATACACAGGGAGCCCTAGATGACCGCTTTATAAGGCAGACTCTCGTAGCTGGGAGGCTGCAGTCTACCTGGGACACTCGAGGAGGCACACGAGGCAAAAAGTGGACGAGTGCCTCGCGCCACCGCCTCTTCCGAGGGCGCTTGCGGATCAGCATGTCAGACAAGCTCAAGGACCGCAAAGTGAGTCGCCTGAGTCCAGATAGCTCTTGCGCCCTCTGGGTGGGGGTGGCATCCACCTCCCAGAGCCACCACCTGGCTGGACCGACGACCTGGGACATAGTCACACGGGACTTCTCTTGGAGAGGAATCCTGTGTGGCTTGGGAAGGGAAGGAGGGTTAGATAGAGGGGACTTCTCAGTTGGGGAGGAGCCCACTCCTGGAAGCTGGTGGCCACCTCCCCTGTGCCCTGGTGCTCAGCTCAGGGCGGGTGTGACCCAGCAGAGGTTATAAGAGGGAGCGCAGCAGCACAGGTGTGAGACGGCTGAGCTCATGTGACCCAGTGTGTAGGGACAGGGGCCTGGGGCGAGGCCCTGGGCAGCACTGAGGGCTGGGAGACGGCTGTGCCAGCCGTGCCTCTGACGACTCTGGGCAAAGACATCCTAAATGTACGAACCTCTGTTCTCAGAGAACCCCCGTTTCCCACAAAGTGATAGAAAAGCGGAGGAGAGACCGGATTAACCGCTGCTTGAACGAGCTGGGCAAGACGGTACCCATGGCCCTGGCGAAGCAGGTAACGTCGCCAGCGGAGAAAACGGTGCTGGTGCTGGGGATCCTCTGCCGCCACTCTCGG
Source organism: Tragulus kanchil (assembly GCA_022376925.1). NCBI lineage: Eukaryota > Metazoa > Chordata > Mammalia > Artiodactyla > Tragulidae > Tragulus > Tragulus kanchil. The sequence continues at coordinate 38,044,698 of JAIOJX010000028.1, read as the reverse complement.
CAGGGATGCCGGGAATCTGGAGCCGGAGAGGGCCTCACGAGTGGGCTTCCTGACCGGGGGTCTGAGCGCTGAGTTAAGCCCCAGACAGTCCTTGCCTGGAGTCACAGCAGCGCGCTGCTCGCCGGTCCTCTCCGGATAAAACGGGGCACGCAGCCTACCCGGGTTGGCCTGCACCCTCTGGGCGGCTTCGAGGAGCCCTTCCTCCTTTTGCAGACTTCCGGGAAGCTGGAGAAGGCGGAGATCCTGGAGATGACCGTTCAGTACCTGAGAGCCCTGCACTCTGCTGATTTTCCCCGGGGAAGGGAAAAAGGTGGGCAGGGGCTGCGCCCCAGAGACCTGGTGGGGACGGCAGTGGGAGTTAAGCGGCGCTCTCAAGGTCTCGTCCCTGGATGCTGGGGGAGGAGAGCGTCCCGGGTCCTGAGAAAGCCAAAAGGGGCCGGAGAACAGGTGTCCGCAGATACAGGTTCTACAGCGTCCTCTCAGGTGGGGAGGGGTGAGGCCAGACTCTTAAGGAAAAAGAAGTCGCTAGCTTGCGTTTTTCCAGCCTCCAAACTGGAAAGAAGAGAGGGCAGGCCTCAAATGTAAACTGTTCCGAAAACGTGATGGGAGTTGCTTGGCGTCTGCCTTCAGTCTCCAGATCGGGAAGGCGCCGCTCACGTTTTTTTCTTTCTCCGTTTTTCTCTCCCCTCCAGCAGAGCTGCTCGCGGAGTTTGCCAACTACTTCCACTACGGCTACCACGAGTGCATGAAGAACCTAGTGCACTACCTCACCACTGTGGAGCGGATGGAGACCAAGGACACCAAGTACGCGCGCATCCTTGCCTTCTTGCAGTCCAAGGCCCGCTTGGGCACTGAGACCGCCTTCCAGTCGCTGGGGTCGCTCCCGGAGCCGGATTTCTCTTATCAGCTGCACCCAGCGGGGCCTGAGTTCCCGGGCCACAGCCCGGGGGAGGCGTCCGTGTTCCCGCAGGGCGCGGCCCCGGGGCCCTTCCCCTGGCCACACGGCGCGGCCCGCAGCCCTGCGCTGCCCTACCTGCCCAGCGCGCCCGTGCCGCTCCCGAGCCCCGCGCAGCAGCACAGCCCGTTCCTGGCACCCATGCAGGGTCTGGATCGGCACTACCTGAACCTCATCGGCCACGCCCACCCCAACTCCCTAAACCTGCACACGCCCCAGCACCCCCCGGTGCTCTGACGCCCTCGGATTTCTCTGCGCTCCGGGCGCTGCTTGGGAGCAATACTGTATATTGTACAAGTGTAAATATTGTGCTGAAAAAAAAAAAAAGGCCCGGAAAGGGGACGGTCAAAAGCGAATTCGACTTCTGAAGGATCTCCCCCTGGCAATAAACGCTTTCTGTCCCAGAGAGATGAATTTCTTGTTACCTTCTGCTGTTCCTCTGAGGTGTCTCAGGCACAAAGCTGAACTGCCGAGGTGACCCCCGCTAAGTTCTTGGGTGGAGAAGGGGACGGGTCACAGTGGGGACTTGAGGAGGCGGGGAGTCTATTGGAGCAGTCGCTTCCAGGCTGGGTTCCCGGTTCCACACGGGCTTCAGAGCCGCCTCCTCTCGCACAACTTGGGATATTTGCCTGGGAGAAGGGCAGATTCGAGGAACGGGGCCTTTGACTCTCATAAAATGCAAATCTTAGCTAAGTTGGCTTTGGCGAATTTTCGCCAACTTCTACTTGGGCGCCCTTCCTTAACACCAGACAAGAGTCCCAGACGCGCGCGCCGGCGGCCGGCTGGTCTGGAGCGCGGGGAAACGCGATGCGTGACTAGGATTATGGGTTCCACCTGTCTGGGAAAAATTCTGTAGAGGAGGTGACTCCCGAGTGTGGCTTAAAAACAACATCCAATCAAGTTTATCTTCGAATGACAACTACTCATTGGCGCTAGATTCAGAAAGCTGGAGCTGCCCTTGACGCACAGATCAGCTCAGCCTCGGGGCGGTAGGCAACCTGGAGCGAGGCCGGCAGCCCGGGTGGGAAGACGGGCTCCCCCGAAGGACCGTTCCCTCTGCCCACACAGCCATCTGGCCGCTGGCGCGGGGCTGAGATGCTGGGTGCTTGGTGAGCAAGGCTTCTCCACCTTCTCCTGGAAAAGGGGGACTTTAACCTTCTCATTCCACCCAGAAGACAGGACACTTAGGGTTTAGGGAGAGTTGGTTACTGGGCTTTAGGAGGCTTGTAGTTTTCAATGACAGTTGAATCTGTCTTCCCCACAAGACAGCCATACTTCTTTAAAATAGAACAAACTGAAATCAGGTTTTTCTAGGACCCAGAATGCCAAAGGAGCTCATTGCTGTTTGACATTAAGTGGCAAAATGAACAAGGTATTCAACCCATTAAAGTTGTGTTTGTGAGAATTTAAAACTTTTTCCTTGATTTTTTGTCTTTTCTTTTTGTTCCCATTCCTTTCAATGCCCTGTAAATAAATAACTCGAAATTATGGAGCAGATTTTCCTGTTTCCCAAGGCCATTCAGCTGAATGAGGATGATTTGCCGTCGTTTAGATTAGCTGGAGTACAATAATTAACTTATTCCATTTCAGTGGAGAGGGTTTAAGGGAGCTCTGACCTAGACTGTTTACTGAGGTCATGGAATAGGATGACCACAATTTACAAACCATCAAACCAGATGACCCAGAGACAGGAGGACCAACACAAACACGGACACACACACATAAAACCACTTCATTATGTTGTTCATAAAGTGAGAGGAATTCAGGAGGCCTTTGACTCTATAAAATGCAAATCTTAGCTAAGTTGGCTTTGGCGAATTTTCGCCAACTTCTACTTGGGCGCCCTTCCTTAACACCAGACAAGAGTCCCAGACGCGCGCGCCGGCGGCCGGCTGGTCTGGAGCGCGGGGAAACGCGATGCGTGACTAGGATTATGGGTTCCACCTGTCTGGGAAAAATTCTGTAGAGGAGGTGACTCCCGAGTGTGGCTTAAAAACAACATCCAATCAAGTTTATCTTCGAATGACAACTACTCATTGGCGCTAGATTCAGAAAGCTGGAGCTGCCCTTGACGCACAGATCAGCTCAGCCTCGGGGCGGTAGGCAACCTGGAGCGAGGCCGGCAGCCCGGGTGGGAAGACGGGCTCCCCCGAAGGACCGTTCCCTCTGCCCACACAGCCATCTGGCCGCTGGCGCGGGGCTGAGATGCTGGGTGCTTGGTGAGCAAGGCTTCTCCACCTTCTCCTGGAAAAGGGGGACTTTAACCTTCTCATTCCACCCAGAAGACAGGACACTTAGGGTTTAGGGAGAGTTGGTTACTGGGCTTTAGGAGGCTTGTAGTTTTCAATGACAGTTGAATCTGTCTTCCCCACAAGACAGCCATACTTCTTTAAAATAGAACAAACTGAAATCAGGTTTTTCTAGGACCCAGAATGCCAAAGGAGCTCATTGCTGTTTGACATTAAGTGGCAAAATGAACAAGGTATTCAACCCATTAAAGTTGTGTTTGTGAGAATTTAAAACTTTTTCCTTGATTTTTTGTCTTTTCTTTTTGTTCCCATTCCTTTCAATGCCCTGTAAATAAATAACTCGAAATTATGGAGCAGATTTTCCTGTTTCCCAAGGCCATTCAGCTGAATGAGGATGATTTGCCGTCGTTTAGATTAGCTGGAGTACAATAATTAACTTATTCCATTTCAGTGGAGAGGGTTTAAGGGAGCTCTGACCTAGACTGTTTACTGAGGTCATGGAATAGGATGACCACAATTTACAAACCATCAAACCAGATGACCCAGAGACAGGAGGACCAACACAAACACGGACACACACACATAAAACCACTTCATTATGTTGTTCATAAAGTGAAACTTAAATCTGAAATATATATTTTGGGGGGCAGGAAGAGTCTATGAACTTTAGAGAAGGTCTTTCAAGTAAGGGATTCTTGCACTGTATGTCAGTATAATGCTTATCTATAAAATGCAAGATGCAAACAAGAATCTCCTCCCTTATGAAATGATATAGTTGGAGCATGAAAGTCAGTGTAAGATCAGGAGGCCATTCAGATAACGAATATACATTGAGCAATATGGGATGAAAACAAATTATGCAGAAACAGGAGAATGCATGGTGCCTATTATTGGAACACATGTCTTACACCCATTTTTATCAGCGCTGGATACAGAATATGAAGAAGGCCTTTCAGGCTTTTTTTCTCTGAGCATTAAGTCAATCTGAATTCCCTTTGGCAGTGAAGCATTAAAGATATAGTGTTACCCTGGAAATATAAATTATTAATATATTCAGCATTTTCGTCACTTCTCAACTGTTAACCAAATTAGACAAAACTTTCTTTTGCTAAGTAGATTTTCTCTTTGGGATTAGCTTTGGGAAAGCACAGGCTACCACAGTAAAAACTTTGGTCATTTACATATAATTTTGCAAACTTCCACTGGCCCATGACAGTCTTTGTACCTCAAATGTTGGTATTCTTGATTCTTTTTTTTTTCTTTCTCATTTAGCTGTGGAGGATAAAACCCTGCTTTGGCTTTACAATGACTTTAGGATAAAAGTCTCCCTCCCCTTTCTCTCCCTCCCCCTTTCTGTGTGTGTGTGTGTGTGTGTGTGTGTGTGTATGTCTGTACGTGTGTTGTGTCTTTTTCTGAAACCTTCATCCAAAGTTCCAAGTCCCCAGGCTTGGCCAAAAGTCAAACTTTGCAAACGATTAAAACTGTCACTACAAAACGGAATCAATTTGAATCAGACTGTGACTTTAATGTGTTCTTCCTGTACTTTCTCTGACACCACGTTACTTCCAGCCTCCCTGTCCCAAACTCCCCTGCCCACTCAGCGCTCTGAGTCTCTTAGGCCTGATCCCTCCAGTCTTTCTTTTAAGTAAGTTGTATAGTAATGGTTTCCAAGAGAGGCTCAACCCAAACCCAGAAATAACAAAAAACAAAAAACAGTGGGCTTGGTTGGAGGTGACCCATTGTGATGCTTCTGAAAGGGGCAACCTCTTGTTTCTTGGGCTTCATCCTTGAGTGGGCAAGAATAAAAATAATCATCCCCATGAAATCAAAGGTTTTCTCCAGAGGCTTGAAGAACAAAGCTGATGGCTGGTGCTTTGGGTTGGTCCCTGTGGCTCTGTAGGGCTACAGCTAGGCACTTCAAGGCCCTACGGCCACCCCAGCAGAAAGCGCAGGAGTACAGAGCTCACTAGTGCTTCCAAGTGTTATTGAACAAACACAGTCATGGGCCAGTGGGGGCCAGCAGTCTGGCCTGCTAGGCACCAGGCGAGGTGGGTGGAGAGGCAGCTTTGCAAATGTCTACCTGACTCCACAAAGGCACGGGATGCTTAGAAGCCTGGTAATGGGTATCTTCATAGAGTAACACACCAAGAAAAGTAAGGCAAGATGTAGCATGCGGTAGAAGCTCAATAAATATGTGTGAAATGACACGGTTACAAGGAAGAACTGATTCCATGTTGGATCTGTCTCTTACTTTAACCTTTGCTTCCTGTTACTTTTGTTCACTAAAAGAAACCTATCCATACATAACGCCCTGCCTGGGGGAACCCTCCCCCTCTCCTTGAATGTTAAGCCAAAATGCCTTTGTTCAGGCACAGCACAGCCACAGAAAGGAAGAAATGAACACATCCCATCCCTGGGGCTGGCCATTCCAGGAGATAATTTGTAAGATTAAGGGCCTTTTTACTTTACTTCCTCACCCTTCCCTCAATTCTAGAAAAGAACCCATCATTCAGACCCCAATCAGATGGTTATCTGAAGATAGCAGTCTGCCAACTTCTTGCTCTGCTGGCAGAATAAAGTCGTCTTCCTTGCCTCGACGCCTCATCTCTCCGTTAACTGGCCTGTTGTGTGACGAGCCTGGCCTCAGTAGCAACATCATAGTGCTGCACCTCTTAGATTCTATACCCCCTCTAGATCTCTTGTCTCTGGCCCCTGGCACCCTCTCCACCTCAGCAGAGGCCAGAAAGTACTTGTATGCCCACCCAGAAATCTCCAGAGAAACCAACACACATTCTGTCAGACAGAGCAATGTCTCTGCCTTTGCCTAGAAATTCTGCCCTGTGCTTGGGCAGCAAGAGACAGGCTTGCCCTGCTTGGTTAAGGCAGTCAACTATTCCTGAAGGCTTAGTTAAATGCAGGCCCCCAGTCCAGGATGTGAGTTCAAGATGAGCTTGATGAGCTCTCTGATCCTTTCACACTGGAAAGGTCCAAGGCTGGGCTGAGTCAATTTCACTCTCCTTTTGCACCGTTAGTTGTTCAGACTGCCTGGATCTGCCTTCAAGCTCTGCTGCTTACATGTTTCGGCAAATTGCTAAGCCTCTCTGCATCTGTTTCCTCATTATAAAAACAGAGAGATTAGGGCTTCCCTGGTGGTCCAGTGGGTAAAGACACCACCTTGCAGTGCAAGGGACACCAGTTCGATCCCTGGCCTGGGAAGATTCCATGTGCTGCGGAGCAGCTGGACCAACGTGTCCAACTATCGAGCTGGAGCTCTGGAGTGCATGCGCCCAGAGCCGGTGCTCTGCGGCGAAAGCGGCCACCGCGATGGGAGGCCCACATAGGCCAAAGAACAAAGCTGGAAGTAAATGAAAGACCAACAGAAGTGGCAAAAAAAAAAAACACACAAAAAACAAAACCAGAGAGATTAAGTGTGCATATACCTCTAGGGCTGCTAAGAGGATTAAATGAACTGCTACACTCCAAGTCCTCTAGGTAGTGTGGTGGACCATAGCAACTGTTTGGTAAATGTTAGCGATTATGAGTTATCTAATTCTTCATCCTTTCTCCCAAAGAGTCAAGTCTTGGGACGACCTCAACGCAAAAAATAAAATGTCAAGACAAATCATAAAAATCTCGAACCCCAGGGCTCTGAAACCCCAAGGCTTATTCTGATACAAGAATAATATTCTTCATTCAGGGCAAGTGGGGGTAAGGAGCTCAAATTCCATTCCATAGTCAATTTGAGGGTGCTGAGCCCTACTCTGAGTGTCGATTGAACCCAGGGCTCCTGCGTGGCAGGCAGGTTCTTCACCAGCTAAGCCACCACGAAAGCCCACGAATGGCAGTCAGAGCTCCCTAATCACACTGGAACGCTATCTCTTACGCTCTTTCAGATACAGAAATGGCTTTATATTATTTTGCAATAGCTCTTTTACCCACGTTCCTATTATCTCTCTCAAAGTATACATTCTAATGACGATGAACATACAAATATTGGCTATTGCGGATACTGTTCTGGATTGTGGAGTAAATAAACTGATTCAGTGTTCTTTAAATACTGATAATACTTTCTCTAGCAGCTTTGTGTTCTTGTCAGCAGTTTCCCCATTTTTTCCCATTCAAGTCTTTTGTCCATCCTGTTTGTCACCTGTTTGCTCAGCCCTGGTTCCAGATCCATCCCCTGATGCATGCAGGGGAAAGCACCCTGCAGACCCTTAGCTCCCTGAGGCCACACCCTGCTCCCTTTCTCACTCAGCCTGTGTTCCTCATCCTCACTGGTTCTCTGATTGCTTAGCTCCCCACACCTGACTGTCCATGTTCCTGTGGCCTGGTGTTAGGACGACCTTCCCTTGTGTGTGTCCCACACGGAGAGGCATTCCTCAGGAAACACTCTCAACACCCCTCAGCGGTCCTTTCACATTCTTTGCCTAGCCCATCTGTGGGTTTAGAAGGTAGATCCAGGCACCTCCCCGCCACGCCCCTTCTCTTTGGGAGCCAGCCTGTCCTGCCCACAGGAAACGAGCAAGCATTCCCATGTAAGCTGGCTGTAAGTTTTTGAGCATTTCCTATGCTTTTGAGATGGGTTAGCTTAATTCTTTGGTGAAGTATTGCCAGTCCACTCTCCACACACATGTCACATCCTCTAGTCAGTCACAAAATAGACACTTTTCCCCTCCACCTGACACCTGTATCATAAATGAACACAGGTAGGAGGGAAAAAAAAATTTTATTTATTACATGCCCTAAAATCCCAGAACCTGGGTGCCTGTACATGTGCAGCCAGGAAAGCAGATATACACATACGCCTGAGCGTGGCAAGCAGTGCAGACTCAGGAGTGTGCACGTGTGTGGGGCACAGGTGGCTGCTGTGTCCAGAAGTGGGCACAGAAGAACTGCCTGGGACCAGAGGAAAGAGCAGACCAAGAAGAGAAAGACTTGGTTAGAGCCTGAGGGACTCAACTATCTCTAGTTCACTTGAAGGTAAGAAACAAACATGATGAAGGTCTGGAAATCTGTCCCCTTATAATCACTAGCAAACCCTGCACACAGTGGAAAGAGCTTCAGCAAAGGAGAAGAGAGGCAGAAGACAGTGCTGTGCAGAATGGAGGCATGGGAGACAGCAAAGTTACCTGAACCACAGACAACTGGGAAGGAGGCTCAGGCAGGAATTCTGAGCCAAGCTATAAAGAGAGGGTGGGAGGGAAGAATCTCAAAAGAACTGGAAACTTGAATACTCTTTGCTATTCCCACCTATACTTGTTCATTAGCTTCAGAGCAAAAGTCAATAAAATAAGCTTTATAAATAGGATGAAACTTTCTTGCTACAATATTTCTAAGAGCCCTTTCAACAAGGGCAAAAGTAAGCCTTTTGATGAAACAAAACTAAGCCACTTCTAAGGCTGTTCTGCTGTAGGTGTATCAGTAGAGGTCAACCCTGGCTGGGGAAGATCCTCTGGAAACCCACTCCAATATTCTTTCCTGGAGAATCCCATGGACAGCGGAGCCTGGTGGGCTACAGTCCACGGGGTCACAAAGAGTCTGACATGACCAAAGTGACTTAGCACGCACGCACGCACTTCCACAATAAAACAATTTCATTTCCACCCACTAACAACAGAACTTTATTTTTTACAAACATGACTTCTATTTTATATTTATGTCAGATTATATAAATCTGTGATCTAGCCTTGTTATTCTTTCTGAATATAATGTAAAGTATGATTAGTGAAGAAAAAAAGTTGCTGTAAGGCTAGCCATGGAGAGGAGACTGGCAGGCTACAGACCATGGGGCTGCAATGACTCAGACATGACTGAGCAAACACGCACACACAAGCTTAAGACTACAAGTAACAATGAATTTCTCTACTTTTTGAATGTATTATGTGCCAGATATGTGGCAGCAACAGCAACAGTCGTAACCTATCTAGCCTCAGCGGTACTCGGGGAGTCTGGGGGAGCCAGTTCTGGGGACTTGGAGAAATTGTTTGGAAAAAGCTAAATTGGAGGGAGTCAAATTTATATTCAGGCCACGAGCAATAAAACCTTGAAAAATTCCTGATTTTACAAATCGTTCCTGTGATGTAAAGAAGTAGACATGAATGCAATTGAGCCTTATCTGAATTACAGGATAGCTCATCAAAATGACAAGAGCAACGTGGAATGGATACTGTCCAATTGGAACTGAATAGTATCTACCATGACCCTGAACCCTCCGCTGACGATAGCCCACACACATGTCGTGAGGAGAGTCTACAGGGGAAGGAAGTTCACTGCTATATCATTCATTTCAAAGGGAGAGGTTAAGCTAAGAATCTCTTAGAATACTATAAAAAATGGAAAGGCAATTTGTAGAACAGCTGAAAGTAGCACTGTGTTATCTGTTTCCCTGGCATGGAGAGAAAATTTATCAAGGAGATGAGATTTTAAAATCTTTTCAACTGCATATTATCAAAAGAGACACCACAAAAGCTGAATAGCTTCGGACATGAGGGAGTTTAGCAGACGGTCATTTCCAGGAAGCATCAAATGACTTTCTGTGAGGATAAGAACAAAGTAATGTCAGTCAAGAGAATATAGGATGAGTTTATGTTACACCTAATGGCGTTCTTTATTATATTTTTTGGCAGCAGGTGTTTGTTATGGTGTACAAGCTTCTTCCAAAATAAATCTGCCGTCTGTTTTTCCATGTAACTCCCAATTCACTAATTTCCTCCTTAGTGAAGACAAATCTCATCTTCACTAAAGGAGAAAGTTGTACAGCTTAAGAACTGATCTGAAATCTGGGAAGGGGAAGGAAGGCAGCCATTACTATCAACATCCAGTTTCTGAAAAGTCTTTCATAGGCTCTTCCAATTAGCCTGGATTATGTTAGTCACTCAGTTGTGTCTGACTCTTTGCTGCCCCATGGACTGTAGCCCACCAGGCTCCTCTGTCCAAGGAACTTTCCAGGCAAGAATATTGAGAGGGCTTTCATTTCCTTCTCCAAGATTGCAGAAAAGCATTGGACAAATAAATTCTTCCTTCCCAAATATATAAGGCTTCCTCCCTTTGCTTCTTCCCCCTTTCCTCAAACCACCACCCCTTTCTGCCTGGATCACCGACTTTCTTCTCTTACGGGGCAGGGCACATTATCCTACAGAGATCTATTGAGGCTCTTAATCCAGACAAAATCATGCTGTGCAATAGAAGGGAAACTACTAAAGGTCTTGTTTTCAGATCTGTCCTCACCTGCAGATAGGCTCATGAGCTGTTGCCCCTTGATTCACTGCTTCCCTTGACAAGTTTCTCACCCATCATCCACATAGACATCGAGTCTTGTGAATTTTATCCCCTAGCTCTGGATCCATTCATTTCTATCTCTTCTGTCACAGCCCAAATCCAGGTTGTCCATGACCCTTCTCAACTTCCTACCAATTTCCCAGCTTCCATTTCTGCTTTCTTCTAATTGAGTGTCAGCATCCCAGCCAGACTGTTTTCCTAAAACACAAATCTGAAATCCCCTGTTTAGAATTATTCAATGTCTGCCCTTACTCTCAGAGAAGAAATCCCACTGTGGTCCCTGCACACTTCTCAGGCCTCACATTGACACTAGCCACCCCCCACTCAGCATCAGGCACATTCACTTCTTTCATTGGCCCCCCTCACATGAATGCTGTATGTTACACCTAATGGCGTTCTTTATTATATTTTTGGCAGCAGGTGTTTGTTATGGTGTACAAGCTTCTTCCAAAATAAATCTGCCGTCTGTTTTCCATGTAACTCCCAATTCACTAATTTCCTCCTTAGTGAAGACAAATCTCATCTTCACTAAAGGAGAAAGTTGTACAGCTTAAGAACTGATCTGAAATCTGGGAAGGGGAAGGAAGGCAGCCATTACTATCAACATCCAGTTTCTGAAAAGTCTTTCATAGGCTCTTCCAATTAGCCTGGATTATGTTAGTCACTCAGTTGTGTCTGACTCTTTGCTGCCCCATGGACTGTAGCCCACCAGGCTCCTCTGTCCAAGGAACTTTCCAGGCAAGAATATTGAGAGGGCTTTCATTTCCTTCTCCAAGATTGCAGAAAAGCATTGGACAAATAAATTCTTCCTTCCCAAATATATAAGGCTTCCTCCCTTTGCTTCTTCCCCCTTTCCTCAAACCACCACCCCTTTCTGCCTGGATCACCGACTTTCTTCTCTTACGGGGCAGGGCACATTATCCTACAGAGATCTATTGAGGCTCTTAATCCAGACAAAATCATGCTGTGCAATAGAAGGGAAACTACTAAAGGTCTTGTTTTCAGATCTGTCCTCACCTGCAGATAGGCTCATGAGCTGTTTCCCCTTGATTCACTGCTTCCCTTGACAAGTTTCTCACCCATCATCCACATAGACATCGAGTCTTGTGAATTTTATCCCCTAGCTCTGGATCCATTCATTTCTATCTCTTCTGTCACAGCCCAAATCCAGGTTGTCCATGACCCTTCTCAACTTCCTACCAATTTCCCAGCTTCCATTTCTGCTTTCTTCTAATTGAGTGTCAGCATCCCAGCCAGACTGTTTTCCTAAAACACAAATCTGAAATCCCCTGTTTAGAATTATTCAATGTCTGCCCTTACTCTCAGAGAAGAAATCCCACTGTGGTCCCTGCACACTTCTCAGGCCTCACATTGACACTAGCCACCCCCCACTCAGCATCAGGCACATTCACTTCTTTCATGCCTCACTTGTCCAGAGCTCTCCTTCACATCTGGCTATCATGAATGCTGTATTTCAAAGGCAAAGAAAATTTCAGAATACCCTTTCCCTTAGGCAACTGGTTAGTATCCTGACACCCGCTACCTCTTTTCTAATGAAAAGTCGATCTTCATTCTTAGGTGAAGGGAAATGCACCGCTGCAACAGCATTGTGCCCATTCTTACAAATCTGTGTCTGAAGTGACTTCAGAAATTTTAGGTGCAAAACACTGAAAAAATTACAGGTGACTCTTGAAAAACACGGGTTTGAACTGCGTGGGTCCACTTGTATGTGGTTTTATTATTTTTTTTTCTTTCCAATGAATACATACTAATGAACAACCCAATCTGTGGCTGGTTGAATTCAAGGATGCAGGACTGAAGACATGAAGGGCCGTCTGTGAAGCTGGATGTGGATTTTCAATTGTATTGAGGGTCAGCATCCCTAACCTCCAAGTTGCTCAAGAGTCAGCTATACATGAAATCTATATTCTGGTCTGGTTTTTTTCTGGACTTTTATAATCAAATGGTATCATTATTTGACATTAAATATTATTAAGAGGCAAGGTGATTGAGGACACGGACTCTGGAGCTAAGCTGCTGAATCCTGCTTCTGCCACTTTCTGTTTGTGTGACCTTGAATATTATTTGGGGGGGGGAGGGGAGGGAGGGGGCGGGTGGGCCACTTCTATTGGTCTTATTTATCTATTTTTTCATCCATCTTTGTTCTTTGGCCCGTGTGGGCCTCCCATTGCGGTGGCCTCTGTTGTCGCAGAACACCAGCTCTGGGCGCATGCGCTCCAGAGCTCCTGCTCGGTAATTGGACACATTGGTTCAGCCGCTCCGCGGCACATGGGATCTTCCCAGGCCAGGGATCGAACTGGTGCCCCTTGCACTGCAAGGCGGTGTCCTTACCCACTGGAGCACCAGGGAAGCCCGACCTTAAATATTATTGAACAGCTCTAAGCTTCAGTTCCCATCCCACAAGGTCAACAGGAGAACTGAACAAGTTAACAGCAGAGTCTAGCCAATGGTCTGTAGTCAGTAACTTAGCTAGCGTGACTAAACTCTGCACGAGGCTGCTGTACAAATTAAATCAGTTTCCTTTAATTTATTTACAATATTGAATTCTTGAAATGAGAATCTATCTTGTCAATTCATTGCCTCCCTCTTTTTTTTAAACCAGTCTTAATCTTAGCGTTTTCTTCTCTGCATCAGACAAGAGATCAAGAATGGGAGAAAGGTAGGAAGATATTTTTGTTTTAGGAAGGGATTTAATGGGAGAAAGGTAGGACATGACTTCAGAAATTTTAGGTGCAAAACACTGAAAAAATTACAGGTGACTCTTGAAAAACACGGGTTTGAACTGCGTGGGTCCACTTGTATGTGGTTTTATTATTTTTTTTTCTTTCCAATGAATACATACTAATGAACAACCCAATCTGTGGCTGGTTGAATTCAAGGATGCAGGACTGAAGACATGAAGGGCCGTCTGTGAAGCTGGATGTGGATTTTCAATTGTATTGAGGGTCAGCATCCCTAACCTCCAAGTTGCTCAAGAGTCAGCTATACATGAAATCTATATTCTGGTCTGGTTTTTTTCTGGACTTTTATAATCAAATGATATCATTATTTGACATTAAATATTATTAAGAGGCAAGGTGATTGAGGACACGGACTCTGGAGCTAAGCTGCTGAATCCTGCTTCTGCCACTTTCTGTTTGTGTGACCTTGAATATTATTTGGGGGGGGGAGGGAGGGAGGGGAGCAGGCGGGCCACTTCTATTGGTCTTTCATTTATCTATTTTCATCCATCTTTGTTCTTTGGCCCGTGTGGGCCTCCCATTGCGGTGGCCTCTGTTGTCGCAGAACACCAGCTCTGGGCGCATGCGCTCCAGAGCTCCTGCTCGGTAATTGGACACATTGGTTCAGCCGCTCCGCGGCACATGGGATCTTCCCAGGCCAGGGATCGAACTGGTGCCCCTTGCACTGCAAGGCGGTGTCCTTACCCACTGGAGCACCAGGGAAGCCCGACCTTAAATATTATTGAACAGCTCTAAGCTTCAGTTCCCATCCCACAAGGTCAACAGGAGAACTGAACAAGTTAACAGCAGAGTCTAGCCAATGGTCTGTAGTCAGTAACTTAGCTAGCGTGACTAAACTCTGCACGAGGCTGCTGTACAAATTAAATCAGTTTCCTTTAATTTATTTACAATATTGAATTCTTGAAATGAGAATCTATCTTGTCAATTCATTGCCTCCCTCTTTTTTTTAAACCAGTCTTAATCTTAGCGTTTTCTTCTCTGCATCAGACAAGAGATCAAGAATGGGAGAAAGGTAGGAAGATATTTTTGTTTTAGGAAGGGATTTGCTAGGGATCAGGCACAGCGGCAGCTCCAGAAGTTCTCGATAGATTTCCAAGCAGCCACCTGGTTGTAACAGCACTAGGGGATTTGTCTTCAAGCTGCAAACACACTGTTTGAGGTGGGCTTAGTCATGCTAAAGGAAATCTAGAAGGAGCTAAGTCCCCCAGAGGTGCTCCCTGAGGTCTGCCCTGACTGGTCCAGTGTCAGGAGCTTTCACACAATTACTTCATTTACTCTCCATGAACACCTTTGCAGTAGGAAGTATTAGCCTGTATTCAGTTGAGGCCTAACCTCACAGAGCTCATCAAAAGTCACATAACTAGTTTCCAGCAGAGCTAAGATTTGAGCTATAATATGTTTGCTCCCCAGTTTAGTGCCCTTTCTTCCAGGCAGTAACTGTCACAACCACAAACATGCTCATACTTGCCTGGAATTGTATGATTTAGATCTAAGTTTAGGAATACTCTTCTTGTGTAGTCCTCCAGGACCTCAGCGTTGGACAGTTGGATGTCCCAATGTATGTCTCTAAAACTCAAATTTAAAAAATAACGTAACTTTAAAAAACTAATTATCAAAATAATACATGCTTGTTAGAGAAAACTGGGAACATGCCAGAAAGTATAAAGAGGATACAGAAACAGCTCCATGGCTTCCCTGGTGGCTCAGTGGTGAAAGATCCATCTGCCAGTGCAGGAGACACTGGTTTGATCCCTGGTCTGGGAAGATCCCGCCTGCCATGGAGCAACTAATTTCATGCACTCCAACTACTGAGCCTGTGCCCTAGAGCCCAGGAACGCAATTACTGAGTCCACATGTCGCAACTACTGACACCACGTGCCAGAGCGCCCACACTCCACAACACGAGAAGCCACCACAAGGAGAAGTCCATGCACCACAACTAAAGAGTCGCCCGCACTCATCACAACTACAGAAAAGCCCTAGCAGCAATGAAGATCCAGCATAGCCAAAAATAAATAGATAAGCAAAAATTATCTTTTAAGAAGTATTTTTAAAAACCTCATCTATAATCCCACCATCTAGTACAAGCACAGCATTTCTGATGTTTTCTTAAAACCTCCCTATGCACACACTAATTTTTATTTTTTTTAGAAGACAGATTTTATATGGTAAATAATTATACTGCTGGGGAACAAAAGGTAAAATATACTTCAGAATGTCCTTCAGGGAATCCCTGGTGGTCCAGTGAGTAAAAAATCCATCTTACTGTGTAAGGGGCACTGGTTCGATCCCTGGCACAGAAAGATCCCACGTGCCACGGAGCAGCTGGACCGCTGTGTCCAATTATGAGCCACCCGAGTTCTCTCCATGAACACCTTTGCAGTAGGAAGTATTAGCCTGTATTCAGTTGAGGCCTAACCTCACAGAGCTCATCAAAAGTCACATAACTAGTTTCCAGCAGAGCTAAGATTTGAGCTATAATATGTTTGCTCCCCAGTTTAGTGCCCTTTCTTCCAGGCAGTAACTGTCACAACCACAAACATGCTCATACTTGCCTGGAATTGTATGATTTAGATCTAAGTTTAGGAATACTCTTCTTGTGTAGTCCTCCAGGACCTCAGCGTTGGACAGTTGGATGTCCCAATGTATGTCTCTAAAACTCAAATTTAAAAAATAACGTAACTTTAAAAAACTAATTATCAAAATAATACATGCTTGTTAGAGAAAACTGGGAACACGCCAGAAAGTATAAAGAGGATACAGAAACAGCTTCATGGCTTCCCTGGTGGCTCAGTGGTGAAAGATCCATCTGCCAGTGCAGGAGACACTGGTTTGATCCCTGGTCTGGGAAGATCCCGCCTGCCATGGAGCAACTAATTTCATGCACTCCAACTACTGAGCCTGTGCCCTAGAGCCCAGGAACGCAATTACTGAGTCCACATGTCGCAACTACTGACACCACGTGCCAGAGCGCCCACACTCCACAACACGAGAAGCCACCACAAGGAGAAGTCCATGCACCACAACTAAAGAGTCGCCCGCACTCATCACAACTACAGAAAAGCCCTAGCAGCAATGAAGATCCAGCATAGCCAAAAATAAATAGATAAGCAAAAATTATCTTTTAAGAAGTATTTTTAAAAACCTCATCTATAATCCCACCATCTAGTACAAGCACAGCATTTCTGATGTTTTCTTAAAACCTCCCTATGCACACACTAATTTTTATTTTTTTTAGAAGACAGATTTTATATGGTAAATAATTATACTGCTGGGGAAAAAAAGGTAAAATATACTTCAGAATGTCCCTTCAGGGGAATCCCTGGTGGTCCAGTGAGTAAAAAATCCATCTTACTGTGTAAGGGGCACTGGTTCGATCCCTGGCACAGAAAGATCCCACGTGCCACGGAGCAGCTGGACCGCTGTGTCCAATTATGAGCCAGCGCTCTGGAGCGCATGCACCCAGAGCTGGTGCTCTGCAACGAGAGAGGCCACTGCAAGGGGAGGCCCACACAGAATTAAGAATTAAGATGGATCTAAATGGATAAATGAAGAACCAATTGAAAAAAAAAAGAATGTTCCTTCAGGCTTTATGCATGCCTTTTGGATTATCAATACAAAGTTGAATTGACACACAAACACACACCTCCTACTAAGTTATAGATGTTTATGTTCACTATACATAACAACATGTAGCGCAGAACCTAAAACTCTGGTCGGTTACTTTCACCACACACACTAATTTTTAAATGAACTTGGAATAGCTAATACATTTATACAGTACAAAATGTTAGAAGTACAAAAGAATATACCGTCAAAATCCTCCTTCCCACCTCTGCCCCCAGCCTCCAGTGCTCTTCCTAGGAACCAATCACTATTTACCAGTTTTTATGCATCCTTTAAAAATCCATGGATACACACCAACTGAGTAATTTTAAAATTCTTTTTTAAAAACAGGTGAATTTTTTTTTTGAGTAAATAAAAATGTCTACCACGATTTTCCTACTATCTAGATCTGACTCACCTTCCATCTCCTCTAGTACCACGTCTTCTCCCAGTGTTTTTCTCTCACATTCGTCAGGTGGCTGCCCAGACCAGTCAGAATCACTTGAGAATCCGCCTGGCTCGCAAATCCAGTGTGAGAGAACAAATTCTTGAAGTGTTTTCTGAGATCATTTCTCCAGTGACCTCACCTAAGACAGACAAAGAATCGGAAACTGTAAGAAGCCGAGTCTCTTCAGCAGGGCTACGCATATTTTACTTTGTGTGACATTCTGTCATCACTCTCTGTACAACGTGCTTCCATCTAACAAAGTCTCTCCAAGCAGGAAGGGCCACCGGGTCTAGATGGCAGGTCTATCTGGCCTCTTTTAGTTGTCTTCCAAAATGCCTGTGATTTCCTAAACCTGCCAAGCCCTCTCCTGCCTTTGCACGTGCTCTGTCCTCTTTCTTCCAGAAACTCATCCCACCACCATCCCCGTCTCCTCACCTCCCTTTACCTAGAAAATTCTACCTTCCCTTCTGAGATGAAAACTTTCTGGTACCTCACCTCCCAATCTCATTAGGCCCTTCCATTTGTTATTCATTACACATGTACGAAGCCCCATTGCTCCTTTGATAAATACCTACTGAGTGCCTATACACACCAGGGCTTGAGGAAATGGGGAGTGAGGCATGTGATGTCCTGACAGCAGTTACACCATCTAATGGGAAAGAAATTAGGTAAGCGATTATTAAAGTATAATAAATGCTAAAAGGGAACACAGAGAGTGCTGAGGGAGGGGGAATCTGGAGCAGAGCTCGCAAGTGGCCCTAATGAGGCAGGCACAGTGACATTTCAGATGATGCCTGAAGGAGCTTAGGAATTAACCATGTGAACTGGGAACAAAAAGGAAGGAAGGGGGTTTCAGGTAGAGAGAACATCTGTGTGAAAACTCAGAAGTACGAACAAGAAACTTTGAAGGAATTCGCGGTTGTCTGTATGGCCAGCGAACTGTTTTAAGGCTTGATCAGACAGCCTCAGAATAGACAAGATGCCTCTGGTTGATATAAAATTTTTTACGGTGAATTTTTTGAGTAAATCATAATATCTACCACGATTTTCCTACTATCTAGATCTGACTCACCTTCCATCTCCTCTAGTACCACGTCTTCTCCCAGTGTTTTCCTCTCACATTCGTCAGGTGGCTGCCCAGACCAGTCAGAATCACTTGAGAATCCGCCTGGCTCGCAAATCCAGTGTGAGAGAACAAATTCTTGAAGTGTTTTCTGAGATCATTTCTCCAGTGACCTCACCTAAGACAGACAAAGAATCGGAAACTGTAAGAAGCCGAGTCTCTTCAGCAGGGCTACACATATTTTACTTTGTGTGACATTCTGTCATCACTCTCTGTACAACGTGCTTCCATCTAACAAAGTCTCTCCAAGCAGGAAGGGCCACCGGGTCTAGATGGCAGGTCTATCTGGCCTCTTTTAGTTGTCTTCCAAAATGCCTGTGATTTCCTAAACCTGCCAAGCCCTCTCCTGCCTTTGCACGTGCTCTGTCCTCTTTCTTCCAGAAACTCATCCCACCACCATCCCCGTCTCCTCACCTCCCTTTACCTAGAAAATTCTACCTTCCCTTCTGAGATGAAAACTTTCTGGTACCTCACCTCCCAATCTCATTACGCCCTTCCATTTGTTATTCATTACACATGTACGAAGCCCCATTGCTCCTTTGATAAATACCTACTGAGTGCCTATACACGCCAGGGCTTGAGGAAATGGGGAGTGAGGCATGTGATGTCCTGACAGCAGTTACACCATCTAATGGGAAAGAAATTAGGTAAGCGATTATTAAAGTATAATAAATGCTAAAAGGGAACACAGAGAGTGCTGAGGGAGGGGGAATCTGGAGCAGAGCTCGCAAGTGGCCCTAATGAGGCAGGCACAGTGACATTTCAGATGATGCCTGAAGGAGCTTAGGAATTAACCATGTGAACTGGGAACAAAAAGGAAGGAAGGGGGTTTCAGGTAGAGAGAACATCTGTGTGAAAACTCAGAAGTACGAACAAGAAACTTTGAAGGAATTCGCGGTTGTCTGTATGGCCAGCGAACTGTTTTAAGGCTTGATCAGACAGGCCTTTTAGAAAGATGCCTCTGGTTTCAGTGCAGAGAAGGAGTAAGACTAGAGCCGACGTACTAGAGTTTGTATAATTCACATAGAGCTTCTCTATAAAGAGTTGAAGCCTAGTGCTAGTTTATATGCATTTCATAATTCTGCAGTATTTTCAATGGTCTACTAGTTTCTGAGCTTTTTAAAAAGAGTAGTAGATTATACTCGTCTTTTTAGCACGAGGTGCTAGTGAAGGTTAGCAGAGAGTGGGGGCTCAAGAAAAGTCTATGAAAGACAAACAGTAGGGCTTCCCCTGGTGGTCCAGTGGGTAAGGACACCGCCTTGCAGTGCAAGGGGCGCCAGTTCAATCCCTGGTCTGGGAAGATCCCACGTGCCAAGGAGCGGCTGGACTGATGTGTCCAATCACTGAGCCGGAGCTCTGGGGCGCATGCGCCCAGAGTTGACGCTCTGCGACGACAGACGTCACCGCGATGGGAGGCCCACAGGAGCCAAAGAGCAAAGACAGATGAAAATAGAGAAATGAAAGACCAATAGAAGTGACCCGCCCACTCCTCTCCCTCCCCAACCTGTCCCCAGCCCTAAAAATAAATAAATAAATAAATCTTAAAAAAAAAAAAAAAAAGAAAAGACAAACAGTAATACTTCCTCAGAGTAGGTTAAGCTCTAAGGTTAGGCTCTTGGTAAGTTGAATACAGCAACACAAAATGGAGTCTCTTCCTATTCCCATTATAAATACTATTAAACTAAAACACCAGAAAACACCAATTTCCAAACTTGACAACAAATGACAAATATTATCCACAGTAGTTAAAGCAACACAAAGATAATACCGCAGGGGAGTAGATTGTAGACAGCCACATGAGTTGATCTTTCTGAAAGCAAAGCTTGACATGGAAATGAACAACAATGACTTCAAGAATTTAAATTACTTATGCATGAGAATAAAGATCTGATCTCAACATGGCCAAACTGCATTGCTAAATTATGATGAAAGAATTATGAATGTTAGTCTGTGGGTGCTCAAATGTGTCTGACTCTTTGTGACCCTATGGACTGTAGTCCACCAGGCACCTCTGACCATGGGATTTTTCAAGCAAGAATACTGGAGTGCATCACCATTTCCTCCTCCAGGGGATCTTCCTGACCCTGGGATCAAACCCACATCCCCTGAATTGGCAGGTAGATTCTTTACCACTGAGCCACCGAGGAAGCCCATGGCTATTAGTGAAGAGACTAAATATAATAACATGCCTAATAAGAGCTGAACATGTTTAAAAAATATTTTGTAAAATTAAAGATACGGAAAATCACATAAGGAAAACATTATTTTAGTGATCTAGAATACATACCTTTGTAACTATGACACAGGTCAAGAAACAGAATTTTGCTGTCTCCCTGTAGCTCCATTCCAGTCCAACCCCTTTCTCCCCAAATAAGTAACCATTTTCCTGACTTTTACAGAAATCACTTTACTGGGCTTGAAAAGAAAGTTTTACCACCCAAACGCACATCCCTAGACAATAAAGTTTTTGTCCTTCTTCTTTAAAAATATTTGCTGCCTTTTAAATCCCTTTCCAGCTCCAGCTTCTCCCTCTCCCCTTTCACTTTCCTACAGTGTGCATCTGTCGGGAAGCCCAGGCTCTCAGAGCTGTAGTTCTACAGGGGCTGGTCGTGAACTCCTGCGCAGCTCGTCAGCTTCCTCTGGCTTCTCTCTCCTGCAGCTGGATCCAGAGACTACACCAGACTCAGGTTTGACTCATTTGACAAAACTAAGACTTAAACGGGGAAGAACTAGTAATAAGGCTCAAATTTTCCCTTTCGTCCTTTCAGAATTGTTCCCAGTTCTGGCTCTCTGCATGGCTCTCCACTGCATCCTGCTCCTCGCTGTCAGTCCTGGAGATGCTCCTGTGTTCGCACACAGCCCCCTTTGGTTCTCATTTCTGCCTGAGCTAATCAGCTCTGAGAAAAGTGACTAAGGCTCTCATTGCTTCAGGCAGAAGCTGCCGTGGTCCACTGAGGTATAGGCCCACCTACAAAGCTTCATGGGAATGCAGCAACAGCCTCTCCTCCTGCACTCAGATACACCAGCCTCTTCCCTATTTGTTTTCCAAATATTACTTTCGATCATTCTGAACAGGGAAATTACCTTTAAAAATTAAACTCTTCCAGTGACCTAATTTAAACTTCTGAAATATAGTTTTTATGTCACCTTTTATCTCCTGAATGCACTTTTGGCCTTCAAAACAACATAAACTACCCATCACTGTCATCATCATATCCTATGATCCAGCTGACCAGAAACTAAGTTTCAGCATGGTAAAATGGATAACTTGGAACAGCCATTCTAACAGTCAAAATTTCTGTAGCATTATTCTTTGAAGAATTAGAAGTATCTTAGCAATTCATTTTTCCCGGGGTGAAATAATAGATCCTGGTTTTCAAATCCAACTGAGTCACACAGTCATTTATGCCTCACATAGCAATGACATGCCATTTACCTACATACTTTCCTCTCTTCATGCAACCCAGCATCAAAATCTTGAAACCTTCCACATTTTTCCACGTCCTCTCTGACACTCATAGTTCAAGCCACTATTTCTCACAGTTTTCTAATCGGTCTCTGAGGCTACATTTCTGCCTCAGAATCCACTTCCACACAACAATCTGCATGGCCTTTTAAAATGAACTTAGGTAGTAGTTTCCTCCTCCACTCATTGCTTCCGCAACCTCTCATTCCTCCAGTAAAATCCAAACTCCTCACCACGGTTGGCAAGATTCTGTTCCTGACGGCTTCCTTGATGGCTCGGTGGTGAGGAATCTGCCTGCAATGTAGGAAACCAAGGTTCCATCCCTGGGTTGGGAAGATCCCCCTAGACGATCTTGGAAACCCACTCCAGTATTCTTGCCTGGAGGATTCCATGGATGGAGGAGCCTGGCGGGTCCATGGCGTCACACAGAGTTGGACAAGACTGAAGTGACTAAGCAGCAGCAGCAGCAGCAGCAGCAGCAGCAGCATCTTATGTAAGTGGGATCAGTCAACATGTGTCCTTTTGTGTCGGACTGATTTCACTTAGCACTATATCTTCAAGGTTCATCCATGTTGCAGCCTGTGTCAGAATGTCCTTCTTTTTTAAGGTTGAATATTATTTCATTATATATACATACTATTTTGTTTGTTGATTAACCTGTCACTAGGGTTGCTTCCACCTTTTGGCTACTGTGAATAATGCTTCTGTGGACTTGGGTATTTGTTCAAGGGTCTGCGTCCAGTTTGTTTGAGTATGTACCTGAAAGGGGAAGTGCTGTAATTTGATAGCACTACTTTTGTGTTCCTTGATAGCTGCATCATTTTGCATTTCCATCAGCAATGCACAAGGCTTTCATTCCTTCTAATACTTGCTCTTTTTTAAAAAAATAATAATCATCCTAATAGATGTGAAGTAGTATCTTGCTATGGTTTTAATTTGCATTTCTCTAATGATAACTGATGCTGAGCATCTTTTCCTGTGTTTGCTGGTCATTTGTACATCCATGGAGAAATATCTATTCAAACTCTTTGCCCATGATTATATTGGGTTGTTTGGCTTTTATGTTGTTGAGTTGTAGGAGTTCTTTATATAGTCTAGCTATTCATCTTTTATCAGACATATTATCTGCAAATGGTTCCCTCCATTCCTTGGGCTATCTTTTCTTCTGCTGCTGTGTCCTTTCAGGCACAAACGTTTTAAATTTTGATTAAGTCCAACTTATCTATTTTTTCTTTTGTTGCTTGTACTTTTGCTGTATGTTCAATGAATAGCCTTTAATGATATATTCATATGAATGTTGTCTTTTCATAAAAGCCTACTTAGTCAATGTCTATTGACTCTAAGTTACACAAAAGCAGAAACATCTGCCTACACTGGGGATAGTGACTAGTATGTGTTCCAATATGTATTTGAAATAGAAAAATCCATATCTTCTGATAGTTTCAATATATGATGCTATATGATGCCCTACTTGTACAATTATAAAATAGTGATTAATAAATGTGATTTCTGTGTGATATTAAATTATCTCTAACATGAAAATTCATACTAACTTATAACACATAAATTTAAGTCAAACTACATGTAAAGTTTTGAGAAGTGTTTGGGATAAAATTAAATAAAACAAACTATATTAATTCATTATTATCAAAACAAAATAATTTTTTCCAAAGTGCTACAGATCAGAACTTGAATGACTAAAAACCCATCTTCCACATTTTAGTTAGTCCATTTCAGACTTTAAATAACTCAGTGGTATATTTCTTCTTTGGCAGTTTTTCAAAAGTGGTATAGATCTGCTTCTTAGAGCAAATGAGGGGTACAACCCCCTTGCATTAGTTTAAGTATTAGCATAGACAAAACACTAGAAGACTCTTAATTTCCACTCTGATTTTGTAAACTTTCAAGAAAAAGTTAACAAGTATTAATCTGCCTTTTAGATCCAGCAAACCCACAGAGTTTTACCTGAATGCTTCTCAGAATTCTTAATAAAATTGAATGGGGCTTGTATTGTCAGCTGCAAAACAGCAGGGGGAGCTCATGAGGTTTCTAAAGGCAGCTATTACTGGTCACCCACCCCCTCCAAAGAACATTGCTTTAAGTATAAACTGAACAATACCAAGCAAAGAAAAAAAGGAAGCAAAAATTAATAATACAATGTTTTCTAATGAGAGATGAAAAGAGCCCAAATCAATTATACAGTTGATAAAGGACCAATACAAACCAGCACTTAATCCAGATAGATCTATCTACCAGCCCAACTCTCAGGCTCTCCTTACTTCCCCTAAAAACTCAGCGTACCCTGGGTGCCCAAGACCCTATCACTGCTCTGGATCATTCACTGACTTTTTCATACATCAAAATAAGGTTTTAGACAGTTGGCTTAAAAATTACCAGGCTTAAATTTCTAAACATTTCTTTTTTAATATTCAGTGAAATTCTCTTTAAGGAACAATTTAAAGAGTGTTAAAAATGGGCTGTAAACCACAGGAGAGTGAAAGAATATATGAGACATAGCTCTTATTAATTGGAAAGAGTAAGGGGAACCAGGAGTTATATCCTGAGTTTTAGGGTTGGAATAAGAGGTCACTCCCTGTGAGGACAGGAGTGGTGTGCCCAATATGAACAGAAGAGCACTTCCTATTTGGGAGCAATCACAAGTGACATTGGCTCTACTTGTCACGTTGTCCTCTGAACCTTAGCCTGGAAGACAGGAATCAATGTGTGGCATTAACGAGCCATCAACAGAAACTTTGAATTATAGTTATCTTGAGGAATCATAGAAAAAAAAAAAGCCCCATGGTGACAGAAATTCACTTAGCAACATGTACTATAAGGACTTAATAAAAACAAGTAGTAAAGTCATAAGAAGAAACAACAGCCCTTAAACTTACAAGTTTAATAAGTCCCACATTTACTACGTAGATAGCTCTCTCCTAACATGTGGTTCAGTAGCTGATAAACTATCTGATAAAGATGGTTTCTGCCAGGCTCTTCTCATGTGATCAAGTACCAGCTATACCAACCGCCAGCTGAACAGTACACCCAGTGGTTAGCCCAGTCATTTATTCCCTCCCTGCTGACTACCCTATACAAGGCAAAGTTTTACCTGAATGCTTCTCAGAATTCTTAATAAAATTGAATGGGGCTTGTATTGTCAGCTGCAAAACAGCAGGGGGAGCTCATGAGGTTTCTAAAGCCAGCTATTACTGGTCACCCACCCCCTCCAAAGAACATTGCTTTAAGTATAAACTGAACAATACCAAGCAAAGAAAAAAAGGAAGCAAAAATTAATAATACAATGTTTTCTAATGAGAGATGAAAAGAGCCCAAATCAATTATACAGTTGATAAAGGACCAATACAAACCAGCACTTAATCCAGATAGATCTATCTACCAGCCCAACTCTCAGGCTCTCCTTACTTCCCCTAAAAACTCAGCGTACCCTGGGTGCCCAAGACCCTATCACTGCTCTGGATCATTCACTGACTTTTTCATACATCAAAATAAGGTTTTAGACAGTTGGCTTAAAAATTACCAGGCTTAAATTTCTAAACATTTCTTTTTTAATATTCAGTGAAATTCTCTTTAAGGAACAATTTAAAGAGTGTTAAAAATGGGCTGTAAACCACAGGAGAGTGAAAGAATACATGAGACATAGCTCTTATTAATTGGAAAGAGTAAGGGGAACCAGGAGTTATATCCTGAGTTTTAGGGTTGGAATAAGAGGTCACTCCCTGTGAGGACAGGAGTGGTGTGCCCAATATGAACAGAAGAGCACTTCCTATTTGGGAGCAATCACAAGTGACATTGGCTCTACTTGTCACGTTGTCCTCTGAACCTTAGCCTGGAAGACAGGAATCAATGTGTGGCATTAACGAGCCATCAACAGAAACTTTGAATTATAGTTATCTTGAGGAATCGTAGAAAAAAAAAAAGCCCCATGGTGACAGAAATTCACTTAGCAACATGTACTATAAGGACTTAATAAAAACAAGTAGTAAAGTCATAAGAAGAAACAACAGCCCTTAAACTTACAAGTTTAATAAGTCCCACATTTACTACGTAGATAGCTCTCTCCTAACATGTGGTTCAGTAGCTGATAAACTATCTGATAAAGATGGTTTCTGCCAGGCTCTTCTCATGTGATCAAGTACCAGCTATACCAACCGCCAGCTGAACAGTACACCCAGTGGTTAGCCCAGTCATTTATTCCCTCCCTGCTGACTACCCTATACAAGGCAAGATGTCTATACTGAGTGATCCTCTACTGGTCAGGCAGGATTTTGGTCCAGGGACATACTTCCTGCTTCCTATCACTATGGAAATAAGATCCAGAAAAGGACCTGTAAGTTCAAATGAAACTGTTAGCCTCTAGAAGGAACTCAGAGTCCATCCTCACTTGCCCTGCATCTTTGTACCCACACAGATTGAATGGCCAAGACACTGCCTTGCTCTGCCCCACAAAGCCAAGGACATTTTACTGTTCACTGTAAGAGTAGATGAGATAGGTATTCCTTCTGCTGAGTGAAAGTTCCTGATGTAAGTTTTGTCTAAATAGGTCTTCACTGCCTATGACAAATGTTGAACTATTGGGATGTGACTAAGGTATGATATGAGAAATAAGTGGACCCTAATTCTGCCTTAGACACTGTTTCTAAGGGATTCTGCGGAAGACGTAAACAGTGGTGAAACAGAGCAGATAAACACACCCAAAAGGCATATAAGATTCTACCCTGACCGCTAAAGCAGAGCCTGGGTGGGCTAGACATAGGTCTATGTCGTCTGGCTGAGGAAGCGATCATGAAGTTAGGAGTAGGTACAGGAAGGCTTCCCACAGTCTTAGGAGTTAGAAAGAGCCTTTTCCAACACAAAATAATACTTTCAGTTTTATAAACAGTAAAGGATCTTATTTCATAACATTCTATCATTACTTATTACTTATTACTTTATAATTACTTGTCATTACTTATATATGTCATCTATGATAACATGTAAAAGTACATGAAAGTACTTTTCATGCTAAGCCACTTCAGTCCTGTCTGACTCTTTGTGACGCTAAGGACCATAGCCCGCCAGGCTCCTCTGTCCATGGGATTCTCCAGGCAAGAATACTGGAGTGGGTTGCCATGCCCTCCTCCATGGGATCTTCCTGACCCAGGAATCGAACTCTCATCTCACGTATCCTGCATTGGCAGGCAAGGTTCTTTACCACTAATGCCACCTGGTACTATAAAATCAATAAACAGAAACCTCAATTAAAGAGAGTCAGGAGGCCAGAAGCAGGAGCTCTCATGCCCTGGGAAGACAGCAGGGTCCAGCAGGAAAAAGAGTCCTTTTCTTAACTGATGAGAACTCAGCCAGTGAGAGATTGTCACTACTCAGCCAATAGAGAGCCACTCTATTCGGGCCTGTCAACACCTCCAATGGACTCTTTGTTTACAATAGCCCTCCCAGCTTCCTTTTCTTCTCTGTAAGAGTTCTCCTCTTTTTGCTGTGCAGGGGCTTACTCATGGCCCGCCATGATTGCAGACCTAGAAATACAATTCTTTGTTGATCCCAAACAGACCCATTTTTGCTGAAGATTAAGTAACTGGAAGTCCATTTGTTTTAGGCCAACAGTTCAAAGAAGGGAAATCCCATCTTTCATAAAAATCAACTGTTGACCTTTTCATTTACATTCTTCACTCTCTGCTCTGTGTACATCTGTATACACGGTATATTTACAAAACTGAAATTATACTTTCAGTCTAGCAGGTAAGTCATGAGAATAGAGAATGAGGACTTTTCTGGTGGCTCAGCGAATAGGAATCTGCCAGCCAATGGAGGGGACATGGGTTCAATTTCTGGTCTGATCCCACATGTCACAGAGCAACTAAGTCCTGTGTGCCGCAACTACTGAACCTGAGTGCTGCAACTACTGAAGCCTGCATGCCTAGAGCCTGTGCTCCACAACAACAGAAGCCACAGCAATGAGGAGCCTTTGCTTGCAATGGGGAATAGCCACTGCTCACTGCAGCTAGAGAAAGCCCGTGAGCAACAACAAAGACCCAACGTAGTCAAGAAAAAGATCAACACTCTCATAAACAGAGAAAGAAAGAAAGAGAAAAACAAAAAGAGAACAGAAGTAAAGTTTACTTAAAATTTTCCTTAAAAACCACAGGTATCTTGAGCGTTATCTTGGAGAGACTCAGAAGGGAACATGATCTGTAAGAGAGACTTAAGAAAACAGTTGCATCTGCA
Source organism: Tragulus kanchil (assembly GCA_022376925.1). Classification (NCBI taxonomy): domain Eukaryota; kingdom Metazoa; phylum Chordata; class Mammalia; order Artiodactyla; family Tragulidae; genus Tragulus; species Tragulus kanchil. The sequence continues at coordinate 38,016,568 of JAIOJX010000028.1, read as the reverse complement.
ACTTTTTTTGAAGAACTGAAGCAAATATGGCAAAATATTAACATCTGCTGAATCTGAGTATTAGGTAAATAAATGATTGCTATATCATTCTATTTTTCTGTAAATGTGAAATGATTTAACTTTCAAAATAAGGAGAAGCTAGAATTTCTGTTAGGACTTAGCTTGTGATGTGTTTGTAACAGTTTTACCATTTCTGGGAATCTCTGGTACGGTCATTCTGGGAGTGTAGATTGATTTTTCATAAACTGCTCTTCACAAAGCTCAGAGAACCTCCAATAGAGATTTTACATCAAAAAGACTGGATAACTCTTCCCTTAAAAGAAAGGTATAATCATTTCAAAAACCCTGCCTTTTCCTTTAGTAATGTGAAATTGTGATGGCCCAGTGTCTCAGAGAACGTTCAGCACAACTGTGGGAGAACAATGAACATGGAGAACAAACTGGAAATGAAAGCATTTGGAGCCTACCTTCTGAAACTCTCATATGGTACTACAATTTTCCTTAGTCTCTTCCTTAAATAATCCAGAGACTCACCATTACTAAAAAGTAACAATTGTAAGACCCCATATAATATAGCAAGATATTATTCCACAGTCCAGAAGGAAGCAGAAAAAACTTACAAAGAAATATTTTTGAAAATCCACACAACTTGTTAAAAATCATGGAAAACTTTATCAGAACTCTTGAAGGATACTAGACAGCTGATTTAAACAGTCTGTGAATTTTGCAATAAAAACAGAAGTGAGGAATGTGGCTCCCATTCACTGAAGGTTATTGTATTTAGCCAACACAGGGTCTCGATCTCAAGGGGAGAAGGAGACTTCCTGGCAGTGGAAAGAATGGCAAGGAAGTGGGCAGCGATGATACTGTGTGAGGAGACCTAACACAAGATGAAGACTCAGCACAGATGTGGGGATCACAGAGACCTGAGGATTAGGACTCCTGCCACTGGGCCTAGAGCCTAAACTGAATGTGCACCCTGAAAATGAGGAACTGGAAGCCATGTTCTAACTAGCTTAAAAAAAGTGGGAGAGGCAATTGGCCATCCCTCCCCACTTCCCATGAAAGACAAGATCTCTTCGGAAAGACCCCAGAACAAACAGCTGAGGCAAAGGTTTGGGTGGGCAGGCACCATTACCCGGTGTCTTCACTGTCAGGGGGCCGAGCAGGATTAGATAGGAAGTGGTTCATCTCCTCTAGAGCCTGGGAGACCTGACACAGGCACACCCAAGTGTGTGGATAAAGAGGCCTCGAGAACATGGGACCCCTTAATGAGTTATTTTTGTGCTTGGGCTGTTTCAGTAGACTAGTGACAGAAAACCTTCCAGGCTTTTGTGTGGAGAAACGGCAGTCACTTTCGAGCCTTTTTTTAGGAGGGTGCTAGAAAGAAGGCCTTTTGGAGTCTTCATGAGAGATGTGGATTTTAAGGGCGACCTCAGGTCATACAGAAGTAATCAAGCGAAAACAATAAGAAAATGAGCCTGACAGCAAGTATCTGAGGACTTTATCAAAAAGAATTAGAAATGGGCAAATTCACTGGGAGCTGCAAAGGATCAAATCTGCAAGGTGGCATTGTGTAGCCAGGATTAAATTATTTATTCATTGTTAATTTATTTATGTATGTATGTGCAAATGACCTTGCTGCTGCAGGTGCTAAGGACCTTCTGAAAAGGCCAGTTTTTTTTGCATCCAGGCCTAGAATATTGGTCTATTTAACTCATTCTTTTCCTTAAGGCGATCAACATTGACTTTTATCTAAGGAGATAGAGAAGGGAAAAACCATATGTGTGCAGGGAATGATGCAGAACTTAGGCAGCCTCAAGGACCCAAGTGTTCCAGCTTCATTCAAGATTCTGAGGGAGGCTCCATGCAGTTTAACACCCAAGAAATTAGCAAATGAATGCTTATGTCAATATGTGAAAAATCCCTGGTTAGTTTAAACAGATAAAAAGCCTTTGGGGAAACTCCAGAAAAGGCAGGCTCTTTTTCTTTCCCTTTATAGTTAATTTAATTTTGGGAAGAGGAAACACCACTTCTGGAATTCTAAGGAAACCCACAGAAAAGTTATGAAAAATAAAATGGGTCTAATGGATGCTTGATCTTGTACAGGTTTGAAGTCATCTCCATGCGTCTCTTGGAAGAAATAGATTTTATCTGCTGTTCTGTATTGTGTTCATTACTCAACAGTGTTCTGCTCAAAGAGAGAAGCAGATAATCCATCTCACACACATGTCTATGGCACGAAAACAAATAATTACTGTGTATAGCATCACAGTTTGTAGGGAAAACTCAAGGGTGAAATCAATAGTAATATTATTTTTCTCTAAGTTCAAGCAAATAATGAAGAAGGAAAATGGCCAGCCTATGTTCCTGCTAACCCAGCACAGTGCGGATGCTCTGTTAGCCATGACCTCCTGAAGAGGAGAATATGAGAACTCAGCATGGGGTATTCAGACCAGAAACCACACATTTTGATGCTAGAAACGTTATACCAGTGAGTTCTCCTTAAGGAGAGAGGCCTGCTTACTTTGCAAGAGATATATGACAGCCGAAGTTCACTGGAGAAGAATCTTTCTACTAGGTAAGAGATGCTAAGCAAATGATGTGACTTGGGAAACACTGCATTTTATAATATATAGCTGCCTCTCAAGATGAATTAGAAACTCTTCTTGAACTACAACGAGAGAAGTTTTTCTCAAGATGGAGAGTAAAAAAAAAAAAAAGAAAGAAAAGAAGAACCAAAGGAAATGTCTTTAAATATACTAGCAAGATTTTATTTTACCTTTTCAGTTATTCTTGGTCCTTAAAATATGATAGATTAGCACCTAAGTACTAAATAAACTACTGAGTTCAAAAGGAGAAAAGGAAATAGAGGACTTTTTATACTGCTGAACATGAGAATAAATTTATTCGTATTTTAATTTGAAAAAAATAGCCCCTAATTTTAACTTCCCATTCAAGATTCTGAGGGAGGCTCCATGCAGTTTAACACCCAAGAAATTAGCAAATGAATGCTTATGTCAATATGTGAAAAATCCCTGGTTAGTTTAAACAGATAAAAAGCCTTTGGGGAAACTCCAGAAAAGGCAGGCTCTTTTTCTTTCCCTTTATAGTTAATTTAATTTTGGGAAGAGGAAACACCACTTCTGGAATTCTAAGGAAACCCACAGAAAAGTTATGAAAAATAAAATGGGTCTAATGGATGCTTGATCTTGTACAGGTTTGAAGTCATCTCCATGCGTCTCTTGGAAGAAATAGATTTTATCTGCTGTTCTGTATTGTGTTCATTACTCAACAGTGTTCTGCTCAAAGAGAGAAGCAGATAATCCATCTCACACACATGTCTATGGCACGAAAACAAATAATTACTGTGTATAGCATCACAGTTTGTAGGGAAAACTCAAGGGTGAAATCAATAGTAATATTATTTTCTCTAAGTTCAAGCAAATAATGAAGAAGGAAAATGGCCAGCCTATGTTCCTGCTAACCCAGCACAGTGCGGATGCTCTGTTAGCCATGACCTCCTGAAGAGGAGAATATGAGAACTCAGCATGGGGTATTCAGACCAGAAACCACACATTTTGATGCTAGAAACGTTATACCAGTGAGTTCTCCTTAAGGAGAGAGGCCTGCTTACTTTGCAAGAGATATATGACAGCCGAAGTTCACTGGAGAAGAATCTTTCTACTAGGTAAGAGATGCTAAGCAAATGATGTGACTTGGGAAACACTGCATTTTATAATATATAGCTGCCTCTCAAGATGAATTAGAAACTCTTCTTGAACTACAACGAGAGAAGTTTTTCTCAAGATGGAGAGTAAAAAAAAAAAAAAGAAAGAAAAGAAGAACCAAAGGAAATGTCTTTAAATATACTAGCAAGATTTTATTTTACCTTTTCAGTTATTCTTGGTCCTTAAAATATGATAGATTAGCACCTAAGTACTAAATAAACTACTGAGTTCAAAAGGAGAAAAGGAAAAATAGAGGACTTTTTTATACTGCTGAACATGAGAATAAATTTATTCTCTGCTATTTTGAAAGTTGTAGATACTTTAACACTAAATACCAAACTACCTAAAGAATTAAAATCTCAAAATAATTTCTCCTCTCATAAATTTTCTTGAACTTACCTGAGAGTAAGAGGATAGTTGATCTAAAACCAATAACAGTTACAAACCGAAGCATCAAATAATCACTAATTCTTCGGATATATTCTTAACCATCTGAATCCTATCATTAATTTTCATATATTAAAAGTTCTGTTTTGTTTCTGGCATATTATACATGACAATATAATATATGCCTGCTTTGAATCAGAATTTTTAAAGTATTAATACTTCATTCTTACTATTCATTTGTATGCGGACAGTGATGTATTTGAAGTAATGAAGAGGCACATTTACATTTTTCTCCATGTTGAATAGAAAAAAAAAAAAAAGAGCAATTTATTATTCCTGGAACAAGATAGAACATCTCATTTAAAATTTTTTTTGACATCCATCTATCAATTTATGTGCCATAAGTAATTTACAAATGAGTAGTAACTATAAAAAATTCCAGTTGAAATATTTCAACCTCAGAATATTTTATGGGATGAAGGGAGAAGAAGAAAATTTCCATCCTTTTCCTTTTTTCGAAAAAGGTTTTTTACATGGATCACTTTTAAAGTCTTTATCAAATTGGTTACAACATTGCTTCTGTTTTATGTTTTGGGCGTTTTATTGGCCAGGCGCATATGGGATCCCAGCTCCCCATGTAGGGATCACACTCTCACTCCCTATACTGGAACACGAAGTCTTAACCACTGGACCACTACGGAAGTCCCTCCATCATTTTCTTATTCTCTTTTAATCTATGAAGTGTGATTTATAAGAAACAAATTACAGGGCAGAAATTAGCAGGTATCATCAAGATAGAATCATTTTTAAAAAACAGCATTGTAAGACTGTTTAGGGAATAGATTGTACTCAGCAACAAGTTGGCTGAAAACAAATCACAAAATTTTGGAGTATCAATTTTCCAATTTATTTTCACCATCAGTACCCATTTTATTAAGGCTGTCTATTAGTTTGGCATGTCAAAAGAATCATTCAGAACTAAATACAGGGGCTTCTCTGGTGGTCCAGTGGTTAAGACTCTCCCAATGAAGGGGGCCTGGGTTCAATCCCTGGTCAGGGAACTGGATCCCACATGCCGCAACTAACGGTTCACACGCTGCAACTATGACCCAGTTCAGCCAAATACATAAGTAAAATAATAATTTTAAAAAATTAAAAAGAAAAATACTAAATATAGCTCACATGCCAAATTGAATCATTAATTTTTTTTTTCACTGAGTGCTGCGAGAGCTTGTTGATTACAAACAGATGCTCTGGTTCAGTGAGTGCATCATAGGACACTGCCCCTTAGGGTGATTCTGCACTGCCAAAAAAAGCTGCCCTTGATAAGCCCTGGACAGGGAAACCTGGCGTATTGCCGTCCACAGTGTCACAAACAGCCAGACACAATTTAGCCTCTGAACAGCAGCAGCATAATCGCTGATCTCCTAGAGAGCAACTCAGAGCAAGAAGCTGTCAATACTTAAATGCACTCACCCTTTGCAAGCTCTGCACAGGTATTCATTCTCTCTTTCTCTAGTAACAGCAGTAAGCAAAAACAACAACATGCACGGGTGCCTTAGGATGTTCTCGGAATTGTGCTAAGCAATTACCATAGATAATTTCACCTCGGGAATTTCCATCCTTTTCCTTTTTTCGAAAAAGTTTTTACATGGATCACTTTTAAAGTCTTTATCAAATTGGTTACAACATTGCTTCTGTTTTATGTTTTGGGCGTTTTATTGGCCAGGCGCATATGGGATCCCAGCTCCCCATGTAGGGATCACACTCTCACTCCCTATACTGGAACACGAAGTCTTAACCACTGGACCACTACGGAAGTCCCTCCATCATTTTCTTATTCTCTTTTAATCTATGAAGTGTGATTTATAAGAAACAAATTACAGGGCAGAAATTAGCAGGTATCATCAAGATAGAATCATTTTTAAAAAACAGCATTGTAAGACTGTTTAGGGAATAGATTGTACTCAGCAACGAGTTGGCTGAAAACAAATCACAAAATTTTGGAGTATCAATTTTCCAATTTATTTTCACCATCAGTACCCATTTTATTAAGGCTGTCTATTAGTTTGGCATGTCAAAAGAATCATTCAGAACTAAATACAGGGGCTTCTCTGGTGGTCCAGTGGTTAAGACTCTCCCAATGAAGGGGGCCTGGGTTCAATCCCTGGTCAGGGAACTGGATCCCACATGCCGCAACTAACGGTTCACACGCTGCAACTATGACCCAGTTCAGCCAAATACATAAGTAAAATAATAATTTTAAAAAATTAAAAAGAAAAATACTAAATATAGCTCACATGCCAAATTGAATCATTAATTTTTTTTCACTGAGTGCTGCGAGAGCTTGTTGATTACAAACAGATGCTCTGGTTCAGTGAGTGCATCATAGGACACTGCCCCTTAGGGTGATTCTGCACTGCCAAAAAAAGCTGCCCTTGATAAGCCCTGGACAGGGAAACCTGGCGTATTGCCGTCCACAGTGTCACAAACAGCCAGACACAATTTAGCCTCTGAACAGCAGCAGCATAATCGCTGATCTCCTAGAGAGCAACTCAGAGCAAGAAGCTGTCAATACTTAAATGCACTCACCCTTTGCAAGCTCTGCACAGGTATTCATTCTCTCTTTCTCTAGTAACAGCAGTAAGCAAAAACAACAACATGCACGGGTGCCTTAGGATGTTCTCGGAATTGTGCTAAGCAATTACCATAGATAATTTCACCTCACATTCAAAATAACTGTGAGATAGGGATTACTGTCTCCATTTTCCAAAGGAGGAAGCTGGTCATCCACAAGATTAAGTAACTGGTCCCAGGCTGGATAACAGTAAATGCAGAGCCGGATGTGAACTTGCACTGGTCTGATTCCAGAGCCTAAGCTCTTAGACACTCTGTATTTTACTCTCTTAGGCATCATTTCTTTCTGCCTTTTGCCTTTAAAGTACTAAAACGTATTAGAATCCACACTAATAATTTCACTACTGCAAAACAGATTCTAACTTGCTCAGCCTTGTGTTTATCATGACACAGGCCATGGCAATGCACTTTCTGGAGAGTCATTTGATTTGTCCTGAAGATGGATGGCACTCCCGGAGGGTGCAGGTGGCTGGTTGCTTCCCTTTCCTCAGATCCTCTGGCTCTTCTCCAATGTCAGCAATTCTGCTCACCAGCCCTCCTGATCGCCGTCTTAGCCCTGCTTTCATGCTCATAATCACCATTCTCCTTGCTCTGTATTTTCTTCTTCATTATCTCTTCTTTTATTTAGTCCTTAATGGTTCTTAGTAATAATAACAAACATCTATCCATCTATGTAACCTAAACATGTTACATATATTAACTATTTATAACCACATAACAGCACTATTGGGCAAGTGTCATCATTAATCCCCATTCACATATCTGGACCTGAGCCACAGAGGCAGAAGTCGCTTAATGAAGGTCACGCAACTAAGAAATGGCATAGTTTATGACTTAACAAAGTCATTATATTGTGTGATAACCCTTTAAATTATGTGTCTTTACTGTTGCCTCCCACTTCTATGTAAGAGGAGAATTTCTGCCTTACTCACCATTAAATCTGCAGCAATTTGGACAGTACCTAGCATTCAGTAGGAGCTCAACATATTTTTTGTGAACTAACCAATGGTTTCTTCCCATCTTTCAGTTTTCAAGGCCATTTCCTGACCCTAATGGCCAAATAAGCACCTTTCTACTTTCACATGATATACTGGTCATTCATAGAGCATATCATTGGGTCTTTTGCTCTTTTTGAACAAATTGGGCTGCTAATTTTTTAGTAACAGCAGTAAGCAAAACAACAACATGCACGGGTGCCTTAGGAATTGTGCTAAGCAATTACCATAGATAATTTCACCTCATATTCAAAATAACTGTGAGATAGGGATTACTGTCTCCATTTTCCAAAGGAGGAAGCTGGTCATCCACAAGATTAAGTAACTGGTCCCAGGCTGGATAACAGTAAATGCAGAGCCGGATGTGAACTTGCACTGGTCTGATTCCAGAGCCTAAGCTCTTAGACACTCTGTATTTTACTCTCTTAGGCATCATTTCTTTCTGCCTTTTGCCTTTAAAGTACTAAAACGTATTAGAATCCACACTAATAATTTCACTACTGCAAAACAGATTCTAACTTGCTCAGCCTTGTGTTTATCATGACACAGGCCATGGCAATGCACTTTCTGGAGAGTCATTTGATTTGTCCTGAAGATGGATGGCACTCCCGGAGGGTGCAGGTGGCTGGTTGCTTCCCTTTCCTCAGATCCTCTGGCTCTTCTCCAATGTCAGCAATTCTGCTCACCAGCCCTCCTGATCGCCGTCTTAGCCCTGCTTTCAAGCTCATAATCACCATTCTCCTTGTTCTGTATTTTCTTCTTCATTATCTCTTCTTTTATTTAGTCCTTAATGGTTCTTAGTAATAATAACAAACATCTATCCATCTATGTAACCTAAACATGTTACATATATTAACTATTTATAACCACATAACAGCACTATTGGGCAAGTGTCATCATTAATCCCCATTCACATATCTGGACCTGAGCCACAGAGGCAGAAGTCGCTTAATGAAGGTCACGCAACTAAGAAATGGCATAGTTTATGACTTAACAAAGTCATTATATTGTGTGATAACCCTTTAAATTATGTGTCTTTACTGTTGCCTCCCACTTCTATGTAAGAGGAGAATTTCTGCCTTACTCACCATTAAATCTGCAGCAATTTGGACAGTACCTAGCATTCAGTAGGAGCTCAACATATTTTTTGTGAACTAACCAATGGTTTCTTCCCATCTTTCAGTTTTCAAGGCCATTTCCCTGACCCTATGGAAATGGCCAGATAACCTAAGCACCTTTCTACTTTCACATGATATACTGGTCATTCATAGAGCATATCATTGGGTCTTTTGCTCTTTTTTGAACTGGGGGAGGTAGGGTGGAGTTGGGCTGTCTGCTATGAAAATCATAGCCTCAGAGCTTATAGATCTCGGAGATGGAAGAAACCTTAGAGACATACTTCTCTACTCTGCTCAGAGCCCTGGGAAATTGATCTCTCCCTACAATCTGCAATTCCTCATCTCCTGTACTCTCTGACTTCCAGCTAGGTTTGTCGATGAGAGGTAACAATAGCCAATGGAAGGCTGGGAGGAAGTTCTACCCTATTGTTTCTGTTTCTCTGCCGTGGTGCGTGGTTTTGACAATAGCTGCTCCCTCTGTGACTGCCACCCTCTATTGCATGGCCCCCTTCCCCTGTGGGTGACTCCTCTTCTACAGCTCCAATGGGCTCCTTCAGCAGCACTGCCTGCCTGCCTTGGCTACTTCATGCCCAAAGGTAAAGACTTCCCACTAATTGCTAGTTGTTGGGTACCTCAACATCCCTAACAGGCTTCCTCAATCTTGCTCGCACCTGTGAAAATAGTTTCTTCATTAAACACTCTTCAAAGATCCCGGTTGAAAGTTCCCTTTCCCTGATGTGATGCTAATACAGAGACCACCTGGTCCAACATCCCCAGACTGGTCCAGCATCCCCAGTCTCTATTTGCCCATTTCCAGCATCCCAAGGAGTCTTCTTCACTGATGGACTACTTCATTTATTAAAAGATTATTCCTTTTTTCAGAGGCAGGAAATACTTGCTTCCTGAGAAATACTATTTCTGACTCTGGAATACACAGAATAATCCTCCTCTTTCCTCTATCTGACAGGCCTGTAAATATACACACAGCTGCCATGGCCTCTGTGTTAGATCATATGTTGATTCTACATTTAACATTCTGAGGAACTGCGAAACTTTTTTCACAGTGGCTACCTCATTTTACATTCCCACCAGTAATGTACAATGGTTCTGATTTGTATAATTCCTCATCCACTTGTTATCTTCAGGGCTTTTTTTTTTCTATAATAGCCATCCTCATGGCTATTAAAACTGGCTCTTTTTTCCTTAAAAAAAAAAAGCTTTATTAAGGTAATTGATATACAGTAGACAGTACATATTTAAAGTGTATCATTTGATAAGTTTTGACATATGTCTACACCTGTGAAACTATCATCACAATCAAGACTATGATCGTATCTGTTACTCCAAAGTTTCTCAGGCCCCTTCATTATCCTTCCATCCTCTTGCTTCACCCTTTCCAGGCGAGTTCATCCATCCTTTAGCCCCCTGTGTATTTTGGTTACCCTTACTTATCCTGCTTATTCCCCTCCATTTGTAAACCTGATCTCCTGAATCACAAGATGAGAGCAAAATTGATCAACAGGCATGTTCAACAGCCCTTACATATACCAAGTTCCTCCCTTCCAGTAAGTTAGAAAAATAACAGAATAAATACCAAGAACAGAATCTCTCTGAATTTGTAGCTCCAATGGGCTCCTTCAGCAGCACTGCCTGCCTGCCTTGGCTACTTCATGCCCAAAGGTAAAGACTTCCCACTAATTGCTAGTTGTTGGGTACCTCAACATCCCTAACAGGCTTCCTCAATCTTGCTCGCACCTGTGAAAATAGTTTCTTCATTAAACACTCTTCAAAGATCCCGGTTGAAAGTTCCCTTTCCCTGATGTGATGCTAATACAGAGACCACCTGGTCCAACATCCCCAGACTGGTCCAGCATCCCCAGTCTCTATTTGCCCATTTCCAGCATCCCAAGGAGTCTTCTTCACTGATGGACTACTTCATTTATTAAAAGATTTTTCCCTTTTTTCAGAGGCAGGAAATACTTGCTTCCTGAGAAATACTATTTCTGACTCTGGAATACACAGAATAATCCTCCTCTTTCCTCTATCTGACAGGCCTGTAAATATACACACAGCTGCCATGGCCTCTGTGTTAGATCATATGTTGATTCTACATTTAACATTCTGAGGAACTGCGAAACTTTTTTCACAGTGGCTACCTCATTTTACATTCCCACCAGTAATGTACAATGGTTCTGATTTGTATAATTCCTCATCCACTTGTTATCTTCAGGGCTTTTTTTTTTCTATAATAGCCATCCTCATGGCTATTAAAACTGGCTCTTTTTTCCTTAAAAAAAAAAAGCTTTATTAAGGTAATTGATATACAGTAGACAGTACATATTTAAAGTGTATCATTTGATAAGTTTTGACATATGTCTACACCTGTGAAACTATCATCACAATCAAGACTATGATCGTATCTGTTACTCCAAAGTTTCTCAGGCCCCTTCATTATCCTTCCATCCTCTTGCTTCACCCTTTCCAGGCGAGTTCATCCATCCTTTAGCCCCCTGTGTATTTTGGTTACCCTTACTTATCCTGCTTATTCCCCTCCATTTGTAAACCTGATCTCCTGAATCACAAGATGAGAGCAAAATTGATCAACAGGCATGTTCAACAGCCCTTACATATACCAAGTTCCTCCCTTCCAGTAAGTTAGAAAAATAACAGAATAAATACCAAGAACAGAATCTCTCTGAATTTGTAGTCTCTTATATGTTCCATTTTTCTGAACAAGATACAGGGAAATCAGACTGAAATTGTTGTTACCCTTGAGGTAATAATTATTCTTCCAATTTTATCAACAAAGAAATTGCAGCCTGAAGAAATTAGACAATGTGCTCAAATTTCCACAACTCAACTCAAAAACACAAGCAACCAAAGAAAAACTGGTAAGTTGGACAACATAAAATTTTTAAACTTTTACACTACAAAAGACATTATTAAGAAAATAAAAACACAGATTGGGATAAAACACATACAAATCATATAAATGATAAAAAGATATATCAGAACATATAGAAAGCACTCATAGGACCAATATGTAGACGGTGCCTGATGAATGACCCAATCTTTTTTCTGTATTTGAAAAATATGTTTTAGAAAAACAACAAAATAACCTAAAACCAAAACAGTCACCCTCACATATTTGTTTTTTCTTGAACCATAATGACCCATTTTTTAAATAGGCAAAATATCTGAACAGATATTTCTCCAAAAAAGATACATGTGAAAGTTGCTCAGTTGTGTCCGACTCTTTGCAACCATGAAGGAGCCATGAAATTCTCCAGGCAAGAATACTGGAGTCGGTAGCCTTTACCTTCTCCAGAAAATCTTCCCAACCCAGGGACCGAACCCAGGTCTCCTGCATTGCAGGCAGATTCTTTACCAACTAAGTCAGCAGTGAAGCCCAGATCTTATTCTAAAGCACAGATATAACTATAAACAAATAGATATGTACACAAACATACAAATATAAACACATATAAAGATACAAATGATATCATGCCCAATAAGCAGATGAAAAGACGGCCAAAATCACTAGTCATTAGATAAATATTAAACATAATGAGATACCTACTAGAATAGCTATAATCAAAAAGATAGTAAGTGTTGGTAAAAAAAAAATGCTAAAACTAAAACCTTCATGCATTGTTAGTCAGAATATAAAGCAGTTTGACCATTTTGGAGTACAGTTTGTCAGTTTCTTAAAAAGTTAAACATAAATTTAGGATACATTCCAGCTATCTCACGCCTAGGAATCTGTCAGAGAAATGAAAACGCCTAGCCATCCAAAGATACGTACACAAATCTTCACAGCACCATATTCATAACAGTCAAAAGCTGGAAATGTTCTAAATGTCCATCAACTGAAGAGAAATGAAATAAATGAAATTTTTTTTTTGTTAGACAACCTTGAGGTAATAATTATTCTTCCAATTTTATCAACAAAGAACTTGCAGCCTGAAGAAATTAGACAATGTGCTCAAATTTCCACAACTCAACTCAACAACACAAGCAACCAAAGAAAAACTGGTAAGTTGGACAACATAAAATTTTTAAACTTTTACACTACAAAAGACATTATTAAGAAAATAAAAACACAGATTGGGATAAAACACATACAAATCATATAAATGATAAAAAGATATATCAGAACATATAGAAAGCACTCATAGGACCAATATGTAGACGGTGCCTGATGAATGACCCAATCTTTTTTCTGTATTTGAAAAATATGTTTTAGAAAAACAACAAAATAACCTAAAACCAAAACAGTCACCCTCACATATTTGTTTTTTCTTGAACCATAATGACCCATTTTTTAAATAGGCAAAATATCTGAACAGATATTTCTCCAAAAAAGATACATGTGAAAGTTGCTCAGTTGTGTCCGACTCTTTGCAACCATGAAGGAGCCATGAAATTCTCCAGGCAAGAATACTGGAGTCGGTAGCCTTTACCTTCTCCAGAAAATCTTCCCAACCCAGGGACCGAACCCAGGTCTCCTGCATTGCAGGCAGATTCTTTACCAACTAAGTCAGCAGTGAAGCCCAGATCTTATTCTAAAGCACAGATATAACTATAAACAAATAGATATGTACACAAACATACAAATATAAACACATATAAAGATACAAATGATATCATGCCCAATAAGCAGATGAAAAGACGGCCAAAATCACTAGTCATTAGATAAATATTAAACATAATGAGATACCTACTAGAATAGCTATAATCAAAAAGATAGTAAGTGTTGGTAAAAAAAAATGCTAAAACTAAAACCTTCATGCATTGTTAGTCAGAATATAAAGCAGTTTGACCATTTTGGAGTACAGTTTGTCAGTTTCTTAAAAAGTTAAACATAAATTTAGGATACATTCCAGCTATCTCACGCCTAGGAATCTGTCAGAGAAATGAAAACGCCTAGCCATCCAAAGATACGTACACAAATCTTCACAGCACCATATTCATAACAGTCAAAAGCTGGAAATGTTCTAAATGTCCATCAACTGAAGAGTGAATAAATGAAACATGTTATACCCACACAATGGAATACTATTTGTCAACTAAATGGAATGAATTTCTGATACATGTTACAACATGGATAAACCTTGAAAACATGATAAAGGAAAGAAGCTAACACAAGATACATATGGCATGATTCCATTTAGAGAAAATGTCTAGAAAGAATGAGGGATTCCCTTGTAGCTCAGCTGGTAAAGAATCCACCTGAAATGCAGGCAATCTGTGTTTGACCCCTGGGTTGGGAGCATCCCCTGGAGAAGGGAAAGGCTTCCCAGTCCAGTATTCTTGCCTGGAGAATTCCATGGCTTGTCCATGGGTCACAAAGAGTTGGACATGACTGGCCAATTTTCACACACAGAAAGAACAAATGTATAGAAAACAAATGGAAATGTTATAAAACTGGGTAGGGGTGATGGTTCCATAACTAATAAATTTACTAAAACTACTGTACACTTACAATGAGCAAATTTTATGTATGTAAATTATACCTCAATAGACCTGCTTTCAAAAGTCAGACAGCTAGTAAATGGTAGCATGAAACATCAAGGAAAATCATCTTGAAAGAACTACGATTACATGAAACATCAAGGAAAATCATCTTGAAAGATCTATGATTACTAAACTGTGTTTAAAGAGGTAGGAAGTAGAATATAATTTAGTACTAGGTATCTTCAGCCTCACTAAGAATTAACAAAAGCTTATTTGGGGAGAGTGGTTATATTAAGCAATCATACTTTTAAGTGATTCTTTCATAAGAAGTCAATAATTATTTTTACAACCTTCTACTGTATTTTGGATTTCTCAATTTTCTCTTCAGTCTACTATATTCCCTAAGATTCTATTAAATATATGGGGTGGATATCTTTTTGAGATTTCATGTTAAACTTTGTTTTAATTCCTATAACTGAAAGCATTCTAACAAAGAACAAATAGTTACTGTGAATGTGCTCATATGGGTAAAAAGAATCTGAGTTTCTCTGAGGATGTCCAGATGACTGCCTACTGAGCGAGTTGCATCTATCACATATCCACAGTTACTATTCCTGTGAAATGTTAGTTACTATGAACAGCAAAGCACTTATGAATACAGATAGAATATTCTACCTAAATTATCTGTAGCAGATACTCAGCTATTTACTACAACATCCATCTGCCCTTCTACCTGTCTCCTTACTTAGCTGGGCATTCAGAACAAAAGACTACATCTCCCAGACAATCTTGCAGCTGGGTTTATCCACAGTATCCACACGTCTAAATTCTATTTTCTATATTTATTTATTTATTTGGCTGTGTCAGGTCTTCGTTGGGGCATGTGGGATCTAGTTCCCTATCTAGGAATCAGACCCAGGTCCCCTGCATTGGGAGCATGGTGTCTTACCCACTGGACCACCAGGAAAATCTCTGCCTAAATTCTTATAGGCAGAAGTATTGTGTGAGATTTCTGGGAATAATGCTTAAGGTAAACAGATTCAACTGAAACAACCCCCTTTTTGCCCTTCTGCCTCCTCCCCTTCTTCAGGTCTGACTGAGAACATAAAGGCCAGAGCTTCAACAGTCATTACAACTGTGAAGTAACTTTTCAAGGATGAATAACAAGCCCAAAATGATAGAGCAGCCTGGACCCCTAATAATACCTCTGAGCTGCCATATCAGCTTTGAACTGCCTGCCTCCATTCTCCTTTTATCGGATGGAAACATATTTCTATCCTGCTTAACACACAGGAGTCAAGTTTCTTTTACTCACACAGAATTACAACCCAACATACCATCTACCAGGAAAAAAAGCAGCCAATGGAACTGTTTCTCTAACAAATGAGAAGAAAGAGAAAAGCAAGTAAAATCCTAATGCTGTCAGCAACATGTCTGTGAGGCCTCAGCAGATAGGATACAGTGATACTTAGTAGCCATGGTTATGATGGTACGGTTGCGTACAGCTGCTATTTTGGAAGTCATCTCAATAGTAGGATCTATAGAACTATACTTAATGACTGCTGCCCAGTGAGGGAGCCAATGGTGCACATACACACACAAAGCAAATGTTCATTTCCTAAATCTTTGTCTTTCCCAAAGATTGGAGAATTATCATAAGGTGAAACCTAAGTCCATCCAGGAGTTCCTGAAATGCTAATCTAATCAGAAGACTATTCTGTCAAAACACAAAATTTTCACACAAGTTTCTTAAAATTCTTAAACTCTAGTACTTGTTGGACATGTGTAAGGTGGGTATGCTATGTAGTGTCTTATGTGACCTCTTAATCTAACTTTCATACATTCAGACTTAAATTCACCAGTACTGAGGCCTACTGGTGCCAGGCACTCTCTAGTGTTCTTTAATGAACGTAATACAGCGGCTATCTTAGTACTATGTGCAGTTAAGTGTTGAATGAATATTGTAGACGCAGATTTGATGATTTTATAACCATGATAATGGTGACATAGTTGTACTATAGGACAGATAATGTGTGTCACAATGTCCTCAGTGAAAAAAATATTACAAAGTATACACTTCATTGTCTGGTAGAATAAATTTGAGTTGGTAGTTTCGGCTCTAGAGAAGATGTATTCATAACGCTTAGAAATGTTATATGGGGCTTCCCTGGTGGTCCAGTGGGTAAGGACACCGCCTTGCAGTGCAAGGGGCATCAGTTTGATCCCTGGCCTGGGAAGATCCCACGTGCCGCAGAGCGGCTGGACCGATGTGTCCAATTACCAAGCTGGAGCTCTGGAGCGCATGCGCCCAGAGCCAGTGCTCTGCAACGACAGACACCGATGGGAAGCCCACACAGGCCAAAGAACAAAGACGGATGAAAACAGAGAAATGAAAGACCAATAGAAGTGGCCTGCTCGCCCCCCTTCCTCCCCACCACTCCCCCAAAATAAATAAATGTTAGAAATGTTATATGACTAAGAAAAGTACTTACACTCACACAAAAATTAATCCTGAAATTAATTTTTGCCCCAGAGACCTTAGGAAGTCATCTTTTTTGAATCTCAGATACCTTCCCTGTAAGCAGAAAGAAGATGGACATATGACCTCTAAGGCTCCTCTGAGTGCTAGCATCCTAAGAACGTGAATTTCCTCCTGAGATTAACACAAAAGAAAAATATTTTAAGAAGGAGTATGCATACTGAGTAAGTACATTGTTTTCAGACAGATAAAAGAAATTTTCTGGGAATGAACTTCCTAATTGGATACTAAGACAAATGACCTTTCCTTTAAAATTCTGAGTTACGGGTTACTTTAGATCATTAAAGTTTATAAACTACTGTGATAAAACTAAAGCTACACGGTGCTGCTGAAACCAAAAGGGACTTGGCAGGTAAATGCCTATCCATTCCTAACATTTTTAATACACCTCCTTGGTACAGATACCCTGGGGTATCTGCTATGGCTAAGCGAAACACATTCCAGGCTAATCCTGATAGGTAACTAAATGCTACCCTGTGGGAATACAGTGCTCATAAATCCTTCTGCTTTCGGCTTCTTAGACTTCTCCCCTACAGCTGAAAACTCAGGATGTGATCATTCTGGTCACAATGCCTACCCTTTCCACACTGGAACAACCTAAAGGGGCTTGTAAATTATACAGTGTGGCTGGGAAGCTCCTAGACTGGCAAAGGAGAGTTATTTACTTTGACATTCTGAGAATCTGAAGTCTTTGCACAAGATACATCTTTACGTTCCTAAAATTCTAATTCTTTCTGAAATCTATATAGCTTATCAACAAGAACTCACTGGACAGACATAATAAAAGCTGCACTTAGCAGAGACTCACACTCAATAGGCTGTGATGTCCTATTAAGTAACACTGCTCCTCATGCATTTAATCATCCCATATTAACTTGTATTCCAAATTACTGCTAAAATCATACAGGCAAATTCTAGAATAAGTGAAGTATGAGAACAGAGAACAGATTGGTGATTGCTTGGGGCCAGGGGAAGGAACTGACCGTAGTACTGAGGACAGTGTTCTGGGTCTTAACTATGATGGTGGTATCCATTTCTCAGAATCCATTGAACTGTATACCTACGGGGGGTATGTTTTATTGCATGTAAATTATACCTCGATGTATCTGGTTTGAAAAATAAAATCATATATCAAAAGACACAAATCAGATAGTTATATTTAATCTAGATATCTGGCATTTTAAACAATCTCCTCTCTCCCACCAAGAGAAGAGAAAAATTTAAATTTTTAGAGGAATTGAACCAGCAAAGATTCTAGACTCAGAGCTACGAGGCAAACTGGACCCAAGGTCAGGTTCCATACAAGAATTAAGTGGAAATTTACCCGTTCAACAGTTTAACTCCCAAGTGCTTTATCATTTGGCCCCCGGAATACTGGTAGCTATGGTTATCTTCCCAGGGCAGAAGACAAGAAGGTTCTCCATGAAGAAAGTGATGCTCAAAAAGGGCTTCCCAGGGGGCGCAGGGACAAAGAGCCACTCTTTTGACACTCACAAAAGAAATGAGGGGTCTCACCCTGTGAAATGACTGGACCCTCAGTAATCACGTTCTTTCCACCAACTATAGGGAGTACTCGACTGATTGACTTGAATGTCTTACTTTTTTAAAAATTGCAGTATAATTGGTTCACAATGTTGTGTTACGTATGCCCCTTCCCTTTGAGCCTCCCTTCCACCCCTCATTTCATCCCTTAGGACTTACTTAGAAGGAGATTATGGAGAAAAGCTCCTAGACTGGCAAAGGAGAGTTATTTACTTTGACATTCTGAGAATCTGAAGTCTTTGCACAAGATACATCTTTACGTTCCTAAAATTCTAATTCTTTCTGAAATCTATATAGCTTATCAACAAGAACTCACTGGACAGACATAATAAAAGCTGCACTTAGCAGAGACTCACACTCAATAGGCTGTGATGTCCTATTAAGTAACACTGCTCCTCATGCATTTAATCATCCCATATTAACTTGTATTCCAAATTACTGCTAAAATCATACAGGCAAATTCTAGAATAAGTGAAGTATGAGAACAGAGAACAGATTGGTGATTGCTTGGGGCCAGGGGAAGGAACTGACCGTAGTACTGAGGACAGTGTTCTGGGTCTTAACTATGATGGTGGTATCCATTTCTCAGAATCCATTGAACTGTATACCTACGGGGGGTATGTTTTATTGCATGTAAATTATACCTCGATGTATCTGGTTTGAAAAATAAAATCATATATCAAAAGACACAAATCAGATAGTTATATTTAATCTAGATATCTGGCATTTTAAACAATCTCCTCTCTCCCCACCAAGAGAAGAGAAAATTAATTGTTAGAGGAATTGAACCAGCAAAGATTCTAGACTCAGAGCTACGAGGCAAACTGGACCCAAGGTCAGGTTCCATACAAGAATTAAGTGGAAATTTACCCGTTCAACAGTTTAACTCCCAAGTGCTTTATCATTTGGCCCCCGGAATACTGGTAGCTATGGTTATCTTCCCAGGGCAGAAGACAAGAAGGTTCTCCATGAAGAAAGTGATGCTCAAAAAGGGCTTCCCAGGGGGCGCAGGGACAAAGAGCCACTCTTTTGACACTCACAAAAGAAATGAGGGGTCTCACCCTGTGAAATGACTGGACCCTCAGTAATCACGTTCTTTCCACCAACTATAGGGAGTACTCGACTGATTGACTTGAATGTCTTACTTTTTTAAAAATTGCAGTATAATTGGTTCACAATGTTGTGTTACGTATGCCCCTTCCCTTTTGAGCCTCCCTTCCACCCCCTCATTTCATCCCTCTAGGTCATCCTTACTTAGAAGGGAGATTATGGAGAAAAAGAAGGAAGCAGAAGAATACTTAACCTTCTATAATTAATATCTTCTTAGAATGCAAGAAGATACATTCAGCATTCATTCAATAAAGATTTACTGAGCATCTAATATACAGACCTATTGTTCTTAGTTTTGAGGATGCTGAGGTTTAAAAAGGATACAAAACGTCCTGCCTTTGTGTAACTTACAGTCTTATGTATAATGTATCTATAAATAGGGCAAAATGTTATATGAGAAATAGTCGCATAATTTTTTAAGAACACTAATAAAAGAAATCTCCTTAAACAGATGCAGAGAACAGACTTAAGGACATTGTGGGGAAGGAGGAATGGATGAGAGAGGTATGGAAAGAGTAAAAGGGAAACTTACATTACCATATGTAAAAGAGACAACCAATGTGAATCTGCTCTAAGACTAAGAGAACTTACACAGGGGCTATATAACAACCTAGAAGGATGGGATGGGGAGGGCAATGAAAGGGAGGGGCCAAGTGTATACCTATAACTGATTTGGGTTTACATTTACCAGTAAACAACAAAACTCTGTAAAAGTAAAACACAAATAAACTAATATATATATATATATATATATATATATATATATATGAGATCTCTTGCATCAGTCTGGTCACCCTTCTCTCTGAAGTCCTTTAATGGTACTTAACTGCCTTCAGGATAATATGCAAACTACACAGCCAGTCATTAAAGCTCTCTATGATCTGATTCCCATCTGTCCTTCCAGAAGCACTACCTCCACGTGCCCCATGTTACATCCATGTTGAGTTACTGCTTAGAGTTATTTGAACATACAGTGCTCTCTCTTATGCCTCTAGACTAGTGGTTTGCTAAGTTTTCACCAACAATATCCTGCGATTCAAATTTTTAAAAAGAAAGATATAAAAAAGAAATTAGTGAAAGTCCTGAGGGAAAGTTACAGGAGCTAGAATTGTTGAGCCTAGAGAAAATTATGGAACATAAAAAAATAAAAAAGAAATACATGGGCTTCCCCTAGTGGTCCAGTGGGTAAGGACACCACCTTGCAGTGCAAGGTGTGCCAGTTCGATCCCTGGCCTGGGAAGATCCCACGTGCCGCCGAGCGGCTGGACTGATGTGTCCAATTACCGAGCAGGAGCTCTGGGGCGCATGCGCCCAGAGCCGGTGCTCTGTGACGACAGAGGCCACCGCGATGGGAGGCCCACAGGAGCCAAAGAACAAAGACAGATGAAAATAGAGAAATGAAAGACCAATAGAAGTGGCCCGCCCATTCCCCTCCCTCCCCACCCCACTGCCCAAAAGATAAATTAAAAAAAAAGAAAAAAAGAAATACATATTTACACTGTAGTCCAGCACAGTGTCTTCTCCCCCAGCCCATGCACAACATGCATACAATGGGGAAAATGTTTCATAAAAGAATATTTATCATTTTTATGTGAGGTGTGGAGAAGCAAATGGCAACCCACTCCAGTATTCTTGCCTGGAGAATCCCATGGACAGAGGAGCCTGGGGGGCTACAGTCTATGGGGTCACAAAGGCTTGGACAGAACTGAGCAACGAACACACACTTTATGTGAGGCTGAGGTGTACTCTAACATCAAGTCTATTTTATTAATTTTTAAATGCTGGTCATGACGCATTAAATTGATTTCATGACCTACTAATGGGGCCTAACCCATTTGAAAAACACTGCTTCAGGTCTTTGCATATGTTCATTTCTATGCTTGGAACACTGTTCACCTTTTCTTCTGGCTCATTCTTACCGGTCCTTCAAGGCCCAGTTTAAAGCGTTCACCCCATCCTTGTGCCTGGATTAGGTGCCCTTCTATGTTTCTATAGCACCTCATATACACCTGCCACTCTCTGTTACCCCTGTCTCTTCATTGGTTTGTTCCCTCTACTTGACTGTGAGCCTCTAGACAGCAGTGACAGAGCTGCTCATACACATATCCCCACTGCCTGGGAACCAGTGTCCAGCTCACAGAAGACTCTCAACACATACTGGTGTATGAGTTCATTTTTCAGCTGAGTTAATTGAGATGTCAAAGATCACAGAGCACCCAGTTCTGACTTTTTTTCCCACTTGAACAAAGCAAGCTATCTCCTGAGAAAACAGTTATACATTTCTATTAACAGAGCTATCCAGAAGCTTCTACCTTTAGGCAAGAGTGCTTGCTTCCCATATGGTTAGAGCAGAAGTTTTCAAACAGTCTGGTCCAAGAACCCTTCGTACTCTTAAGGTTAGTGAGGTTGAATTATGTAAGACTGTATATATATAAAATATAAGAATTATATTATTCTATTATAATATAGCAATACTAACTATTAATACTAATGTATATAACTACTATTTATATATAATTATTTACTGAAAATGCAGTCCAGAATGCCTACATTCATTATAGTTATCAGTACTTATCAATAGTAAAAGTGAGAAATTTTAAGCACAGAATAACACACAAGCACATTTTCCACAAGCCGTCAGAGCAATGATGTTATCACGCATCCTGTAAGCCTCTGGAAATTTCACTCTATGCCCGGGTTAAGCAAAGAATGCTTTAGTGTTATCTGAATAAATATCACCCCACAACAGCATCAACGTTTGACCTCCGTATTTATCTAATTTTATCAAAAGGTCGAACTACACACATTATGTGAGGCTGAGGTGTACTCTAACATCAAGTCTATTTTATTAATTTTTAAATGCTGGTCATGACGCATTAAATTGATTTCATGACCTACTAATGGGGCCTAACCCATTTGAAAAACACTGCTTCAGGTCTTTGCATATGTTCATTTCTATGCTTGGAACACTGTTCACCTTTTCTTCTGGCTCATTCTTACCGGTCCTTCAAGGCCCAGTTTAAAGCGTTCACCCCTATCCTTGTGCCTGGATTAGGTGCCCTTCTATGTTTCTATAGCACCTCATATACACCTGCCACTCTCTGTTACCCCTGTCTCTTCATTGGTTTGTTCCCTCTACTTGACTGTGAGCCTCTAGACAGCAGTGACAGAGCTGCTCATACACATATCCCCACTGCCTGGGAACCAGTGTCCAGCTCACAGAAGACTCTCAACACATACTGGTGTATGAGTTCATTTTTCAGCTAAGTTAATTGAGATGTCAAAGATCACAGAGCACCCAGTTCTGACTTTTTTTCCCACTTGAACAAAGCAAGCTATCTCCTGAGAAAACAGTTATACATTTCTATTAACAGAGCTATCCAGAAGCTTCTACCTTTAGGCAAGAGTGCTTGCTTCCCATATGGTTAGAGCAGAAGTTTTCAAACAGTCTGGTCCAAGAACCCTTCGTACTCTTAAGGTTAGTGAGGTTGAATTATGTAAGACTGTATATATATAAAATATAAGAATTATATTATTCTATTATAATATAGCAATACTAACTATTAATACTAATGTATATAACTACTATTTATATATAATTATTTACTGAAAATGCAGTCCAGAATGCCTACATTCATTATAGTTATCAGTACTTATCAATAGTAAAAGTGAGAAATTTTAAGCACAGAATAACACACAAGCACATTTTCCACAAGCCGTCAGAGCAATGATGTTATCACGCATCCTGTAAGCCTCTGGAAATTTCACTCTATGCCCGTCAAAGTGAGTGAAAAAGGCAAAGAATGCTTTAGTGTTATCTGAATAAATATCACCCCACAACGCTGAGCATCAACTTTGTTGTATTGCAAAAAATGTCATATTTTAGCAGAGTACCACCAATTTTACAAATTTTTCCTATTACTAAAAAATTCTGCCTAATCTGTAAACTTCTGTACAACATTTAATGAATGAAACACTGAGGCGTGATTTACATTCGCAGAAACAGGTACTACATTTTAATACAGCAACGTCTGTATGTGTTAATGTCTTGGGACACTGTTCCCCTTTCTTCCAGCTAATTCTTGCTTTTACCAACAAATGCTTTCCAAACATTTTAAACTATATTTTAAAAATCTCAGATACTTGTAAACTATGTTAGGAAAACTGTTCTTTTTAAAAATAACGCTAGGGCTTCCCTGATGGTCCAGTGGGTAAAGAGTCTGTCTTGCAGTTCAAGGGGCACCTGTTCGATCCCTGGCCCAAGAAGATCCCACGTGCCGTGGAGGGGCTGGACTGGTGTGCCCAATAATGAACCAACGCTCTGGAATGCGTGTACCCAGAGCCAGTGGTCTGCAACAAGAGAGGCCACTGCAAAGGGAGGCCCACACATGCCAAAGAATAAAAGATGGATGAAAAATAAATATAAATTAAAAAGAGGCACAATGGGGTAAAAGAAAAAAAAATAACTTTATAAGTTGAGGAATGTCTATGTTTACTCCTGCTGTTCAACAAAGATAGGTGCGGGGGCTGGAAATGGTGGTCCATGCCTCAAAAACTACCAGTTTATTTACTAGAATTGGGTAGTTCACAGAATGCCTATACTTATTTTTTTTTCTATTATAATATAGCAATACTAACTATTAATACTAATGTATATAACTACTATTTATATATAATTATTTACTGAAAATGCAGTCCAGAATGCCTACATTCATTATAGTTATCAGTACTTATCAATAGTAAAAGTGAGAAATTTTAAGCACAGAATAACACACAAGCACATTTTCCACAAGCCGTCAGAGCAATGATGTTATCACGCATCCTGTAAGCCTCTGGAAATTTCACTCTATGCCCGTCAAAGTGAGTGAAAAAGGCAAAGAATGCTTTAGTGTTATCTGAATAAATATCACCCCACAACGCTGAGCATCAACTTTGTTGTATTGCAAAAAATGTCATATTTTAGCAGAGTACCACCAATTTTACAAATTTTTCCTATTACTAAAAAATTCTGCCTAATCTGTAAACTTCTGTACAACATTTAATGAATGAAACACTGAGGCGTGATTTACATTTGCAGAAACAGGTACTACATTTTAATACAGCAACGTCTGTATGTGTTAATGTCTTGGGACACTGTTCCCCTTTCTTCCAGCTAATTCTTGCTTTTACCAACAAATGCTTTCCAAACATTTTAAACTATATTTTAAAAATCTCAGATACTTGTAAACTATGTTAGGAAAACTGTTCTTTTTAAAAATAACGCTAGGGCTTCCCTGATGGTCCAGTGGGTAAAGAGTCTGTCTTGCAGTTCAAGGGGCACCTGTTCGATCCCTGGCCCAAGAAGATCCCACGTGCCGTGGAGGGGCTGGACTGGTGTGCCCAATAATGAACCAACGCTCTGGAATGCGTGTACCCAGAGCCAGTGGTCTGCAACAAGAGAGGCCACTGCAAAGGGAGGCCCACACATGCCAAAGAATAAAAGATGGATGAAAAATAAATATAAATTAAAAAGAGGCACAATGGGGTAAAAGAAAAAAAAATAACTTTATAAGTTGAGGAATGTCTATGTTTACTCCTGCTGTTCAACAAAGATAGGTGCTGGGGATGGAAATGGTGGTCCATGCCTCAAAAACTACCAGTTTATTTACTAGAATTGGGTAGTTCCTTGACCAAGATCAGAGCTGTATTGTTTTCCATAGTTAGGAGTACAATCTCCCTGCTTTTCTGCTCCTCAACTACTACACATAAGGTTAAGCAGCATTATACATAAACAATACTTCTCAGTTGACCCAGGGGGTAACGAATCTGCCTGCAATGCAAGAGACACGGATTTGATCCTTGGGTTGTGCAGATTTCCCTAGAAGAGGGCACAGCAACCCACTCCAATATTCTTGCCTGTATAATCCCATGAACAGAGGAGTCTGGCGGGTTGTAGTCCACAGCGTTACAAAAGTCGGACATGACTGAAGCACGCACATACATAACCATATCCCTCGAGAATATAAAATTCATGACACAAAGATCTAAATTAAAGTCTCTGATGAACCCTCTCAAGTCTTCCCTGACAAACGTGAATAATCTTGTTGAATGGATACTCTTAGCTTAGAAAAGTATGTAAACTGGTCCTTTATTTTTTCACCTGTCAAATAGGTAAAAGTCCCCATACTTAACTGCATTGGGAGTATCATGGCTTAGGCAACTTCCATTCCAATGAAAGCCTCTTAGAAAAGAGATGCTGATAACATTAGAATTATAGCATAGTTTGGATATTAATGTCAGACAAAAAGGAAGAGATGGGGGCTTCCCTGGTGGTCCAGCGGGTAAGGACACCGCCTTGCAGTACAAGGGGTGCTGGTTCAGTCCCTGGCCTGGGAAGATCCCACGTGCCGTGGAGCGGCTGGACCAATATGTCCAACTACCCAGCTGGAGCTCTGGAGCGCATGTGCCCAGAGTCAGTGCTCTGCAGCGAGAGAGGCCACTGCGATAGGAGGCCCATACAGGCCAAAGAACAAAGATAAATAAATGAAGGATCAATGGAAGTGGACCAAAAAAAAAAAAGGAAGAGATGTTAAAAGAGGATGTTACCATCAAGCAAGATATAAAAAAAGTAAAATTTCCCATGTACTTTATAAAAACATAACTTTTTGGCAATCAGAAATCATTTAAGAGATTTTGATCCAAACATAATAATCCCAATATTTCTATAGATTCATCTGAAAAACAACTAAGGATAAAATAGTTGTTTCATTTTTTAATAAAAAATAATGTTACAGTGATTTTTAAACGAAGCAATGAGACAAAAATGTTAAGAATAAAACTCTTTTCTCAATAATGGGTTAGAGTAAATCAAAGTATAACTTCAATTTGGAATAAAAGTGTGATTACTAAAGTATAAGACATTTAACTCTAAGCTTCACATTACTTTCTACATTTTCTTATGCCAAATGAAGGGTTTCTTTTTTTCCTTTTCCTTTTCTGAGGGCATGATTTTTATGAAATGAAATGGAAATGGGCTCTAAAGCTTATATTCATTCTTTCTTGTCTTCTACCACCTGGAGTTTTACCAAATGTGACTCTCTTAGTTATTTTCTTCTGCCCAATCCCCAATATCTTGGTGTGTTTGCTTAGGCTTTAAACTACCATTAAGTTTTTAGATTTCTCTCAGTGCTCAAATCCAGTGGGAATAGAAGTTTTCTTAGCACCAATATTAATGAAGTAAAACCCCACTGTTTATGAACTATGTATATAATTTTCTACTCAAACACAAATTTCTAACTTAAGTGTCTTCACCAAATAAACTGAGAAGCCCTAGACGGTTGAGACACAAGCATGCCTCATGTTGCCAAAGAAAATAAGACCTGACAAACTACAGGCTAAGCGTTAGACAGACACATAGAATCAATGTGCTTTTTCTCATGCAAAGAAAAAAAAAATTAGATGCAAACTTTACATTTAAAACTGCATTGTTCCCCTTTAATCTGGCCACCATCCGAGTGGTGATCTGGATGTTAGAGAAGAGATGAATGGGAGACATTGGCAGGGATTGAAGCTTGGGGATGAATGTGGAAATGTAGAATGGATGTTTCTTTTTTCTGGCTTTGAGTTGACCGTTGTTTCTGTCTGTTTTTGAGAACTGATCCGAGAGGACAGGGAAGTCAGTGTGGGCGGCTCTAAGGAGCCTCCCTCTCTACAGCTGCGGCTCAGAGGATTACGGCGCTTCATCCACAAGGCAACATTGCACAAGTAGCCTTTGAACAAAAGTCATGGATACTATTAATGATATGGTAATCCTTAATCGAGCTACCTCCCAGTAGTGATTATACTGACATGGGAAGAATATCTAAGTCGTAGAGACAGCTCACAACAACACTGTGTCATTGTTCACCCCAGGCTTGACCAGGACTAACTTTTACCAGCATCTCTAATGTCACCTTTCCCTCTGGAGCCTCCCCCACCCCTGGCCACAGCTCCCACCCCAACATGATAAAAAAAAAAAAAAGTAGCAAAGAAAATCCTGATCCTAAATCTTTTTTTAGATTTGTTTTTGCAAGTTCCCACACACATTTAGTGTCCTCTCAAAATTCATGCTGTCAACTGTCTCCAGGAACCATTTCCATCTGAGAGCAAGACCACACAAAGGTTAGTTCGGTAGGTCTCAGGGAAGATGTTTTAATTGTCTGACAATAGATTCTTCCATCATTTGACTTGCAAATACTGTCCTCTTGCTCTCAGATAACACGTCGAGAATTAGCGAATTTGTCAATAAATTTCCAAAATCTCCTTAATGATATTGAGATACCAGTGTTTTCCCCATTTGATGTGACTCAAATACTCTTCTGACTCAAATACTTTGCAGCAGAGAAAATCTTACGCTGTGGGACTTCCCTAAGAGTCAAACCTATTTACTCATAGGCAACTTCCCTTATACAAGAAAAGTGACTTCTGTGGAAAAATGCATTTATGATTTTTACATAATTATATCTGTAAAATAAACATGTCTACATTAACACTTCAAATGATTGTGGTGAATGAACTAATGATGGTAAATAAACTACACTCTAACCATCATCCTGACCTAATGCTTTCTTTTCCATGGATTATTAACATTTTAAAGCAATGCTATTTCTCTGCCACCTAAAACAAATCTCAATACTACCAGTAACTACTATAATTTTATGGCCCACATGATCTTTCTAAACTATATAATAAGCCGTGCTTAGCACATAATAAAGTTGTGACATAAAAAAGCTATCTCATAACAAGTATCTCTAGAGAAGATACTTGTTCTAAATCAACTTTTCTTTAGCATATGAGAAAAACTTTTGGAAATTATATATAAATTTAGTATTTCTGCCATCTTTCCTAAATACAAGGTATGTACATTTAATCAATATATGGCTATAAAAGACAAACAACAAATTATATACATATTTTTAAAGAATATTTTCTCTTCAATATAAAAGTTTACATTGAACACTATGAAAGTTTTTGAAAAATTTTAGAACCATCAGCCTGTTTAATGTGTTGACTTCTTTCATGTTAAAATTAATAATCAACCTATTATTTGTGAACCTGGATTGGGGGAATGATGGTGAGGGTATCTCCAAAATTTTTTTTGACTTCATATAATACACTTCTATAATATTTGGATATTTATGATAAGAATGTATTGCTTTTCTAACTTAAATAATAATAAAAATAAGTGGCTAAAAAACATGGGATGCTTGGAATGTCTGAACTTCTTAGCCTCTTTTAAGTGGTTATATTTTTGAATTTATTCATGTGAAAGTGCCATTGTGGCAAGCTTAAAGTCACAGCGAACGTCAGAGTAAGAGTTCTGGGATTCTGATAAGTTAAAACTGGCCACATTAATTAATACATCACATCATATAAAAGCATATATGTTTTAATCTCATCTTACTGACCTATTTCCTTCCTTCATTCCTGAGGAACTTATAGCTGAACACTACTACCCTAAAACTTTTAAGTATAAAAAATATTTCATTACTAAAATTGACCTATGCTTTCTTTCTGTGGAAAAATGCATTTATGATTTTTACTTTTTGTAAAATAAACATGTCTACATTAACACTTCAAATGATTTGTGGTGAATGAACTAATGATGGTAAATAAACTACACTCTAACCATCATCCTGACCTAATGCTTTCTTTTCCATGGATTATTAACATTTTAAAGCAATGCTATTTCTCTGCCACCTAAAACAAATCTCAATACTACCAGTAACTACTATAATTTTATGGCCCACATGATCTTTCTAAACTATATAATAAGCCGTGCTTAGCACATAATAAAGTTGTGACATAAAAAAGCTATCTCATAACAAGTATCTCTAGAGAAGATACTTGTTCTAAATCAACTTTTCTTTAGCATATGAGAAAAACTTTTGGAAATTATATATAAATTTAGTATTTCTGCCATCTTTCCTAAATACAAGGTATGTACATTTAATCAATATATGGCTATAAAAGACAAACAACAAATTATATACATATTTTTAAAGAATATTTTCTCTTCAATATAAAAGTTTACATTGAACACTATGAAAGTTTTTGAAAAATTTTAGAACCATCAGCCTGTTTAATGTGTTGACTTCTTTCATGTTAAAATTAATAATCAACCTATTATTTGTGAACCTGGATTGGGGGAATGATGGTGAGGGTATCTCCAAAATTTTTTTTGACTTCATATAATACACTTCTATAATATTTGGATATTTATGATAAGAATGTATTGCTTTTCTAACTTAAATAATAATAAAAATAAGTGGCTAAAAAACATGGGATGCTTGGAATGTCTGAACTTCTTAGCCTCTTTTAAGTGGTTATATTTTTGAATTTATTCATGTGAAAGTGCCATTGTGGCAAGCTTAAAGTCACAGCGAACGTCAGAGTAAGAGTTCTGGGATTCTGATAAGTTAAAACTGGCCACATTAATTAATACATCACATCATATAAAAGCATATATGTTTTAATCTCATCTTACTGACCTATTTCCTTCCTTCATTCCTGAGGAACTTATAGCTGAACACTACTACCCCTAAAACTTTTAAGTATAATTTTCATTATCTGGAAAATATAATGAGAAAATTATTAGTCTCAGAGCTAACAATGAGAGCACTGCATTTTAACCTGACTCTCTTCTTAAATCTGTAAAATGAAGATAACAGTACCTGCCCTTGCTACTACATAGGCCACGTGCTAAATGATCATTGTTAAAATAAAACTGTAAAATCAGAAATGAAAGTGACCTTCCACACCACAGATATATTTTGTGTATCTGGAGTTTAAAGCTGTGTATCAATTTGTTAAAAGAAAATAATAAATAAATTAAAATTTTAATAAATTCATTTAATAAATAAATACATTTAAGAAATAAATTCAACTTTCAATTGAACCTAGACTACCTATTTATTCATGTCATGCCTGTCTTCCAGATAATAGTCTAGTTTTCTGTAAATGTGCAAAGTGATTCATAATCGCTTTTGCTCAGTCAATTAAATTTGTGAGAAAAATTTAAGTTTTCTATAACCTTTTACAGATGGAGAAACTAAGGCACAAAGATGTTAAAAACTGGTTTACTTAAAGTCAAACAATGAAATAACTCCATCCCGTTACGCTACCTATTCTAATTAGAAGGTTCAGCTATCTAATTCAGCACTATCCAATAGGAGTATATTGCAAGCTACATAAGTAATTTATACATTTCTCTTTTTTGGTGGTGGGGGCCGGGGGGAGTTGCCAAGTTATTTTATTTGGAGATTTAATTTTTAAAAAATTTAGGCTTTCCTGGTGGTCCAGTGGATAGACAGCCCACCTTGCAGTGCAAGGGGCACCAGTTCCATCCCTGGCCCAGGAATATCCCACATGCTATGGAATGGCTGGACTGGTGTGTCCAATTACAAGCCAGTGCTCTAGAGCGCATGCACCCAGAGCCAGTGCCCTGCAGTGACAAAGGCCACTACAATAAGAGGCCCACACAGGTCAAAGAATAAAAAATACAGAAAAAAGAGATGGATGAAAATAAATACAAATAAAAGAGGCATGATGGGGAAAATTAAAAGAAATTTAAAAAGGAATAATTTAAACATTTCTAACTGTATATTTTAAAAATGTTTTTAAAAGTAAAATTAACTTTAATAATTTATTTTATGTGGCCTTCCCAGGTAAATTTATTTTATGTAACCCCATATATCCAAATAATTATTATTTCAACACACAATCAATATAAAAATCATTAATGAGATATTTTATTCTTTTTTTTTTTTTTTAAAGATTTATTTATTTATTTACTTTGGGCG
Organism: Tragulus kanchil; assembly: GCA_022376925.1. Taxonomy (NCBI): domain Eukaryota; kingdom Metazoa; phylum Chordata; class Mammalia; order Artiodactyla; family Tragulidae; genus Tragulus; species Tragulus kanchil. Next base: position 37,985,233 of record JAIOJX010000028.1, on the reverse strand, counting down.
GGGGTCGGGTTGGGGAGGGCCGGGAGTGGGCGGGCCACTTCTATTGGTCTTTCATTTCTCTATTTTCATTTGTCTTCGTTCCTTGGCTCCTGTGGGCCTCCCATCGCGGTGGCGTCTGTCGTTGCAGAGCGCCGGCTCTGGGCGCATGCGCTCCAGAGCTCCGGCTTGGTAATTGGACACATCAGTCCAGCCGCTCCGCGGCACGTGGGATCATCCCAGGCCAGGGCTCGAACCAGCGCCCCTTGCACTGCAAGGCGGTGTCCTTAACCACTGGACCACCAGGGGAAGCCCTTAACATTCTTTTTTAAAGCTAAGGCTTAGAAATCTGGTATTTTACACTTACATAAAATTTCAATTTGGATCTAAAAAAATCATAATAATATACATTATTATGGCAAACTTACCCGTCGCTACCTATTCTAATTAGAAGGTTCAGCTATCTAATTCAGCACTATCCAATAGGAGTATATTGCAAGCTACATAAGTAATTTATACATTTCTCTTTTTTGGTGGTGGGGGCCGGGGGGAGTTGCCAAGTTATTTTATTTGGAGATTTAATTTTTAAAAAATTTAGGCTTTCCTGGTGGTCCAGTGGATAGACAGCCCACCTTGCAGTGCAAGGGGCACCAGTTCCATCCCTGGCCCAGGAATATCCCACATGCTATGGAATGGCTGGACTGGTGTGTCCAATTACAAGCCAGTGCTCTAGAGCGCATGCACCCAGAGCCAGTGCCCTGCAGTGACAAAGGCCACTACAATAAGAGGCCCACACAGGTCAAAGAATAAAAAATACAGAAAAAAGAGATGGATGAAAATAAATACAAATAAAAGAGGCATGATGGGGAAAATTAAAAGAAATTTAAAAAGGAATAATTTAAACATTTCTAACTGTATATTTTAAAAATGTTTTTAAAAGTAAAATTAACTTTAATAATTTATTTTATGTGGCCTTCCCAGGTAAATTTATTTTATGTAACCCCATATATCCAAATAATTATTATTTCAACACACAATCAATATAAAAATCATTAATGAGATATTTTATTCTTTTTTTTTTTTTTTAAAGATTTATTTATTTATTTACTTTGGGCGGGGGTCGGGTTGGGGAGGGCCGGGAGTGGGCGGGCCACTTCTATTGGTCTTTCATTTCTCTATTTTCATTTGTCTTCGTTCCTTGGCTCCTGTGGGCCTCCCATCGCGGTGGTGTCTGTCGTTGCAGAGCCCCGGCTCTGGGCGCATGCGCTCCAGAGCTCCGGCTTGGTAATTGGACACATCAGTCCAGCCGCTCCGCGGCACGTGGGATCATCCCAGGCCAGGGCTCGAACCAGCGCCCCTTGCACTGCAAGGCGGTGTCCTTAACCACTGGACCACCAGGGGAAGCCCTTAACATTCTTTTTTAAAGCTAAGGCTTAGAAATCTGGTATTTTACACTTACATAAAATTTCAATTTGGATCTAAAAAAATCATAATAATATACATTATTATGGCCAGAAAACATTATTTCCTCGGAATCTCAAATCTTTTATTTCATGTACTCAAGAGCCTGTGCAAAAATAATTACTCCTACTTATTGTCTACAATATTAGACATCAGTCACACTGGGTTTGCATACTGGCTCCAACCACGACTAACTGGGTAACAATGGGTAACTGACTTCCTATGGTCCAGGCTTCTTATATGCAAAATATTTAATAGGGTTGTTGTAAGAATCACTGTAAGAGTTAATTTTCTTTTTTGGTCAGGAGGCATGTGGGCTCTCCTGTGAGGGACTGAGCCAGTGCCCCATTGTTTGACAAGTAGTAGGCATTATATGACAGTTTTAGTTGTTGCTATCTAACAGAACACAAGGGAACTAACTCTTATTTGTGCCTTCTCCAGAAAAATTTGTAACACACCAGCCAAATTAGGTCTATAGCAGGATCTGTCATGTATTGAACTGTCACCAACAAAGATCAGCTGAAGTCCTGACCACTAGTACCTCAGAATGGAGCTTTTGCTATTTTGGAAATATGGTAGTTGGAGATATAATTAGGTGATATAATGGAGATATAATTGTTACGGTGAGGTCATACCAGAATAGGGTTGGTTCTTAATTGAATATGACTGACTTATAAGAGGAAAAATTAAGAGACAGAGATACACAGGGAGAGCATCACATGACAGAGGCAGAGACTGGAGTAACGCAGCTGCAAGACAAGAAGTGTCAAGGATTGCCAGTAACTACCAAACACAAGACAGAGGCAAGGTAGGATTCTATGTAGAGTCTCAGAGAGAGTAGGGCCCTGCTGAAACCTTGATTTCAGAAATCTAGCCTTCATAATGATGAGACAATAAATTTCTATTATTTAAAGCCACCCAGATTGTGGTACTTTGTTATGGCAGCCCCAGGAAGCTAATATGAGTTCTTAACACAAAAGGAAGGAAAGCAGACTTTGTCTTATAAAGAGCCAAGGTTTGGATGACTGACAACATGGCAACTGCAAAGTCTCCCATTTTTAACCACTGGACCACCAGGGGAAGCCCTTAACATTCTTTTTTAAAGCTAAGGCTTAGAAATCTGGTATTTTACACTTACATAAAATTTCAATTTGGATCTAAAAAAATCATAATAATATACATTATTATGGCCAGAAAACATTATTTCCTCGGAATCTCAAATCTTTTATTTCATGTACTCAAGAGCCTGTGCAAAAATAATTACTCCTACTTATTGTCTACAATATTAGACATCAGTCACACTGGGTTTGCATACTGGCTCCAACCACGGCTAACTGGGTAACAATGGGTAACTGACTTCCTATGGTCCAGGCTTCTTATATGCAAAATATTTAATAGGGTTGTTGTAAGAATCACTGTAAGAGTTAATTTTCTTTTTTGGTCAGGAGGCATGTGGGCTCTCCTGTGAGGGACTGAGCCAGTGCCCCATTGTTTGACAAGTAGTAGGCATTATATGACAGTTTTAGTTGTTGCTATCTAACAGAACACAAGGGAACTAACTCTTATTTGTGCCTTCTCCAGAAAAATTTGTAACACACCAGCCAAATTAGGTCTATAGCAGGATCTGTCATGTATTGAACTGTCACCAACAAAGATCAGCTGAAGTCCTGACCACTAGTACCTCAGAATGGAGCTTTTGCTATTTTGGAAATATGGTAGTTGGAGATATAATTAGGTGATATAATGGAGATATAATTGTTACGGTGAGGTCATACCAGAATAGGGTTGGTTCTTAATTGAATATGACTGACTTATAAGAGGAAAAATTAAGAGACAGAGATACACAGGGAGAGCATCACATGACAGAGGCAGAGACTGGAGTAACGCAGCTGCAAGACAAGAAGTGTCAAGGATTGCCAGTAACTACCAAACACAAGACAGAGGCAAGGTAGGATTCTATGTAGAGTCTCAGAGAGAGTAGGGCCCTGCTGAAACCTTGATTTCAGAAATCTAGCCTTCATAATGATGAGACAATAAATTTCTATTATTTAAAGCCACCCAGATTGTGGTACTTTGTTATGGCAGCCCCAGGAAGCTAATATGAGTTCTTAACACAAAAGGAAGGAAAGCAGACTTTGTCTTATAAAGAGCCAAGGTTTGGATGACTGACAACATGGCAACTGCAAAGTCTCCCAGAAAAGCAATGGAGGCTTTGATAAAGTCTGGACAGTCCCATTTTTCACAGGCCTCTTAGGCTGGTACCTAACTCCATTTGAACTTCCCATGTGGTGCAGTTGGTAAAGAACCTGCCTGCCAATGCAGAAGACACAAGAGATGTAGGTTCAATCCCTGCATCGGGAAGATGCCCTGGAGAAGGAAATGGCAACCCACTCCAATATTCTTGCCTAGATAGAGAAGAGAACTATAGTCCATGGGGTGGACGGGGGTGGGTGCTCTGTTTATATATAGATAGATAGATAGATAGATAGATATAATATAGACATATATATATATATATATATAAACACACACACATCATATATATACTTTGGAAGAAGAATCCTGCCCTTGGAAATGGTATCTTAGTGAGAAAGCTGCCTGTAAAACAAATGAGCTAAGTCACAAACCCAGAGCAACAATTCCATTGGTTCTTTGGGAACTACTCTGGTGTGAGCACATCATGAAGTCTACCGTTGGTTTTTAATGGGCTTTGTAATTTTTGACAATATTTTTTTAAGGCTACTTTGATCTAAACCTACTAATTTTAACTGAGTCCTTTAAGTAGTTTGAGTATTTCTGTACACCCTTAAAAACTGGGCCACTAAAGGTGAGACATACAAAGAAATTAAAAAGAATAAGCTAAAGTGATATGGATTATTATATTTTTAATACTTTTTTTCAGCGTTAACTGTTCTATATACTGTTTTTTACAGTTCTTCATTCCATTGACAGCTCTGTTCCATTCCTCCACATTAAAAATTTGTTATCAATTGCATGCCAACTTTGTGACAAAATTAGCAAATAATTTTTTTAAAGAAATACGTGTTTTCCCTATTCAGTAGTGCTTGACTGACTGAAACACAGAAAATACTCATATATATTTATGATATTGATTTTAATCTGGTTTTAAGATACTTTTATTTCTAATGTTTAGTTTTTTTCATTCATTGCATTTTCCAGGAAAACATGCTTATACTCGACTATAATTTAAGTATATTAAACAACCCCTCAAATCTCCACTAATATTTATAAGAATATAAGATGCTTCATTCTTGTCTTTTTTCAAATTTAAATGTAGTTTTGGGAATGTTTTTGGTTAGAGAAAGAGAGGTTTGGAACAAGTTCCCCAAACAACTCCATGGGAACACATGAAAATTATCTATAAAGTCTTTCTTAAAATTAAAATATATGTGATTATTTATACATGAATATAAGACATTTTTGAATAAATAAGACTAGAAAGAAAAAAAAATTAAATTGCTTCAGGCAGAACTTTAGACCTAGAAAGGATTTGGGAGTCCTTTTGATCTAAACTTTTCATTTTACAGATGAGAAAGTCATAGCAAGGGAAACATTAAAGACTTGACCTATGTCCTGAGTTATTAAATGAAAATTCAAATGATAACACCTGTCACCCAAGTCTCCTGAAATCTAGTCCAAGGACCTTTATCCCACAACACCAAGAAACAAATATGATCATCCTATCTGGCACATGAGGTGGACAGTTAGCAAGTAATCAGTGAATTTAAGCAGAATTTGGAAAAACAGTCTTTACCATTAAATGAAAAAATGCACGGATAGCACTTTGCATGATATGGAGCATATTATAAACACTAGTTAATAATCTGGGGAAACCATTTAATCTTTCCACTCATCTGTTTTCTCAAACGCAAGGTGAGAATAACAATGAGATAAGAAATGACTACGAAATTAGTAAAAGCATTTGTTAATATCAATAATGAAACTACAGTCTGCTAATTGGTATCTTTAATTAAGAATATAAAAAATTGGGGGTGGGAGTAAGGCTCACAATGGAGGGGACACATATATATAGTCCTAACTATACATATATATATATATATATATATATATCAGTCCTAACATACACACACACACACACATATATATGCTAGGACTGATTCACTATGTTGTACAGTAGAAACCCAGCATGACATTGTAAAGCAATTTTCCTCCAATAAAAAAGAAAAATAAAGAATTAAGCTGTCTCCTGTCATTATCACTTACCCACTTAAAGTTGAAGGGAATAGGCCAGGCTGACACCAGCTGTATCTTTATTACCCCTGTACTTCCTTCCTTCACTATCTCCCACCATTCCTTTGGCATTCAAACTTTAACCTAAGCACTCTTACACTGCTGCCCCTGAGTGTTCAGGAAACCCCCCTGGAGCACCCTGCTTGAGTCTCTCTTTCTCTATAGGATCCAAGCTTTTAAAAATGTCCTGCCTTCATTGTGGGTAGTGAACAGTGGGTGGGAGGTGTAGAGGGAGTAGCATGAAAACCTGTACTATCGTATGTGAAGAAAATAACTGTAGTCATTGAGCTGGGGATCCTGCAGGGGTGCTGTGCAATGGTCTGGAGGGGTAGGATGGGGGAGATATATGTATGACTAATCTGGGAACATACATATCTGTGTAAAAGTAAAAAGTAAAATAAAAATTAAAAAAAAAAATGTTCTGCCTTCCTTCACTTCATTTTCTCAGGCACCTGATCTTAACATTCTAAGGTGAAGACTACTTAACAGATTAATTTATCTAAAGGTAGTTTCCCAAATTATGTTGTGAAAAACTAGCCTCTAAGATGCTCCATGAAGGAAAGTCAAGTTTGTCTGGGAAATGCTGAATACTATATCCTACTGTAGCAGATGCCAACTTTAGATAAGGCCTACCCATATCTCCTCCCAGCCTGGTGCCCTTTTATACTGAGGGCTTTCTACTGCAAGAAGCCTGAGGACATTCTCAGACTGGGAACATGTTCTGCCAACCTGTGGGCAGAGCCAGGGTGTTTATGCTGCCAAGAGTAGCCCTCAAGCAACGGCAGGTAGGAGTTGATGGAGACCTACTCCAGCTTCCTTGTATTAAGCTGGCACAGCTCTGAGTCAGTTCTATATAGTTTCCCAGAGCTCCTTGGCTGCAGAGAGCTCCAGATGCCCACATCAATAATTTGCTCATTAATGAATCATCTTTTGACCTTCTTCCCTTCCCTGTCCTAACCCTGATACCTAACTAGTATTTTCTGGGATGACTGTTGACATAAACAACTTATCTTAGGATCTCTCTTTTCTCTCTTGGAGATTCATGACATATGTTAGTTAGCAATATTAAGAGTTATATGAAGCCTTCATTTTCTTTCAGGAAATGAATTCAATTTTAATTAGAAACTTCATTTAATAAGTTTCTCAAACTTACTTGGCCACGGGAACCTTTTTAAGTGTATGAACTTTGACCAGTCTATGAAACTAGAATTCCCTTGATACACTTTGTGGAAACGCTAAACGTTAAAAATTGACAAAGTACAGCCTCTCTCAGAGATACTAGTATCTTAACAGTTTCTTCTGCAGGTCAGTACCTTTTGACTCCAACAACTGGATTCCTTAATGTAAGAATTTCAGACCCTATGATAGGTATGATGGAAGATAATCTTGAAGGGATGTCTTTTTTAAGCCCTTCATGTCAAATCAGGTCCACTCTGCTATCAAGAGATGACAGGAAATGATGGGTGGGTTTCACAGTTAAAGAGTTCAGTTCTGTGATTGGGAGGACAATGAAGGAAACAGGGTGAAGATAGTTATTTCCTGAAACTGCCTTGGAAAAAAGAATTACCTTTAGGAAGAAGGAGACCATCTCTCTGTGGTCTCAGCCAAAAATGACATACCTGGGATTGCAATATCCCTTACTGTATTTGAGAAATAATGGTCAATACTAATCAGAATTTTTAATACTTAAGCTTTGGACTACTCTGTGAAATAAAAGATTTTAGAAAACAGTAAAAACTTGGGTTCCAAGATAGATAATTTAGACTAAGCATATTTTATTTTTAAAAGACTTTTTTTTTTTTTTGATGTATGCCATTTTTAAGGTCTTTATTGAATTTGTTACAACAGTGTTTCTGTTTAATGTTTTGGGGTTTTTTGCCTACAGGGCATGTGGGATCTTAGCTCCCTGACCAGGGATCAAACCCTAAGCCCCATATTGGAAGATGAAGTCTTAACCACTGGACCACCAGGGAAATCCTTTGAACGCTTTAGAAAGCATCCTTGTTGTGCTTTTAACACAATCATTGGTAATACCTATATATTCTACTGTTCAAGCTGGAGCCCACTGGAAGGAAGTGGTAAGACACCTGTAAATGGACAGTACTTGGGAGGTAAGAGGGGGCAAAAGGTCAGTCAGTCTGTGTGTCATCAACTTATCTTAGGATCTCTTTTCTCTTGGAGATTCAGGACATATGTTAGTTAGCAATATTAAGAGTTATATGAAGCCTTCATTTTCTTTCAGGAAATGAATTCAATTTTAATTAGAAACTTCATTTAATAAGTTTCTCAAACTTACTTGGCCACGGGAACCTTTTTAAGTGTATGAACTTTGACCAGTCTATGAAACTAGAATTCCCTTGATACACTTTGTGGAAACGCTAAACGTTAAAAATTGACAAAGTACAGCCTCTCTCAGAGATACTAGTATCTTAACAGTTTCTTCTGCAGGTCAGTACCTTTTGACTCCAACAACTGGATTCCTTAATGTAAGAATTTCAGACCCTATGATAGGATTGATGGAAATAATCTTAAAGGGGATGTCTTTTTAAGCCCTTCATGTCAAATCAGGTCCACTCTGCTATCAAGAGATGACAGGAAATGATGGGTGGGTTTCACAGTTAAAGAGTTCAGTTCTGTGATTGGGAGGACAATGAAGGAAACAGGGTGAAGATAGTTATTTCCTGAAACTGCCTTGGAAAAAAGAATTACCTTTAGGAAGAAGGAGACCATCTCTCTGTGGTCTCAGCCAAAAATGACATACCTGGGATTGCAATATCCCTTACTGTATTTGAGAAATAATGGTCAATACTAATCAGAATTTTTAATACTTAAGCTTTGGACTACTCTGTGAAATAAAAGATTTTAGAAAACAGTAAAAACTTGGGTTCCAAGATAGATAATTTAGACTAAGCATATTTTATTTTTAAAAGACTTTTTTTTTTTTGATGTATGCCATTTTTAAGGTCTTTATTGAATTTGTTACAACAGTGTTTCTGTTTAATGTTTTGGGGTTTTTTGCCTACAGGGCATGTGGGATCTTAGCTCCCTGACCAGGGATCAAACCCTAAGCCCCATATTGGAAGATGAAGTCTTAACCACTGGACCACCAGGGAAATCCTTTGAACGCTTTAGAAAGCATCCTTGTTGTGCTTTTAACACAATCATTGGTAATACCTATATATTCTACTGTTCAAGCTGGAGCCCACTGGAAGGAAGTGGTAAGACACCTGTAAATGGACAGTACTTGGGAGGTAAGAGGGGGCAAAAGGTCAGTCAGTCTGTGTGTGCAGGAGGGGTGAGGTCTGTAGTGCAATTTGAGAAGGACTTGACTTTTGCCACTTACAATTCTCTTCCCAACTCTGTAATTTACATTCCTCTTTCTTAGTCATCTCAGCCACACTATCCCTTCTCAATGTCCATTTTTCAGATGCTGAGGGGTTAAATATTTTTAAATGAATTGCTATTGTCAACTACAAATTGGCATTTACCAATCACATTGCCAATGACTGATCAAGAGTATTTGAAACCTGCCTCTGTGGAGACTGACCTCCGTGCGGTGAGAACTTGCTGACCTTCAACACCCTCTGAGGTTGTTCAGGGTGGAGTAGGCACTCTGTGCTCCAGGGAATCTGGGGGGGTTGGGGGGCAGGTCTTTGGATAGGTGGATGCTTTTAGGAACAGATGTTATTATCTCAATCCTTGCATCTCCTCATAATTAGAAAAGCACTAAATCTCCTCATGGTGACATCAGATCCTCGTGACTAACTGAAAACCCCTTGTAAAATGACTGTTTATTGGTATGGAACTCCCCCCTCCTTAAAATGCTATATATTGATCTTCCTCCTGCGGCCTCTTTGGAGAAGTCTCTCTGAGTTATCTGGGATGCTGTCTCCTGGGCTGCAGTCCTAATTATGCCCCAAATAAAACTTAACCCACAACACTCAAGTTGTTCATCCTTTTTTAGTGGACACTATGAATCAATGTTAAAAGATTCTACTTTTTTGTTAATATCACTATTTCAAAAATCTTTGTCACTTGTAAAATATTAATAAATAAGACACAGATCCATCAAGACAATTTTAAAAATAATCTTAATCCTTTGGGGGTCCATTCTCTGAATTAAAATATCAAAAATAGAAAACTGTTAAGGAATGATAAAAGGTGAAAGAGGAGTATCACAAATCAAACATGGCCATGAATTGGAGATATCTGACATTTCCATCTTCATCAAGGGGGATTCTGTTAAGTACCAACTCAAACTCTTCATCAGTAATCTCCACACCAAACCTGAAACAAATAGCTGCTAGCATCAGTCAGCCCCAAGTTCACGTTTGGGTCACCCCTACCCACAATACCCTAAGCATATGGCTGCCATTAACGCTTTGTTGCCACTGCAGTCCTCAAGATCAAGAGCACCACGTGAATATCAGAGGTTAATCAGGGTTTTGATCGCTTCAGCTTTCTCAAAGAAAGAGTCTACCACAGAATCCCTGCATCGGTGGTGCACAGAAATAGAAATAACGGCATGTTGAATTCTGTGTGATTGTCCTCTATAAGAAGTTATTCATTACACTAAAACACTGGTATTGCTTAAACAAGTTAACTCTGAAAGGCCTTTCAACTGGACTGCTTAGCATGAAAGAAAAGGTAGGGGGGGAAAGTGCCTTTCGAAAAACAGCTTCCTAATGCTTTTGCAAAGCATTTCATAGTGGCTTTAAAGGCATTCTGCATACAAATATTTTAAAAATGGCAGTGTTTATTCATCAGCAAGAAAGTGTTCTATCTCTCAAGAACAATCAAAACATAATCCTTGAATTACTGGCATAAATAAGAATGACTTAAGCAATAATAATGAACAAGGCATTCATTCATCATTTTGCAAAGCTGATAAGGCCCAGCTGACTTTTGGAAAAGAGGGGAATATATTCTCTTTTAGCAAAAACATGAAAAGCTTTTTTTCCATTTTCATTATTAATTCCTTGGTAATCACAAAACAAAATTTATATGTCATCCAGAGCAACACAACAAGCAAAAATGGCTTCCTCACAGGCCGCGGAGAGTGAAGTTATCACATATTTATATTTCATAAGTTCCTGAATTTGAACAGTATCTCAAGGACTTTTGCCTCTGGGTGTCCCTTTTTCACTTGCATAAAACTAGAAAAAAAATTAGACTCAAGTATTTAATGAGTATTAGACTCAAGTATTTAAACTTTATTATCTTATTCCCTGTAATTCTCTTTTCTTTTTCATTTCTTAACAGTAAAGTTGCCAGTACTAATGAACAAACCTTTAGCACTTTGCCTGAGAGATGAAAGTTAATTCTCAGGCTTGATTTGGACTTAAACTCAGTACTTAACCTCTTAAATTCAGTACTTAAAAAGAAAATAAGCTTTTCCTAGACATACTGGGAAAACATAATGGACAACACCAGACTAAAAACCAAGAGAACTGAATCTGGTCTATATCCACCATAGAGCTGTGTAATCAGGGCAAAATCAGTCAACTTTCAAATTTCAGTTTTCTCAACTCTCAAAGGTACCACATGGTCTCTTTATCTTAAACTAGGATAATGAGATAATGAAAATAAAGGTTCCTTGAAAAATAGAAAGTATCAAATATTCTATATCATGCATTTTTATTATTCACATAATACACAGGCTTTAAAAATCCTCAAAAAGTCTTAGAATAGATTACTCAAACCTAACAGTGACACAAGCAACTTTTTTCCTCACAAGGCCTTCTTTCTGGGCAATGGTATGACACAGCGGAGACAGCATGGGTCTCAGATTAGCCGGGTCAGACAACAGCTGACTTCCAGCTCTGCCCTTAGTAGCTGCTTGTGACCTGAGGTGATTGACTTAATTCTCTGAGCCTCGGTTTCTAGATCTACAGAGAGAAAGGTTACTTTTAAAACTGAACAAGTGAATATATGATATACAATATGCACATACTCTCTCTAATAGGAAATATATTTTCTTAACAGTTACCTTCATTTTATTGATGGATAAAATGAAGATTTCCCTAACACTTAACTTCAATCCCACCTCTGTATCCTTCAATTCCACTGATATATCACACTGTTATTATTTTATTTATCGCTGCCTGAAATTAGTTTTTTTGTTTCCTGACTACTTGGTTACTGGCTTTTGTCTTCATTTTTTGGGTAAGCTACATGAAAAGGTACCTTATGTGTCTTGTTCACCACTGTATCCTTAGAACCTGGAACAATGACTGGAAAGTGCTCAATAAATAGCTAATAAAGGAGTGAATGAATAGCTCATGTCTCCTATAAGGGTATATGCACTTACAAAAAGAGGAACTTCTAGAAGCTACCCTTCTATTACCCAGTCTAACAGAAGATAACCTGGATGACCCATAACAGTGAAAAATTAAAGTCAAATACATTTGATTTGGGACACATTTTACACTTTTAATTAAGTATGGATATCTTATGTTCACAAATTTAACCAGACTTCTAATAAAATAATAAAGCTGTACTTATTCATTCTTCTGCTTATTTAACATGTGTTTGGGAATCACCTACTATATCTCAGGCACTTACATGAAATGCTTAGAGTACAGAGATAAGACATTTTGCTCTGTAGCAAGGAAGACAGACAATAAACAAGAAACTGCAATAAAATGTGATGGATATTATGACAGAAGAAATACAGGATATTAAGGGAGCTTTGAACAACATGTCCTAATTCAGACTAAAGGAGGTGAGCCTTCTAAAGAATGGATGAGCTGAGAGTTAGCTAGGTAGAGAACCAGAGAAAAAGAGCATTTTAGTAAGACAACAGGCACCTTTTGGAAATGAAAGGATCTCAATCTTACTAAAGCCTAGAATTCAAATGAGAGAAGAGAAAGAGAACAGACTTGGACAGAAAGATGAATGCCATGGTGGAAAGGCATTACAAACAGGCATTTTGAAGAAATATGGGGCTTATCTGAAGGGTATAGGAACCCTTTTGCAATGGTTTTTTTTTTGATGTGTCAACTTGGCAAGGCTAACAGTCCCCAGTTGTCCACTCAAACACTAGCTTAGATGTTGTTAGATGTTAGATGTGTGAAGGTATTTTGCAAATGAGATTAAAGATCCTAATCAGTTGATATAAGTAAGAAATATTACACTAGACAATCTGGATGGACTTGGTTCAATCAGTTGAAAGGTCACAGAAGCAGAACCAAGTCTTTGAAGAAGAGGAAATTCTCCTTGTAGATAGTAGCTTCAGCCCATACCTGAGAATTCCATGCTGCCCTTCATGACAGCCTGCTCTATGGAGTTTGGACTTACACAGGCTGGCCTCAACCTGGGTAGACCAATTCTTTACAATAAATCTTTGTATTTACCTCCTATTGGTTCTGCTTCTCTGGCTGAATCCTAATACATCATTAAAGAAAAAATCATGTCTCCTATAAGGGTATAGGCACTTGCAAAAAGAGGAACTTCTAGAAGCTACCCTTCTATTACCCAGTCTAACAGAAGATAACCTGGATGACCCATAACAGTGAAAAATTAAAGTCAAATACATTTGATTTGGGACACATTTTACACTTTTAATTAAGTATGGATATCTTATGTTCACAAATTTAACCAGACTTCTAATAAAATAATAAAGCTGTACTTATTCATTCTTCTGCTTATTTAACATGTGTTTGGGAATCACCTACTATATCTCAGGCACTTACATGAAATGCTTAGAGTACAGAGATAAGACATTTTGCTCTGTAGCAAGGAAGACAGACAATAAACAAGAAACTGCAATAAAATGTGATGGATATTATGACAGAAGAAATACAGGATATTAAGGGAGCTTTGAACAACATGTCCTAATTCAGACTAAAGGAGGTGAGCCTTCTAAAGAATGGATGAGCTGAGAGTTAGCTAGGTAGAGAACCAGAGAAAAAGAGCATTTTAGTAAGACAACAGGCACCTTTTGGAAATGAAAGGATCTCAATCTTACTAAAGCCTAGAATTCAAATGAGAGAAGAGAAAGAGAACAGACTTGGACAGAAAGATGAATGCCATGGTGGAAAGGCATTACAAACAGGCATTTTGAAGAAATATGGGGCTTATCTGAAGGGTATAGGAACCCTTTTGCAATGGTTTTTTTTTTGATGTGTCAACTTGGCAAGGCTAACAGTCCCCAGTTGTCCACTCAAACACTAGCTTAGATGTTGTTAGATGTTAGATGTGTGAAGGTATTTTGCAAATGAGATTAAAGATCCTAATCAGTTGATATAAGTAAGAAATATTACACTAGACAATCTGGATGGACTTGGTTCAATCAGTTGAAAGGTCACAGAAGCAGAACCAAGTCTTTGAAGAAGAGGAAATTCTCCTTGTAGATAGTAGCTTCAGCCCATACCTGAGAATTCCATGCTGCCCTTCATGACAGCCTGCTCTATGGAGTTTGGACTTACACAGGCTGGCCTCAACCTGGGTAGACCAATTCTTTACAATAAATCTTTGTATTTACCTCCTATTGGTTCTGCTTCTCTGGCTGAATCCTAATACATCATTAAAGGATTTAAAACATATAGTAACCATCAAAACTTACGTTTTTAAAAGCACTGTATCTGAATTTAGAGGGATTTAAGAGGAAGTAATACTTAAGACAAATAGACACTTCAGAAGGAGGCTGTTGAAACAGTCCAGATTAGAGAAAACAGTGGCTTGATCAAGATAGTAAAAGTACAGATGAGAGGAGCAACAGATTTAGGATATTTTTGGAAGTAAAATAAACAAGACTCTAACCTTTTGGTTTGACATAGAAAGCAAGGGAAAAGTAGTCAAGGCTAATTTCTTGGTTTCTGGCTAGGTTACTGGGCAGTCAGGGTGTCATTAGCTGAGATGAAGGAGCACTGGAAGAGAAGCCTGTGATGGTGCAAGTGAAGATAACGACTTGAATTTCAGGCATAATGATTGTAGACGGTGATACAACCAAGAGGTGGGGTCCAAGAAGCACTTAGAGATATGGGTCTGAAGCTCAAGAGAGCCTTTGGCTGTAGATAAATTTGGGAGTCACCTTTACATAAGGGTGATCTGAGGCTAGAGGATCAGCTGAAATTGTAAAGGAGAATATGTGGTGTTGAGTACTTAGAGACCTCACTTAAAGAATGAACAGAGCAAGTGCTGGCGAGAGAATATAAGAAAGTGAAAGTCAAGTCGCTCAGTTGTGTCCAACTCTTTGTGACCCCATGGATGAGTCATGGAATTCTTCAGGCAAGAATACTGGAGTCTGCCTGGAGGAAGGTGCAGGTCAGAGCTTCAGGAGAAGACTAAAGATTAGATTGGAAGAAAAGAGAGTAGAAGTCATGTTTCAAAGACCCGTAGTACAGGTACTTGGTCAGTTTGTGAGACATGAGTCTGAAGTTGCTAGCAGTTTGGTCCTCAAGAGATCTCTGAATCGTGTGCAGTTGCTTGGTCAAGTAGGGTAGGCCCTGTCATGAGACAGGTGGAAGGAAAAAACCCAGTTACAATATTTTCTCTGGTAACAAATGAGATGTGGCTATCAGGGGAAAACGAAACCTAAAACCAAATTTTTGATTTAGGTGAAACATCAGTGAACATTTACCTCCTATTGCTGCTTCTCTGGCTGAATAAAAAAGGATTTAAAACATATAGTAACCATCAAAACTTACGTTTTTAAAAGCACTGTATCTGAATTTAGAGGGATTTAAGAGGAAGTAATACTTAAGACAAATAGACACTTCAGAAGGAGGCTGTTGAAACAGTCCAGATTAGAGAAAACAGTGGCTTGATCAAGATAGTAAAAGTACAGATGAGAGGAGCAACAGATTTAGGATATTTTTGGAAGTAAAATAAACAAGACTCTAACCTTTTGGTTTGACATAGAAAGCAAGGGAAAAGTAGTCAAGGCTAATTTCTTGGTTTCTGGCTAGGTTACTGGGCAGTCAGGGTGTCATTAGCTGAGATGAAGGAGCACTGGAAGAGAAGCCTGTGATGGTGCAAGTGAAGATAACGAGTTGAATTTCAGGCATAATGATTGTAGACGGTGATACAACCAAGAGGTGGGGTCCAAGAAGCACTTAGAGATATGGGTCTGAAGCTCAAGAGAGCCTTTGGCTGTAGATAAATTTGGGAGTCACCTTTACATAAGGGTGATCTGAGGCTAGAGGATCAGCTGAAATTGTAAAGGAGAATATGTGGTGTTGAGTACTTAGAGACCTCACTTAAAGAATGAACAGAGCAAGTGCTGGCGAGAGAATATAAGAAAGTGAAAGTCAAGTCGCTCAGTTGTGTCCAACTCTTTGTGACCCCATGGATGAGTCATGGAATTCTTCAGGCAAGAATACTGGAGTCTGCCTGGAGGAAGGTGCAGGTCAGAGCTTCAGGAGAAGACTAAAGATTAGATTGGAAGAAAAGAGAGTAGAAGTCATGTTTCAAAGACCCGTAGTACAGGTACTTGGTCAGTTTGTGAGACATGAGTCTGAAGTTGCTAGCAGTTTGGTCCTCAAGAGATCTCTGAATCGTGTGCAGTTGCTTGGTCAAGTAGGGTAGGCCCTGTCATGAGACAGGTGGAAGGAAAAAACCCAGTTACAATATTTTCTCTGGCAACAAATGAGATGTGGCTATCAGGGGAAAACGAAACCTACCAAATTGATTTAGGTGACATCAGTCAGAAGACAACATGGCACAGAATTTCCGTGTTCTGACCAGGCCTCAGAGACATGGCATATCAGTATGTGAAAAGGGGGTCTCGAATTTATGTGGAAGGGAAAGTAGACTATGGTGAACATATTGATAAAAATAATGTGAGACGACAAGCAACAATTATAGCTGATAACATTATATTTCTCAGTGACCAGATAAAAGATAGGTGTAGAGTGGACGACGCTTCATTTGCTATTGCTTGGTACAGTCTCATTTCCAAATCACACTAGTCTTTATAGTTTCTAAGGAGAAGAATTAAAATACTCTCCTGTTAAAACAAACAAACAAAATACTGGAGTGGGAAGTCCATCCCTTCTCCAGAGGATCTTCTCAACCCAGGGATTGAACCCAGGTCACCCACTTTACAGCCAGATTCTTTACTGCCTGGGCCCTCAGGGAAGTCCTGAATCTAAGGAATAGAACAACAGAACAACAGAAGGAGGCAGTGGTCAGTCATTTCAAAAGCAGTCAAAAAATTAAGCAAACTGAGTCTTTATTGAATTTGGACATATGGAGCCTATGACTCTGGTGAGAGTAGAGTAATGGAGTTCAAAACCAAACTGCAATGAACTAAAGGGTGAGTTGAACTTGAGAGAACAGGGACAGAGAATGCAGATCTCTTCCAAGAAGTTTAGATAAGAAGGGGAAAAGAAAGAGAAGACAGACGGGAAGGAGAGGTGGAGTCAAGGGAGTTTTTTTTTCTGTTTGTTTTTTTTATTAAGATGAGAATGCCAGATCTCGTTCCGAGTTTAGATAGAAGAAGAAAAGAGAGTAGAAGTCATGTTTCAAAGACCCGTAGTACAGGTACTTGGTCAGTTTGTGAGACATGAGTCTGAAGTTGCTAGCAGTTTGGTCCTCAAGAGATCTCTGAATCGTGTGCAGTTGCTTGGTCAAGTAGGGTAGGCCCTGTCATGAGACAGGTGGAAGGAAAAAACCCAGTTACAATATTTTCTCTGGCAACAAATGAGATGTGGCTATCAGGGGAAAACGAAACCTACCAAATTGATTTAGGTGACATCAGTCAGAAGACAACATGGCACAGAATTTCCGTGTTCTGACCAGGCCTCAGAGACATGGCATATCAGTATGTGAAAAGGGGTCTCGAATTTATGTGGAAGGGAAAGTAGACTATGGTGAACATATTGATAAAAATAATGTGAGACGACAAGCAACAATTATAGCTGATAACATTATATTTCTCAGTGACCAGATAAAAGATAGGTGTAGAGTGGACGACGCTTCATTTGCTATTGCTTGGTACAGTCTCATTTCCAAATCACACTAGTCTTTATAGTTTCTAAGGAGAAGAATTAAAATACTCTCCTGTTAAAACAAACAAACAAAATACTGGAGTGGGAAGTCCATCCCTTCTCCAGAGGATCTTCTCAACCCAGGGATTGAACCCAGGTCACCCACTTTACAGCCAGATTCTTTACTGCCTGGGCCCTCAGGGAAGTCCTGAATCTAAGGAATAGAACAACAGAACAACAGAAGGAGGCAGTGGTCAGTCATTTCAAAAGCAGTCAAAAAATTAAGCAAACTGAGTCTTTATTGAATTTGGACATATGGAGCCTATGACTCTGGTGAGAGTAGAGTAATGGAGTTCAAAACCAAACTGCAATGAACTAAGGGGTGAGTTGAACTTGAGAGAACAGGGACAGAGAATGCAGATCTCTTCCAAGAAGTTTAGATAAGAAGGGGAAAAGAAAGAGAAGACAGACGGGAAGGAGAGGTGGAGTCAAGGGAGTTTTTTTTTCTGTTTGTTTTTTTTATTAAGATGAGCAGTATGACCAACATTGAACTGTTCAGTGCTGAAAAAGGCAGTCCCATGGCAGAGGTTAAAACAGAGAAGACAGGACATTACTGATGGATCAGTGAAAGAAAGATCAAGAACACAGATAGACAGAGGAGATGAAGAAACAACGAGTACATATGCTTTTAAATGTCAGCTTCCGGGGCCTCCCTGGTGGTCCAGTGGGTAAGGACACTGTCTTGAAGTGCAGGGGGCACCAGTTTGATCCCTGGCCTGGGAAGATTCCATGTGCCACGTAGCAGCTGGACCGATGACTGATGTGTCCAACTACCGAGGTGGAGCTCTGGAGCGCATGAGCCCAGAGCAGGTGCTCTGCAGTGAGCGAGGCCACTGTGATGGGAGGCCCACACAGGCCAAAGAGCAAAGAAATGAAATGGAAATGAAAGACCAATAGAAGTGGCCAAAAATAAAGCACTGTATTAAATATCAACTTCCCTTTTTCTTCCCTTTTTACTGTGAAGTAAGGTGCAAGATTATTTAGTGTGAGGCAGGGAAAGAAAGAGGGTTATGTGCTTTGAAGAAATTGAAAAAGGTCTGAAACAAGCACAGTGGAGAATGCAATATGGAGTTGAACGAGACAGCACAGTAGGGCGCAACAAAATGTTGACAGCGCCAGTGAGTGCCTGAATTTATAGTGATATAAATCTACTCAGTGGTGTGATGTTCCCCAGGAATCTAGATACACCTGAAGACAAGATGGACAGTTAGAATCACCTAGCTCCTGGAATTGGCCAAATAGATGTGAATGAAAGGCAACGAATCGAGAGGTTTTATAATATTGACAAGAAAATGAATATCACGTGAGAGAATAAAATCTAAGTGGTGTTCCACCTTACAGGGGAAAGTGGGAACCAGTGGATAGCAATAGGCTTGGGGAAAAGCAGAGGGGTCAAAGGACCAGAACAGATTGAAGATATCAGCCAGGAGTAGGCTAATAATAGTATGATTTCATAGTTGTAGTTATTCTGGATGATGACACACTGTTAGGAGCGGCAAATAGGCACAAGGATAAAAACTAATATTCACTTAGAATTTAATAAGTTCTTAGCATTGTGCTAAGCATTTTGCAAGCATTGTCCCCTGTAATCCCTACAACTATCAATTAAGTGTTATTATGGTCCCCGACATTGTCCTGGTAGTGTCAGTGATACGTCCAAAGAGGGCAGAAGAGAAATAGCCTGAAATTGGCACAGAGCAGTGAGGACAATGAGCAGTTTTCCTACTGCAAGGCTTCCGGGAAGGCAGTCTCCTCAGTGGGAGACACAGATTTCAGGTAAACTAGACTGTAACATTTATAAGAGTTGAGGATGTAGTTTATTTCTGTGGCCTGGGTGTTCTGACAGGCACAGTGGGAGGATTTTAGAAGGAAGGGAGGAATGAGAGTTTGGAAGAAGGAATGAGAAGCCCAGAGGAACATCAGGATAAGAGAACACTGTGAGGGCACAGAGGTTAGACAAGCGAGGGAGTTACATCATGGGTAGTGTGACAAGGAGAACAGATGTGAGGCCACATGGATTTAGACTTTAGAAGAAACCTTCAAACAATGCCATCCAGCTCCTGTTTCAGCTTGTATCTTATATTTTCTCTACAGGCAACAATTTAGGTAACTTAAATTCTCAAACTGTAAAAACAGTCAACATTGATTGACTGTTTACTGCATGTTAGACACATTACACGGATTAATTTATTTAATCCTTATAACAACATTATGAGGTGTGGATCACCTCCATTGTACCAAGAAACCTTAAATAGCTAGTATCTGGTAGAGATTTTATTATTATTATTATTAAATCGTGTTTTTCTTTTAATTGATACCATTTCCTCTCTTGGCTCCTGCTCTGGTAATGATTAGGTCCCCACTTCTCAGGAGCATTGCATCTAAACAGGCTGAGACAGGGCCAGTGTTAACATGACCCCAGACCAGAGTTTTTAGAAAAAGCTTTTCTTTTCACTTACAAAGGGATTCACTCAGAGGGTCCAAAGCTCTGCTTTCCAATCACAGCAAACCTGGAGCTCAAGACAAAACTGGAAGCCAGAAGGTACCAGAAATGAAAGACAGTGCTTCCTTAAATACTCAGGGTCTAATCATCCTACCTCTGCTACAAGGAATGGCCCCACTCCAGCATTTTTAAGGGAAAACATTTTGTTTCTATTTCACTTTACAACTGGGTATAAAATCTACTAAAAGGAACACGAAGAATCAAAATAAATCAGCTCACTCACAAGAGACACTCCCAGACAGTGATTTCTGCTTGCTGAGATTATTCAGCACAGAATCTCCAAGTGGCAAAATTCAAGACAATCTGAGAAGTCAAAAGTGGCAGCTACATTCACTGATAGGTTCATGTGAGACCCACATACACACAACCCCATTTTTCAGTGTATATGGCAAGAGGCCAAGACCACTGGTCAGCACAATAACTTACTTTGCACATTACAGTACACAGAACAATGAAGGGAAAGACATTTTCTTGGAGAGGGTTGTATGGGCTCTGAAAGAGGCTGGAGCTCAGTGCCCCAGGGCTATCATTCGAACGACCCCCTTCTCTTCTTGGGCTGCACAGGCCTCAGAGGCAGCTGCTTCCTCTAAAACGACAGATCTGGGCTTCCCTGGTGGTCCAGTGGGTAAGGACACCACCTTGCAGTGCAAGGGGCGCCGGTTCGATCCCTGGCCTGGGAAGATCCCACGTGCCGCGGAGCGGCTGGACCTATGTATCCAATTACCGAGCAGGAGCTCTGGAGCGCATGCGCCCAGAGCCGGCGCTCTGCAATGACAGAGGCCACTGTGATGGGAGGCCCACAGGGGCCAAAGAACAAAGATGGATGAAAATAGATAAATGGAAGACCAAAAGAAGCAGCCCACCCGCCCCTCCCCACACCCCACCCCTCCCAAAATAAATAATTTAAATAAATAAACAAATAAAACGACAGATCTGCTGGCTTCTTCTCTTCCTCCTCCTGAGGATAGAGATCCAGAAATTTCTGCATGGCCCAGAACTAATCTACACAGTCCAACCCCTTGACATCCTCCTTGCTGTAGTGGAAGCAAGAAAAGGCCACCTTGAACCGTTTCCCTGCACAGGCCACTGGCCATGCCCTCAAGGCGTGGGCAGTTTCAGTTGACATCTCTGTTCGGCAGGATCACTCCGTGCTTCTCGTATGGATTGTTGGGGTCGTCAGGCACCAGCAGCATGATGGAGTTTTGCTGTCTTCTTTGGTCACAAATGATTTGATCCTTCCTTCCTGCCAATAATAGACCATGAGGCTGTGGCAGAGGTCTCACTGGTCTCTGAAAAGCTTTAACTTGAGCCCTGCTCACTGACAATCAAAATAAATCAGCTCACTCACAAGAGACACTCCCAGACAGTGATTTCTGCTTGCTGAGATTATTCAGCACAGAATCTCCAAGTGGCAAAATTCAAGACAATCTGAGAAGTCAAAAGTGGCAGCTACATTCACTGATAGGTTCATGTGAGACCCACATACACACAACCCCATTTTTCAGTGTATATGGCAAGAGGCCAAGACCACTGGTCAGCACAATAACTTACTTTGCACATTACAGTACACAGAACAATGAAGGGAAAGACATTTTCTTGGAGAGGGTTGTATGGGCTCTGAAAGAGGCTGGAGCTCAGTGCCCCAGGGCTATCATTCGAACGACCCCCTTCTCTTCTTGGGCTGCACAGGCCTCAGAGGCAGCTGCTTCCTCTAAAACGACAGATCTGGGCTTCCCTGGTGGTCCAGTGGGTAAGGACACCACCTTGCAGTGCAAGGGGCGCCGGTTCGATCCCTGGCCTGGGAAGATCCCACGTGCCGCGGAGCGGCTGGACCTATGTATCCAATTACCGAGCAGGAGCTCTGGAGCGCATGCGCCCAGAGCCGGCGCTCTGCAATGACAGAGGCCACTGTGATGGGAGGCCCACAGGGGCCAAAGAACAAAGATGGATGAAAATAGATAAATGGAAGACCAAAAGAAGCGGCCCACCCGCCCCTCCCCACACCCCACCCCTCCCAAAATAAATAATTTAAATAAATAAACAAATAAAACGACAGATCTGCTGGCTTCTTCTCTTCCTCCTCCTGAGGATAGAGGTCCAGAAATTTCTGCATGGCCCAGAACTAATCTACACAGTCCAACCCCTTGACATCCTCCTTGCTGTAGTGGAAGCAAGAAAAGGCCACCTTGAACCGTTTCCCTGCACAGGCCACTGACCATGCCCTCAAGGCATGGGCAGTTTCAGTCGACATCTCTGTTCGGCAGGATCACTCCGTGCTTCTCGTATGGATTGTTGGGGTCGTCAGGCACCAGCAGCATGATGGAGTTTTGCTGTCTTCTTTGGTCACAAATGATTTGATCCTTCCCTTCCTGCCAATAATAGACCATGAGGCTGTGGCAGAGGTCTCACTGGTCTCTGGAAAAGCTTTAACTTGAGCCCTGCTCACTGACTCTGGAGCTCTAAAGCTTACCATATCCTTATTCTTACAGCTTGAGCAGGGCTATCATTTTTGTCTACAGTTGTCTTTCCTATATTGTGCACTTCCTCCAGCAGAAGAAACTCTCTCCATATTTTAGTATTTAAGTTTCTCTTACAGGTTAATATATGACAGATAATGACAATATCAGTACATCCAAGCCTAAATTTCTAACAACGTACTCTATTAGTGGATTTTGAAATAAGACAGTTTATCTTGGACTTTGTTCAAGAGAGCTTACATTCTTCAGTACCCAAAGATACCCCTTACTTGGAAGAGAGCTTTAAGGCATATAGTCCAAAGATAGCATTTTAGCACAGACCTGCTGTGTTTAAAAAAATCATCTGTCACACAATAACTTTATTCTATCTTCAGAGTAGAAACCAGACCCTGATATTTTTTCCTGGGGATGAAAAAATAAGTTACCCAGTTAGGCTTGACATTTTAAATTCTGTAACAGTCTCTTGGGTTTTGTTTTGCATCCATACTTTTAATGTCTATAACAACAACAAAAGTAGCTTTAAAAATTTATTTACTTATTTATTTATTTATTTATTTTGCTGCACCAGGTCTTAGTTGTGGCACATGAGAGCTTCAATCTTCATTGTGGTATGCAGAATTTTTTTTTTTTTTAAGCTGTGGTATACCAGGTTGCAGGTCTTTAGTTGCAGAATGTAAACTCTTAGTTGTGGCATGTAAGATCTAGATCCCTGACCAGTAATCGAATCCAGGCCACCTTTTAAAAAAAATCCTTAAAGAGCAGGGGATTGTAAACCCTCTCTTATGTCTGAGGTCAGTGGGAAGCAAGAAAAGGCCACCTTGAACCGTTTCCTGCACAGGCCACTGGCCATGCCCTCAAGCCCATTCTCTTGTTCGGCAGGATCACTCCGTGCTTCTCGTATGGATTGTTGGGGTCGTCAGGCACCAGCAGCATGATGGAGTTTTGCTGTCTTCTTTGGTCACAAATGATTTGATCCTTCCCTTCCTGCCAATAATAGACCATGAGGCTGTGGCAGAGGTCTCACTGGTCTCTGGAAAAGCTTTAACTTGAGCCCTGCTCACTGACTCTGGAGCTCTAAAGCTTACCATATCCTTATTCTTACAGCTTGAGCAGGGCTATCATTTTTGTCTACAGTTGTCTTTCCTATATTGTGCACTTCCTCCAGCAGAAGAAACTCTCTCCATATTTTAGTATTTAAGTTTCTCTTACAGGTTAATATATGACAGATAATGACAATATCAGTACATCCAAGCCTAAACTTCTAACAACGTACTCTATTAGTGGATTTTGAAATAAGACAGTTTATCTTGGACTTTGTTCAAGAGAGCTTACATTCTTCAGTACCCAAAGATACCCCTTACTTGGAAGAGAGCTTTAAGGCATATAGTCCAAAGATAGCATTTTAGCACAGACCTGCTGTGTTTAAAAAAATCATCTGTCACACAATAACTTTATTCTATCTTCAGAGTAGAAACCAGACCCTGATATTTTTTCCTGGGGATGAAAAAATAAGTTACCCAGTTAGGCTTGACATTTTAAATTCTGTAACAGACAGTCTCTTGGGTTTTGTTTTGCATCCATACTTTTAATGTCTATAACAACAACAAAAGTAGCTTTAAAAATTTATTTACTTATTTATTTATTTATTTATTTTGCTGCACCAGGTCTTAGTTGTGGCACATGAGAGCTTCAATCTTCATTGTGGTATGCAGAATTTTTTTTTTTTTTAAGCTGTGGTATACCAGGTTGCAGGTCTTTAGTTGCAGAATGTAAACTCTTAGTTGTGGCATGTAAGATCTAGATCCCTGACCAGTAATCGAATCCAGGCCCCCTGCCTTGAAAGAGCAGAGTTTCAGCCACTGGACCACCAGGGAAGTCCTTCAAAGGAGCTTTCATAATTATAAAAAGGCTTCTTGGTGGCTCAGTTGGTAAAGAACCCGCCTGCAAATGCAAATTTGATTCCTGGGTTGGGAAGACTTCCTGGAGAAGGAAATGGTACCCTGCTCCAGTATTTTTGCCTGGAAAAGTCCATGAAGAGATGAGCCTGAGACAGTCAATGGGGTCTCAAAGAGTTGGACACGACTGAGCACGCACACACACATACTCAGAAAAAAAGCAGAAACCCCATTAGCGAAATCCTCCTTTTTCTGTTATTTAACAGTTTAGAATATGAAAGCACAGTACAGTTGTTCCCCTTTATCCAAAAGGGATATGTTCCAAAAACCCCAGTGGATGCCTAAAACCACAGAACCCTATATATACTACGTTTTTTCCTATCCTTCATACCCATGATAAAATATAACTTATAAATTGAGCATAGTAAGAAATTAAAATGACCTATAATAAAATAGAGCAATTACAACAATATTCTGTAATAAAAATTATGGGAGTGGGATCTTTCTCTGAAAATATCTTATTGTTCAAATTTAATGCCTTTCCATCTTAACTAAGCCCTTATTGAGCACCTCTGCAGTACAAGGTGTGCCTGCAAAACTAGCACAAATTTATTTTTCCCTCTTTACAATTTCATGGATACAAGATCCATTCTTGACATAGATCTTAGTGACCTCAGCATACAGTGTCTTTTCTTTCCTTAATCTAGAATTTTCACCTTTTCATTTAAAGCAAGCTCTTTATGGCATCTTTTAGGCATATAAGAATTGCCAGCATCACTGTTCTTTCTGCTTTGGTTAATTATCAAGTAAAATCAGGGTTACTTGAACACAGTCAATCTGATAACCAAGACAGCTACTAAGTGACTAAGAAACAGATTACACTGGACAAAGGGATGCTTCACATCCAGGCAGGACAGAAAGAGACGGCAAGAGATGTCATCATACCACTCAGACTGACAACTTAAAATTAATTGCTTATTTCTGAAATTTTCCATTTAATATTTTCAGACTGGGGTTGACTTCTAGTAACTGAAACCATGGGAAGTGAAACTGTGAGTAAAGGGGGACTGCTGTTATCTGTGTATAGAATGCGAGAAGTAACAAAAAGTAGAGTCAGCAAAGAAACAAACCACACTTGGATTCTAACTATCTGAATGCTGTTTTAGCAATCAGACTTAGGTGGGCAGGATTTCCAGGGAAACGGAAAGACTTAAATAGCAGTGTGGTGTGAGGCCTCACACTTCATGAAGATAATTACAATAGGCCTTCAACAGAATTTTAAACCTGAGACAGTCAATGGGGTCTCAAAGAGTTGGACACGACTGAGCACACACACATACTCAGAAAAAGCAGAAACCCCATTAGCGAAATCCTCCTTTTCTGTTATTTAACAGTTTAGAATATGAAAGCACAGTACAGTTGTTCCCCTTTATCCAAAAGGGATAT
This sequence comes from Tragulus kanchil, assembly GCA_022376925.1. Taxonomy (NCBI): domain Eukaryota; kingdom Metazoa; phylum Chordata; class Mammalia; order Artiodactyla; family Tragulidae; genus Tragulus; species Tragulus kanchil. Next base: position 37,959,210 of record JAIOJX010000028.1, on the reverse strand, counting down.
GTTCCAAAAACCCCAGTGGATGCCTAAAACCACAGAACCCTATATATACTACGTTTTTTCCTATCCTTCATACCCATGATAAAATATAACTTATAAATTGAGCATAGTAAGAAATTAAAATGACCTATAATAAAATAGAGCAATTACAACAATATTCTGTAATAAAAATTATGGGAGTGGGATCTTTCTCTGAAAATATCTTATTGTTCAAATTTAATGCCTTTCCATCTTAACTAAGCCCTTATTGAGCACCTCTGCAGTACAAGGTGTGCCTGCAAAACTAGCACAAATTTATTTTTCCCTCTTTACAATTTCATGGATACAAGATCCATTCTTGACATAGATCTTAGTGACCTCAGCATACAGTGTCTTTTCTTTCCTTAATCTAGAATTTTCACCTTTTCATTTAAAGCAAGCTCTTTATGGCATCTTTTAGGCATATAAGAATTGCCAGCATCACTGTTCTTTCTGCTTTGGTTAATTATCAAGTAAAATCAGGGTTACTTGAACACAGTCAATCTGATAACCAAGACAGCTACTAAGTGACTAAGAAACAGATTACACTGGACAAAGGGATGCTTCACATCCAGGCAGGACAGAAAGAGACGGCAAGAGATGTCATCATACCACTCAGACTGACAACTTAAAATTAATTGCTTATTTCTGAAATTTTCCATTTAATATTTTCAGACTGGGGTTGACTTCTAGTAACTGAAACCATGGGAAGTGAAACTGTGAGTAAAGGGGGACTGCTGTTATCTGTGTATAGAATGCGAGAAGTAACAAAAAGTAGAGTCAGCAAAGAAACAAACCACACTTGGATTCTAACTATCTGAATGCTGTTTTAGCAATCAGACTTAGGTGGGCAGGATTTCCAGGGAAACGGAAAGACTTAAATAGCAGTGTGGTGTGAGGCCTCACACTTCATGAAGATAATTACAATAGGAAACCTTAAAAGTAAAGTGCTTATATACCAAATACATTTGAGCTCTTTAGTATGGAACTTCGTAATTTTCACTAAAAAAACATTCTTCACAAACTAAAAAGAAAAATTCTATGTTAGCTAAATGTATTTTGGAGTAGAGATAATATTAGGTCTACTATTATTCCCTTCTTCAGGAAGGATCCCCTGGAGAAGAGAATAGCAACCTACTCTAGTATTCTTGCCTGGAGAATTCCACAGACAGAGGAGGGCTGGCAGGCTACAGTCCATAGGGTTGCAAAGAGGTGGACACAACTGAGAGACTAACATTTTCATCATAAATTTAGATTTGTTTCACTCTATTTTAGCATTTATTCTTCAACCAAATACCTGGGGACGTGACCGTATATTTTCTTAACTAGTCTATGTTTAACTGGATACTTAAATTATTGTAGTGATTAAATCACACTTTATATTCAAAAAGTACCTAAGAACAATACTCTTTTCAACAATACCGAAGAAATATTTGGTGATAGTTTTTATGACTTCAGTTTCTTACATCAAGCTTTTTTTTCAAACTGGAACATTCTATCTTTAAAACACAGACAAGGATCTACAGTGCAGGAAAAAAAAAGTGTTCTTAACATCCCTTTTCCTTTCATTATTGTCAAAATCTTTAATACCACGTTCTTTAAGAAAACATCTGTGTACTAGTATAAATTCTCAGGTTCCAGAAAAAGGATCTTTAGTCTTTATCTCAAAATGGAGAAATAATATAAGCTAATGTCCCAGGAATATACTTTCCTAACATTATTAGATGTAAAACAAAAGCAAAATTATCAAACACTGGAAAACCCATTAACCCAGATCTCCTGACACATGACATATCCACTACCTGTCCTGAGCAACATATGTCGTCTTTTCTCCATGCTGTGCTCCAAAGTCAAGATGAACTACTCTAGGAGATCCATGGGATTGAGCCTGAAGGGTTCAGAGGACCTGGTGGAACTAAACCTATTATGTGAGAATTTGTAGTTCTCGTATTATTAGCCACAAGTAGTCAGGGTCACCCCAGTCTTCAGAGGACCTCCCAGGTGCTTTTTGCACCATATACCTAGCTAGGTAGGTACACAGATAGACAAAGAGATCTATATGTGTCCAGTGGGGTTGTTATTTTTTTTAATCAAGCTACCCACAAAGGACTGATACTGAAACTCCAATACTCTGGCCACCTGATGGGAAGAGCTGATTCATGGGAAAAACCCTGATGCTGCGGAAAAAAAAAAAAAGAAAGCAGGAGAAGGAAACAACAGAGGATGAGATGGTTGGATGGCATCACCAATTCAAAGAAGATGAATCTGAGCAAACTCCAGGAGATACTGAAGGACAGGGAAGCCTGGTGAACTACAGCCCATGGAGTCAGAGTCAGACACAATTTAGCAACTGAACGACAACAAAAACCCTCAAAAAGAGAAAGATATTTGATATTGTAAGGTAGTCCTTTACTTACATGAACCAAAATGAACACCAGTGAAGCATTTGAATAATGACTTTGTAGAAAAGGAATCTCAGCATGGGGAATAAAGTGGAATGCCTTGGGTTTCAGTCTCTCAGTTCTGCTACTTACTAGATGTGAGACTTCAGCAAGTCTCTTAGCCTCTGACAGATTGCTTCTTCATTTGTAAAATGAGCAAGATAATTACTAACAACTTACAGGATTTTTGTAGGGTCAAACTAGTTAATAAACATGTAATAAAACTACTCTATAAATTCCAAAGCAGTTTCTTTACGTCAGACATTCATTATATTAACAGTACCATTGGGTAAAGTCTGCATTCACTTCAACACAATAACTGACATTGCGTAGCTAGTTTCCTCACACTCCCTTTGCATTCCCCGAGACTCCAGACATAGTAAAACCTGGTTTCTGTAGAGTATGACTTGACTTACTGGGAGGCAAAACAATTAGCCCAGACAGGATACAGCTGAACATATGAGCGAAAAAAATGATGAGCTGGTTGATCCTAAGCAGGTGTTCTCCCTAGATTATCGAACCTGCAGTTGATTAAGCTTGGAAAATACGGCTTGTTCCCAAGTGGATAAGCCTTCGGGACTTGGCTTTTCAGGATTTGAGAAGGCTCTGTGGGACGGGGTCAAGGAGATTTTCCCAGCATTAAGGGACTGGGTGGAAATCGTACCTTGAAGAAGTCTTGTTACCACACACAAGCTCTATTCTTGAAATGACAGGACGACTCCAGTCTGTGCCCGACTCTTCCGAGGAATAGAAAAGGTGAAGAGACGACCTCAGGCCTCTAGGAGATCCCTTGCCCTGGGGCGTGCTGGGAAAATAGGAATGCCGGGAAGGTGCAGGGCATGCCGGGAAGGGAAGGTGCAGGGCATGCTGGGAAACGTGTGAGGTGGTTTGGAAAGTATCCAAGATGACCTTGAGAGGAAGAACAGAATGGAGGACGCTGGGACCATTCTGGAACAGAGATGGCCCAGGAGCAGCAGTGCTCATTTATCTCAGAAGTGAAATGTCCCGAGTACTGCCCATTTTAGTGCTGTTCTTGCAAGACAAGACAGCTTGGATTGTTTCCAACTAGCGTCTCTTCTCCAAAGATGTGTCTTTTCCTTTGGATTTCCCTAGTACCTCAGCTTGATCCAGATGGGCCAAAAGGGACTCTTTCCCATGTCCTCTTCACATTGTTCTGAGTGTTAACGATCCCCACCTGTAATGAATGCCTCGTCCTGGCTCTTTAATGCCTTCTCTGCCTGGGCTCCAAATTTTTACAATACTGCGGAGAGAAATGTCTCTGAAGTTTTACTTTTCCACCTGAAATTGATAATACGGGCCCTCAAAACTTTCCAAAATCATGCTTTAAATCCCAGTGGAAGTGTTTCATTTTAGACACATTCATTTTATGCTTGCATCAATTTGGGATGGAGCCCCAACCCTATTTGAGCGAATTATAGATGAAATCCTATTAAATAGAACTCTATCAGACCTGATTGAAATATGCAAACAAATGGAATACAACTTCTGGGTCGTTTTGAACAGGACAAAGGCTAAAGCATTAAGCTTTTTCTTCTTTCTGGTGCTTGTTCTTCTCCTGCCTTCCCTCCTCCCTCCAGGTCTGTGCCTCAGAGGGCAAGGTGCTGGAGAGATTCTTGGTCTGATTTCACATTGTAGGTTTTCCTCAGTGATAAATGGAAGCAGCTCCTAACTCCCAGGTGAAATGATCATCAACACTCTCTTTCTCATATGTAACCTAATCTAGTTAGTGCAAATTTTAGGGTAATTAGATCCATCTGTGCAGACTGACCATCACAATCCAGTTAACAGTTTCTTTCTCTTTTGCTGTTTTCTTAAAATCTGATTTAAAATATTCTGTTAAGTAGTTTGGTATACTTATAAAAAGTTTCTTGCTTTCCCTTTCCTCTTAGTGCTTTGTGATTTGTGGGAAGGAGCCTCTCTAAGTTAAAAGCACTTAGAGTTGCTTTTTTCAGATTTACAAAATATTGCAGAAGAGTTGGATGAAATGATTCAAACTAATCAGAAGAAAATATTCAATCGCTGAAAAAGTGTTAAGTACATCAATAGGTAAATTATGTTATGGATTATGTCTATCCTCTATGGAGGATAACACAGAATAAGCTTATAATTATAATAATCATCTGTTAAAAATCTATCACTTCTGTCATTTTAAGCTAACAAACTCTCCTAAGTGAAATTAAAACCTTTATTTTAGATCTCCATTTCATGGATAAAAATATAGATACAGAGTATGAATTACTTTGGTGTTAAGTTTTACTGAAATGTATCTCTTCAACTCGACATGTCTTATTTTTTCTTTGAGATATAACTTATTTCTATATTTATGATTGATTTTTTCTTAATACATAATGGAAATTATATGAATTTTAGAAAAAATGTTTGGGAAAGCACAAAAGTGTGTGATATAGAACATAACACCCTTCCACAATAAAGGTTTCTTCCCCCATCCAGAAATGATCATCTTTGACTGCTTGATGCTTTGTCCTCCAAGCTTTATTATCATATGTACACTAGTATATGTTATTATTTTAAAATAAAGTTATACTTGAAAAATTATCCTGTCATTTTGTTTTTCCAGTAAATCAATCTCAGATAGCTGTGTTAATGTTTGTATGCTTAATACCTTTTTTATTTTTTGTTTTTTATATACTTAATTCTTTTTGAAAGCCTATATAGTATTCCTTGTGTGGATGTACCATCATTTATAAAACCAACCCCTTGGTCATGTGTCTAACTTCTCTTTGCAATTCAGTCTTTTGAACGGTGTCATTTTCCCTTTTCACTGAAAATCACCACTACCCTAAATCCGTTTTCTAGTGACCCAGGACTGCTTGATTCCTTTTTCATTTAGCTTATTTTCTGAAATGTTTTTCTGACTTTTAGGTCTTGTCCTTTCCTTTTGAATCTTCTCTTTTATTCTTTATTTTTTTTTTCTATTAAGGACAAAGATCTTATACAAAAATCTCTCTTCTCTGATACCAGTGTGCTCTCTTCACACTCTCGCCAATCCTAGGAGTGAAGAGTAAGAGGCACTGAATATCGGGTTTCTGATAAGAATCCAGGGGCTGTTACCCGCAGGGAGCCTTGTCAAGACTTCCCTCATTCTGAGCACTCCATTCCCACGTGAACAACAATGAATGGAGGTTTCCCCCGCCCACCCCACATTGTTCAAGTTGTCCTTTGCCCTTTCTGTCAAATCTCGGTGCCCAGGAGACAGCAGAACATGTTCTGAATTCAACCCTGGGGAGTCACCAATCAATATCACTTGACTCTTCTTACCCATTAGTTGTTCTCTTTCTATGCCTGACGTGGAGTGAGGCCTGTGCTATTCTTTGTCATGGCCCCTTCTCAGTTGGCCCAGCTAACCCCTATAGGGTGGGATGGCTCTCTCTATCCGCCCGGCAGAGTGCCACAGGCAGTGAGTAGAACAAGGCTCAGACTTAGGACACAGGTTCTCTCACTGCTTCAGCCGCAGGCTCGGAGACTGTGCGGAAAGTTAGTCTATGTTATCTTTTTGTGATCTTAGCCATCAGATACCAGTGAAGAATATTAACTGTCCACTCAACTCACAGACTGCTATGAGAAGGGAAATCTATAAAACACTTTGAAAATAAGATTCCAAATAAATAGAGTTTATTATTTTATATGTCTCTGCTTTTTTGTACATATATTTTAACTGACTTCCTTTGTTTACATCTGCATTTATTTTTGGATTTGACTGCTATACGTACCTATTCTTTCCCACAGATTTGTTCTTATTTATGAAATGCAAACAGCATATTTATATTTTCAATGTGGCCTTCTTTTGGCAGAGGTTTTTGTGTTTATTATTGCTTATGAGGTGCATGGGGTGGGTTCAGAGAGGGAGAAAGTTGTGGAGGTTTTTACATTTTTTAATCTAAATTTTTAAAGTTCCTCATATTGCTTTTGTATATGAAATATTCCCTGGAATTTTTATATGATTATTAAGGCCTTAAAGTGGCAACTTTCAAACAAGCATACAAACTTTATAGGGAGACTAAACGCTGTCTGATACAAAGTTTCTGCTTAGAAAATTAGAGTAATCCTTCTAAGCCACAGATAAATTGGTCAAAAAATACCAAAGCCCTAAACCAACTCCGTGTTTGATTGACTCTGGGTCAATGTCTTAATCTCTCTGTATTTGAACCTTCCAACTAAAAGACTGATGGAACTGTGATGACAAATGCCAGTTGCCTTCTCATTATCTTATGACAGATTGTGGGATGGTTTAAATCTAAATGACACAGAACTCCTTAGGAGAAAGGTGTTTTAAGACTTTTCAGGTTAAAAATAAAGAAACATATTAGAAGTTTAAATGGGACAAAATTTCAGAAAATTGCAGCTCTCATCTCCTGTCATAGTTTATGGTAAAAAAAAAGGATGAGAAATTCTGTTTTAACGGTCATGAACATTTTTTTTTCAATTGTAGAAAAACAGCCCTGGCTGTGTATGTTTTTTCCTCCTTAGTTGAAAACAGCCCATTTCTATGCATACTTTACTAGCACTTACTCTCTAATGAGTTAGTCCTTCTCCAATGCCCAAAAAAAAAGTTTTAAGTACCATTCATTTGAGTAGAACAAGCTCAGTGTTCTCCTGAATTGTATTTATCGTTGTGTGATCTTAGCCATCAGATACCAGTGAAGAATATTAACTGTCCACTCAACTCACAGACTGCTATGAGAAGGGAAATCTATAAAACACTTTGAAAATAAGATTCCAAATAAATAGAGTTTATTATTTTATATGTCTCTGCTTTTTTGTACATATATTTTAACTGACTTCCTTTGTTTACATCTGCATTTATTTTTGGATTTGACTGCTATACGTACCTATTCTTTCCCACAGATTTGTTCTTATTTATGAAATGCAAACAGCATATTTATATTTTCAATGTGGCCTTCTTTTGGCAGAGGTTTTTGTGTTTATTATTGCTTATGAGGTGCATGGGGTGGGTTCAGAGAGGGAGAAAGTTGTGGAGGTTTTTACATTTTTTAATCTAAATTTTTAAAGTTCCTCATATTGCTTTTGTATATGAAATATTCCCTGGAATTTTTATATGATTATTAAGGCCTTAAAGTGGCAACTTTCAAACAAGCATACAAACTTTATAGGGAGACTAAACGCTGTCTGATACAAAGTTTCTGCTTAGAAAATTAGAGTAATCCTTCTAAGCCACAGATAAATTGGTCAAAAAATACCAAAGCCCTAAACCAACTCCGTGTTTGATTGACTCTGGGTCAATGTCTTAATCTTTTGTATTTGAACCTTCCAACTAAAAGACTGATGGAACTGTGATGACAAATGCCAGTTGCCTTCTCATTATCTTATGACAGATTGTGGGATGGTTTAAATCTAAATGACACAGAACTCCTTAGGAGAAAGGTGTTTTAAGACTTTTCAGGTTAAAAATAAAGAAACATATTAGAAGTTTAAATGGGACAAAATTTCAGAAAATTGCAGCTCTCATCTCCTGTCATAGTTTATGGTAAAAAAAAAAGGATGAGAAATTCTGTTTTAACGGTCATGAACATTTTTTTTTCAATTGTAGAAAAACAGCCCTGGCTGTGTATGTTTTTTCCTCCTTAGTTGAAAACAGCCCATTTCTATGCATACTTTACTAGCACTTACTCTCTAATGAGTTAGTCCTTCTCCAATGCATTTTAATACCATATAATTTTATTCCAACAATAAATTTTTATTTTGGCCTTTGACTCTGAACTCCAAGGCTTGGTGGGGGCTTCCCCAGAGGCCGTATTCCATGTGTCACACACAGGTACCAGGAAACTGACACATAGGAAAACGCTGTGGAGAGAGGAAATGGGAGCTCTATATTTCATGATTTCCTGGATTCTGTCCTATGTTCTTCTTCCCTTGGCTGATTTTGACCTGTATATTTTCCCCCAAATAAGCTATATCCGTGAATAGTTGTGTGTGCTCTTGCTTCAGTCGTGTCCAACTCTTTGCAACCCCATGGACTGTATCTTGCCAGGTTCCTCTGTCCAGGGGATTTCCCAGGCTAGAATACCGGAGTGGGTTGCCAATTCCCTCCTCCAGATCTTCCCAACTCAGGAACTGAACCTGTGTCTCTTACGTCTCTCGCATTGGCAGGCGGGTTCTTTACCACTAGTGCCACCTGGGAAGCCAACTGTGAGGATGACCACTTTCAGTTTGTTTGTTTTTGAGTCCTGCCAGCAAATTATTGAGCCTGAGGGTAGTTTAGGGAAATCCCCTCCCTGTGAACCTCGAGTTGTGTCAGAAGTGAGGGTGGTCTTAGGGAGATCTGTGTTTGTGCTAACTTAGCACTTTACCAAACTCCCAAAAAGTTAGCTCTAAAGTTTAGCAATATCATAAGGGTGATTTTTTTTTAAGCAGTCCTTTTTCCTTACCTACTATGTATGCATAGGTGTGTATATATTTCATGTCTGTGCATGTAACCGAGCTAACACACATATGCCCCTTCCTCAACAGAACACCATGCTTGTTCCCACTGTGTGTGGGAAAGAGAATCTCTTGAAAAGGCAATATCGGAAGTACCTTAATATTTTGCACTCCACGTTTTGAAAGTAGACTTTTACAAACTTAAAAAAAAAGGAAAAATGAGCATCAACTAATTAACAGAAGTAATCTATGCAAAATGGGGAGAAAAATGATAGGAACATTGCCATTTATTCTCTATAAATATTCGTTAAGTGGTACGATTAAGGATCATTTTTGTTTTTTTATGTTTTTCTGAATTTTTCAAATTAATGAAAATAAAGTGTATTCTGGACAAACTTAGAAATATATATATACATATGTATCTGTGTACTAGAAATTTATGTATATTAGGAATTTAGAAATTTAAGAATTTCACACTGCTTTATGGTCACGGGAAATATAAAACAATTTATTTCATTTATAAACACATTCTTGTTACAGAGGAGAAAAATAGAGTGATCAAATCTTTTAAGCCTAAAACATTTTATATCAGTATAAAGTTCTGTGAAGGAAATATAATGAAAACTAAGATGCCAAGGAGGAAAAGGAGTGGCATTAAGTATCCAGCTTAATAAAAGACAAGCTCATTTTGGAATTTTTTAAAATAGATGATCATAACTACTAAACCCCTATGATATTTTATCTTCAATTATATTTACCTAAGAGAATGATATAAATTTTATTTTAAAATTTCGGAATTGACAGTATGCCAGAGTACATTTCTTTAGTTATTTAAACTTTTGTTGAGTAATTTTATACATAAACTTCAAAGTTTGTGGAGGATGTATATGATTTAAAAATGTGTTTTAGGTGGACATGAGTGAAAGACTTGAAGGCCACTCACATTAGCTAGAAACTACTTTGGCCATCAGTTGAGAAAAAATGCAATACTATTTAATCTAAACCAAGGATACTCTGCCACCTGGTGGCTTAGAAATTTTATGCTCGGTCAAATTCTAATCTTTTCAACCCCATGGACTGCAGCCCACCAGGCTTCTGTGCCCATGGGATTCTCCAGGCAAGAATAACGGAGTGAGTTGCCACGCCCTCCTCCGGCAGAGCTTCCGGGCCCAGGGATCAAACCCACCTCTCCTGTGTCTCATGCTTTGCAGGCAGATTCTTTACTCACTGAGCCACGTGAGCTCAGAAATTTTACTAGAGAGGAATGAAAACCTCTTCTCAGTCAGACATGACCATGAACGGATTCATAATACACAGAATCAGGGCAATGAATTACTTGATGGCAAAATGTTAGGATACAGAGAAGGAAGGGAAATGATTGATTCTGAATATTATCTGCAAATCCAGAAAACTATCATTGGTAGTTTTTTTATGGGGTAGGAAAACATGTAAAATCTCTCACCTAAGATCAGCTAATTTTAGAAACACTTTAAATGTTAAGTTCATATAGTCTTCTGTGAACTTGAGTGAAAGCAACTTTTTTCTGCCATTTTACTGCGGAGAAACAAACAAACAAACAAAATGAAGCATTTCTGTGCACTGTGGAAAATTAAAATTAATAAAGATTCTCTACTGAAAAAGTATATATGCAATTCTTATTACCTGCTTTCAATGCCTGTTGACCAAGGATGTTTTAATTTGTAAATATTACTGTAAAAAAATAAGTGAAAACAAAGAGATATGAATTCTGTCATGGTAAATCAAGTAGCTATATTTCTAACTTCTGGAAAATCATTCTCAAAATTAAAAAGAAAATTCACATTTCTAGGATATGTGATTTGAATTTATGTTTCTTTTATCATAGTCTCTAGATAACTTGGAATAGGCAGAGTAAAAATTATGTTTTCAAGAGATAGCTTCCACAATCTTCAATATTCAAACCAAAACCCAGATGACTTCAGAACTCTCCATCCCATTAACAAAGGGCCTGTTGACATGGATTTCTATGGTGTCTCTATCCAAAAACATTTCTATTTTAATACTGTAAAGACTGACTGGTGTTTGTAATTCCCTTAGAAGAAAAAGAAACGTACAAACAAGTAGGATATCCACCTTCATTAAATAATTGAATGTGGTCAAGAATGAGAGAAAACCAGATTGAAACAAGTTTGTCAACTTGACTTCTGTTACAGTTAAAGCTGAGGTGGGGCTGATTATCTCTTGCTACAAAATCTATTTAAAATGACATTTTATTTTTCAGGATGAAAGGAAGCTATGAAATTAGAAAGTCAGAAATCCAACATGAGCTTTCTCTCTGTTTCACTAATTTAAAATAATTTTGTTTTCTTTTGTTTCCTATGCACTGAGCCACGTGAGCTCAGAAATTTTACTAGAGAGGAATGAAAACCTCTTCTCAGTCAGACATGACCATGAACGGATTCATAATACACAGAATCAGGGCAATGAATTACTTGATGGCAAAATGTTAGGATACAGAGAAGGAAGGGAAATGATTGATTCTGAATATTATCTGCAAATCCAGAAAACTATCATTGGTAGTTTTTTTATGGGGTAGGAAAACATGTAAAATCTCTCACCTAAGATCAGCTAATTTTAGAAACACTTTAAATGTTAAGTTCATATAGTCTTCTGTGAACTTGAGTGAAAGCAACTTTTTTCTGCCATTTTACTGCGGAGAAACAAACAAACAAACAAAATGAAGCATTTCTGTGCACTGTGGAAAATTAAAATTAATAAAGATTCTCTACTGAAAAAGTATATATGCAATTCTTATTACCTGCTTTCAATGCCTGTTGACCAAGGATGTTTTAATTTGTAAATATTACTGTAAAAAAATAAGTGAAAACAAAGAGATATGAATTCTGTCATGGTAAATCAAGTAGCTATATTTCTAACTTCTGGAAAATCATTCTCAAAATTAAAAAGAAAATTCACATTTCTAGGATATGTGATTTGAATTTATGTTTCTTTTATCATAGTCTCTAGATAACTTGGAATAGGCAGAGTAAAAATTATGTTTTCAAGAGATAGCTTCCACAATCTTCAATATTCAAACCAAAACCCAGATGACTTCAGAACTCTCCATCCCATTAACAAAGGGCCTGTTGACATGGATTTCTATGGTGTCTCTATCCAAAAACATTTCTATTTTAATACTGTAAAGACTGACTGGTGTTTGTAATTCCCTTAGAAGAAAAAGAAACGTACAAACAAGTAGGATATCCACCTTCATTAAATAATTGAATGTGGTCAAGAATGAGAGAAAACCAGATTGAAACAAGTTTGTCAACTTGACTTCTGTTACAGTTAAAGCTGAGGTGGGGCTGATTATCTCTTGCTACAAAATCTATTTAAAATGACATTTTATTTTTCAGGATGAAAGGAAGCTATGAAATTAGAAAGTCAGAAATCCAACATGAGCTTTTCTCTCTGTTTCACTAATTTAAAATAATTTTGTTTTCTTTTTGTTTCCTTGCCTTCTCCTGATTAATTTTGCCATTGTTTGGATTTCTTAATGAGAACAAGGACTCTATTCTAGAAGTTTGTGGGGTTTTTTTTTTATTTGCTTTGGATTTTGGCTTGCGTGATGGGTGATCTTTAAAAGAAAAAGCCCAATTTTCAAAAACATACTATAGTAATAAAGTGGTATGTTAATATATGTGTGTATCGTGCTACATAGTGTGTGTGAATGTAAACAAGCTTTGAAGGTATAGCTCAGCACTAAATGGAGCTAATGTTACAAAAATATACCTGCAAAAATAACTGAGCAAGTTTTAGGAAGAGTAGTGAAGATCACCAGTCTTACCAGAGAGTAAAACATAAAGGTACTGTAATGAAAAGTCACATTACACACGACTAGACACCATAGCAGTAATGGACAAGGATTTAAGTACATGAGGAAATGAGTACATGATAGCATTGGTATAGTTGAGTGAAAAAAGCAGAGTGTAAAAAAAATGTACTGGCACATATCCATCTGTACATGTTGCTATATAAAGGGAATAATATTTTTAAAATCTTAGTGGATCCTTCTCTTTTGTCTTTTTGAGTACAGGCCTGGGACCTCCAAGGTATCTACCTACCCAGGATCTGCATTCTGTGGTAGATACTATTGTAACTCAGCCAGTCACACTTTATCTTCGCCTTCTTCCACAGGGGCAGGTAGTCCTACGATAGATCCTGTGGAAATGCCTGACACTTTCCAGACTTCCGTTCAGCTGTGGACATCCATGTGACATGGTTATGAATAACATAAAATACAGAGAAACCTGCTGAAACTGCTTCTGGAAAGATTTTTTGCCATGATGAAGAAGAGACAGACATGGGGAGATGTTTTTCCATTGTGAAAGCCCCTTTGCCTTTGAATCAGGCTGCCTAAAGTGATGACCACAGCAGCTGTGGCCATCCTGTGACCTTGAGGTGATCAACCTGAGGATGAGATGTCAGCAGGCTGAGAATGGCCGAGCACAAGGTCTGGGCCCTGAACGACATGATAGACTTGCCAGACAAAGTCTGGAGCCCTCAACCGTCAAAGTTTTTGTCTTGTAAAGTTATTAAATGCTTTCATTGTTTAATGTTGTCACACATAGTTGGACATTGTCACTTACAACCAAAATCATTCTAAGTTCTACATTATGGAGTGGAATGTCTGAAGAACGATGGAAGTAATGTGCCATGACTGATAATTAAAAAAACAAACAAACAATAACAACAAAAAGAATTTTGTAGAGAAAAAAATGATCCAAACTCCCTCATCTGTCCCTCGAATATATCAGTACCCAAAGCTAGAGTATTCATGTTTACTGGATCTCCATGCAGTGAAGAATTCAGCACGTCTGTCAGAGACAGTGGGACCCTGAATTTGTCTTTTCATAATGACTTGTTGGGGGCAGGGGGAGGGGAGAGGGGAGGTTCAACAGCTCGGGTGACAGTGAGGGCAGGGGGAGAAGCTGCACCCCCTCCCCAGTTCTCTGCCTGGACTCTAGGAGGCGCCACCTCATCGGTTGTCCCATTCCAACCTGGCACAGTCACATCAGGATGAACCATCAGCATGCTTGTGGTCAGGTGGAAGGTCTGACGCCAGGCTTAGCTCAACCTGCCCTTGGGTCGAGAAGTAACTGAGAACCTGGCTGGGCAGCCACACCAAGGCAGCAACCAGGCAAGGGCGAGCTGCTGCAGGAAGGAAGTAGAAAGATGGCTGAGTGGGCTGCACGGGCATGTCGGCCAAACCCAGAGGGGTCACACGGCTGTTAGAGGCAAAACTGCGCTCACCTCGACCCGGGGGACCCACCAGGGAGCGGTGCCCCCACAGCAGACCCCTTAACCTCCACTAAGGTCTGCAGGTTACGGGGAGCCAGGGTCCAGAAGACACAGCAAGCAGACCTGAGAATATTGGTTGAGGGTCCCATAAGCTTCTTGACCCTCTTCCTGAAAGGTGCAGGGCACAGGGCAGGCTCTTGGGAGACTGATCATCCTCATCCAAGCCCTCAAGGAGCAACTTAAACTACCAGGTTGTTGTAGCTGTTCATTTGCTAAGTAGTGTCCAACTCTTTGGGACCCCATGAAATGCAGCACACCAGGTCTCCCTGTCCCTCACCTGTGACTAGGAAGGTGAGATGTCAGCAGGCTGAGAATGGCCGAGCACAAGGTCTGGGCCCTGAACGACATGATAGACTTGCCAGACAAAGTCTGGAGCCCTCAACCGTCAAAGTTTTTGTCTTGTAAAGTTATTAAATGCTTTCATTGTTTAATGTTGTCACACATAGTTGGACATTGTCACTTACAACCAAAATCATTCTAAGTTCTACATTATGGAGTGGAATGTCTGAAGAACGATGGAAGTAATGTGCCATGACTGATAATTAAAAAAACAAACAAACAATAACAACAAAAAGAATTTTGTAGAGAAAAAAATGATCCAAACTCCCTCATCTGTCCCTCGAATATATCAGTACCCAAAGCTAGAGTATTCATGTTTACTGGATCTCCATGCAGTGAAGAATTCAGCACGTCTGTCAGAGACAGTGGGACCCTGAATTTGTCTTTTCATAATGACTTGTTGGGGGCAGGGGGGGGAGAGGGAGGTTCAACAGCTCGGGTGACAGTGAGGGCAGGGGGAGAACCCGCCCCCCCCCCCCAGTTCTCTGCCTGGACTCTAGGAGGCGCCACCTCATCGGTTGTCCCATTCCAACCTGGCACAGTCACATCAGGATGAACCATCAGCATGCTTGTGGTCAGGTGGAAGGTCTGACGCCAGGCTTAGCTCAACCTGCCCTTGGGTCGAGAAGTAACTGAGAACCTGGCTGGGCAGCCACACCAAGGCAGCAACCAGGCAAGGGCGAGCTGCTGCAGGAAGGAAGTAGAAAGATGGCTGAGTGGGCTGCACGGGCATGTCGGCCAAACCCAGAGGGGTCACACGGCTGTTAGAGGCAAAACTGCGCTCACCTCGACCCGGGGGACCCACCAGGGAGCGGTGCCCCCACAGCAGACCCCTTAACCTCCACTAAGGTCTGCAGGTTACGGGGAGCCAGGGTCCAGAAGACACAGCAAGCAGACCTGAGAATATTGGTTGAGGGTCCCATAAGCTTCTTGACCCTCTTCCTGAAAGGTGCAGGGCACAGGGCAGGCTCTTGGGAGACTGATCATCCTCATCCAAGCCCTCAAGGAGCAACTTAAACTACCAGGTTGTTGTAGCTGTTCATTTGCTAAGTAGTGTCCAACTCTTTGGGACCCCATGAAATGCAGCACACCAGGTCTCCCTGTCCCTCACCATCTCCCAGAGTTCACCTAAGTTCATGCCCATTGAATCCGTGATGCCATCCAACCATCTCATTCTTCTTCCACCCTCTTCTCCTCCTGCCCTCAATCTTTCCCTGTGTTAGAAGCTTTTCCAGTGAGTCCTCTCTTCGCATCAGGTGGCCAAAGTATCGGAGCTTCAGCTTCAGCATCAGTTCTTCCAATGGGTATTCAGGGTTTATTTCCCTTAGGATTGACTGCTTTGACCTCCTTTTTGTCCAGGTAGACAAGGATTTAAATGAAATTGGATCCTGGCTTATTTTTTTTGCCATTATCCCATGCGTAGGGGTGATGGAGAGATGAAGCCAGCCCGGAAGCAGAGGAAGGCCAGATTCATTACAGATAAAAATAAAAAGCAAACCTTTCATTAATGTGAGCTAAATGTATGACACACAATATTTCGTTTGAAAGACCTAGAAAAGTGACAGCAGCTGGCCCTGGGGGAGAGGAGCTGCAAAGCTGGGAGCGGAAAGGCAGAGGCTGACTTTGCTCTGAACACTTTCCACAGTCTGAGTATCTTTCTGTGCATATATTACTGTTTCAGTTAAAAAACAAAAGATTTCTCAGTAAAAATCAGTGGAAGTAAATGGTAGGACACTTCTCTGACAGTCTAGGGGTTAACACTCCATGTTTCCACTGCGAGGGTGTGGGTTCCATCCCTGGTCAAGGAACCAAAATACCACACGCCAAGACTTCACATGGTGTGGCAAAAAAAAAAAAAAAGCAAATGGTATGAAAACTGCAAACAAATATAGATAACTAATCATTCTTTCTCATAGAGATATACTTTAAAAGCCATCATGAACCTGCCAAGGGATTATAGAACTTGAAAACCACATTTAGAAGGTAAAACTAGACTAGAGGTGAAGGAGGGGACCATGAATTCTCATCGAGTCGTCTGGGCACAGGAAGGGACTGCCATGTGAAACGCACTAACTCAGTTAGACAGTCACCAGGGTGAGCGGGTTCAACTAACCACACAGGCTAAGGTGGAGGAGAAACATGGGGCCAGGAGGCTGCGTCAATGGACTTGAATATCACTCTCTTTTGGTTTGACCTGGGCAGTCACTTACTAGCTGTTAACTCTGGGAGAGTTGCTTCACGTCTCTTTACCTCAATCTGCTCATATGTCTGTTGAGAATAGTAAGACTAATACAGTCACCATTAGACTGCTTAAGGTTTCCAAGTAAAGCATTCAAAATTATTCTTGGCACATAGTAAGCACTCTGCTATCACAGGTATTTCTGAATTGATTGGGGACTGGAGTGGAAGGTGCTGAGCCTCCTACTTCCTAAGCTCAGAGAAGTGCCAGCTCTTGGGGTCGGTCACCACCCCAAGCAGTAGCCTCCTAGCATGCCTTCCTGCCTCCCGTCTGCCCACCTCCACCCCACCCACTGCTGGGTGTATGATGCTTCCAAACCGCAAATGTGATTGTTTCACTTCCCCGTTCAAAATCAATCTCTTCCCACTGATTTATTTATTTCTGGCTGTGCTGGGTCTTCGTTGCTATGAACTGCTTTTCTCTAGTTGCAACAAGCAGGAGCTACCCTGTCGTTGCAGAGCTCGAACTTAGTTGCCCTGAGGCAGGTGGAATTCTTCCTGGACCAGAGGCTACTAATTGTCTGAGTATCTTTCTGTGCATATATTACTGTTTCAGTTAAAAAACAAAAGATTTCTCAGTAAAAATCAGTGGAAGTAAATGGTAGGAGACTTCTCTGGCAGTCTAGGGGTTAACACTCCATGTTTCCACTGCGAGGGTGTGGGTTCCATCCCTGGTCAAGGAACCAAAATACCACACGCCAAGACTTCACATGGTGTGGCAAAAAAAAAAAAAAAAAGCAAATGGTATGAAAACTGCAAACAAATATAGATAACTAATCATTCTTTCTCATAGAGATATACTTTAAAAGCCATCATGAACCTGCCAAGGGATTATAGAACTTGAAAACCACATTTAGAAGGTAAAACTAGACTAGAGGTGAAGGAGGGGACCATGAATTCTCATCGAGTCGTCTGGGCACAGGAAGGGACTGCCATGTGAAACGCACTAACTCAGTTAGACAGTCACCAGGGTGAGCGGGTTCAACTAACCACACAGGCTAAGGTGGAGGAGAAACATGGGGCCAGGAGGCTGCGTCAATGGACTTGAATATCACTCTCTTTTGGTTTGACCTGGGCAGTCACTTACTAGCTGTTAACTCTGGGAGAGTTGCTTCACGTCTCTTTACCTCAATCTGCTCATATGTCTGTTGAGAATAGTAAGACTAATACAGTCACCATTAGACTGCTTAAGGTTTCCAAGTAAAGCATTCAAAATTATTCTTGGCACATAGTAAGCACTCTGCTATCACAGGTATTTCTGAATTGATTGGGGACTGGAGTGGAAGGTGCTGAGCCTCCTACTTCCTAAGCTCAGAGAAGTGCCAGCTCTTGGGGTCGGTCACCACCCCAAGCAGTAGCCTCCTAGCATGCCTTCCTGCCTCCCGTCTGCCCACCTCCACCCCACCCACTGCTGGGTGTATGATGCTTCCAAACCGCAAATGTGATTGTTTCACTTCCCCGTTCAAAATCAATCTCTTCCCACTGATTTATTTATTTCTGGCTGTGCTGGGTCTTCGTTGCTATGAACTGCTTTTCTCTAGTTGCAACAAGCAGGAGCTACCCTGTCGTTGCAGAGCTCGAACTTAGTTGCCCTGAGGCAGGTGGAATCTTCCTGGACCAGGGATCAAACTTGCATGCCCTGCACTGGCAGGTAGATTCTTAATCACTGGACCAGCAGGTAAGCCCACTCCCCACCAATATAAGAGTGAATTTAAGACGTTTTGGCTTATTGCGCTAGGTCTTAACATCATCTGGATGTGTGCTCCTCACTAGCCTCATCTTCTGTCTCTCCCAGGTTCACCCTCTCTCTGCCTCAGCCACTTCAGACCAGGTGCAAATTCTAAAATGCAGTGAGTGGTTTCTTACCTCTGCTTCTCTTCATGTGCTCTTCCTGAAACACTCTCCTTCCCTTCCTCCCAACCCCATGTTCCTTTTCTAGTTAGTGCATTCTCATCCTTTAAGTTCAGATGAAGCGTCACCTCATCCAGGAAGCCTTCTTGGATCCTCCATCGGATTGAGACGCACTTTTCTGTGTTCCTATAACTCTTTCTTGAGGCCCATTATACCCTCTATTATAATTGTGTCTACACTGCAAACTCAGACACTTGAATGCACTTTTGGCTTGGTCTGTTTATGTTGGCTTTACAAATTTCACTTAAACTTTTCCAATTAATTGGTCATATTTATCTAGAGCACAGGGTCATTATGCTTCCAATCGCCCTCTGCCTTCCAGAGCTCCAGATAAGGCCTGGAGGCAGGAGAGGGATCCTGACTTCATTTCTCAGAGTTAGGAGCTGCCTGGCTCACTGCCCCTTCCCTAACCATCATACCAGGCCATCTCCTCCCTTCTCTTGTAGTCCTGTGGCCAAGCCACTGCCTCCCCAGGAAATGAGCTGTTGGGGTCCCCCTGTTCCCGGGCCTCCACACCTCTGCATGCTATTTCCTTGGCCACCCACGTACACAGCTGTCCCCTCTCCATGGGCAGGCAAGGTGAGGTGACAGGGATGGCCTCTCATCAAGGACACACATTTGTTCCTTAACCCAAGTCCTGTGCCATATTAACCTGGGATGGATTGAGGGAGGGAGGGTGCTGACCCCAGTGGAAAAGATCCTTCTGGCAGTTGCAACAAGCAGGAGCTACCCTGTCGTTGCAGAGCTCGAACTTAGTTGCCCTGAGGCAGGTGGAATCTTCCTGGACCAGGGATCAAACTTGCATGCCCTGCACTGGCAGGTAGATTCTTAATCACTGGACCAGCAGGTAAGCCCACTCCCCACCAATATAAGAGTGAATTTAAGACGTTTTGGCTTATTGCGCTAGGTCTTAACATCATCTGGATGTGTGCTCCTCACTAGCCTCATCTTCTGTCTCTCCCAGGTTCACCCTCTCTCTGCCTCAGCCACTTCAGACCAGGTGCAAATTCTAAAATGCAGTGAGTGGTTTCTTACCTCTGCTTCTCTTCATGTGCTCTTCCTGAAACACTCTCCTTCCCTTCCTCCCAACCCCATGTTCCTTTTCTAGTTAGTGCATTCTCATCCTTTAAGTTCAGATGAAGCGTCACCTCATCCAGGAAGCCTTCTTGGATCCTCCATCGGATTGAGACGCACTTTTCTGTGTTCCTATAACTCTTTCTTGAGGCCCATTATACCCTCTATTATAATTGTGTCTACACTGCAAACTCAGACACTTGAATGCACTTTTGGCTTGGTCTGTTTATGTTGGCTTTACAAATTTCACTTAAACTTTTCCAATTAATTGGTCATATTTATCTAGAGCACAGGGTCATTATGCTTCCAATCGCCCTCTGCCTTCCAGAGCTCCAGATAAGGCCTGGAGGCAGGAGAGGGATCCTGACTTCATTTCTCAGAGTTAGGAGCTGCCTGGCTCACTGCCCCTTCCCTAACCATCATACCAGGCCATCTCCTCCCTTCTCTTGTAGTCCTGTGGCCAAGCCACTGCCTCCCCAGGAAATGAGCTGTTGGGGTCCCCCTGTTCCCGGGCCTCCACACCTCTGCATGCTATTTCCTTGGCCACCCACGTACACAGCTGTCCCCTCTCCATGGGCAGGCAAGGTGAGGTGACAGGGATGGCCTCTCATCAAGGACACACATTTGTTCCTTAACCCAAGTCCTGTGCCATATTAACCTGGGATGGATTGAGGGGAGGGGAGGGTGCTGACCCCAGTGGAAAAGATCCTTCTGGCTGATTTTTGTCTGTTGAAACTAACAGGGACTCAGCAGTCATAAGGCCTCTCCATGGCTTGTATGACTTTGCTGGGCATCTAAATCTACAGTACTAGTTACAGAAAAATAGTTAACAGATGTTACCATGCACATTTCCTTAAATAAACTTACATAAATGTTTACATATTCCTTTTTAGTATGGATATTCTGCATTGTCGTTTGGGGTACTTTTTTGTCCAAAAAATGTTATTTGGTCTTTTGAAACCTCACAGAACCAGGCATCATAACAATATAATATCTTCCTACATTTCAGAGAACTGTGATCATTTATTTGTACATACAGCCACTAAGTTTCATACCAATCATGCAAACTCACAAGGTCATAAAGTACTGTCAAGTGCAAAGCAGTCTCGCATTTAACAAAAATTCCTGAAGCTGTCTTCATGGTGCATTAGAGGCCTCTGTGAGGAAATCACAGTAAAGCATCAGGGAGTCTCCTTCCTCAAATCCTAGCAGGTGAAATGCTGTGTTTACATTAAAAAGAAACTGCCGGAATGTACTGTAACCTCACACCTAGAGAAGAACTCCTACCTTCCAGTCATAAACAAAACTGAAAGCACCAAGCGAGAGGTCCCTCCCAGAGCTGGTTTTAGTCATCTTTTCACATCAACCAAGAGACACACATGATATATCACAGTGCCAAGTCTCAGACGAGGCTTGAAATTTCCTTTCCTGGTTGAATCTCTTGAAGACCAGAAAAATAATCCCTTGGGGTCGAAACTCACCATCAAATTTGACACCACTCTGGGCTGGAAATCTCCAGACTTTCCTCCTCATGATTCAAACCCAGTGCTGGTATGAAGACTGCAAATCATGCTGAGAAGTAAATTAGGGGGAAAAAAAAATGAATAAAAAACAAGCTGAGAAAAAGAAAGCAAACTGAGTGAGATTCCCCATTTCTCTCCTCAAAGGAAACCCACATATAGTCCAGTAGTGTGTGACACACTCCTCAACAGATGTTCTGTTTGTTGGAGTACTGCCTAGAGCCCCGATCAGGAGATCAAAGCTGGGATCTCAATTCTATGTATATATGTATTTCTTTTCTTCTTCTTCTTTTTTTTTTTTTGGTTGTGCCTTACAGCAAACAGAATCTTATTTCACTGACCAGGGGTCAAATCTATGCCCCTTGCATTTGAAGTGTGGAGTCTTAACCACTGGACCACCAAGGAAATTCCAGGCATTTAAATTCTAGCACATTACTAACTAGCTGTTTGACTCTGAGCTTCAGTTTCTCATTAAAAAAAAAAGAAGAAGAAGACAACATGACTGCTAGAAGCTCTTGCCCTTAGCTCTAAAAAACATTCATTCTTCTTTTTTTTTTAATTTTCTTTTTCACTGACTTGAAATATGTGTATTAAAAGTATAAACTCACAATACATGTTCCTTGAACGAATTAATTAATTTGGGTGCTAAGAACAAGAGGTTCTTCCTTAGCAATTATTCCGTGAGTTATAAATAATGACATCTTTCTATTTCAGACCAGGAGGTGAGACTGCTACGTAACAGTCAGCCGCTGAACTAGAATCTCTGGTGTTTTGCTGGTCATTCCATTCTGTGAGACCTGTGTGTCCCAGGGAGCAAGTTCCCCCATTAACCTAAAGAATCCTCTTACCCTGCCAACAAGGAGCCCCATGCCCCAGAAGAAAAGTCTTGACCACGTGTGGCATGCATTTTAGAAACCAAATCAAAGAAGCACAATCCCTAACAAAGTTATGGGTGCCTCCAGAACAAAGAAATAACTCGGGCAGGTGATTTTCCAATCAAAGAGAAAATTTCCTTTCCTGGTTGAATCTCTTGAAGACCAGAAAAATAATCCCTTGGGGTCGAAACTCACCATCAAATTTGACACCACTCTGGGCTGGAAATCTCCAGACTTTCCTCCTCATGATTCAAACCCAGTGCTGGTATGAAGACTGCAAATCATGCTGAGAAGTAAATTAGGGGGAAAAAAATGAATAAAAAACAAGCTGAGAAAAAGAAAGCAAACTGAGTGAGATTCCCCATTTCTCTCCTCAAAGGAAACCCACATATAGTCCAGTAGTGTGTGACACACTCCTCAACAGATGTTCTGTTTGTTGGAGTACTGCCTAGAGCCCCGATCAGGAGATCAAAGCTGGGATCTCAATTCTATGTATATATGTATTTCTTTTCTTCTTCTTCTTTTTTTTTTTTTGGTTGTGCCTTACAGCAAACAGAATCTTATTTCACTGACCAGGGGTCAAATCTATGCCCCTTGCATTTGAAGTGTGGAGTCTTAACCACTGGACCACCAAGGAAATTCCAGGCATTTAAATTCTAGCACATTACTAACTAGCTGTTTGACTCTGAGCTTCAGTTTCTCATTAAAAAAAAAAAGAAGAAGAAGACAACATGACTGCTAGATGCTCTTCCCCTTAGCTCTAAAAAACATTCATTCTTCTTTTTTTAATTTTCTTTTTCACTGACTTGAAATATGTGTATTAAAAGTATAAACTCACAATACATGTTCCTTGAACGAATTAATTAATTTGGGTGCTAAGAACAAGAGGTTCTTCCTTAGCAATTATTCCGTGAGTTATAAATAATGACATCTTTCTATTTCAGACCAGGAGGTGAGACTGCTACGTAACAGTCAGCCGCTGAACTAGAATCTCTGGTGTTTTGCTGGTCATTCCATTCTGTGAGACCTGTGTGTCCCAGGGAGCAAGTTCCCCCATTAACCTAAAGAATCCTCTTACCCTGCCAACAAGGAGCCCCATGCCCCAGAAGAAAAGTCTTGACCACGTGTGGCATGCATTTTAGAAACCAAATCAAAGAAGCACAATCCCTAACAAAGTTATGGGTGCCTCCAGAACAAAGAAATAACTCGGGCAGGTGATTTTGTTTCAAAGATTAAACGAAATATTAGAAGACACAATTATTTTAAAATAGGTAATGATTGAATAGAAAATAAAAGCATAATATATTCATCTATTCTTTTCATTTAAAAAGATGGATAGAGGGCTTCCCTGGTGGTCCAGTGGATAAGGACAC
This sequence comes from Tragulus kanchil, assembly GCA_022376925.1. NCBI lineage: Eukaryota > Metazoa > Chordata > Mammalia > Artiodactyla > Tragulidae > Tragulus > Tragulus kanchil. Next base: position 37,935,664 of record JAIOJX010000028.1, on the reverse strand, counting down.
CGCCTTGCAGTGCAAGGGGCGCCGCTTTGATCCCTGGCCTGGGAAGATCCCACGTGTCGCGGAGCGGCTGGACCCATGTGTCCAATTACCGAGCCGGAGCTCTGGAGCGCATGCGCCCAGAGCCGGTGCTCTGTGACAACAGAGACCATCGCGATGGGAGGCCCACACGGGCGGAAGAACAAAGATGGATGAAAATAGATAAACGAAGACCAATAGAAGTGGCCCGCCCGCCCCTCTCCCTCCCTACCCCACCCCCCCCAAATTAGAAAAAAAAAAAAGATGAATAGAATTTTAAAAAATAAAATACAAAAATTAAAAGATGAATATTTTTAAATTCTTTGACAGACTGTGTGTTTCTCTCTCTCTTTCTCTCTCTATGTGTATATGAATCATTTTTGGTTCATGGTAGAGGATCAGAAATGCAATATACAAAAAGGTAGCACTAACATGGTGATTCAATAACCCAGACCCTGGGGTTTGACACTGAGTAGACTGTGAGTCTCTGTCCTGACTCTGCAATCTGTAATTTCTAATTCTATCTAACTTCTAATTTTCCCCTCTCTGGGGTCTTCCTCTCCTCTCCGAACTTCTATTCTGCTCTGAGTCTTCTCGACTTGAAATATGTGTATTAAAAGTATAAACTCACAATACAGAGTTTTGGTTAGCCTTCCTTAGCAATTATTCCGTGAGTTATAAATAATGACATCTTTCTATTTCAGACCAGGAGGTGAGACTGCTACGTAACAGTCAGCCGCTGAACTAGAATCTCTGGTGTTTTGCTGGTCATTCCATTCTGTGAGACCTGTGTGTCCCAGGGAGCAAGTTCCCCCATTAACCTAAAGAATCCTCTTACCCTGCCAACAAGGAGCCCCATGCCCCAGAAGAAAAGTCTTGACCACGTGTGGCATGCATTTTAGAAACCAAATCAAAGAAGCACAATCCCTAACAAAGTTATGGGTGCCTCCAGAACAAAGAAATAACTCGGGCAGGTGATTTTGTTTCAAAGATTAAACGAAATATTAGAAGACACAATTATTTTAAAATAGGTAATGATTGAATAGAAAATAAAAGCATAATATATTCATCTATTCTTTTCATTTAAAAAGATGGATAGAGGGCTTCCCTGGTGGTCCAGTGGATAAGGACACCGCCTTGCAGTGCAAGGGGCGCCGCTTTGATCCCTGGCCTGGGAAGATCCCACGTGTCGCGGAGCGGCTGGACCCATGTGTCCAATTACCGAGCCGGAGCTCTGGAGCGCATGCGCCCAGAGCCGGTGCTCTGTGACAACAGAGACCATCGCGATGGGAGGCCCACACGGGCGGAAGAACAAAGATGGATGAAAATAGATAAACGAAGACCAATAGAAGTGGCCCGCCCCCCCCTCCCTCCCTACCCCCCCCCCCAAAAATTAGAAGAAAAAAAAGATGAATAGAATTTTAAAAAATAAAATACAAAAATTAAAAGATGAATATTTTTAAATTCTTTGACAGACTGTGTGTTTCTCTCTCTCTTTCTCTCTCTATGTGTATATGAATCATTTTTGGTTCATGGTAGAGGATCAGAAATGCAATATACAAAAAGGTAGCACTAACATGGTGATTCAATAACCCAGACCCTGGGGTTTGACACTGAGTAGACTGTGAGTCTCTGTCCTGACTCTGCAATCTGTAATTTCTAATTCTATCTAACTTCTAATTCTCTCTCTGAGTCTTCCTCTCTCTCCGACTCTCTCTGGGAGCTTCCTAATTCTGGACTCTCCCTAGTATATAATAGGTGGAATAGCATCTGTGTACAGTGTGATGGTGGGAATGTGGGATACTTAAGAGGAATATCTATATTACTGCAGGTATGGGAGGCATTAAATAAAGAACACACTGCCTAATACAGGTGTGACCTTGGACAAAGCTGCTGACCCTCGATGGACTTGAGTTTACATCGTGTAAAATAAAGACAATCATTTGCTTCATGGAGCAAACTGTGATTATGACATGAAATATAACAAAGTAAGGGAGAGACCCTTCCAATGATAAAGTGCTATTAAAAGTTGGTTATTATATGTCAATAAAGAGTAATGGTGTAGATCCGTGACGTATTATATTTCTGGTTTGAGTGGAGCCTAGAGTCCGCGCGCCGGGCTCCTTGGACTGAAAGCGAGGCACTGGGAACACAGGAGGCTCCGATCACCCACCCTGCATTCTTTCAGCCTCCCTTCGCCCCCAGACCACACCCTCGCCGTGTCCCGCAGCAGCGCAACTCGGCCACGGGTCCCCTGTTCCGGGGAGCAGGGAGGCTCTCAGGTTGCCACGGCAACGCGCCGGCATCCTAGCATCCCCTTGCAGACTGCATCTCCCGAAGCTGGAGGCACAGCCCTCGAAAAGCGGAGAGGAGGGAGGGTGCAGGAGGTTGACTCCTTCGGCCCGAGGGCACCCCAATCCTTCAGGAGAGATGTGACCAGGACACAGCAAGAAGGCATCCATCAGAAATCAAACCGGCTGACTTACTGATTTTGGATTCCTACCCTCTAGAATTATGAGAAAACATCATTTACAAGCCACGCAGTCTGTAGCTGAAGTGTTTTGTTTTGGCTTCCCTCACAAACGTAATGGTGTAATAGCTATGCGAGAGCTCCCCCTGGTGGCCACACTGCATAGTGCTATTCAATGTCAATAGATGTATCTTCCAGAGCGTCTATCTTCATTCATGGCAAGCTACGCACATTTGATCACTGTGTCAATTTTTTCTTATTTTACTTCAGTGTTTTCGGCAGCAGAAATAAATTGGCATCACCGCCCAGAGAGATACTCAGTGCCTAAGTGGACCAAGAGGGGAAACTTGGCACTCTCAGAACCCGGCAAAACAGTAGCCATCCAAAATAGTCACCATTATAGTGTTATTAGCACCTTGATACGCAATTCAGAAACATATATAACGGTTGACATAGGATATTCATGGTAAAACGTAATGTAAATGATAAATGAAATGGCAGAAATAAAATTTTAAAGTATGTGTAATGATTCCTTTGCAACTTCCTTTGAATCTGTAATTATTTCAAAATAAAATTTTGGGGCTTCCCTGGTAGCTTAGTGGTAAAAAGTTTGCCTGTCAATGCAGGAGACACGAGTTCGATCCCTGATCCAGGAAGGTCCCACATGCTGGCGGAGCAACTAAGCCTGTTGAGCCACAACTACTGAGCCTGTGCTCTAAAGTCTTGGAGCTGCAACTGCTGAGCCCATGTGTCGCAATTACTGAAGCCCATGAGCCCTGGAGCCCTAATTCCACAACAAGAAAAGTCACCACAACAAGAAGCTTGGTCACCTCAACAAGAAAGTAACTCCCACTCCGTACAACTAGAGAAAAGCCTGTGGCAGAAGTGAAAACCCAGAATAGTCAAAATAATAATAATAATAATAAAATAAAAATAAATAAACAAATAATAAAATGGCATACCATTTAAAAAATAAATAAATAAATCAAAATTTGAAGATACCAGACACCAGATACTCCACAACAAATGGAAATGGATCGAGGCTCTCCAGCTAAAAGATAAAAGTATTAACTGTTTTTTTCTTTAAACATTTATTTATTTATTTATTTTTGGGGGAGCGGGTTAGGGAGGGGGTGGGCGGGCCACTTCTATTGGTCTTTCATTTGTCTATTTTCATTCGTCTTTGTTCTTTGGCTCTTGTGGGCCTCCCATCGCGGTGGCCTCTGTTGTCGCAGAGCACCGGCTCTGGGCGCATATGCTCCAGAGTTCCGGCTCGGTAATTGGACACATCAGTCCAGCCGCTCCGCAGCATGTGGGATCTTCCCAGGCCAGGGATCGAACCGGCGCCTTGATCGGCAGCAGAATAAATTGGCATCACCGCCCAGAGAGATACTCAGTGCCTAAGTAGACCAAGAGGAAACTTGGCACTCTCAGAACCCGGCAAAACAGTAGCCATCCAAAATAGTCACCATTATAGTGTTATTAGCACCTTGATACGCAATTCAGAAACATATATAACGGTTGACATAGGATATTCATGGTAAAACGTAATGTAAATGATAAATGAAATGGCAGAAATAAAATTTTAAAGTATGTGTAATGATTCCTTTGCAACTTCCTTTGAATCTGTAATTATTTCAAAATAAAATTTTGGGACTTCCCTGGTAGCTTAGTGGTAAAAAGTTTGCCTGTCAATGCAGGAGACACGAGTTCGATCCCTGATCCAGGAAGGTCCCACATGCTGGCGGAGCAACTAAGCCTGTTGAGCCACAACTACTGAGCCTGTGCTCTAAAGTCTTGGAGCTGCAACTGTTGAGCCCATGTGTTGCAATTACTGAAGCCCATGAGCCCTGGAGCCCTAATTCCACAACAAGAAAAGTCACCACAACAAGAAGCTTGGTCACCTCAACAAGAAAGTAACTCCCACTCCGTACAACTAGAGAAAAGCCTGTGGCAGAAGTGAAAACCCAGAATAGTCAAAATAATAATAATAATAATAAAATAAAAATAAATAAACAAATAATAAAATGGCATACCATTTAAAAAATAAATAAATAAATCAAAATTTGAAGATACCAGACACCAGATACTCCACAACAAATGGAAATGGATCGAGGCTCTCCAGCTAAAAGATAAAAGTATTAACTGTTTTTTTCTTTAAACATTTATTTATTTATTTATTTATTTTTGGGGGAGCGGGTTAGGGAGGGGGTGGGCGGGCCACTTCTATTGGTCTTTCATTTGTCTATTTTCATTCGTCTTTGTTCTTTGGCTCTTGTGGGCCTCCCATCGCGGTGGCCTCTGTTGTCGCAGAGCACCGGCTCTGGGCGCATATGCTCCAGAGTTCCGGCTCGGTAATTGGACACATCAGTCCAGCCGCTCCGCAGCATGTGGGATCTTCCCAGGCCAGGGATCGAACCGGCGCCCCTTGCCATGCAAGGCGGTGTCCTTACCCACTGGACCACCAGGGAAGCCCGTATTAACTGTTTTTAAAGAAAGGAAAAAGAAAATATAAGCTTATAGAAACATATAAAAGGGTTGAAAGAAAAGGAGTAGAAAAGGTAAACTAGGCAAATACAAACCAAAGAAAATCAGGTATTGCTCTGTTTCTTTAGAGGATAAAGAACTTAGGGTACAAATATCAGTACAGATAAATAGAACTAAAACTTCATGATGAAAGTTAAATTCACCAAGAAAGTATAACAAATTTTGTATGCCTTTAAGAACACAGCCTTAAAACGTATAAAGGAAAACATGACAGAACTTCAGGAGAAACTGACAAACCATCACTGACAGGGTTATGATTCACATGGAAGACACACTCTGTAGACGGTCATGCTTCGGCTGGTATATTCACTCCTACTTTATATGGTGAAACTCCATATACCTGCTTTCACAGTGCTCCACAAAAGTTAGAGTAGGTTTCAGGTGCTCCTTTATGGACAAATTTAAGAACTAGTGCCCTAGACAGGAAGAGGAAGATGAATACCATATAATATCACTTATATGTGGAATCCAAAATAAGATATGGATGAACTTGTTTATAAAACAGAAACAGACTCACAGACAAAGAAAACAATTCTTGTCGTTGCCAAGAGGGATGGGTCAGGGGGGAGGGATGGGTTAGCATTTGGGGCTATGGTTTGCAAACTATTATATACAGAATGGATAAACAACAAGTTGCTACTGGGGCCTGTATTCAATACCCCGTGATATACCATAATGGAAAAGAATAAAAGAATGGTAAAATATAAAGAACGGTAAATATATAAAGAATTTTAAAGGAATATATATTATATATACATAAGTGATTCATATGTATAAATCACTTTGCTGTCCAGCAGAAATTAAGACAACATTGTAAATCAACTATATTTCAATAAAAATAAATAAAATATCACACAGGTTCATTGTAAAAAAAAAAAAAAAAACTAGTGCATTAGAAACTGAAGTGTGGGGCTTCCCTGGTGGTCCAGTGGGTAAGGACACCGCCTTGCAGTGCAAGGGGCGCCGGTTGGATCCCTGGCCTGGGAAGATCCCACGTGCCGCGGAGCGGCTGGACTGATGTGTCCAATTACCGAGCCGGAACTCTGGAGCGCATGCGCCCAGAACCGGCGCTCTGCGACAACAGATGCCACCGCGATGGGAGGCCCACACGGGCCAAAGAACAAAGACCGATGAAAATGGACAAATGAAAGACCAATAGAAGTGGCCCACCTGCTCCCCTCCCTCCCCACCCCATCCCCACCAAAATAAATAAATAAATAAATCTTAAAAAAAAAAAGAAACTGAAGTGTGGTATTTCCTCATTCATTTAACAAACATTTATTGAACACCTATTATGTTTAACACATCATACCTTAAAGAGGCAGTTACCAATTTAATAGAAATGCATAAGGACTTCCCAGGTGGCTCAGTGGCAAAGAATCTGCTTACCAAAGCAGGAGACGTGGGCTTGATCCCTGGGTGGAGAAGATCTCCTGGAGAAAATAGTGGCAACCCAGTCCAGTATTCTTGCCTGAGAAATTCCACAAAAGAGGAACCTGGTGGACTACAGTCTATGGGGTCAAAAAAAGGTCAAACATGACTTAGAGACTAAACAAACAACAAGAAATGCATAAGCTGAGTTTCATAGAAATGCATAAGCTGGTCTGTAAACTGCCCTGAAGTCCTCCCCACCAACACACACTCTCTCAACGAAGTCTGCATTCTCCTTCTTAAAGAAATGTGCTTGATGGAATGTGCAACAGTGGTTTCCAAAATTGTGATATGCCTTTAGTATATTGTTTTTTAAAACTAAGAAAAAAACCATGGTAAGTACAAGTATTGCCCCCAAAACTCAGCTGGGCAAAGCAGTTTTAATTTCTATGAAGTGAACAGTATGAAAAGGCAAATGTGCTGCAGTCCACCGGATCACAGAGTTGGACCTGACTGACCGACTGAGCTGAGCTGGAGAGACTCTGGTCTGCCAAGAGGCGGGCACAGTCTGGGTCCCCTTTTCCTCCTGGCCGCTCTTGGATGGGCTCCATCTACATTCCAGGGATGTAGCGCTACAGCTGGGGAGGAAGGGCCTGTGGTCTGATCTCCCTGCGCTGGCATCAGTCGCGAGGTCCTTCCTTACTCCCTCCTGGTCTCCAGTCATTGCCCGTCAAGGTCACGCCGACATTTGCCTCATTTCCAACCTCGGGGCTCTTCCAGCTCTGGTTTGCCCTCGGCTGACTTTGGTGTCCTTGGTAGCAGGATGTTCTGCCGCTGCTCCCGCACTTCCCAGGAGCAGGAGGAATACTGAGGTTTTCTAGAGTCCATCATGCGGTCAGGCTAAATCTGCAGGTGACTGGAATTTGTTTCCTGTTCCCTTCATGCTGGATGAACTCTGCATGGCTGTCTCTGACCCGTGTCCTAAAACTCCACCCAGTCACGCCTCCCTGGCTTCTTTCTCACTGCCTCCCTGGGCTAGGGAGCATACTGGGCCCTGCCTTCTCAAGACCCAAATGCACGCCTTCCTCCTTGCCTTCTCTCTAACTCTTCCTTTCTCCCCAGGTTTGGGAACTTGGTGTAATTTTTGGAGAAGTGGACTGGGCTGGGAAAGCAGAGAGTTCTGCTTTTCCTCAGGTGTTCTCTGCTATGTAGAGGTGAATTCTTTTTCTTTCTTTGGAAATCTGAATGCTAAGATGAGATTCTTTATCTTCTTTGCTTTCTGGGTGTTTCCTTTTTCTGAGGCAATGACACAGAATGTCTGGCTGACTGAAAAAGGCAAGGGTCATGGGGTGAAAACAAGCCTATGGGGAAGAAGACTTCCTACATTAAAACAGCAAAAAAAAAAAAAAAAAAAAAAACCCACAACAAAAACAACAAAAAAAGGTCTCTTGAATAACATTCATTAAACATTGATTTAAGTAATAACAGGAATAAAGCAAGTGTTATTTAAAAAAATATAGGGTGAGGTAATGCTAAATACTGATGAAGTCAGTTCAAAATGACTAAGAAAGGGCTTCCCTGGTGGTCCAGTGGGTAAGGATATCGCCTTGCACTGCAAGGGGCGCCGGTTCGATCCCTGGCCTGGGAAGATCCCACGTGCCACGAAGCAGCTAGACCGATGTGTCCAATCACCGAACCCGAGCTCTGGAGCGCATGCGCCCAGAGCCGGTGCTCTGCGACAACAGAGGCCGCAGCGATGGGAGGCCCACGCGGGCCAAGGAGCAAAGATGGATGAAAATAGACAAATGAAAGACCAATAGAAGTATCCCACCTGCTCCCCTCCCTCCCCACCCCCTCAAAATTAATAAATAAATAAATCTTTAAAAAAAAAATGACTAAGAAAACCACCGAGTCAACTCCAGATGAGTAGTGGCTTTATTCCTAGAGGCCATAATTCACTGAAACCAGAAGTCAGTAAAACATGAAGGTAGATGGCTATTGTTGGAAGACATTATACGTGCAGAGAAATAAGTTTAACTGTACTACAGAACACTGAAAATGCTTTCTGGGGTTATGGATAAAGTAAAGAAAGAGTGCTAAGACTGGGTGGACGAGAAGAAATTAGAAAGGGAGTTATCCACCGCTGCTAGTGGGGGACAGACTGCAGGGGCAAAAAGCATGCAGATTCCCTGCCTTCAGCAACCGCTAAGCCAGCTTCTCCAGGGAGGAGAGCTTTCTGGGAAAGAAATCCCTCTGACCATCTTTTTTTTAAATATATGATTCAGGGGAGCCTCTGCCTCAGAAATCACCTCCTGGGACGTCCCCAGTGATCCAGTGGTTATAGGCTGTCTGCCAACCCAGGGGATGCAGCCTCACTCCCTGGTCTGGGAGGATTCCACATACCTCAGAGCAGCTAAGCCCATGAGCCACAATTACTGAGCCCAGGTGTTGCAACTACTGAAGCTCGCATGTCTGGGGCCTGTGGTTCGTGCAACAAGAAAAACCATCGCAACTTTGTGCACTGCCACAAAGAGAAGCTGTCGTTCACTGCAACTAAAGAAAGCTCATACACAGCAATGAAGCCCTAGCACAGCCAAAAATACAGTAATTTTTTTTTTTATCGTTTAGAACGGATTAGAAAAAAATAATAATGCCTTACTTCTAACAAGCACTCCTAAAATGTTAAAAATACAAGCTCTGACTGGGGTAGAACATTGAAAGTCATTCACTCAGAAACCCTACTTGGATCTTGTCCCATGACATCGAAACAGCCTTGTAGGAGGCACATTTACATCTGTGCCTGCCAGGTGAGTGTCTCTAAGGCAACAATCTTACCTTTCTGATTGTCATATCACCAGTGCCTAACGCATGCAGCAATGTTTGTGGAAAAATGAAAAGGTAATGAATTTGAATGAATGAATGCTGTGTGAATGGTTCAGGTCATTTCTATTTTGATGGATAAAAGGAGGAGGAGAGTAGATACTCAAGGGAGTTCTTCACTAAAGGTTAAGAAGTTGTTACAATGAACAAATGGGTTAAAAAAAAGAAAGACATTTTGTAGTTGCATAATTCTCTTGGCATGAGCTAAGTAGGAGCTGGTAGCTGGGTTGTTTTGCATGAATACACCTGATTTCTGAAAGCATGTGATGTGTGTGCACCTTAATAAGGATTTGACTATTAAGGTTCTTAATAAAAGGTTTGTTACATGAGGTAATGTTCTGATTAATTAAGCTCCCCTGAGCAAGAATGGTAGAGAGATACTGCATTTGTTTTGTTTGGTCTTTTTGAAACAATGCATCAATGCATAGTTATGAAAGTCTATTAAATACGTTTGATTGAAATTCAGCAATTCATATATGGTCTTATAGGGTTAAAAAGAACTTTTCAGAATTCACTCCTCTTTGCTGGGGGGCTGGAGCAAAGAGGCTGGAGTTTACCACGTAAATAAAGAGCAATAGTGTATTTTAATTCCTAGTGGTTTTAGAGGCAGTGCGTTAGTCCCATCGTCAGCAAGTCCTTAAGTGTATTTTTCTATTTCTGTGTCTTTTTCTCTTTAGTGGCTCCCAATCTCTAGTCTCAATTGGGTAAAAAGAGACTAATTCTTTAAAAGTTGCCACTGGGCCAGTAGTTAAGACCTCAGTGCTTCCAAAGCAGGGGGGTGGGCTTCCCCTGGTGGTCTATTGGGTAAGGACACCGCCTTGCAGTGCAAGGGGCGCCGGTTCGATCCCTGTCCTGGGAAGATCCCACGTGCCGCGGAGCGGCTGGACCGATGTGTCCAATTACCAAGCCAGAGCCCTGGAGTGCATGCGCCCAGAGCCGGAGCTGTGCAATGACAGACGCCACCGCGATGGGAGGCCCACAGCAGCCAAAGAACAAAGACGGATGAACATAGAGAAACCAAAGACCAATAGAAGTGGCCCGCCGGCTCCCCTCCCTCCCCAACCCGACCCTCGCCCAAAATAAATAAATCAATAAATAAATCTTTAAAAAAAAACAAAAACAAAGCAGGGGGGCTTGGGTTCTATCCTTGGTCTGTAACTAAGATCCCACGTGCTGCATGGTATGGGCAGAAATTTTGAAAATAAAAAAAGCTGCCACTAAAATCCAAAAGACTTGCTCAAAAGCCTACACTTTTCTGCATAGCCCCGCCCCTACACCCCCACCAGCCCACACAAATCTCTAGGAAACCACTTCACTAAAGGTTAAGAAGTTGTTACAATGAACAAATGGGTTAAAAAAAAGAAAGACATTTTGTAGTTGCATAATTCTCTTGGCATGAGCTAAGTAGGAGCTGGTAGCTGGGTTGTTTTGCATGAATACACCTGATTTCTGAAAGCATGTGATGTGTGTGCACCTTAATAAGGATTTGACTATTAAGGTTCTTAATAAAAGGTTTGTTACATGAGGTAATGTTCTGATTAATTAAGCTCCCCTGAGCAAGAATGGTAGAGAGATACTGCATTTGTTTTGTTTGGTCTTTTTGAAACAATGCATCAATGCATAGTTATGAAAGTCTATTAAATACGTTTGATTGAAATTCAGCAATTCATATATGGTCTTATAGGGTTAAAAAGAACTTTTCAGAATTCACTCCTCTTTGCTGGGGGGCTGGAGCAAAGAGGCTGGAGTTTACCACGTAAATAAAAAGCAATAGTGTATTTTAATTCCTAGTGGTTTTAGAGGCAGTGCGTTAGTCCCATCGTCAGCAAGTCCTTAAGTGTATTTTTCTATTTCTGTGTCTTTTTCTCTTTAGTGGCTGCCAATCTCTAGTCTCAATTGGGTAAAAAGAGACTAATTCTTTAAAAGTTGCCACTGGGCCAGTAGTTAAGACCTCAGTGCTTCCAAAGCAGGGGGGTGGGCTTCCCCTGGTGGTCTATTGGGTAAGGACACCGCCTTGCAGTGCAAGGGGCGCCGGTTGGATCCCTGTCCTGGGAAGATCCCACGTGCCGCGGAGCGGCTGGACCGATGTGTCCAATTACCAAGCCAGAGCCCTGGAGCGCATGCGCCCAGAGCCGGAGCTGTGCAATGACAGACGCCACCGCGATGGGAGGCCCACAGCAGCCAAAGAACAAAGACGGATGAACATAGAGAAACCAAAGACCAATAGAAGTGGCCCGCCGGCTCCCCTCCCTCCCCAACCAGACCCTCGCCCAAAATAAATAAATCAATAAATAAATCTTTTAAAAAAAACAAAAACAAAGCAGGGGGGCTTGGGTTCTATCCTTGGTCTGTAACTAAGATCCCACGTGCTGCATGGTATGGGCAGAAATTTTGAAAATAAAAAAAGCTGCCACTAAAATCCAAAAGACTTGCTCAAAAGCCTACACTTTTCTGCATAGCCCCGCCCCTACACCCCCACCAGCCCACACAAATCTCTAGGAAACCACCTCATATTTGGAAGCAGAGTCTTCTCTCTTATCTCAGGTGCCTTGTCCCTTCTCAGGCTGGCAGAAAGCCAGCATGCACTGGGATGGGCGGGCAGACGCATGTTCTGCTGAGCACCATTCTCTCCCCTGCCTGTGTAAAGTGATACCCAGACCTTGTGACCACAGACAGCTCATACTGCTGGGGGCATCTGAGGCCTCTCCTGAGAAAGTCCATGGAGGGAAAGGACAGTGTATGAATTTCCACGGAAAACCCCCTGCCAAGGATTCCAGCTACAGCTCCCCTGAGGTGACAGGATAATCTGACAGAAGCCAAGGAGAAATATAGCTCCCACTTAGAAAATACTAATAATTCTGATCAGTAAAATTAAGTGTAAAGAAGAGGATAAAACTTCCTGAATGAATATGCTAATATTCAATTTAACTTAAATGTCTGTTAAAGAAATGTGTTTAATTAACTGAACATTTTGACAGTAAAAAAATAAATCTAGACATATAGGCAGACAACACTTTTTGGGTCTTACGTGGCTATGGAATCACCTATTATGATGTTTTCTTAAAGACTGGTGATCAAATAAATAAGTGACTGTATGATGATTTCCTAAATTAAAGCTATTATAAGTACTTCTATAACAAAGAATTGGTAATACAAAGCAAATAATGGAGAGAAAAAAGTATCTACTTAAGAATTAGTATTGGTTTACCAAAGAATGGTATGGAGAAAAATGAAGTTGGATTATACCCCTTTATATTATATAATGTACTCATATTTTTTTAAAAAAATAACCACCAAAAGAAGGAGCAGAAGACAGATTAATTATGTATTAGGGCAAAGAGACTAGTATATCTACAAAAGAGATACAGACACACCAGGACATATCATATTATGGATCTGTTCCTATTTAAATAAGTAACATGGTTAAAACAGCACAATAAAATAAATATTTGAAAAAGTGAGAAATGCTCAACACATATTTATTGTCCCAAATCTATAAAGAATAGTTGTAAATATAGATAAATACTCTGGGTTCATGCCATAAGTGGTCAAGGAAGATTAAGATTTAGACAAAAGACAAAAGCAAATAAATTAATTTGAATCATGTGGAATATGTATATGTTCATAGAAATTGAAGAGGTGCAAATTAGAGCTTATAAAGTGTTAGAAATAACAAAAAGATCCTTTTTTGAGCCATTATTCACAGAGGATCTGTGAGAAACAAGCTAATTTACATCGTTGGCAGACTCCATATTTCTTCTTCCTCTTTTTTAAAAGTGAATTATAGTTGATGCACATTATATAAGCTTTGGATGTACAACATAGTGATTTGCAGTTTTTTAAAGGTTATACTCCATTTGCAGTTATTATAAAGTATTCACTCTATCCCCTGTGTTGTACAGTATGCCCTTGTAGCTTATTTAATATCTAATAACTTGCACCTCTTAATCCCCTACCCCTATCTTGCCCATCCCCCCTCCCCTCTCTCCACTGGTGACCACTAGTTTGTTCTCTCTTCCATGAGTTTGTTTCTTTTGTGCTATGTTCACTAGTCTGTTGTATATTTTAGGTTCCGTGTAAAAGCCGTATCATATAGTTTTTCTGAGAAGCAATTTCTCGATTTGTAGCAGGAGCTAAAAAGCTTTAAACATGTTGAATCTATTCATTTCATTTGGGGAATATGTGAGAAGGAAAAATCTTAGAGGGTAAAATAAAATTTGTGCAGAAGTATCTGTATAGCAGCATGACTTTTCATAATAAATACAGGAAACAGCTCTAATGCATTATTAAAAGAAAATTGGTTTAGGTAACTGCTCTGTATTACCAGATAGTAGTTAAGTCCACTATTACAGTTAAAAAAGACTCACATGTGGATTTTGTTGACCCATGCACATCTAGAGGGGAAGCTGTGACAAATCTGGACAAATGACAGATATATCCAATGCTGAACTTATTTCAGCCATGGACATATTTTGGGATTCTTGGGGACTGAGCCATATCTTACTTATATTGAACCCACAGGGACAAACTTAGTTCCTGGTACTGAGTAGGTGCTCAAGCGTTTGTTGAATGAATGCATAAATGACTTTTCTGTTTGTGCTGAATTCTTGACTTTATGCCTGACCTTGGTAAATCTGAAGTTTCATACAGCTCACCTGGCTTTCTGAACTCTAGCCTGCTCCAACCTCAAATAAATGTGCACCCTTTAGGGTGCTGGCACCCAGCTAAGTGACCTCTGCTCTAATGAATATGTATATGTTCATAGAAATTGAAGAGGTGCAAATTAGAGCTTATAAAGTGTTAGAAATAACAAAAAGATCCTTTTTTGAGCCATTATTCACAGAGGATCTGTGAGAAACAAGCTAATTTACATCGTTGGCAGACTCCATATTTCTTCTTCCTCTTTTTTAAAAGTGAATTATAGTTGATGCACATTATATAAGCTTTGGATGTACAACATAGTGATTTGCAGTTTTTTAAAGGTTATACTCCATTTGCAGTTATTATAAAGTATTCACTCTATCCCCTGTGTTGTACAGTATGCCCTTGTAGCTTATTTAATACCTAATAACTTGCACCTCTTAATCCCCTACCCCTATCTTGCCCATCCCCCCTCCCCTCTCTCCACTGGTGACCACTAGTTTGTTCTCTCTTCCATGAGTTTGTTTCTTTTGTGCTATGTTCACTAGTCTGTTGTATATTTTAGGTTCCATGTAAAAGCCGTATCATATAGTTTTTCTGAGAAGCAATTTCTCGATTTGTAGCAGGAGCTAAAAAGCTTTAAACATGTTGAATCTATTCATTTCATTTGGGGAATATGTGAGAAGGAAAAATCTTAGAGGGTAAAATAAAATTTGTGCAGAAGTATCTGTATAGCAGCATGACTTTTCATAATAAATACAGGAAACAGCTCTAATGCATTATTAAAAGAAAATTGGTTTAGGTAACTGCTCTGTATTACCAGATAGTAGTTAAGTCCACTATTACAGTTAAAAATGACTCACATGTGGATTTTGTTGACCCATGCACATCTAGAGGGGAAGCTGTGACAAATCTGGACAAATGACAGATATATCCAATGCTGAACTTATTTCAGCCATGGACATATTTTGGGATTCTTGGGGACTGAGCCATATCTTACTTATATTGAACCCACAGGGACAAACTTAGTTCCTGGTACTGAGTAGGTGCTCAAGCGTTTGTTGAATGAATGCATAAATGACTTTTCTGTTTGTGCTGAATTCTTGACTTTATGCCTGACCTTGGTAAATCTGAAGTTTCATACAGCTCACCTGGCTTTCTGAACTCTAGCCTGCTCCAACCTCAAATAAATGTGCACCCTTTAGGGTGCTGGCACCCAGCTAAGTGACCTCTGCTCTAATGAAGCTTCCAAACGCAGGGTGACACTTGGCTGCATCTCACTTGGTGCCAAACATGATGTCTGTCTGCATTCATCTGCCAGCTGGTGAAAGAAATGAATAAACTTTGTCCAGTGGACAAAGGAACATTAACAAACACCGCAAGAGATTGGATAGTGGAGTTTAGATCAATCATTCTAGGGGAAGGAACAGCTGCATTTGAAAACCTGTTATGATTCTGTGAACTGTCAAAAATAAGTTAAGGACAATCAAAGCTCATTGTAATATATTTTCTTAAAAACAAGAACTAATTGCAATCCATTCTTAAGACTAGACAATCTCCCCAGCGTCGGGCGTCTATTAAAAAGAGGAAAATGCGGTCAAAAATTCGACCTTCTCTTACTTAACGTCTGGGTCATCCAGCTACTCAGATGGGAAGGGTAACAACACGGACTTTCAAGAAGGCGCCAGCTGCCTGAGAACATTCTGCCCAAAATATTTGCTGAGACTGTACTGAGAGCAGAGTGGAACATTAAGCCCTTACGTGATTTTTTAAAAAGTGCCCTGTAAGGTCCTTGTTCTCTGAGTTTTCAGGGGCTGTGTATCATGAGATGACAGGCAGATCCAACAGACAAACGACACATAGACACACACCTTGCTGAAATAAGTATTCCCCTAGCGGCCCGCATTTGGGGGGTGGGGGGGACAGCATACTGTACTATAGTTATCCACTATTACAGTTAAAATGACTCACATGTGGATTTTGTTGACCCATGCACATCTAGAGGGGAAGCTGTGACAAATCTGGACAAATGACAGATATATCCAATGCTGAACTTATTTCAGCCATGGACATATTTTGGGATTCTTGGGGACTGAGCCATATCTTACTTATATTGAACCCACAGGGACAAACTTAGTTCCTGGTACTGAGTAGGTGCTCAAGCGTTTGTTGAATGAATGCATAAATGACTTTTCTGTTTGTGCTGAATTCTTGACTTTATGCCTGACCTTGGTAAATCTGAAGTTTCATACAGCTCACCTGGCTTTCTGAACTCTAGCCTGCTCCAACCTCAAATAAATGTGCACCCTTTAGGGTGCTGGCACCCAGCTAAGTGACCTCTGCTCTAATGAAGCTTCCAAACGCAGGGTGACACTTGGCTGCATCTCACTTGGTGCCAAACATGATGTCTGTCTGCATTCATCTGCCAGCTGGTGAAAGAAATGAATAAACTTTGTCCAGTGGACAAAGGAACATTAACAAACACCGCAAGAGATTGGATAGTGGAGTTTAGATCAATCATTCTAGGGGAAGGAACAGCTGCATTTGAAAACCTGTTATGATTCTGTGAACTGTCAAAAAATAAGTTAAGGACAATCAAAGCTCATTGTAATATATTTTCTTAAAAACAAGAACTAATTGCAATCCATTCTTAAGACTAGACAATCTCCCCAGCGTCGGGCGTCTATTAAAAAGAGGAAAATGCGGTCAAAAATTCGACCTTCTCTTACTTAACGTCTGGGTCATCCAGCTACTCAGATGGGAAGGGTAACAACACGGACTTTCAAGAAGGCGCCAGCTGCCTGAGAACATTCTGCCCAAAATATTTGCTGAGACTGTACTGAGAGCAGAGTGGAACATTAAGCCCTTACGTGATTTTTTAAAAAGTGCCCTGTAAGGTCCTTGTTCTCTGAGTTTTCAGGGGCTGTGTATCATGAGATGACAGGCAGATCCAACAGACAAACGACACATAGACACACACCTTGCTGAAATAAGTATTCCCCTAGCGGCCCCTTGCACTCGGCCTGTCCTGGTGGCGCTAACTGCCTGGGCACAGCAACATTTGCTAGTGGAATGAATGATTGCACGATTGAATGAACCTCAGAGGGTATTCAACAGGTTGCCAGATTAGATGAAGTAATCATACCGTCAAGTGATGTGAGCGTATTGATTTTGGCGGGTCTTAATTTACTTGTGAGTGCACACAGCTCTTTAAAGGCCCACATACAGGCAGGGAGCTCTGGTGAGGGACCCAGTGACAAGGAAGAAGGAGGAAAAAGAATAGCATTTCATGCCTTGGCCAGGAGCGGGTCGCGTGCAGCCCCGAGGTTAACGCGAGCCGGGCAGGAGGCCGCGAGTCCTGTGTGCGCGTCCAGGTCGGCGTCCAGGTCCGCCCAGGCCTAAGCCTCCTGTGCTATAAATACAGCGGCCCACATGCTGCAGAGACACGCTGTTCCCTCCGCTCGTGGGACAGATAACATGAATTTGCCCTTTAAACGTCCCAAGTAAAGGCACAGCCCCTAGCCCATCCCTGCCTCCCGGAAGCGCCTTCGCCCCCGTTGCCCTCTGCAGAGGAGGGGACCCGCCGGGGGCCGCGAGGGGGGTCGGCGCACCTGCCTAGCCAATGCGCGGGGCGCGCACGGCCGCGGAGACCCTCCTCCTCTCGCGAGAGGCTGGGAGGGGCATATAAGGCGGGCCGCGGGGCGAGACGAGCGGCCCCTTCGGGTTGCGCAGGGACGGAGCCGGGGAGGCCGTGCCTGGCCGGGCGGAGAGAGTGTCTGCGCGGCTCCCGGAGGCGGTGTGCGCCCGGCTGTCACCATGAGCGATCAGGCTTTGAGCTTCCTCAAGGACTTTTTGGCCGGCGGCATCGCCGCTGCCATCTCCAAGACCGCGGTCGCCCCCATCGAGAGGGTCAAACTGCTGCTGCAGGTGAGGGACCCTGCGGGCGCGGGCGCGGCGAGCGGGGCGCGGGGCGCGGGGCCGGGCGCGCGGGGATCTGGGAGAGCCGCGAGGCGGCGGAACGCGGGGCCGCCCCAAATCCGCGCTAGGCCTGGGCCCGGCGCTCGGCCTGCACGAAGGGGAAGGTGCCCTCTGCGCGGAGACAGGTCCAGCGTCAGTAGCGGATTCCTGGTGTCGGGTGGCGCCCCGCGTGCGGGTGTCTATATATGGAAACCCACCCGGAGTAGGTTGCAGCCAGCCAGAGCCTGCTTAGGGGACAGCGCGGGCACTCAGGCCTCTTGGGGCGGCCTCACCCCCTTGATTTTCAAAGCCCCTTGCACCTTCTTAACTGCATCCACCTTTTACAATAAAAACATCAAACTAATTACTACTCAAGATTATTACGGGTGTCCCTGCGCTGTGCTATGCACGTATTCTTTTATTCATTCATCTTTGTATGATCTCTGTATGACAGCAATCTCCCGTTTCGCACATACAGAAACAGATTTTGGAGAGTCTGAGTAACCCTTTTCAACATTTTCCAGAATGAACTCAGGTCGCCTTACTCATCCTTTTCCCAAATCTTTCCCTCCTCAGCCTAATCTCTGAATGGTTTGTCCCTCATCATCGCGTCTATTTTTTTTTTCCCGCTTGCCCCAAAGGCAAGGACCCCTCCATGAGGAATTGGGTGTTCTCGGTTTGGGAATCAAAATGAGCCATAACAAAAGCAACAACAAAAAGTTCACAGCCAGAAACCCCTCAGTAATTGATCACTTGGATATGTTTGGAAAATGTCAGGTTTGAATGCTTACTGGATTCCTTCTTCTTCTGTTAGAACATCTACGTCTCACAGCTCCTGTCTCAAGGGAGACTAGAGACAGGAATTCTGGGCTCCTGCCCATTATGTCTGTGGGAGCAGAGCCTGTGTCCTTTGGGCCAGGGATCGTTAGCTGTTTCTAGCTCCCAGTAAGCCCCTAGTTTAGTTGTGGCACCTAGGGAAAATGCAGCCAATCAGTGCCTCCTCTTATGTGGTCAGAGCATCCTTGCATTTGAAGCTGAACTGTTTCTCTGAGGCAAAATTGGATTTGGGGGGCTTATTATCCAAGTAGTTCTAACACTTAAGTTAACTCAGTATTCATTTGATTTCCCCATACTTTTAAACAAGCAACTCAAGCAAGGGCAAACCTTCTTGTTTGTCTGTTGTCTTTCCTTCTCTCTTTCTTGCCTGTCGTCCATCTCCTCTTCCACCTCCCCTCTTACTGCCTCAGGTCCAGCATGCCAGCAAACAGATCAGTGCTGAGAAGCAGTACAAAGGGATCATTGATTGTGTGGTGAGAATCCCCAAGGAGCAGGGCTTTCTCTCTTTCTGGAGAGGGAACCTGGCCAACGTGATCCGTTATTTCCCTACCCAAGCTCTCAACTTCGCCTTCAAGGACAAGTACAAGCAGATCTTCCTGGGGGGCGTGGACCGCCATAAGCAGTTCTGGCGCTACTTTGCCGGTAACCTGGCTTCTGGTGGGGCAGCGGGGGCCACCTCCCTCTGCTTTGTCTACCCGCTGGACTTCGCTAGGACCAGGCTGGCAGCCGACGTGGGCAAGGGTGCCGCCCAGCGGGAGTTCACCGGCCTGGGCAACTGTATCACCAAGATCTTCAAGTCTGATGGCCTGAGGGGCCTCTACCAGGGTTTCAACGTCTCCGTCCAGGGCATCATTATCTACAGAGCCGCCTACTTTGGAGTCTATGATACGGCCAAGGGTGAGAGAAGGGCATCGGCTGCCCCGGAGCTGGGAGGAGGGTGTGTGCAGAGAGGATCCTGAGGGGTCTCTAACTCAGCAAGGACATTGTATTTGTTCATCTCACTTTTCCCGAACCCCTCGGCTAAGCTGAGGAGGTGGCAAAGTGTGGATCCATAGCTGGGGGACTCTCCTTGCCGTCTCCTGACCTATGCTGGCCTTGAGTTACTTGGAGAGGACCAAGGGGGAGCCTGGCTCCCGCTATCAGTTCCCAAGTTTAACTTGGAGCCACTTCAGCATGCCCTGTGCATGGGACACCACTCTGGCTTTGCGGATCCAGGGAGAGTGGCAGCAACTTGGGTTGGCTGCCAGTCGCTCCTGGGGCACCCACGAGGGGGAGGGGCTCTTCTGGGAAGGCGGAGCTTGGACTTGGAGTTGGCACACCCTGTTCTCCATCCCCACCCATTTTCTGCTCAGCTGCTCAGAGGCATCATATCATGGCCGTTTGGTTTCTTGGCTCTGCCCACAGGGATGCTGCCTGACCCCAAGAATGTGCACATTATCGTGAGCTGGATGATTGCCCAGACGGTGACAGCGGTCGCGGGGCTGGTGTCCTACCCCTTTGACACCGTCCGTCGTAGGATGATGATGCAGTCTGGCCGGAAAGGGGGTAAGCCTGAGACCTAGCGGAGTCTTCCTTTTCCGCTCTAGGAGAACACTAGGCAGGGCTCTCTACAGCCTGCGTTATTGTAAGTTGTTAACATTGTGGTAAAAATTTAGGAAGATTGTGAGGAATCATTATGTTCTCAACTATTCCTTTAAAGATATATACTTTTTTAATCAAAGAAATAAGAACACTGAAAATGGGATACGGTTTGGTTCATCTAGTTAGTGAACTTAACTAGGTAACAAGCATCATAGAAACCTCAGGCCCTTTTCCCTTAGAGCCTCGGTGCAGAAACAAGTAGGGTGGGGAGGGAAATCGAAGTGATTAGCTGACTTATTTTAAAATACTTACCTAGGTATTCTTGGGGAGGGTGATTTAGCTGGGGGAAGAGATGGCCTGAAGCTGTCTGTTGCAATATAAGTTTTGGCTTCCATAGGTTGAAACATATGAAATGGCCATTTTTACAGTCAGGAACTATAATTGAATATAATGAGTTTCATAGAATTCAACCCAATAATTGCATCTCTGATAAGAGTATAATGTGAGATGTTTTCTCATCCATGATAAACAGGACCCCCCCACCCCCTCCCCCAGCCAGATTCATACTTCTGCTCCACCCTGCTCCCTTCCTGTTTCTCCATCTGACTTGTGTGAATTAGCTGGTTCATTGCCCCAATTCTTCACTCCATCTTGAGTTAAAGGAGGGATCACCAGAGACCCCGCCCAACCATGATGCAGGGGGAGGGGCCTTCCCACTGAACCAGCCTGGACTAGGCTGGAAGGCTCTCAGTGACCTTCCTCTGTGACACTGAGCACCAGCTGTGCAGGTGTCTTTCAGAGGAAAAGCCTCTTTCTTCCAGAATCCTGGTGCCCGACCAGTCTTTGTTTCCACAGCGGATATCATGTACACCGGGACCATAGACTGCTGGAGGAAGATCGCGAAAGATGAAGGACCCAAGGCTTTCTTCAAAGGCGCCTGGTCCAATGTATTGAGAGGCATGGGTGGTGCTTTTGTATTGGTATTGTATGATGAGATCAAGAAATTTGTCTAATTAAATTAATAAACTCGGGTAATCAAAACTCGAGTTCATTGGTTCCAGATCTATTGTGTGGTTTAATAAGACTCTTCCTAGGGGAAGGAAAAAGAAAGATCTGGGATGACACCAGACTGAAAGGAATACCTCAAGCGGGGAGGGGAAGCTTCATTGTGTATTCATTAAACCACAAAGGCATTTTGTATTTATTTTACATTTAAATTTCCACAGCAAATAGAAAGTCACTTATCATACTTATATAATTAACTGAAGAACTGATCATGAATAACAATGTGAAGTGTCAATAAAGACCACTTAATGCATGTTCTCTATTTTACTGAGTTCTTATTATCTGCCAAATGGATTAAAATCACAAGACCCTAAGTCTTATTTTCTAGCATGACTCATTTATAACTCAGTGGCCAAGCTTTCAGATGTCAGATGTTATATATACTATGTTATCATGGGAACACCTAGAGGACTTAAGAGCTCTGGTTTTCTAACTGAAATAGGTTAGGCTCTCTCTTCACCTTCGCTCACACCCTGCTGCTGTAGGCTGTCAGTGGTAACATGGATCGTGGCTTCCATAAGCTTATTTTCTGCATTTTCACACTGTCTTTAGGAATTCCAAGATTCCACTGAAAGCTGTAAATCACAGTTTCAAGAACACTGCATGGTTAGGAAGTGCTCTGTATTAGTGCCTTTAGAGAGCTGTAATACTCGGAATTTTATGACAGGTGGACAGCATTCACTGAAAATCAGTTAGGAGGCTCCTATTTAATTCCCATTAGGTCCTGTGGAAGACAACAAAAAGGCAACCCCATTGTGGAAAAAGCTTAAGGGGGGGCTGTTGGAGAGAGGAGGGAAATGGCATTGTTAAGTAATGAAATATTTAATATCAATACAATGAATCTTGGCTGAGTAGGACAAGAGAAGCCAGGGAGATCTGGGGGGAATGGGAGAAGGTGGGCCTTGAAAGAAAATAACTAGATTTAGATACATGGGTATAGAAAGTATCTGTCAGCACCTCTTTTTTGCAAAAACTTATCAAGACCTGGAGGAAAAGTCAGTTTTGGATTTGACTCATAAGTCTGGGAGCAAGAGGAAACTAAGGACAATTTCACGTCAATTTGGGGTCCAAAAGACCACATAGTTCGTATGGTCCTCGCTTGTTGGGAATGGGCCAAGGAAACAACTATGAAGCCTAGGGAAGGAAAAAGAAAGATCTGGGATGACACCAGACTGAAAGGAATACCTCAAGCGGGGAGGGGAAGCTTCATTGCGTATTCATTAAACCACAAAGGCATTTTGTATTTATTTTACATTTAAATTTCCACAGCAAATAGAAAGTCACTTATCATACTTATATAATTAACTGAAGAACTGATCATGAATAACAATGTGAAGTGTCAATAAAGACCACTTAATGCATGTTCTCTATTTTACTGAGTTCTTATTATCTGCCAAATGGATTAAAATCACAAGACCCTAAGTCTTATTTTCTAGCATGACTCATTTATAACTCAGTGGCCAAGCTTTCAGATGTCAGATGTTATATATACTATGTTATCATGGGAACACCTAGAGGACTTAAGAGCTCTGGTTTTCTAACTGAAATAGGTTAGGCTCTCTCTTCACCTTCGCTCACACCCTGCTGCTGTAGGCTGTCAGTGGTAACATGGATCGTGGCTTCCATAAGCTTATTTTCTGCATTTTCACACTGTCTTTAGGAATTCCAAGATTCCACTGAAAGCTGTAAATCACAGTTTCAAGAACACTGCATGGTTAGGAAGTGCTCTGTATTAGTGCCTTTAGAGAGCTGTAATACTCGGAATTTTATGACAGGTGGACAGCATTCACTGAAAATCAGTTAGGAGGCTCCTATTTAATTCCCATTAGGTCCTGTGGAAGACAACAAAAAGGCAACCCCATTGTGGAAAAAGCTTAAGGGGGGGCTGTTGGAGAGAGGAGGGAAATGGCATTGTTAAGTAATGAAATATTTAATATCAATACAATGAATCTTGGCTGAGTAGGACAAGAGAAGCCAGGGAGATCTGGGGGGAATGGGAGAAGGTGGGCCTTGAAAGAAAATAACTAGATTTAGATACATGGGTATAGAAAGTATCTGTCAGCACCTCTTTTTTGCAAAAACTTATCAAGACCTGGAGGAAAAGTCAGTTTTGGATTTGACTCATAAGTCTGGGAGCAAGAGGAAACTAAGGACAATTTCATGTCAATTTGGGGTCCAAAAGACCACATAGTTCGTATGGTCCTCGCTTGTTGGGAATGGGCCAAGGAAACAAGTCCTTACTGGCCAGGTGAAGCCTGGAAGGCAGGCATACGTCTTTAAGGTTTTCCTGACAGGTGGCTGAGGAGCACCTCTGCACCCTGTTCTTGACCCTCCTCCCCAAGCTCTTTCGCCTCCTCACTCCCACCTCTACCATTAAGAAAAAAAAATTGGCTGCTTTACTTTACTCCAGTAGCTAGTCTCTGAGTTTTGCCTTGGCCAAGGTGGTGTGTGTGTGCTAATTCACTTGTGTACAAGTCTTTGTGACGCTATGGACTGCAGCTTGCCAGGCTCCTCTGTCCATGGGGATTCTCCTGCAATAATAACTGGAGAGGGTTGCCATTCCCTTCTCTAGGGGATCTTCCCGACCCAGGGATCGAACTTGAGGCTCCTGTGTTGAAGGTGGAGTCTCTACCACTGAGCCACCAGGGAAGCTCAAGGTTACATCCACCTTCATCTAGCAGTCGTCTCTGCCGATGAAAAGGCCAAAGAGCCAAAAAGTCTCTCAAGTTCATCTCGAGGCCAGGTCGCAAGAACAGGTCATTAGGGGCCTTCTGGACGTGTATCTGATTGCCCTTCTGGCCTAAGGATGATCTTAACAGTCCAAGCTCTGTTGCTGATGGACAGAAGTGAAAAAGCAAGGCAGGTTAGTAGGCCAGGTGCTTTTGTGGAGTAGATCTCAAGGTAAGGCCAGCCCTGAGAGTTGGGGGAAGGTGTGTGTGCCAGGGTGGGGGTAGGCAGTGAGAGCTGTGAATGAACAGCAGGCCCTCTCTGGCAGGAACAGGAAGTGGAGAAGGGGATTCAACATGTATTTAATGCTGTGATAACCTCCCGCACACGACCCAGAAGTCCGTATACCCCATGCCCACGAGTGTTACCTCTGTGCCCTTAGGAATGGATATCTGTGCAAGGAGCTCCACAATTAGCCCTCATCCCAGCACCTTAATGACCCGGAACCCCTAGACCCCTCAACCTCAACATGCAGTAGGTCCCTGGGCCATCGTATCTTCATAGTCCTCCCACAGTGGGGACCATTCACCCAGGAGGTGTCTGAAAATTGTGGAAATATAGCTGGAAGGTTGAGAATTGGAGAGGGATTCTGAGAGCCCCTCTGGGTGTGGGGAGAGAGCTCTGGGAGCCTCACAAGGCCAGCTTTCAGACCGCCTCATCCCTTTAGCTGGATGAGGGAGACTGGAGACTTCAAGCACCCGTGCAGCCTCTACCCCACTCTACATAAAAAAAAATTGGCTGCTTTACTTTACTCCAGTAGCTAGTCTCTGAGTTTTGCCTTGGCCAAGGTGGTGTGTGTGCTAATTCACTTGTGTACAAGTCTTTGTGACGCTATGGACTGCAGCTTGCCAGGCTCCTCTGTCCATGGGGATTCTCCTGCAATAATAACTGGAGAGGGTTGCCATTCCCTTCTCTAGGGGATCTTCCCGACCCAGGGATCGAACTTGAGGCTCCTGTGTTGAAGGTGGAGTCTCTACCACTGAGCCACCAGGGAAGCTCAAGGTTACATCCACCTTCATCTAGCAGTCGTCTCTGCCGATGAAAAGGCCAAAGAGCCAAAAAGTCTCTCAAGTTCATCTCGAGGCCAGGTCGCAAGAACGGGTCATTAGGGACCTTCTGGACATGTATCTGATTGCCCTTCTGGCCTAAGGATGATCTTAACAGTCCAAGCTCTGTTGCTGATGGACAGAAGTGAAAAAGCAAGGCAGGTTAGTAGGCCAGGTGCTTTTGTGGAGTAGATCTCAAGGTAAGGCCAGCCCTGAGAGTTGGGGGAAGGTGTGTGTGCCAGGGTGGGGGTAGGCAGTGAGAGCTGTGAATGAACAGCAGGCCCTCTCTGGCAGGAACAGGAAGTGGAGAAGGGGATTCAACATGTATTTAATGCTGTGATAACCTCCCGCACACGACCCAGAAGTCCGTATACCCCATGCCCACGAGTGTTACCTCTGTGCCCTTAGGAATGGATATCTGTGCAAGGAGCTCCACAATTAGCCCTCATCCCAGCACCTTAATGACCCGGAACCCCTAGACCCCTCAACCTCAACATGCAGTAGGTCCCTGGGCCATCGTATCTTCATAGTCCTCCCACAGTGGGGACCATTCACCCAGGAGGTGTCTGAAAATTGTGGAAATATAGCTGGAAGGTTGAGAATTGGAGAGGGATTCTGAGAGCCCCTCTGGGTGTGGGGAGAGAGCTCTGGGAGCCTCACAAGGCCAGCTTTCAGACCGCCTCATCCCTTTAGCTGGATGAGGGAGACTGGAGACTGCAAGCACCCGTGCAGCCTGTCAAAACCAAATCTGGGAGAAAATATCACCTAGAACAGGGGTCAACAAACTTTTTCTCTGAAGGACAAGGCAGTAAATAGTCCAAATAGTCCAGGCAGTGTCAACCAGATGGTCTTTGACACAACACAGCTCTGCCCTATTGCAAAAGCGCCCTGGACAAGACGTGAACTCAGGGTAGCTGATCCACAAAAATTTACATACAGACACTGAAATGAGAACTTCTTAGAATATTTACACGTCACAAAATTTTCTTCTGATAAAAACAAAAAGGCATTTCAAAAGGTAAAGGTCACAAAAATGGGCTCTGGGCTGTTGAATCTGGCCAACAAGCTGTAACTTGCTATATCCTGATCTAGAGCTTCAAAATTTTCCTACAGTTTGTCATATAAACACAACCAAAATCACACACATAACTTTAAAACAGCATATAAAAATACATTCTAGGGGCTTCCCTGGTGGTCCAGTGGGTAAGGACACCACCTTGCAGTGCAAGGGGCGCGGTTCGATCCCTGGCCTGGGAAGATCCCACATGCCGCAGAGTGGCTGGACCGATGAGTCCAATCACCAAGCCGGAGCTCTGCAGCGCATGTGCCCAGAGCCAGTGCTCTGCAACAACAGAGGCCACCACGATGGGAGGCCCACACAGGCCAAAGAACAAAAAAGATGGATGAAAATAGATAAATGAAAGACCAATAGAAGTGGCCCATTCACCCCCCTCCCTCTCCACTGCCCCCAAAATAAATAAATAAATCTTAAAAAAAAAAAAAAAAAAAAACCGTTCTAAAGAGCCATGGAGTAAAATGTGGAAATCCGAAGGGAAACTCAAAAAAATGTTTTGAACTTGATAAAAATAAAAATAGGGTCTTCCCGGTGGCTCAGTGGTAAAGAATGCCTGCCAACGCAGTAGGTCCCTGGGCCAGTATCTTCATAGTCCTCCCACAGTGGGGACCATTCGCCCAGGAGGTGTCTGAAAATTGTGGAAATATAGCTAGCTGGAAGGTTGAGAATTGGAGAGGGATTCTGAGAGCCCCTCTGGGTGTGGGGAGAGAGCTCTGGGAGCCTCACAAGGCCAGCTTTCAGACCGCCTCATCCCTTTAGCTGGATGAGGGAGACTGGAGACTGCAAGCACCCGTGCAGCCTGTCAAAACCAAATCTGGGAGAAAATATCACCTAGAACAGGGGTCAACAAACTTTTTCTCTGAAGGACAAGGCAGTAAATAGTCCAAATAGTCCAGGCAGTGTCAACCAGATGGTCTTTGACACAACACAGCTCTGCCCTATTGCAAAAGCGCCCTGGACAAGACGTGAACTCAGGGTAGCTGATCCACAAAAATTTACATACAGACACTGAAATGAGAACTTCTTAGAATATTTACACGTCACAAAATTTTCTTCTGATAAAAACAAAAAGGCATTTCAAAAGGTAAAGGTCACAAAAATGGGCTCTGGGCTGTTGAATCTGGCCAACAAGCTGTAACTTGCTATATCCTGATCTAGAGCTTCAAAATTTTCCTACAGTTTGTCATATAAACACAACCAAAATCACATACATAACTTTAAAACAGCATATAAAAATACATTCTAGGGGCTTCCCTGGTGGTCCAGTGGGTAAGGACACCACCTTGCAGTGCAAGGGGCGTGGTTCGATCCCTGGCCTGGGAAGATCCCACATGCCGCAGAGTGGCTGGACCGATGAGTCCAATCACCAAGCCGGAGCTCTGCAGCGCATGTGCCCAGAGCCAGTGCTCTGCAACAACAGAGGCCACCACGATGGGAGGCCCACACAGGCCAAAGAACAAAAAAGATGGATGAAAATAGATAAATGAAAGACCAATAGAAGTGGCCCATTCACCCCCCTCCCTCTCCACTGCCCCCAAAATAAATAAATAAATCTTAAAAAAAAAAAAAAAAAAAAAAACCGTTCTAAAGAGCCATGGAGTAAAATGTGGAAATCCGAAGGGAAACTCAAAAAAATGTTTTGAACTTGATAAAAATAAAAATAGGGTCTTCCCCGGTGGCTCAGTGGTAAAGAATCCGCCTGCCAACGCAGGAGACTCAGGTTAGATTGCTGGGTTGGGAAGACCCCCTGGAGGAGGAAATGGCCACTCCAGTATTCTTGCTTGGGAAATCCCATGGACAGAGGGTGCTGGCGGGCTACAGTCCATGGGGTCCCAAAAGAGTCAATCAGATGTGACTTAGTGACTAAACAACAGTAACAATACCATGTTATCAAAAATCTGTGGGCAACAGCTAAAGCTATGCTCAGAAGAAATTTATAGGCTCTGATGCATTTATTAGGAAAGACATCAACAACATTAGAAAAGGGCTGGAAATCAGTGAACTATAGTCCATTCCAAGTTTTAAAACACAAGAGCAAATTAAGCTCTAAGAATAAAGCTGCAATAACTTAGGTAACAGAATTAGTGAAAAAGACACAATCAGCAGTGCCACGTAAATTTCATATCTAAGTGTGATGGCAAAACTTCTAGAAGGTAACCGAACAGCACTTTTTTCAAGTCGTCTGGTAAATGAAAACTTGTAAAATACAACATTTTAAAAAGTACCAAGAAATTGTAGAAAAGACTATTCTACCATGCAAGAAAAGACCAACAAGCTGAATTCTGAAATAGAGACCAAGAACATTAAGATGGTATTATGGGGATTCCAGAAATATCTCTAAGTGGATTAAAACAGTCACCAGAATTTTAAACCCATCTTATTTGCTAGAGCTCAAATATACTACACCAGAAACTACTCAGTGGTTTACTCCAACAACATTATTGTTATTTGTGTGCTAAGTTGCTTCAGATATGTCCAACTCTTTGTGACCCCATGGACTATAGCACCAGGCTAACCCTTATCAAAAAAAAAAATTCATAATGTTTTAGCAGCAAGTTTAAAAAAGAGCATTTATCACTCATAATACATTTGAAATGTTTGTGTGAACTTAAAAAAAAACAAAAACAAAACACTCCTTCAGGCTCTAAAAGAGTGTCTATGGTATTCAAGCTATAAAGGAGTGTCTACTGTAGATTTCCTAAGGGAAATCAACCCTGAATATTTGTCAAACAAGACTGATGCTGAAGCTGAAGCTCCAATACTTTGGTCCCCTGATATGAAGAGGCCACTCATTAGAAAAGACCCTGATGCTGGGAAAGATTGAAAGCAAAAGGAAAAAGGGCAGCAGAGGATGAAATGGTTACATAGCATCACCAACTCAATGGGACATGAGTCTGAGAAAACTCCAGGAGATGGTGAAGGACAGGCGGGCCTGACGGGCTGCAGTCCACTGGGGTCACAAAAGTCAGACATGACTTAGTGACTGAACAACAACACTTGCATCGTAACAATCATGATATGGTTTAAGGACAGAGTGATCAAGAATGTGATTTTAAGCACTTTCTCCCATAAACATCATACTTTCAAAGATACAAATGACTAATATCCTCTTTCCAATTTCATTTTCAGTAATTTGTAGTCATGTAAGGCATGTAAAAATCATTATTCTAATGTTTCAAATGGGAACAAGATGATACTGGATTTGACAGACAGACCATGGGATCAAAACTCAGTTACTCTTTTCTTTTTTTTCTTCACTGTGCCAAGAATGAGTTCGTCAGGTCTAAAAGACATGACTGACAGTGGACTGGAAAATTAAAAAAGAGTTGATGTTTAAGTTTCTTACTCTTTTTATTCATACAAAATAAAAGTAGTCATGAGCATCAAGCACATTTTTCTAGGATGGTTTACAATCATTTATAGGTTCCAACTTTGGCATTTAAGATATGAAATATTTTCTGAATTTAATTATTAAAATAGTATCACTTAAACTTGTGTCCCCAACTTTACAATGATAATAATACTCTTCGTAGTGTGTGGAACTGGAATTTGAAGAGGGGAAGTACACACACATATCCATCCTGATGACCTCTTTTTAAAGTTATCTAGGTATCCATTTTTGGACATCTGGGTTAATGGGCTGAAGACAACTGCATTACATTAAAAAGTAAACAAGAAAAATTTTATTTGGAGTAGTAGCTAAGAAAGATAGTTTTCTTTTTCTTGGAGATTGAAAAAAGGAAATAGGGAAGTATGGGATTAATTGCTATCCTTAGGAAATCATTTTAATAATTCCAAATCTTTCACAGGATCTTATTCAGAAAGGATGCAATACCAGGATAACATTTAACAAATATGAAACCGTGAACGAGTACTGTAAAATTTGGATGTAATTTCTGAGAGAAAACGAAAAAGGGCAGCAGAGGATGAAATGGTTACATAGCATCACCAACTCAATGGGACATGAGTCTGAGAAAACTCCAGGAGATGGTGAAGGACAGGCGGGCCTGACGGGCTGCAGTCCACTGGGGTCACAAAAGTCAGACATGACTTAGTGACTGAACAACAACACTTGCATCGTAACAATCATGATATGGTTTAAGGACAGAGTGATCAAGAATGTGATTTTAAGCACTTTCTCCCATAAACATCATACTTTCAAAGATACAAATGACTAATATCCTCTTTCCAATTTCATTTTCAGTAATTTGTAGTCATGTAAGGCATGTAAAAATCATTATTCTAATGTTTCAAATGGGAACAAGATGATACTGGATTTGACAGACAGACCATGGGATCAAAACTCAGTTACTCTTTTCTTTTTTCTTCACTGTGCCAAGAATGAGTTCGTCAGGTCTAAAAGACATGACTGACAGTGGACTGGAAAATTAAAAAAGAGTTGATGTTTAAGTTTCTTACTCTTTTTATTCATACAAAATAAAAGTAGTCATGAGCATCAAGCACATTTTTCTAGGATGGTTTACAATCATTTATAGGTTCCAACTTTGGCATTTAAGATATGAAATATTTTCTGAATTTAATTATTAAAATAGTATCACTTAAACTTGTGTCCCCAACTTT
This sequence comes from Tragulus kanchil, assembly GCA_022376925.1. Taxonomy (NCBI): domain Eukaryota; kingdom Metazoa; phylum Chordata; class Mammalia; order Artiodactyla; family Tragulidae; genus Tragulus; species Tragulus kanchil. The sequence continues at coordinate 37,904,871 of JAIOJX010000028.1, read as the reverse complement.
ACAATGATAATAATACTCTTCGTAGTGTGTGGAACTGGAATTTGAAGAGGGGAAGTACACACACATATCCATCCTGATGACCTCTTTTTAAAGTTATCTAGGTATCCATTTTTGGACATCTGGGTTAATGGGCTGAAGACAACTGCATTACATTAAAAAGTAAACAAGAAAAATTTTATTTGGAGTAGTAGCTAAGAAAGATAGTTTTCTTTTTTTCTTGGAGATTGAAAAAAAGGAAATAGGGGAAGTATGGGATTAATTGCTATCCTTAGGAAATCATTTTAATAATTCCAAATCTTTCACAGGATCTTATTCAGAAAGGATGCAATACCAGGATAACATTTAACAAATATGAAAGTGACTCTCAGTAAGAACCTTGCCTAGTAACTGTAAAATTTGGATTAGTGTAATTTCTGGTTGCACATGTACATCTTCAAAATATGTATCTTAAGTACAAGTGAGCCAAATATAAAGTCGTGCTGGACAATCCTTCGCTTTTTCTTTTTATATTCTTGAAAATGAAAAGAGTATACTTCTGACGCCTTTATAAAAATACCCCTTAAACCACAGCACCTTAAAAATACCTTGACTTATATCAGAGACTGTCACATTTTTCAACTCCTACCCCTCTACTTATACTTATTATATAAACTAATCAGGAGAAGAGTTGTAAATTTCTCTTTGGAAAGATGAATATTATTGTTCTTTACTTCAAGCTGAATCCCTGCTACCAGTAATACTTGGATGAAACTCCCGTCTAAGTAGTAAAAACTAAAGGTATTAAATTAGTATCTAAAATCAAAATACAAAGAAAAAACATTTTTAAGACCAAAAATAAAAGTACAGCTTTATCTATAAAATTATATCGGATGGCATATGACATATGGCAAGAAACACCATATAAGATGTATTCAGAGACTAATGCTATCACATAAAAAGGATTCACCCCCCCTCCAGCCCTTAAAAGTCAATTTTAAAAAATCAGCCAATTCACTATGGGGAATATATTCAAATACTGAATTTTAAATTCGGAATTATCTTATCACTCCTTAAAGACAGATTGCTATACAGACATTAAAGTGCATTAAGTTAAAAAACAAAACCTTGGTTTAGTACAGCTAAGTTTATAAAGTGGAGCACTAAGTGATGTAAAAACCTTTACATCAGAACAGAAAATCAAATAACAACAAAAAAAATTCTAACTCCAAGAAAGCAGCAGAAAAAGCTCATGGCTGCGTTGTTTTCACACGAATTTTTTAAGCCCCTTCTCCCCACGTTTCACATGCCCCACCCTAAACAAAATACATCAATACAAACTAAGATGGAGACATTCTGAGTTGATGTTTAGCAAAATGCAGTCTGGCTTACTGCTGAAGGTGTTGACAAAAGTTAAGTTCGCCGTACACGTGACAGAGCTTGAGTAAATCCCCCCAAACAAAAAACAAACCTTAACTGTGGTTACAGATCAAAAATTCTAAAAACACTGAAAAAAGGGATAGACCTAGCATTTAATATAAAAACATACCAATACATTTTAAGGTATAGAGAAAAGGCCAGTAATGAAAACAGGGATAACTAGAATGGCAGAAACAACATGACTGAGCTAGGCTTTGCTGTACAAGAGCCTACAGGTCGACAGAAAAATATTCTAATTTCAAAAGTCAACTATATTATTTATACCCAATTCATCATCACTGATTTCAAAAGGTCTTCAAAAGTAGAACTGGAAAAAAATGATACTGCCAGGATTCAACACAAAAGCCCAAACCAAAACAAAGCAAGAAAATTAGACATTTAAAGTAGCCTCAACAAATATGTGATTTTTTTTTCCTTTATCATTCATATTTTTCGTTTTCTTTTTCTGCCCTTAAAAATATGAGCTGGAACTTCTAAAGTAGTGAGACAATGTATTTCTTTCTTATCTTCTCCCTTAAAATGATTAACACTAAATACAACACATTCCATTAACAATATCCCTTAACACACTATCTTGATTCTTGGTTCTTCAAGCTGGTGGCACTATTTTGCTGATTCAACAAATATCTGCTTTTGCTTATGATGATCTGGTCCTCAGACAAACTACTCACAATGCAGACTAGCTCTAAAGAAACCTAATTTCAGAATCATTAACTATGTTCCCTGAAAAACACAGAAGAGGAGCTTCTAAAGTGAGCTTTCTAATACACTTTGAAATGGTTTGGAATGGCTGATAAAACTTTTCAGAAAAAAAATATAAATGAAAAATAAATTTTCAGATCTCAGTGCACTTCTATAGACGTAATAGGTACCTCTGGTGAATCACAAGGACTGTCCTGGTACAAACTTCTCATATTCCCGTCAAATATAAACCAGTGCCACCAATGAGATCAAATTTCAAGACTGGTTGCATAATAGCTATCTTACAATCTTGTTTTCCACAATTTTTAAGCCCCTTCTCCCCACGTTTCACATGCCCCACCCTAAACAAAATACATCAATACAAACTAAGATGGAGACATTCTGAGTTGATGTTTAGCAAAATGCAGTCTGGCTTACTGCTGAAGGTGTTGACAAAAGTTAAGTTCGCCGTACACGTGACAGAGCTTGAGTAAATCCCCCCAAACAAAAAACAAACCTTAACTGTGGTTACAGATCAAAAATTCTAAAAACACTGAAAAAAGGGATAGACCTAGCATTTAATATAAAAACATACCAATACATTTTAAGGTATAGAGAAAAGGCCAGTAATGAAAACAGGGATAACTAGAATGGCAGAAACAACATGACTGAGCTAGGCTTTGCTGTACAAGAGCCTACAGGTCGACAGAAAAATATTCTAATTTCAAAAGTCAACTATATTATTTATACCCAATTCATCATCACTGATTTCAAAAGGTCTTCAAAAGTAGAACTGGAAAAAAATGATACTGCCAGGATTCAACACAAAAGCCCAAACCAAAACAAAGCAAGAAAATTAGACATTTAAAGTAGCCTCAACAAATATGTGATTTTTTTTTCCTTTATCATTCATATTTTTCGTTTTCTTTTTCTGCCCTTAAAAATATGAGCTGGAACTTCTAAAGTAGTGAGACAATGTATTTCTTTCTTATCTTCTCCCTTAAAATGATTAACACTAAATACAACACATTCCATTAACAATATCCCTTAACACACTATCTTGATTCTTGGTTCTTCAAGCTGGTGGCACTATTTTGCTGATTCAACAAATATCTGCTTTTGCTTATGATGATCTGGTCCTCAGACAAACTACTCACAATGCAGACTAGCTCTAAAGAAACCTAATTTCAGAATCATTAACTATGTTCCCTGAAAAACACAGAAGAGGAGCTTCTAAAGTGAGCTTTCTAATACACTTTGAAATGGTTTGGAATGGCTGATAAAACTTTTCAGAAAAAAAATATAAATGAAAAATAAATTTTCAGATCTCAGTGCACTTCTATAGACGTAATAGGTACCTCTGGTGAATCACAAGGACTGTCCTGGTACAAACTTCTCATATTCCCGTCAAATATAAACCAGTGCCACCAATGAGATCAAATTTCAAGACTGGTTGCATAATAGCTATCTTACAATCAAGTTAAAAAGTCACACCAACCAAGTTCTGAAGCAAACAGAAAACCAAGTCAGTCAGGAGCTTTGCTCATTGTATAAAACTTAAAAGAAATGAAAACAACAATACATTAAATGAGAACTATACAGTTAATGCCTTGGTTCAATGTGCAGGTTGTTATCACAACTTCTTCATCAGTCTGACAGCTGAACCAATTTCTGTGTTGAGCAAACACATAGGCACATTACCATTTCTCTGTGAAATACATACATGCCTCATACAAACACCTCCTCACAGGAAATACTGATTTTATATTAAGCTGTCTTTTTGAGAACAATTTTGCATCAACTTACATTACAAGTCACTGTTGTACACCTTAAATTGCTTACAACGGTATTTAGATGTTTCCACAGAGAATGACAGCATTATACAAGAGCACTTCAAATAAGAATTGGATGAACATGAACAATGTGAAAAGTAAATGAGTTTTTATAACCAAGCCGCACGGACATTAGGGGGCTTCGGTCTTAGCAACAGGCCAGCACCGATTGTGTCAAAAGCGGATCGCTCAGTCTTGCAGCTGAGGGCACTGGTAGCACTGGATGTCCTGGAAACTCCTCCTGAAAACAGACAAAGAACAAGGAATGATCTAAACTGAATGCAGAAGTCATCCTCTGATCTGCTTCCTCTCCTTGTCTGAAGCCCAGAATAAAACTGTCCTCCCTAACTCTCATGTGTTTTTAATAGTCTAATTCTGTTCTCAACCAGGAATGTAGTTCAGATTTCCCCACAGAGCTTATCATAACAAACATAGGAAAACTCTATACAAGGGCATTTTGATGCAATAGATTTGGGGTGGAAATAAGTGGTTCTAAAAGCCTCTCAAAGGACTCAAGGGGGGAAATTAAAATCTCTTTGTATAACCATTTCTACATTTATTCAACAAATAATTTAGTGCATTCAAGGCTCAACACTAAGTGTGAGTTATTGGAATAAGAACTTATCTTCGTCACTAACTCTAGCAAGGAAGTGATGCTTGGAGGAGGAATGAATGGAATGACTATGGAGTGTTTAGGACTACCAGTGGGGGTCTCACTTTGTCTTAGGATGAGCCTTTACAGACATGAAGTAACAGGGCAGACTTCTGTAGGGAAGACGGTCTGGCCTTTCTGTGTGTTGCACACTCCAGCACTCAGTGGTCACTCCCATCTGCATCCTCTATGCCACACTAGTGGCCAAGAGTGTAACGGATCATATATTGAGCATTAAGAGGGACTGACCTGAGGACTGTAGATTGCTAGTTCTTGTCATGGTTACCAATGAAGAAGCACTCATTAGGGCTGCAGGTTACTACTGAAAACTCTTCACTGGTTAAAGAAACTGCTTCAGCAACTTTTAAGCAGCCTATCGGCTCATTTCTTCCTTTAAACGTACTCTATTTAGATGTTTCCACAGAAAGAATGGAACAGCATTTATTACAAGTCACTGTTGTACACCTTAAATTGCTTACAACGGTATTTAGATGTTTCCACAGAGAATGACAGCATTATACAAGAGCACTTCAAATAAGAATTGGATGAACATGAACAATGTGAAAAGTAAATGAGTTTTTATAACCAAGCCGCACGGACATTAGGGGGCTTCGGTCTTAGCAACAGGCCAGCACCGATTGTGTCAAAAGCGGATCGCTCAGTCTTGCAGCTGAGGGCACTGGTAGCACTGGATGTCCTGGAAACTCCTCCTGAAAACAGACAAAGAACAAGGAATGATCTAAACTGAATGCAGAAGTCATCCTCTGATCTGCTTCCTCTCCTTGTCTGAAGCCCAGAATAAAACTGTCCTCCCTAACTCTCATGTGTTTTTAATAGTCTAATTCTGTTCTCAACCAGGAATGTAGTTCAGATTTCCCCACAGAGCTTATCATAACAAACATAGGAAAACTCTATACAAGGGCATTTTGATGCAATAGATTTGGGGTGGAAATAAGTGGTTCTAAAAGCCTCTCAAAGGACTCAAGGGGGGAAATTAAAATCTCTTTGTATAACCATTTCTACATTTATTCAACAAATAATTTAGTGCATTCAAGGCTCAACACTAAGTGTGAGTTATTGGAATAAGAACTTATCTTCGTCACTAACTCTAGCAAGGAAGTGATGCTTGGAGGAGGAATGAATGGAATGACTATGGAGTGTTTAGGACTACCAGTGGGGGTCTCACTTTGTCTTAGGATGAGCCTTTACAGACATGAAGTAACAGGGCAGACTTCTGTAGGGAAGACGGTCTGGCCTTTCTGTGTGTTGCACACTCCAGCACTCAGTGGTCACTCCCATCTGCATCCTCTATGCCACACTAGTGGCCAAGAGTGTAACGGATCATATATTGAGCATTAAGAGGGACTGACCTGAGGACTGTAGATTGCTAGTTCTTGTCATGGTTACCAATGAAGAAGCACTCATTAGGGCTGCAGGTTACTACTGAAAACTCTTCACTGGTTAAAGAAACTGCTTCAGCAACTTTTAAGCAGCCTATCGGCTCATTTCTTCCTTTCGTAAACGTACTCAAATTAAAAGTCTCTCCTGCAGTATCTGAGAGACGGCAGATATTTTCAGAGGCTTAACCTCGTGGTGTCCTTCCTATGACGCCATTATACACGGTAAATGAAACCTGGCATCAAGTGAACTAACGCAGCACAAAGCAGGCCAGCGAAACACCACAGACTGCCTTCCAGGAGTCAGCGTCGAAAACTCTTATCATAAGAACTTAGGTCATTTAAAAGGACAGAAGAGACAAACAAGGACAAAAGAGAGTGTGCTTACTGAGTGGGCTGTACAGGCCAAGAGTGGACTGTACTCGTTGGGAGGTTGGGGATGAGCTGACATAACCCATGTTGCGGTGATAGTCCATCAGCTGCTCTGAGCGTTTCATTCCAACTGTTGGCTTTACAGCTTCGAGCCTTTTCAATAAAGCCTTCATTTAAAGACAATTTAAAGGCCAATGTTAGGTAGATAACAATAGTTTTTGAAAAGGCAAAACAATTTCTAGAACCTGAAATTCACAAAATAAAGCAGAAAAGACTTACAGTCACTGGACATTCATTCAGAAATGTACTTTGAGGAAAATCTTAGGGTTTTCACCTGTCCTTTAGCTCACCAAAACCACTATGATTTTAACAACCGATTGTAGGCGCGGCTCTCTTGCTCGTCAGGCTGCAATCTTAGAAAAGGTGTTATAAGCTGAAGTACATTAAGCCTGATTTTCTCATAGGAATGGCGTAATGGGAGGAATAACGCTAAGGCCCACTTTGTCTTAGGATGAGCCTTTACAGACATGAAGTAACAGGGCAGACTTCTGTAGGGAAGACAGTCTGGCCTTTCTGTGTGATACACACTCAAGCACTCACTGGTCACTCCCATCTTCATCCTCTATGCCACACTAGTGGCCAAGAGTGTAACGGATCATATATTGAGCATTAAGAGGCACTGACCTGAGGACTGTAGATTGCTAGTTCTTGTCATGGTGACCAATGAAGAAGCTCTCATGAGGGCTGCAGGTTACTACTGAAAACTCTTCACAGGTTAAATAAACTGCTTCAGCAACTTTTAAGCAGCCTATCGGCTCATTTTTTCCCTTTTCGTAAACGTACTCAAATTAAAAGTCTCTCCTGCAGTATCTGAGAGACGGCAGATATTTTCAGAGGCTTAACCTCGTGGTGTCCTTCCTATGACGCCATTATACACGGTAAATGAAACCTGGCATCAAGTGAACTAACGCAGCACAAAGCAGGCCAGCGAAACACCACAGACTGCCTTCCAGGAGTCAGCGTCGAAAACTCTTATCATAAGAACTTAGGTCATTTAAAAGGACAGAAGAGACAAACAAGGACAAAAGAGAGTGTGCTTACTGAGTGGGCTGTACAGGCCAAGAGTGGACTGTACTCGTTGGGAGGTTGGGGATGAGCTGACATAACCCATGTTGCGGTGATAGTCCATCAGCTGCTCTGAGCGTTTCATTCCAACTGTTGGCTTTACAGCTTGAGCCTTTTAAATAAAGCCTTCATTTAAAGACAATTTAAAGGCCAATGTTAGGTAGATAACAATAGTTTTTGAAAAGGCAAAACAATTTCTAGAACCTGAAATTCACAAAATAAAGCAGAAAAGACTTACAGTCACTGGACATTCATTCAGAAATGTACTTTGAGGAAAATCTTAGGGTTTTCACCTGTCCTTTAGCTCACCAAAACCACTATGATTTTAACAACCGATTGTAGGCGCGGCTCTCTTGCTCGTCAGGCTGCAATCTTAGAAAAGGTGTTATAAGCTGAAGTACATTAAGCCTGATTTTCTCATAGGAATGGCGTAATGGGAGGAATAACGCTAAGGGCCCAGTATTCAACCCTAGAAATGGCTATGATCACATCTAAGCTACTATAAGTTCTATATATACTTAGAACGGAACCGACATACATACACTTAAGGGGATGAGATAACCTTATCTTTTTAAAGCAAGGAAGGGGAAACTGTAAGTAACCTCACTGAGCCCTTCTCCTTCTGTTAAGATTATTCTTGCACTGTTTCTTAGAAACAGAATTCACACTATGTCCAAATGAGTATATAGAGAGGTGGTTTAACAAGAATAGTTCAAAATTTATGAATTAAAAACTTTGTCCCCTATTGAAATAAAGAGTTCTAATGTAACTGGGTTTCTATGTTGCAAGTGCGCCCTCTACTGGAGAGGGCTGTGCCCTTCACCTTTTCTGCACAGCACTCCTTTGTGTGGAGTCCAGTAGCCTCTGGATTGCTAGCCAAGGAGCTGATGTCTGCTTTGGAGATGTCTCTTCACTTGATTTATTTTAGATATTTTACATACCATTAAATATCTTATAACCGTTATTCATCATTATCCCTGGAGTAGAAAATGGAAATCCACTCCAGTATTTTTGCCCGGAAAATTCTGTGGAAAGAGGAGCCTGGCAGGCAAGAGTCCACGGGGTCACAAAGAATGGACCTGACTGAGCGTGAGCGTGTGTGTGGCTGGGAGGGGACTGGAACAGTACCACTTCAGTCATCCTGCCTGTGAGCCATGTGAACTGGTCTCTATCACTGGGGACACAGCAAATGAAGATTCTAAATCATGAATACTACAAAGTAATAGACTGTGGTCTCCACTACAGTGGACAAACAAGTGCTGTGTGTGTGCCCACGTGCACCCATGCATGTGTGTTTTGACTACAAATAGTCCAGCAAACAGGTTAAAAAGTGTAGGGGCTTCCCTGGTGGTCCAGTGGTTAAGACTCTGGCTCCCAATGCAAGGGGCCTGGGTTCAATCCCTAGATCCCACATGCCGCAACTAAGAGTTCACATGCTGCAACTATGACCCAGTTCAGCCACATACATAAGTAAAATAAAAAATATTAAAAAAAAAAAGTGTATCATCTCACACTAAAGAATTATTAGAGCCAATATGGCTCTATATAAGGATTTGGTAGGTAGCTGGTTATACAATGAATACACAAAAGTTGATAGTTTACAAAAATAACCAACTAGCAAACATAATGAAAAATTTCATGGCAATACTTAGAACGGAACCGACATACATACACTTAAGGGGATGAGATAACCTTATCTTTTTAAAGCAAGGAAGGGGAAACTGTAAGTAACCTCACTGAGCCCTTCTCCTTCTGTTAAGATTATTCTTGCACTGTTTCTTAGAAACAGAATTCACACTATGTCCAAATGAGTATATAGAGAGGTGGTTTAACAAGAATAGTTCAAAATTTATGAATTAAAAACTTTGTCCCCTATTGAAATAAAGAGTTCTAATGTAACTGGGTTTCTATGTTGCAAGTGCGCCCTCTACTGGAGAGGGCTGTGCCCTTCACCTTTTCTGCACAGCACTCCTTTGTGTGGAGTCCAGTAGCCTCTGGATTGCTAGCCAAGGAGCTGATGTCTGCTTTGGAGATGTCTCTTCACTTGATTTATTTTAGATATTTTACATACCATTAAATATCTTATAACCGTTATTCATCATTATCCCTGGAGTAGAAAATGGAAATCCACTCCAGTATTTTTGCCCGGAAAATTCTGTGGAAAGAGGAGCCTGGCAGGCAAGAGTCCACGGGGTCACAAAGAATGGACCTGACTGAGCGTGAGCGTGTGTGGGCTGGGAGGGACTGGAACAGTACCACTTCAGTCATCCTGCCTGTGAGCCATGTGAACTGGTCTCTATCACTGGGGACACAGCAAATGAAGATTCTAAATCATGAATACTACAAAGTAATAGACTGTGGTCTCCACTACAGTGGACAAACAAGTGCTGTGTGTGTGCCCACGTGCACCCATGCATGTGTGTTTTGACTACAAATAGTCCAGCAAACAGGTTAAAAAGTGTAGGGGCTTCCCTGGTGGTCCAGTGGTTAAGACTCTGGCTCCCAATGCAAGGGGCCTGGGTTCAATCCCTAGATCCCACATGCCGCAACTAAGAGTTCACATGCTGCAACTATGACCCAGTTCAGCCACATACATAAGTAAAATAAAAAATATTAAAAAAAAAAAGTGTATCATCTCACACTAAAGAATTATTAGAGCCAATATGGCTCTATATAAGGATTTGGTAGGTAGCTGGTTATACAATGAATACACAAAAGTTGATAGTTTACAAAAATAACCAACTAGCAAACATAATGAAAAATTTCATGGCAATAGCATAAAAAAATATTTTTAAAGAAAACTACAAAACCTTACTAAGGTAGAGTATAAAAAGGCTCAGTAAATGTAAGGACATACCATTTTTCTAGATAGGAAGGGAGTAGTTAAAAGAGTATGGGGGCTTTCCTGGTGGTCCAGTGGGTAAAGAGTTCGCCTTGCACTGCATGAGGCACTGGTTCGATCCCTGGCACGGGAAGATCCCACGTGCCGCAGCAGGCTGGGCCAGTGTATCCAATTACGAGCCAGCGCTCTGGAGCACAGGCACCCAGAGCCAGTGCTCTGCTACAGGAGAGGCTACTGCAATGGGAGGCCCACACGGGCCAAAGAACAAAAAAAGATGGCTGAAAATAAATGGATGAAAGACCAATAAAAGTGGCCAAAAATTTAAAAAAAAAAAAAAAAAGTACCATTCTGCCACTAAAATTTGAAATTTTATAAAGAAAATATAAATCAGCTATTATGAAGAATAAATGCAAAGGAATAGCTGAGAAAAAACTGTTTAAATGTATAGAATTAATTTTATTTTGGTTTAAAAGATGAAGTGCTAAGCATCAATCTGGAAGATTACTTTTCCTTATAATAACATAATAATTTTTTATAACAAATTATGTTTACTTCACTGTTTAGCTTTAAGCTACTTTCCTACTTCTTGTAAACTAAGCTTTTGATCCAGAACTTCACTGTCCAAGACCACAAACTACATACAGCTACAGGAGATTTAAAATGTGGCTAGTTCAAATTGAGATATGCTCTAAGTATAAAATATAGAACAGACTTCAGAGACTTAGTATCAAAAAAGTAAATATCTCTCATTAATTTATACTGATTACATGTTAAAACGTAGTATTTTGATTTAGTCAATTAAATAAAATATTACAGCAGAGTAATTTCACCTGTTTCTTTGACCTTTCTAGTGTGATTTCTAGGAAAGTTTAAGTTATACATGTGGTTCACACTATGTTCTACTGTTCTTGAATACAACAGATAAGATCCTACTGTGAAATGGAGAATAATATTGCTCACATATACAAATTACTAAGTATACAAAGTATAAAGTATAAAATAGTGATAATTTCCCACTATCATTGGGGATTCCTTTGTAGCTCAGCTAGTAAAGTATCCACCTGCCATGCTGGAGACCTGGATTTGATCCCTGGGTTGAGAAGATCTCCTGGAGAAGGGAAAGACTACCCACTCCAGTATTTTTGCCTGGAGAATTCCACGGCTCGTCCATGGGTCACAAAGAATCAGACATGACTGAACAACTTTCACTTAAACTATTATTAAAAGAGCTGAGATGTACAATTGATATGGAGAATAATAAACGCTGTAAACAGAAGCTGCTTAACTGTTTCATCCTGTTCATATCTATAATAGCCAGTAGACATTAACGGTTTCAACTTTTCAAAAGTATATCCAAGTTTGTCAAAAAGATAAACACAAAATTACTATACAACCCAGCAGGTCCACTCTTAGGTTTTGCACCTAAAGGAACTGAAAGCTGGGACCTGAACAGATACTTGTAGTCAATGTTCAGGGCAGCATTAGTCACAAACACCAAAATGTGGAAGCAGCCCAAGTGTCCCTCATCAGGTGAGCAGGGAATCAAAATGTGGTACATATACATAAACATACACACGTACATGGACTATTATTCAGCCACAAAAGGGAATGGAGTTCTGACGCAGGCTACAACATGGATGAACCTCACAAACATGGAGTGAAGTGAGCCAGAGACAAAAACAAATATTCTATCATTCCACTTACATGACATGTCTAGAATAGTCCCCAAGCCCCTACATACAGCTACAGGAGATTTAAAATGTGGCTAGTTCAAATTGAGATATGCTCTAAGTATAAAATATAGAACAGACTTCAGAGACTTAGTATCAAAAAAGTAAATATCTCTCATTAATTTATACTGATTACATGTTAAAACGTAGTATTTTGATTTAGTCAATTAAATAAAATATTACAGCAGAGTAATTTCACCTGTTTCTTTGACCTTTCTAGTGTGATTTCTAGGAAAGTTTAAGTTATACATGTGGTTCACACTATGTTCTACTGTTCTTGAATACAACAGATAAGATCCTACTGTGAAATGGAGAATAATATTGCTCACATATACAAATTACTAAGTATACAAAGTATAAAGTATAAAATAGTGATAATTTCCCACTATCATTGGGGATTCCTTTGTAGCTCAGCTAGTAAAGTATCCACCTGCCATGCTGGAGACCTGGATTTGATCCCTGGGTTGAGAAGATCTCCTGGAGAAGGGAAAGACTACCCACTCCAGTATTTTTGCCTGGAGAATTCCACGGCTCGTCCATGGGTCACAAAGAATCAGACATGACTGAACAACTTTCACTTAAACTATTATTAAAAGAGCTGAGATGTACAATTGATATGGAGAATAATAAACGCTGTAAACAGAAGCTGCTTAACTGTTTCATCCTGTTCATATCTATAATAGCCAGTAGACATTAACGGTTTCAACTTTTCAAAAGTATATCCAAGTTTGTCAAAAAGATAAACACAAAATTACTATACAACCCAGCAGGTCCACTCTTAGGTTTTGCACCTAAAGGAACTGAAAGCTGGGACCTGAACAGATACTTGTAGTCAATGTTCAGGGCAGCATTAGTCACAAACACCAAAATGTGGAAGCAGCCCAAGTGTCCCTCATCAGGTGAGCAGGGAATCAAAATGTGGTACATATACATAAACATACACACGTACATGGACTATTATTCAGCCACAAAAGGGAATGGAGTTCTGACGCAGGCTACAACATGGATGAACCTCACAAACATGGAGTGAAGTGAGCCAGAGACAAAAAAACAAATATTCTATCATTCCACTTACATGACATGTCTAGAATAGACAAATCCATAGAGACAGAAGGTGAATGAGAGGTTATCAAGGGCTGCGGGGAAGGGAGAACAGAGTGCTATTGTTTGGCACATCACTTCTGTACCGAGTGATCCAAAAGTTTTGGAAATGAGTAACAGCGATGGTTGCACAACACTGTGTATGTAATTAATGTCACTGAACCAATCACTTAAAGAGTTAAAACAGCAGACTTCCCTGGCGGCACAATGGATAAGAATCTGCCTGCCAATGCAGGCGACACAGTTCAATCTCTGGTCCAGGATTCCACATGCTGCGGAGTAACTGAGTTTGTGCGCCACAACTATTGAAGCCTGCATGCTCTAGGGACCATGAGCCACAACCAATGAACCCCTGTGCTGCAGCTACTAAAGCCCATGTGCCCTGGGGCCTGTGCTCTGCAACAAGAGAAGCCACTGCCATGAGAAGTCCAAGCACCACAACCAGAGAACAGCCCCTGCCCCCCCAACCAGAGAAAGCCTGTGTGCAGCAACAAAGATCCAACACAGCTGAAAACAAATTAAAAATCAATACAGCAGTATGTACATATCATAATACTAATGAAGATGCTAAAAAATTAAAAAACAGTTAAAATGGCAAATTTTATGTTTCATACATTTTACCGTAACTTAAAAAAATGAATCATGTAATATATCAGAACCCATTAAACTGTATACTTTAAATGGGTATGGTATATAAATTATACCTCAAAAAATGTTAAAAAAGAAAAAAAGTAACTCCAAAGCTAAGCAATCCAGATATGATTCTGCCACCTGCTCTAGCTGCTTAACTTTGAGGAGGTCCCTGCACCCCACTCAGAGTCTCATTTTCTCCTCTTCTCTCCAAGACAGCAGTAACTATGTTATCAGGTTGTTATGAGGAGTACATGGCCTAAAATTTGTATTAAGAAAACAGTGTATAATAAAAAAAAATAAAAAAAAGAAAACAGTGTGGACTATGTAACTGCTCATCAAATAAACAAAATAGACCATGGGCCACACGGGAGAGCAAAAATAGGTAAAACATGATGTTCATGACACACTCTAATTCCAAATTTCCATAAATCATGAATGAATCCTAAAATTGCTGCAGTGACGTGTACAAAGTTACCATGTAGCACATGACCTGCCAACCTCATTTCAACTTGTTCTGTTGTAATCTACTCCCTGCCATAGTCATGGAAACTCTGCTGACAGAAGTAATCAGGGGGGGGGTGCTATTGTTTGGCACATCACTTCTGTACCGAGTGATCCAAAAGTTTTGGAAATGAGTAACAGCGATGGTTGCACAACACTGTGTATGTAATTAATGTCACTGAACCAATCACTTAAAGAGTTAAAACAGCAGACTTCCCTGGCGGCACAATGGATAAGAATCTGCCTGCCAATGCAGGCGACACAGTTCAATCTCTGGTCCAGGATTCCACATGCTGCGGAGTAACTGAGTTTGTGCGCCACAACTATTGAAGCCTGCATGCTCTAGGGACCATGAGCCACAACCAATGAACCCCTGTGCTGCAGCTACTAAAGCCCATGTGCCCTGGGGCCTGTGCTCTGCAACAAGAGAAGCCACTGCCATGAGAAGTCCAAGCACCACAACCAGAGAACAGCCCCTGCCCCCACAACCAGAGAAAGCCTGTGTGCAGCAACAAAGATCCAACACAGCTGAAAACAAATTAAAAATCAATACAGCAGTATGTACATATCATAATACTAATGAAGATGCTAAAAAATTAAAAAACAGTTAAAATGGCAAATTTTATGTTTCATACATTTTACCGTAACTTAAAAAAATGAATCATGTAATATATCAGAACCCATTAAACTGTATACTTTAAATGGGTATGGTATATAAATTATACCTCAAAAAATGTTAAAAAAGAAAAAAAGTAACTCCAAAGCTAAGCAATCCAGATATGATTCTGCCACCTGCTCTAGCTGCTTAACTTTGAGGAGGTCCCTGCACCCCACTCAGAGTCTCATTTTCTCCTCTTCTCTCCAAGACAGCAGTAACTATGTTATCAGGTTGTTATGAGGAGTACATGGCCTAAAATTTGTATTAAGAAAACAGTGTATAATAAAAAAAAATAAAAAAAAGAAAACAGTGTGGACTATGTAACTGCTCATCAAATAAACAAAATAGACCATGGGCCACACGGGAGAGCAAAAATAGGTAAAACATGATGTTCATGACACACTCTAATTCCAAATTTCCATAAATCATGAATGAATCCTAAAATTGCTGCAGTGACGTGTACAAAGTTACCATGTAGCACATGACCTGCCAACCTCATTTCAACTTGTTCTGTTGTAATCTACTCCCTGCCATAGTCATGGAAACTCTGCTGACCAACATCTTAACTATTTTTTGTAAATATACCACTCCAGCTCCCCAACTCTTGGTGTCAGTGATAGTAATAAAGACATTTATAAGAGTTACTCTTGCATTCAGATTAAACAGAACTGTACTGATGATGAAACATAATAAGGGTGAATCTGTGGAACTATTCTAGTAATTTTAATGCCAGCTTTATCAATTACTTTAGCTCTGAATGTATGTGCTCATTAAGGGTCTAATTTTAGTTTAAGATGCAACCTGGGTTCAAAATCTTGGCTAAGCCACTTGCTTATCAGTTTCTCGTCTGTGGGTTAATTACTTCACCCTTTGGTGTCTCAGTTATTCTACCTGTAAGATGTGGATAAAAATAAAGTATGGGCTTCCCTGGTGGTCCAGTGGGTAAGGACACCGCCTTGCATGGCAAGGGGCGCCGGTTCAATCCCTGCCTGGCCTGGGAAGTTACCACGTGCCGCAGAGCGGCTGGACCCATGTGTCCAATCACCAAGCCGGAGCTCTGGAACACATGCGCCCAGAGCCGGTGCTCTGCAATAACAGAGACCACGGCGATGGGAGGCCCACACGGGCAAAAGAACAAAGATGGATGGAACTGAATACATAAAAGACCAATAGAAGTGGCCCACCCACCCCCTCCCTCCCCAACCTGCTCCCCGCACCCCCCACCAAAAAGAAAAAAAAAAAAAAAAGTATGTCCCTGAGAGAATTACTGTCAGGATTCAATAAGTTAATATTTAGAAGATGTTTGGAACAATGTCCAGCATTAAAGAGTGCTATAAATATCAGCGATAATTATAAATTGCATTTTATAAAGAAAATGATAAGCTATGAATGGTGGTTTTTAATGTGAAGGCTTTCAACAGCTTCCGTATACATATTTCTTAGGACATCAAAGGGTTATTTCTGGATGATTTTTAAAAATCAATGCCTTTCATGTAAGTGAAATAAAAGTTTTACAAATGGAAAAAAGAAATCAATGCCTTTCATACATTTAGCAACAGGGCACCAAATTTGACCTAAGTGTTGTGTATTATTTAAAATAAATGATATATAAATTACTCTAGCTTTTGAGGATAAAATGAAGTGCAACAGATTTAGCTAGTGACTGACTACTCCACAGAAGATGTATGTATCTAACCCTTGGACACCATATCCTGTATTGCTATAGTAATTTAAACAGGTCTAGTCAAATAAATAGAGCTTGAAGTATTTTCATTTAATATTCCCTTAAAATGGAGTTTCCTGGATAAAAACACACATATTGTTACCTTCCAGGCACACGGCTGATACTGTATTTCAAGCTGTACCTATCTACCCCTACTTTTTATATAATTATGTCCACAAATTTGGCAATACTGGGTTTTCTGAAAGATGGGCTTACAAATCAGCACAAATGCACTTACTTTGATGACTAGACAGTTTCGGTCACTTACCAAATTTTCTCTTTCAATCCTTCGCTGTTCCCTCTGTCTGTTGAGCGCACTATGATACAGCTTAGGGGGAGGACCAGTCGATCTTTTCGGAATCATACTCTTGCTTCCTGGTTTCTCCGCCTGTCTTGACAGTTCTTTCAAAAGCCTCTGATTTTCCCGATCAATCTGTCTCACTTCTTCTCTTGTGAAAGAGTAGTTTTTCCTAGGTGCTACTGGAGGCTGATCGAAGTGATGCCTTTGTGGTCCCTTTTTATCTAATTGCAGAAAAGCTATAGAAGTGAACAACAACAAAAAAAACTGAACAAAAAAAGGAAAAATGGCTAAACAAACAGCAATATGATGGTATAATGGTATATGCTCTAACTTCTACGAATGGAAACTACATTAATTCAGGAAAAGGAATATATGAAATAATGTCAATGCCATCCAGATTACAATTGGCTTGAGAAATCTTCAGAGGCAGTTTAAGAGGTTTATGCTCACTGGGTTCTTTGGGAATAAATGCTATACACAAAATCATGAAAATAAGTAATCAGAAATGTCCACATCACTGGCTGTACACCGCAGGTGTAATTTATGGAAAATGCCTTTGTCGTGTTCACTGCCTGTTCTCCTAAAGGAAGCTGAAAAGTTAGAAGCCTCTGGTGGATTGCACTAACACAACAGTCAGTTGAGACAGTTTTTGTTAGTCGGAGGGGCTTCCCAAGTGGCCCACAAGAGTCCATCTGCCGAGCAGGAGATGCGGGTTCCGTCATTGGGCTGGGAGGGCCCCTAGTGGAGGACACAGCGGCCCACTCCAGTATTCTTGTCCAGGAAATCGCATGGACAGAGGAGCCTGGCGGGATAAAGTCCATGCAGTCTCAGAGTCAGACGTAACTGGGCACACACACACACACTTCAAAAAATAAAATGTTCTCAGCAATGCAAACCATGGCCAGAAAATGGCAAAAATAAACCCAGAATATTCTGAAACTTTCAACTTTACCTGAAAACATTTTACTACACAATATTTATGGTCTTAATACTGGCATTATAACAAACACTTCTACTGAAAAAGTCAAACTTTTATTCTTGACCATAAGTCAAATGAATACATTACATAAAAGGAGTTCTTAACCAAAAATAATATTTTGACACTATGATTATCAAATGAAAAATTTATCAACATTTTAGATTTTTAAAATTTAATATTATTAGAACAATTTTCAGTAAGTCACAATTATTACTAAACAGTTATCAGAAGTTTCTAAAAATATTAAGCTTTCCAGATGCTTCATCTTAAGTCTGTGCTAAAAATGAATGCATTATATCAGATGAACAGTATGGTACATTTGTTTAAACAATAACTTTTAAAAATGATCATTATTTGTTTTTAATTATTTATTTGGATGCATTGGGTCTTAACTGAAGTTTACTGGATCTAGTTCCCTCTCTAGGGATCGAACTGTGGCCCCCCGCACTAGAAGCATGGAGTCTTAGTCTCTGGAAGTCCTCCATTATTTGTTTTCATTATATCAGGCTGCCTTTATGTTCATGGGGTTCTCACAGCAAGAATACTGGAATGGTTTCCCATTCCTTCCTCATTGGAAAAACCCTGATGCTGGGAAAGACTGCAGGGAAAAGGGGGCGGCAGAGGATGAGATGGTTAGACGGCATCACCAATTTTTGGACAGGAGTTAGAGGGAACTCTGGGAGACAGTGAAAGACAGTGAAGCCGGATTTGCTGCAGTTCATTAGGTCACAAAGAGTCAGACACAAGTTAGTGACTGAACAACCACAATCTTTATGTACTCTCTTTGACTTGCTTAGTATTTTATGCTGTCAAAAGCACGGTGCCATAAGGGAAAGAGGCATTTTTTAATCCCATTTAACACAACAGTCAGTTGAGACAGTTTTTGTTAGTCGGAGGGGCTTCCCAAGTGGCCCACAAGAGTCCATCTGCCGAGCAGGAGATGCGGGTTCCGTCATTGGGCTGGGAGGGCCCCTAGTGGAGGACACAGCGGCCCACTCCAGTATTCTTGTCCAGGAAATCGCATGGACAGAGGAGCCTGGCGGGATAAAGTCCATGCAGTCTCAGAGTCAGACGTAACTGGGCACACACACACACACTTCAAAAAATAAAATGTTCTCAGCAATGCAAACCATGGCCAGAAAATGGCAAAAATAAACCCAGAATATTCTGAAACTTTCAACTTTACCTGAAAACATTTTACTACACAATATTTATGGTCTTAATACTGGCATTATAACAAACACTTCTACTGAAAAAGTCAAACTTTTATTCTTGACCATAAGTCAAATGAATACATTACATAAAAGGAGTTCTTAACCAAAAATAATATTTTGACACTATGATTATCAAATGAAAAATTTATCAACATTTTAGATTTTTAAAATTTAATATTATTAGAACAATTTTCAGTAAGTCACAATTATTACTAAACAGTTATCAGAAGTTTCTAAAAATATTAAGCTTTCCAGATGCTTCATCTTAAGTCTGTGCTAAAAATGAATGCATTATATCAGATGAACAGTATGGTACATTTGTTTAAACAATAACTTTTAAAAATGATCATTATTTGTTTTTAATTATTTATTTGGATGCATTGGGTCTTAACTGAAGTTTACTGGATCTAGTTCCCTCTCTAGGGATCGAACTGTGGCCCCCCGCACTAGAAGCATGGAGTCTTAGTCTCTGGAAGTCCTCCATTATTTGTTTTCATTATATCAGGCTGCCTTTATGTTCATGGGGTTCTCACAGCAAGAATACTGGAATGGTTTCCCATTCCTTCCTCATTGGAAAAACCCTGATGCTGGGAAAGACTGCAGGGAAAAGGGGGCGGCAGAGGATGAGATGGTTAGACGGCATCACCAATTTTTGGACAGGAGTTAGAGGGAACTCTGGGAGACAGTGAAAGACAGTGAAGCCGGATTTGCTGCAGTTCATTAGGTCACAAAGAGTCAGACACAAGTTAGTGACTGAACAACCACAATCTTTATGTACTCTCTTTGACTTGCTTAGTATTTTATGCTGTCAAAAGCACGGTGCCATAAGGGAAAGAGGCATTTTTTAATCCCATTTAAAAATGTGACAGGGGCAGAAAAGTTAAATCCTCTGAGCAAGATCACAAAACTGCAAATCTACCTCCTAACACTTAAACCAAAGACTACCAAAGATCACAGAAACTTCTTTAAAAATGATTAACAGTGGCTTCCTTTCTGATAGGAAAAAGAAGGAAATTAATGGTTGGTAATTTGTTGAAAACAGCACCAAATTCCTGAACAGGAACACATTTTTAAAAGTTATTGTTAAACAAATGTACCATACTGTTCATCTGATATAATGCATTCATTTTTAGCACAGACTTAAGATGAAGCATCTGTGTATACACACACACACACACACACACACACACACTGTATATAACTAAATTATCTTGCTTCCACGCAGTATTCGTTTTGTAGAATAAGGTTTCTAGACTAACTTAGCTTTTAAAATTAAATTCTAGAGGGTATTAAAAGTAAGCTGTTCTCCTAATGTCATTTTTAAAAGGTTTTAAAAGTAAAATAAGGCAATAGCTAAAAAAAATAAAGAATTTCAATCTAATTAATTAAAAAAGCACCATCTAACCCTCTTTGATGGGAAATGTATATTTTGGGTGCTTATATACTGATGCCGGGTAGCACAAGCACATTTTTCTAAAATGGCTACTATATGCCTTAGTATGAGGCAACCTCCAATATATTATCCATTGTCTTTCCAATTTAGATCTAAAAAACGTTAACGTGAATAAACTTTCAGAGATACAAACATATTAATATAAATATGTACATATTTAAATCACACATTTAAGAAATACTACTTTTCCAAATTTTCTTTAATGATACAATTTTGCTCAAACTCTACAGTATGTAAATATGTCCTATGCACTCTAACCCTGATGCTGGGAAAGACTGCAGGGAAAAGGGGGCGGCAGAGGATGAGATGGTTAGACGGCATCACCAATTTTTGGACAGGAGTTAGAGGGAACTCTGGGAGACAGTGAAAGACAGTGAAGCCGGATTTGCTGCAGTTCATTAGGTCACAAAGAGTCAGACACAAGTTAGTGACTGAACAACCACAATCTTTATGTACTCTCTTTGACTTGCTTAGTATTTTATGCTGTCAAAAGCACGGTGCCATAAGGGAAAGAGGCATTTTTTAATCCCATTTAAAAATGTGACAGGGGCAGAAAAGTTAAATCCTCTGAGCAAGATCACAAAACTGCAAATCTACCTCCTAACACTTAAACCAAAGACTACCAAAGATCACAGAAACTTCTTTAAAAATGATTAACAGTGGCTTCCTTTCTGATAGGAAAAAGAAGGAAATTAATGGTTGGTAATTTGTTGAAAACAGCACCAAATTCCTGAACAGGAACACTTTTTTAAAAGTTATTGTTAAACAAATGTACCATACTGTTCATCTGATATAATGCATTCATTTTTAGCACAGACTTAAGATGAAGCATCTGTGTATACACACACACACACACACACACACACACACTGTATATAACTAAATTATCTTGCTTCCACGCAGTATTCGTTTTGTAGAATAAGGTTTCTAGACTAACTTAGCTTTTAAAATTAAATTCTAGAGGGTATTAAAAGTAAGCTGTTCTCCTAATGTCATTTTTAAAAGGTTTTAAAAGTAAAATAAGGCAATAGCTAAAAAAAATAAAGAATTTCAATCTAATTAATTAAAAAAGCACCATCTAACCCTCTTTGATGGGAAATGTATATTTTGGGTGCTTATATACTGATGCCGGGTAGCACAAGCACATTTTTCTAAAATGGCTACTATATGCCTTAGTATGAGGCAACCTCCAATATATTATCCATTGTCTTTCCAATTTAGAACTAAAAAACGTTAACGTGAATAAACTTTCAGAGATACAAACATATTAATATAAATATGTACATATTTAAATCACACATTTAAGAAATACTACTTTTCCCTAATTTTCTTTAATGATACAATTTTGCTCAAACTCTACAGTATGTAAATATGTCCATCATCACTAGAGCCACTTCTTAACCCATCTAACACCATTTACTGGAAGTTCCAACTTGAAGTGAAAGAAGTAAAGGTTGCTCAGTCGTGTCCGACTCTTTGCAGCCCTATGGATCAAGCTCTTCTGCCCATGGGATTCCCCAGGCAAGAATACTGGAGTAGGTTTCAACATGGCAAGGGAATGTTCCCAACCTAGGGATCAAAATAGCATCTCTTGTGTCTCCTGCACTGGCAGGCAGATTCTTTACCACTAGTCCCACCTGGGAAGCTCAGCTAACTTCACACCTGAACTGCAATAGAGCTAGCTGTTAAAAATTAAATGTGCAGGGGCTTCCCTGGTAACTCAGTAGTAAAGAGATCACCTGCCAATGCAGAAGACACAGGTTTGATCCCTAATCCCAGAAGATTCCACATGCTGCAGAACAACTAAGCCCATGAGTCGCAACTATTGAGCCCATGTGCCGCGACTACTGAAGCCCATGTGCCCGAGAGCCCAAGTTTCACAACAATAGCAGTGACCACAACAACAGAAGTGACCACAACAAGAAGTCTGCTCACCTTAACCAGAGTAGCCCCTACTCCCTGCAACTACAGAAGAGCCTGCAGCAGAAGTGAAAACCCAGATAGCCATAAATAAATAAACAAATGAATAAAAATACTTAAAAAATAAAGCTCTAAAAAAAATTTAATGTGTAATGCTATTACTGGAAAATTTACCCCAAGCCATGTTACGTCTTTATTCACATATTAGTTTTTCTTGAAAAAAATCTACCCTGTAGGCATATTCTTGTTTGTTATTTTAAAGAGCAATGATATCTGCTTTTTCAAATGTTTTAAAGGTTTAAAAAAAATCCAACTCTTGAGACTGAGAGGTGACGATTCAAGTAATAATAACCAAATTTACTAAGCTTCTTTGTCTTATTTATGAACATCTTGTCAGATGAGAACTTCTGTGACATTCTTCTGGTCTCCTTCCTTTGCATCTGAGAAGGTCTGTCACTGTGTGGACCAACACAATACAGCCCAAGGCTGGGCAAAAATAAAGACAGATGCAGGCTACCCACTCCCCGTTGTTTCTACAATCCTTGTGCTTAGGGCCCTGGGCTGCACTGTGTCTGACTGCCCTGAGGCTGAGCTGAGGCTGTGGGGCTGACTACCCTGTGAGGACATCAAACCTGACATGCAGGGCTGTGTGCTGCGTGGGCACTGCAACCCTAACCCTTGGGTCATCCTAGGCTGCTGCTTTACACATCTAAGTTTTGTGCTCTGTTTTCAGAGCAATCATAACTACCACAAAACAGAGTCCTGGGAGCTGGGTACCACTGTAACAAAAACCTAACATCTGGGGCACAAGCTCTGAGACCAGGTAGTAAGGAGAGCTAGAAAGAGTTGGAGGAGCCTGCTGGTGAAGAGAATGAAGTGGCAGAATTTTAGCAACACTGCTGGCTATGACAACAAAGGAGATGGAAAAAAATACCTACTGCCACTGGTGGATGTTGCTTAGCAGAGCTCCATGCAGCATCCTGAAAGTGTCAATGGTTTATTTTACCATAATAAGAAGACAAGACTGAAAGAGATGAACTGGAAAAAAGGAGTAAGTGAGTCTTCAAGCAAAATTTACAGAAAATATTAAGAGGCATCAGTTGTGGGGTTCAAATTACTACTTCAGCTTCCTAGTCTCTCCTGGCAGAAGACTCTCAAAGTACTCCAGCTAACATGAGGAACCATCCCCAAGGAGCTGCAGCTGCACTTGGACTTGATTTAACTCTGATCTCCAGGTTGAAGGGATCTCTGGGAAGGGGGAACATAGTTTTGCATCTGAGAGGAATGTAAATGCAGGGATGGGCAGAGGTTGGACTGAAGAAGTTCTGAAGAGAGTCTGTGTTATCTGACACTCCTCCCACTAAGAAGGAGGGTCTATGCCCCTCCTCTGAAACTTGGGAAGGTGTACAACCAGTTAAACCAACAGAACATGGAAGGAATGATGCCATGTGGCTTCCAATGCTAGGTCATAAAAGGTGGTCAGGTTTGTGCCTGGAACTCTGTCCTTGGGGCCCTGAACCTGCTGCACCGAGGCTGTGGTACATAAAGAAGCCAGACCAAGGTGAGAGGCCACTCGCCAGCCCTCTGTGCAGCAGTGCTGGTCTCCAAGTCACCCCCAGCCCCGCTGTGTGAGTACACCGGTGAGCACACTGTGAGTGGGTACACAGTGCACCCAGACGATTCCAGGCCCCAGCTGTCAAGTCACCCCCGCCTGTGAGCCTCTCTCTATACCCTACATTGTTATGTAGCAATAGAAACCGGTGTTTCATCACTTAAAAAAAAATATTACATAACAGACAAACAAAACAACCATGGGCCAAATGCAGTCCATAAGTGGATAGTCATTTTTTTTTTTTTTTTTTTTTGGTCTAACTGATCTACCAATCTTCACAGCAAGCATGGCTTTCTCAGTTTCATCATCCACCCTGTTTTGCCTTTATCATACACTTCAAACCAATGGCTGTTAAACCTCTTCAGTGTATCTGGTCAGTCTGCTGATGTAAAATACTCTTCTTTGTCCCTTTCAGTGGTTTTCACATCTCAAATTCTACTTTGTATACTAATAAGACTGCTATTTCTGTTTTCTCCTTGCTACCTGCCTGGCATATCTTTTTCAAGACTACTTTCATTCTTCCTATACTGTTGATGTTTTAAATATCTTTGCAGGTTGGATTTTATCCAAAAATTTAACCCCCTCTGATAATATCTTCTGAGAAGTTAAAACCATTTACTTATATTATTTGATTTCTTTTCACAGTTTTATTTCTTTAAAAACAATGCTTTTTTTTGCTGTTATCTCTTCTTTTTTCCCCATTTTCTCCCCTTTTTGGAAGACTGACTACGCTAATTTTTTTCTCTAATAGACTACAGATCCTATATTCCAGATTCATTCTTCTAGAAGTTCTTAAACATTTTGGTCTCAGGACTCTTTTATCAGCTCTAAAGGCTATTGGGGGCTCCAAAGAATTTTATATGAGTTGCATCTTCTCAATATTTACCATGTTAGAAATTGACAGTAAAAGAATCTGAACATGGAAGGAATGATGCCATGTGGCTTCCAATGCTAGGTCATAAAAGGTGGTCAGGTTTGTGCCTGGAACTCTGTCCTTGGGGCCCTGAACCTGCTGCACCGAGGCTGTGGTACATAAAGAAGCCAGACCAAGGTGAGAGGCCACTCGCCAGCCCTCTGTGCAGCAGTGCTGGTCTCCAAGTCACCCCAGCCCGCTGTGTGAGTACACCGGTGAGCACACTGTGAGTGGGTACACAGTGCACCCAGACGATTCCAGGCCCCAGCTGTCAAGTCACCCCCGCCTGTGAGCCTCTCTCTATACCCTACATTGTTATGTAGCAATAGAAACCGGTGTTTCATCACTTAAAAAAAAATATTACATAACAGACAAACAAAACAACCATGGGCCAAATGCAGTCCATAAGTGGATAGTCTTTTTTTTTTTTTTTTTTGGTCTAACTGATCTACCAATCTTCACAGCAAGCATGGCTTTCTCAGTTTCATCATCCACCCTGTTTTGCCTTTATCATACACTTCAAACCAATGGCTGTTAAACCTCTTCAGTGTATCTGGTCAGTCTGCTGATGTAAAATACTCTTCTTTGTCCCTTTCAGTGGTTTTCACATCTCAAATTCTACTTTGTATACTAATAAGACTGCTATTTCTGTTTTCTCCTTGCTACCTGCCTGGCATATCTTTTTCAAGACTACTTTCATTCTTCCTATACTGTTGATGTTTTAAATATCTTTGCAGGTTGGATTTTATCCAAAAATTTAACCCCCTCTGATAATATCTTCTGAGAAGTTAAAACCATTTACTTATATTATTTGATTTCTTTTCACAGTTTTATTTCTTTAAAAACAATGCTTTTTTTTGCTGTTATCTCTTCTTTTTTCCCCATTTTCTCCCCTTTTTGGAAGACTGACTACGCTAATTTTTTTCTCTAATAGACTACAGATCCTATATTCCAGATTCATTCTTCTAGAAGTTCTTAAACATTTTGGTCTCAGGACTCTTTTATCAGCTCTAAAGGCTATTGGGGGCTCCAAAGAATTTTATATGAGTTGCATCTTCTCAATATTTACCATGTTAGAAATTGACAGTAAAAGAATCTGAAGATATTTGTTAATTTGTCTGAAAATAATAAACCAGTGATATGTAAACATCACATTTTTAATTTAAAAAAAATCAGTGAGAAGAGTAGAAGAGTTGAGCATTTCTGCAAATTTTTTAATGCCTGCCTTAATAGAAGACAGCCAGAGCGGCACAGTCTGGCAGTGTATACACGACATCTCACAGGTCTGTGGCTTAGTGCTATGGGAAAACTGAAAAGAAAAAAGAAAATATCCTTGGATCTGAAAGCCTCACTGGGCAAATGGAGCAGGAATAATAATTTGAGAAACCTAAGGAAACACCTTATGCAATGGACTTAGTAGTATTTAAAACACACTTTACTAGCTACACAGAATCTTTGATGGGTTATTATATTATTGACTCCAATTACAGACGCATCAAGGGGCAAAATGCCACTTTGTTCCTGTGCCTGTAGAAGCCCCGAGCACCACGGGCCGGCAGGTCCTGGGATCAGGCTCCCAACAGGCAGCAGCGGGAAGAAAGCCTGAGCCTATGTGCCTAGAGCCTGTGTTCCCTTCAGCTCAGCTTTCAAATCAAAAGAGGAAACGACTGGAACGTAGGAGGGGGCACAGACGTATTCATGCATTTCAGATGGCAAACCTAAGATTAACGGGTAACTGTTACAAAATCAAATTTCAGCAAAACATATGACACACACTTACTGGCCATTAGAGCTGTGGACAGAAGTGTCCTGCAGTCCTTCAGGTAACAAATATTGTCTATTATGTGCCAGCACTTGGAGATGTGGGGATTTCAGTGAGGAATGAGGTCCTGCCCTCAGGGTGCTTATACTAATGCCTGGGAGAACACAACAGGCTTTTAGCACAATGAGGCAGGAATGGGTGTGAAACTTCTGCACAGAACTTTCAGAAAGAGCATCCCTGAGGAGGTATAAGCTGAGACATGCAAGCTGAGAGCCAAAACACAAACCAAGTAGTTGCTACAGAGAGAAAGGCCAACCGCAAGTGTGCACGCCCATAAGTCCAGAGGATTTTAAATTTATGAGTTGCATCTTCTCAATATTTACCATGTTAGAAATTGACAGTAAAAGAATCTGAAGATATTTGTTAATTTGTCTGAAAATAATAAACCAGTGATATGTAAACATCACATTTTTAATTTAAAAAAAATCAGTGAGAAGAGTAGAAGAGTTGAGCATTTCTGCAAATTTTTTAATGCCTGCCTTAATAGAAGACAGCCAGAGCGGCACAGTCTAGCAGTGTATACACGACATCTCACAGGTCTGTGGCTTAGTGCTATGGGAAAACTGAAAAGAAAAAAGAAAATATCCTTGGATCTGAAAGCCTCACTGGGCAAATGGAGCAGGAATAATAATTTGAGAAACCTAAGGAAACACCTTATGCAATGGACTTAGTAGTATTTAAAACACACTTTACTAGCTACACAGAATCTTTGATGGGTTATTATATTATTGACTCCAATTACAGACGCATCAAGGGAAAAATGCCACTTTGTTCCTGTGCCTGTAGAAGCCCCGAGCACCACGGGCCGGCAGGTCCTGGGATCAGGCTCCCAACAGGCAGCAGCGGGAAGAAAGCCTGAGCCTATGTGCCTAGAGCCTGTGTTCCCTTCAGCTCAGCTTTCAAATCAAAAGAGGAAACGACTGGAACGTAGGAGGGGGCACAGACGTATTCATGCATTTCAGATGGCAAACCTAAGATTAACGGGTAACTGTTACAAAATCAAATTTCAGCAAAACATATGACACACACTTACTGGCCATTAGAGCTGTGGACAGAAGTGTCCTGCAGTCCTTCAGGTAACAAATATTGTCTATTATGTGCCAGCACTTGGAGATGTGGGGATTTCAGTGAGGAATGAGGTCCTGCCCTCAGGGTGCTTATACTAATGCCTGGGAGAACACAACAGGCTTTTAGCACAATGAGGCAGGAATGGGTGTGAAACTTCTGCACAGAACTTTCAGAAAGAGCATCCCTGAGGAGGTATAAGCTGAGACATGCAAGCTGAGAGCCAAAACACAAACCGAAGTAGTTGCTACAGAGAGAAAGGCCAACCGCAAGTGTGCACGCCCCATAAGTCCAGAGGATTAATATTCTGTGAGCATAAGGAAGTGGTGTGACTGGACCGAACGGTAATCAGAGAGGAGATGGAGGAGCGTACGTGTGATGGTGAGCAATGGTTCCTCAACTTGAACGGCGTATTACACCAGGGCGCCAGGTTCCCCACGGCCGAGCCCAAGCATCAACATTTAATAGTTTGCTTTAGTAATCTGTTTGAATAGTTCTCCAGCTGACGCTCATGTACTTCCTGGGATGAAAAACCACTCATATAAAGTCATTTCAAACAAATGAAGACAGAGAGTCCTATGTAAAACTTAAAAACTTTATCTTCAATAGCCCTAAAACCTAACCTGCAAGCTCAATATTTTTACAGTTTTATATTAACTAGTCAAAGATGAAGTCTGAGGTTGCTTTAATTTCTCCTGGAATATACTGTTCCTTTCAAACTAAATAATGGGTAAAAATAAATTGAGACAGAAATACAGCAGTCAGAATTATCTTGATTCTTAAAATCCCTCTATCTTAAAAGTAACTAAAACTGATCATGGTATTTCTTCAACTTGGTAATTATTTCCTAATAATGTTCTCTAGCCTATAACTTAAAATCTGAATTGTCTCTTACAGTTTACTCTGAGTTCTCTAATTTTCCAGCATTCTTCCTACCTTCCCTTAAACAGGTCAGGCTAAGTATTTTAACCTTGGTGGTGTTGCCTTCCTCAAAGAAAGTGAAATATACCTTACCCCATGTCTCTATCAAATGTGATGTTTTCCCTCTATGAGATGTTCTCCCTTCTCACCTTTATTTTATCTGGTCACCAGGCATTTTGAGTTTCTAAGGCATTAAACAGAATCAGTGTGAAGTAATTTCTAGTCAAGAGTTGATTAGTTTTGAAGTAATATAAATAATGATACTCCAGATATCTTAAATGAAATATTTGCTAAAGTTATGATACTATTGATAATCTCAAACAATAAAACACACTAGAAAAGCCAAGGCAAATTCATAGCATTTTATAATTAAGCTCAATACACTATTAAGTTGAATATTTAAATTCAACGCACAGGACTTCCCTCGTGGTACAGTGGATAAGAGTCCACCTGCCGTATGCCTGCTGCAACTGCTGAAGCCCGTGCCCCCAGAGCCTGTGCTCTGCAACAAGAAAAGTCACTGAAATGAGAAGCCTATGTACCACAACTAGAGAGTAGCTCCTGCTTGCCATAACTAGAGAGAGCCCGTGAAGCAACCAAAAATAAGTTTAAAAAAAAGTTATAAAACAAAGGCCCTATCACCACATGCTGTCATTTAAAAAATAACTAAATTCAAAATACAATGTTTAAAATTACCTTTTAAAAGATGATTCAGGTCCATTGTGTCATGTAAGACTTTCTGTTTACACCTGTGGTCTAAAGTGGAATCCAATCCTGCTGACCTGGAGGTGAGACTGGGCTCATGTTTTTCCTTCCCTTTTTTGGCTGATTTCAAAGATTTTGAATTATTTTTAAAATCCTCAGCGCTTCTGTATACTTCCTGACTCACGTTTTCTTGCCTTTTAACTTTCATTTTTCGGTCACTTGACGCACCCAGTTCAAAAGACTGAACTGGGCTGATGTCCGGGGTCGATAAAGGAGTGACATCCGTCACTGTATCTTCAGATGCCTCGGTGTTGTCACCGGCCTTGAGCTTCATACCTGAAGCATGTGCTCCTGCTGATTTTTCTTCCAGTTTATTCTTCAGTTTGGGTGACAAGCGGGTACCACCAGAGGCCCTGGGTTCTTCAGATAGCCTACGGGGCCTTCCTCACAGAAAGTGAAATATACCTTACCCCATGTCTCTATCAAATGTGATGTTTTCCCTCTATGAGATGTTCTCCCTTCTCACCTTTATTTTATCTGGTCACCAGGCATTTTGAGTTTCTAAGGCATTAAACAGAATCAGTGTGAAGTAATTTCTAGTCAAGAGTTGATTAGTTTTGAAGTAATATAAATAATGATACTCCAGATATCTTAAATGAAATATTTGCTAAAGTTATGATACTATTGATAATCTCAAACAATAAAACACACTAGAAAAGCCAAGGCAAATTCATAGCATTTTATAATTAAGCTCAATACACTATTAAGTTGAATATTTAAATTCAACGCACAGGACTTCCCTCGTGGTACAGTGGATAAGAGTCCACCTGCCGTATGCCTGCTGCAACTGCTGAAGCCCGTGCCCCCAGAGCCTGTGCTCTGCAACAAGAAAAGTCACTGAAATGAGAAGCCTATGTACCACAACTAGAGAGTAGCTCCTGCTTGCCATAACTAGAGAGAGCCCGTGAAGCAACCAAAAATAAGTTTAAAAAAAAGTTATAAAACAAAGGCCCTATCACCACATGCTGTCATTTAAAAAATAACTAAATTCAAAATACAATGTTTAAAATTACCTTTTAAAAGATGATTCAGGTCCATTGTGTCATGTAAGACTTTCTGTTTACACCTGTGGTCTAAAGTGGAATCCAATCCTGCTGACCTGGAGGTGAGACTGGGCTCATGTTTTTCCTTCCCTTTTTTGGCTGATTTCAAAGATTTTGAATTATTTTTAAAATCCTCAGCGCTTCTGTATACTTCCTGACTCACGTTTTCTTGCCTTTTAACTTTCATTTTTCGGTCACTTGACGCACCCAGTTCAAAAGACTGAACTGGGCTGATGTCCGGGGTCGATAAAGGAGTGACATCCGTCACTGTATCTTCAGATGCCTCGGTGTTGTCACCGGCCTTGAGCTTCATACCTGAAGCATGTGCTCCTGCTGATTTTTCTTCCAGTTTATTCTTCAGTTTGGGTGACAAGCGGGTACCACCAGAGGGGCGTTTCTTCGATGACGGAGATGCATCTGATAGGCAGGCATCAGACTCAGTGTCTGAACGGTCTGTGCTGGATTGTGAAGGTGACGAGGATAAAGAGGAAGAGGAGGAAGAGGAACTGCCTCTGGAATACTTTTTACTTAGGCTCTTCTTGAAGTTATTAGATGCTTTAGCTGACCTGCACCTGACATGATGCTTTTTCTCATCGTCACTGCTTTCCTCTCCATCTGTGTAGTAATCGTGCTCACCGTCTTCTATAGTTTGGGGAAGGCTGTTTGGAGTGGGCAAGTGTATTTTAAGTTCTACTGTCGTATCACACAATCTGGATCTTGAAGAAGAGGTCAAGGACAAAGCATTGCTAGCTCCTGTATTCTCATCTTCTACAGGGTGCTCTTCTGGAGGAATTTTCTCATTTCTTTCAGGTCGCTTTTCAGTAAGATCATCTTCCCTTCTTAGCATTCCAAATTTCAAGTTGACATTTTCTGTATCTTTATCAATTTTCTCTTCAGCATCATCGTCTTTCTTGTCAAAAACTGAGCTACCTTCACATTTCTTTGCTTCTTCGAAGTCACTGTCAAAGAAAGAATGGTCCACTTCACCTTCTGATACCTCTTCAAACCGATCCATGATGGCAAAAAATTAAAAAATATATATATGTGTATCTGGAAAGGAGGAAAGTATAACCATCAGACCAAAGAGTAATTTCCAAATTTTTTTCGCAAAAATTTCAAGAGGATTGATAAGACTTTCTGTTTACACCTGTGGTCTAAAGTGGAATCCAATCCTGCTGACCTGGAGGTGAGACTGGGCTCATGTTTTTCCTTCCCTTTTTTGGCTGATTTCAAAGATTTTGAATTATTTTTAAAATCCTCAGCGCTTCTGTATACTTCCTGACTCACGTTTTCTTGCCTTTTAACTTTCATTTTTCGGTCACTTGACGCACCCAGTTCAAAAGACTGAACTGGGCTGATGTCCGGTCGATAAAGGAGTGACATCCGTCACTGTATCTTCAGATGCCTCGGTGTTGTCACCGGCCTTGAGCTTCATACCTGAAGCATGTGCTCCTGCTGATTTTTCTTCCAGTTTATTCTTCAGTTTGGGTGACAAGCGGGTACCACCAGAGGGGCGTTTCTTCGATGACGGAGATGCATCTGATAGGCAGGCATCAGACTCAGTGTCTGAACGGTCTGTGCTGGATTGTGAAGGTGACGAGGATAAAGAGGAAGAGGAGGAAGAGGAACTGCCTCTGGAATACTTTTTACTTAGGCTCTTCTTGAAGTTATTAGATGCTTTAGCTGACCTGCACCTGACATGATGCTTTTTCTCATCGTCACTGCTTTCCTCTCCATCTGTGTAGTAATCGTGCTCACCGTCTTCTATAGTTTGGGGAAGGCTGTTTGGAGTGGGCAAGTGTATTTTAAGTTCTACTGTCGTATCACACAATCTGGATCTTGAAGAAGAGGTCAAGGACAAAGCATTGCTAGCTCCTGTATTCTCATCTTCTACAGGGTGCTCTTCTGGAGGAATTTTCTCATTTCTTTCAGGTCGCTTTTCAGTAAGATCATCTTCCCTTCTTAGCATTCCAAATTTCAAGTTGACATTTTCTGTATCTTTATCAATTTTCTCTTCAGCATCATCGTCTTTCTTGTCAAAAACTGAGCTACCTTCACATTTCTTTGCTTCTTCGAAGTCACTGTCAAAGAAAGAATGGTCCACTTCACCTTCTGATACCTCTTCAAACCGATCCATGATGGCAAAAAAAAATTAAAAAAAATATATATATGTGTATCTGGAAAGGAGGAAAGTAGAACCATCAGACCAAAGAGTAATTTCCAAATTCCTCTCTTTGTTTTTATACAGCAATTGTAAATTTTCAAACTGCAATTTGAGGGACCTCCCTGGTGGCTCAGTGGTAAAGAATCTGCCTGCCAAGGTAGGAGACATGGGTTTGATCTCTGGTCTGGGAAGATTCCACATGCCGTGAAGCAACTAAACTCATGTGCCATGGCTCTGAAACCCTAGAGTTCATGCTCTTCAGTGAGAGAAGCCACTGCGATGAGAGGCCCTCGCACTGCAACTAGATAGTAGCCCCCGCTCACTGCAACAACAAAGACCCAGTACAGCCAATCGATCGATAAAGGAAAAAAAAATAGAAAAACTGCAATTTGAGTAATACAGAGAGAGAAATATGAGCCAAAAAATCCGCCATAAAAACAGTAACCTGGTGAAATGATAATGGGGTGACAGGAGTAATATCAAGTTACACCAATGATCTGAAGTAACAAGAGATCATCAAGGCAAGCAGATCACAAACCTGGGTACAGGGGTGAAAGCCAAGGAAAAGCTGAAATCTATAAATTAAATACAGCTAGAGTTTAGAATAAGAAAGAATAATGTTAAAACTTCTTTAAGTTGAGCTAAGTCGGTCCAAGCATACACCATTCTGGCAGACTGACTGGTTAAAGACTAACATTTCCGGGGGAGGCAGAAGCTTCAGGGAGGTTAGGTATGAAGCCCCGGTTTGGTGGGGTGGCCCAGCAGGCAGGGCTCTATTTGGAGCCTGCAGTTTTCTTTTTAACAACTCCCCTATTTCAATCAAACTCAGCTTAAACAGGAGATGTGATAAAAATTTAAGGCATTAGCAACCATCTCAGCTACCACTCTGAGGTTTTCAATCTGAGTTTCTACCACTCGAATGTCCCGTGTTGCATCCATTTCTTTCAGGTCGCTTTTCAGTAAGATCATCTTCCCTTCTTAGCATTCCAAATTTCAAGTTGACATTTTCTGTATCTTTATCAATTTTCTCTTCAGCATCATCGTCTTTCTTGTCAAAAACTGAGCTACCTTCACATTTCTTTGCTTCTTCGAAGTCACTGTCAAAGAAAGAATGGTCCACTTCACCTTCTGATACCTCTTCAAACCGATCCATGATGGCAAAAAAAAATTAAAAAAAATATATATATGTGTATCTGGAAAGGAGGAAAGTATAACCATCAGACCAAAGAGTAATTTCCAAATTCCTCTCTTTGTTTTTATACAGCAATTGTAAATTTTCAAACTGCAATTTGAGGGACCTCCCTGGTGGCTCAGTGGTAAAGAATCTGCCTGCCAAGGTAGGAGACATGGGTTTGATCTCTGGTCTGGGAAGATTCCACATGCCGTGAAGCAACTAAACTCATGTGCCACGGCTCTGAAACCCTAGAGTTCATGCTCTTCAGTGAGAGAAGCCACTGCGATGAGAGGCCCTCGCACTGCAACTAGATAGTAGCCCCCGCTCACTGCAACAACAAAGACCCAGTACAGCCAATCGATCGATAAAGGAAAAAAAAATAGAAAAACTGCAATTTGAGTAATACAGAGAGAGAAATATGAGCCAAAAAATCCGCCATAAAAACAGTAACCTGGTGAAATGATAATGGGGTGACAGGAGTAATATCAAGTTACACCAATGATCTGAAGTAACAAGAGATCATCAAGGCAAGCAGATCACAAACCTGGGTACAGGGGTGAAAGCCAAGGAAAAGCTGAAATCTATAAATTAAATACAGCTAGAGTTTAGAATAAGAAAGAATAATGTTAAAACTTCTTTAAGTTGAGCTAAGTCGGTCCAAGCATACACCATTCTGGCAGACTGACTGGTTAAAGACTAACATTTCCGGGGGAGGCAGAAGCTTCAGGGAGGTTAGGTATGAAGCCCCGGTTTGGTGGGGTGGCCCAGCAGGCAGGGCTCTATTTGGAGCCTGCAGTTTTCTTTTTAACAACTCCCCTATTTCAATCAAACTCAGCTTAAACAGGAGATGTGATAAAAATTTAAGGCATTAGCAACCATCTCAGCTACCACTCTGAGGTTTTCAATCTGAGTTTCTACCACTCCGAATGTCCCCGTGTGTTGCATCTTTGCTTAACCCACGTAATAGTCACAAATCACAGCTTCAGGCTCACAATCTCTATGTCCATCATTCTCTTCTCGTCTTACGGAGAGATCATTTCCTTGTTGGCCAGCAGCTATGAATGTGCACTTAAAAGGATTACTTTTAATACTAAAAAAAAATAAATAAATAAGAACCTGAATGGAGGAATATTCTCAGTCCATTAAAATAATGATTTAAATCAAGGGTCAGCAAGCCACTGTGCCTGGTCTAAATCTGGCCCACCATTTGTTTTTTAAATAAAGCTTTATTGGGACCCAGCCCACTCACAGGTTTTGGAACTGTCTCTAACAGCTTTCCCACTGCATCTGCAGAGTTAAGTAGCTCTAACAGATACCACAGGGCCCAACCAACCTAAAATACTTACCAACTGACCCTTTGTGGCCCCCTGATTTTTGTGCTATTCTCAGCATGCAAAGTGCATAATACGAAACTGTTACCCATCCTGGACTAACAATAGTTTAGACATTTAAACAAATGCTAGAGGAAAAAGAGGACAAAAAAATGAAGACTTGAAAAATCAACAATCCCACATTACTGTTACTGCAATAGCATTCATTCAGTACACTAAACAAGGAAGTGAAGGCAGGGAGTCTGCAGTGAAAAAGAACTGAGAGAGCCAGACACTCCGCCTCCAAACTTGGTCCTGTTGCTTTCCAGTTGTGTGTTCCTGGGCACATGTACAGGGAGGTGCATCACAGCCCTGACCATAACAGCGCTGAGAAAAAAACCTCAATGTCTAGTCAGGAAAACAGAAAAGCAAAATATTATATATCATATACTGTATCTCAGTCAAAAAGGATGAACTGAGATCTACAAAAACCAGGCTTACCTTGCAAGAGAGCAGAATTAAATGAATGACAACACAATCATGAAAAGCTTCACACACAAACAATACTAAATTCTTCAACAGTAAACAATACTAAATACTAAATTCTTCAAGGGCACAAACATATAAGTAAAATTCTGTAGCACACCTTGGGAGGACATGCATTAGACACCTAAGCCTACAAGAGGAGGGAGGAATGAAGACGGGAAAGGGGACAAGGGAGAAGAATTCAGGTTATCAAAATTGATAACGTATCAGTTTACATTAGAGAAGAATAAACACTTGGATTTAATAAGATAGAAACGTTTCCCTTTACAACATATTGGGAAAGGATGAAAACCCAATGACAGTTCATCAGGCTGCAATAACCCTGCTGGTGAATGAGGACAAGTACTTGCCAAAGCTGCCCAAGGAGTCACTTAGAATCATTCCTAGAGCGTTACATTCCGAAAACACACAAAGAGGAAACTGGCATTTTTAACTGTCATTTTGACACTGTGACATTACACGTCTGTCGTTAAACATGATTTTGTCCACAGACGGTGACCGATTGGATACACGAAGATCTCAGCCCAAAGTAAACACCTGTCTCCCAGGTTCTGAGGTTCCTTTACACGACGGAGGCAGTGGGTAACCGGCCTCACCCTCCCGCCTCACGGTTCAGGGCCATGTCTGCGGAGGCGGGCGGGGGAGAGCACATCATAATTCACAGCCGACTCCAACCCCACGCCACCGGCGAACGCGCCGCGAGGACAGGCCCGGCCGTCGTACCGCGGCCGGCTGGGGGTGCTGGCCTCGCGATCCCGCCAGTCCCGACGCCTCCCGGTGGGTTACACCGGCCTCCCGAGGGACGGCCCGGGCCGCAGAAGCGGTGGGGCCGAGGGCTGGGGGCCCGGCCCGCCCGCCTTCCAAACCTCCCGCGCCGGCTTCCGCATACCGACCCTGCGTGCTAGCCGCGGCCTGGCTCCGGAGAGGGAGGGAAACGAATCCCGAACGGGGTGGGCGGAGGAAGGGCCGCCCGCGTGCCGCCGCACCCCTAGGCGCCGCGGCCGCTACAGCCGCCCCGCGCAGCCTGCGGCGTCCCGCCCTCGCGCACGCGCACGCGCTACCGCAGCCGCTCCACGCGGCCCCGGCGACGAGTCGAACTTCCGGAGGCGGAGAGAGCGGAACAGGAAAGGAGGTCGCAGAGGGGCGCCGCTGGTCCCGTAAGAACGGGCGGTGCCAGAGACCCCGCGCGGCGCCGCTACTCGCGGCGGGCGTCACAGAGCGCGGCGGGCCCGCCTTGCTCTGGAGGGCGGGGGTCGCGAGGCCTGGCCGGCGACCCTCCTTTCCGATGGGAAGGGACCCCGGGAGAAAGGGATCCCCGTGCACCGCCACGGTGTTTCTGCTGCCGCCGCCGCTGTTAACAAGGGCAGCGTCTTTGTGTTGTGATTTTGTACCCAAACAGCAACGATAATAATAAATATGGAAGCGGCTGTATCTGTGATTGCTTACATCAGCAGAGTTCAGTTCGAATAGCTCTGTCGGCCATGGGCTGGTAACACATCAGAAAGCCCTCTGACTACTGGTAAATGAGATGGGTAGTTAAAACAATGTTAAGAAAAATGATCTCCCTCCAGTATACTGAATGGAACTCCCTTTCGTATTGGAACTCACAGGCACGTCGTAGGTGTGATAGAGCAATGGCGCCCCACTGATGCCCACCTCCTAATCCCAAACCTGTGAATACGCTGCTTTACATGGCAACATGGACTTCTCCGTGATTTAGCATCTTCAGAGGGGAACATCAACCTAGGTTATCCCAGGTGAGCTCAATGTAGTCCCAGGGGTCCTTATAAGAGGAGAGACAGGCAGGAAATTTGAGGTCAGTAGTAAAAGACATGGCCATGGAAGCAAGAGGTTGTAATATACACCATGGTGACTATGGTTAATACCCTGGTGTATATTTGGTGGTAGCTTAAAGAATAGCTCTTAAAAGGTTCCGTTCAAAGGAAATTAAAAAGTGTGTATACATGTGAAGTAATGTTTTGTAGACTTGTGATCATTTTGTAATACATGCATAATTTAATCTGTTGTACACCTTAAACAATGTTATATGTCAATTGTACTTACATAAAGCTGGGAATTTTTAAAATAATTTTTTAATTAAAAAAAAAAGGCAAGAGGTCAGAGTGTTGTAAGGGGTGGTAAGTCAAGAATGGCAAGCACCTCTGGAAGCTGATGGGGCTTCCTAGGTGGCGTTTAGTGGCAAAGAACCTGCTTGCCAATGCAGGAGACATAAGGAACAGAGGTTCTGTCTGTCCCTGGGTTGGGAAGATCCCACGGAGGAAGGCATAGCAACCCACTCCAGTATTCTTTCCTGGAGAATCCCATGGACAGAGGAGCCTGGTGGGCCACAATGCATGGAGTCACTGAGATCCACACAACATAGCACACAGTGGAAGCTGACAAAGGGAAGAAAAGGGAATCTCCTCTTGAAGTCTCCAGAAGAAAAACAGCCCAGACCATACCTTAATTTTAGACTTTGGAGCTCCAGGACAGTAAGAGAATAAATTTGTATCATTTTAAACCACTAAGTTTGCAGTAATTTGTTATAGCAGCAACAGGAAACTAATAAAATAGGTACCCAATATTTTGTACATGAAAGTGTCTTGTGGCTAGTCATTTCTGCATGCTCAGTTGCTTCAGTTGTGTCCAACCTGCAACCCTGTGGACTGTAGCCCACCAGGTTTCTCTGTCCATAGCATCTCCCAGGCAGGAATACTGAAGTGGGTTGCCATGCCTTCTTCCAGGGGAATCTTCCTGACCCAGGGATTGAACCCATATCTTCAATAAATCCTGTACTGCAGGTGGATTCTTTACCCACTGAATCATATCCTAGAGACTTTCATTAAGGAACTGGCTCTATTTTTATTCTTCATTATGCATTTTGTACTTGTTGGTGATAACTACCAAGCAGCAGAGAGAATCATTTCTGTGTCCTCTTAGGAGCCTAAAAGGAAGGATTTTACTTAATTGCCTGAAAAACTATACTGGCACCATTTTCCAGGATGGTTGTCTACTCTGTAGTCAGATGTTTATCCAAATGGGTTGAATAGCCATTTCTCCAAGGAAGATGGCTAATAAGCACATGAAAAAGTGTTCAATATCACTAATCATTAGGGAAATGCAAATTAAAACAATGAGATACTACTTTGTACACACTGGGATGGCTATTTTAAAACAAATAAAAAACCAAAATAACAAGGATTGGCAGAAATGGGACGATGAATTTTTTATTGAGGAAAAGAAAAAAATAGAAGGGTCAGAGTGTTGTAAGGGGTGGTAAGTCAAGAATGGCAAGCACCTCTGGAAGCTGATGGGGCTTCCTAGGTGGCGTTTAGTGGCAAAGAACCTGCTTGCCAATGCAGGAGACATAAGGAACAGAGGTTCTGTCTGTCCCTGGGTTGGGAAGATCCACGGAGGAAGGCATAGCAACCCACTCCAGTATTCTTTCCTGGAGAATCCCATGGACAGAGGAGCCTGGTGGGCCACAATGCATGGAGTCACTGAGATCCACACAACATAGCACACAGTGGAAGCTGACAAAGGGAAGAAAAGGGAATCTCCTCTTGAAGTCTCCAGAAGAAAAACAGCCCAGACCATACCTTAATTTTAGACTTTGGAGCTCCAGGACAGTAAGAGAATAAATTTGTATCATTTTAAACCACTAAGTTTGCAGTAATTTGTTATAGCAGCAACAGGAAACTAATAAAATAGGTACCCAATATTTTGTACATGAAAGTGTCTTGTGGCTAGTCATTTCGTGCATGCTCAGTTGCTTCAGTTGTGTCCAACCTGCAACCCTGTGGACTGTAGCCCACCAGGTTTCTCTGTCCATAGCATCTCCCAGGCAGGAATACTGAAGTGGGTTGCCATGCCTTCTTCCAGGGGAATCTTCCTGACCCAGGGATTGAACCCATATCTTCAATAAATCCTGTACTGCAGGTGGATTCTTTACCCACTGAATCATATCCTAGAGACTTTCATTAAGGAACTGGCTCTATTTTTATTCTTCATTATGCATTTTGTACTTGTTGGTGATAACTACCAAGCAGCAGAGAGAATCATTTCTGTGTCCTCTTAGGAGCCTAAAAGGAAGGATTTTACTTAATTGCCTGAAAAACTATACTGGCACCATTTTCCAGGATGGTTGTCTACTCTGTAGTCAGATGTTTATCCAAATGGGTTGAATAGCCATTTCTCCAAGGAAGATGGCTAATAAGCACATGAAAAAGTGTTCAATATCACTAATCATTAGGGAAATGCAAATTAAAACAATGAGATACTACTTTGTACACACTGGGATGGCTATTTTAAAACAAATAAAAAACCAAAATAACAAGGATTGGCAGAAATGGGACGAGATTGGAACCCTTGTGCATTGTTCTTGGGAATGTAAAATAGTGTTGCCACTGTGGAAAACTATGACAGTTCCTCAAAAAATTGAGATGACCACCAATTTCACATCTGGGTGTATACCCAGAAGAGTTGAAAGCTGAGGCTCAAACAGATATTTATACACCCATGTTCATAGCTGCATTCTGCACAATAGCCAAGAGTTGGAAGCAATCCAAATGTCCATCAACAGAGGAATGGATAAACAAAATGTGGTATATACATGTATTGAAATATCCAGCCATAAAAAGTAATGAAATTAGATAAAAAGTAAACATGATTTTCTTCCTCTATAATCTGCTGCCAAATAATACTGGCTATTAAAGCCTAATGAGGGCTTCCCCTGGTGGTCCAGTGGGTAAGGACAGCGCCTTGCAGTGCAAGGGGCGCCGGTTCGAGCCCTGGCCTGGGAAGATCCCACGTGCCGCGGAGCGGCTGGACTGATGTGTCCAATCACCGAGCCGGAGCTCTGGAGCGCATGCGCCCAGAGCCGGTGCTCTGCAACAACTGACGCCACCGTGATGGGAGGCCCACAGGAGCCAAAGAACAAAGACGGGAAAGACCAATAGAAGAAGTGGCCCGCCCACTCCCCTCCCCAACCCGACCCCCGCCCAAAGTTAAAAAAAAAAAAAAAAAGCCTAATGAGCCTTTATGCTTTATATCTCATAACTTGAAAATGTTAGAGTAAAATGAACCTAACAGCCGTATCACCAAACTTCCAACTGACAAGCATAGTTGTACACCACCTCCCATGTCCCTATCCTTATCCAGGCTCTCTCCTCTATCTCATAGGTAGTGGGAGTAGATCATGAAGAACTAGCAATTCCAGGAACAAGAAGTGTGAACTTTAAATAAATACTTGAGTGATAAGACCTTAGATGCTCCTGATTTTGGTGAGCAGTCGGATGATTCACGAGAAACTGATTAATATATTCTCTCAGAGTAAATTGTGGTGAGTTAACAGAACCAATGAATTGCACTTACAAATGTTTCCCTTCATTTGAAGGCCTCCTCTGCAGTGGTAAAGAATCTGCCTGCAAAGCAGATTGATCCCTGCGTCTGGACAATCCCCTGGAGAAGGGACTGGCAACCTACTCCAGTATTCTAGTCTGGAGAATTCCATGGACAGAGGAACCTGGTGGGCTACAGTCCATGGGGTCGTAAAGAGTCAGACACACATGCACATAGGCCTGCTCTCATTTAATTCTTGGGCCAGTATGATTTGCTTTGGCCAATGGGATGTTAGCAAATGTAATCCAAGTAAAAGCTTAAAAATAACTTGTCTATTACATCTCTGACATTGTCATGTTAATAAGCCCAAGCTACTTCTTGGAGGGTAAAAGCACATGGTGCAGAGATGAGCCATGCTAATGGAGGTTCCATAGGCCGAGCAACCCCAGCTTGTGTGTGCCAGGAGATCACAGCATCATCAGTGACTCAAGCAAGGAGAGGAGAACTGCCTAACTGACCCCAGCCCATTGGCCAACCTGCAAGTCATAAGCAAATACAATGGTGGTTATTTGGTGGTAGTTTGTTCTGTGACAGTGGATAATTGACATACTCTATCCCCCTAAATTTCAGATTAAACTTAGATAAATAGAAATTATCCTTTTTTTTAATGATCTACCCTTGTCAATTCATTACCTCGATACTAGCTAATTTAGTGTACAAGACTCTCCTTTGTAATTCTCTTTCTCTTTGAAGATGAATACAAAGACAGTTCTGCCTGAAAGTTTCCCAATGTGAATATTTTCATGTACTAATAAGGAGATCCTCTCGTCATAATGTGTATATCTGTGATCTAAAATTTTGG
Source organism: Tragulus kanchil (assembly GCA_022376925.1). Lineage (NCBI taxonomy): Eukaryota > Metazoa > Chordata > Mammalia > Artiodactyla > Tragulidae > Tragulus > Tragulus kanchil. Next base: position 37,862,804 of record JAIOJX010000028.1, on the reverse strand, counting down.
TCAGAGATTTGTCTTTCTTTTACAAATGCTGCTATATGTTTCCTCTAAGCTTTATCAGTATGTTATTTATTTTTCAAACATTTTATCATTTTTTCACCTCTACATTTTGAAGTTTGGCTACACTTATAACCATATATAACCATATTTTTTGTAAACCACACACTCTGCTTGAAAGTTTACACAAGAGAGAGCTAGAGAGCGTAACAGACATGTTATGTTCTTGCAGTGAATCCACAGAAGAAACTAGAATGATATCTAGGTCTTTGGGTTATGTTAATACCTATTCCTTGTGTTCTTATCCTCCAAGAGGTAGCTTGGGCTTCTTCACATGACCATGTCAGAGATGTGATATACAAGTTTTTTTTACTCTTTGAATTTTACCCAAAGTGGTTTTTTCTCTAATCTTGTGGCTACCTTCAAGGATAGCCAGGGGGTTCATGCTAAATAGTGAAGGGGAAGAGGCATTATATATTTTGACAGAGATTAGGTGCTGTCTACCTATTTACACTCAAAATCTTTGTGTCAAATTTTGACTTAATTCATCTTTATAATAGCCCAAGGAGTTCAGACAGACGCTATTCTCATCTTAAAGAGAATAATGAAGAGAGCCTATGGGGCATTTAATTACAACCTGTCAGAATGTGCTGGCCATAAGGAATATACACAAGGCCTCTCTACTTAATCTGATCTTTAACTTAAGCCTCGAAGGCCTCAACACTGACTTCTGGGAAGGAAGACCGGGATTCTAATTTAATACCTTCTCTCCCAACACCTCCTGATCTCGGGCACTTCCTTGTATATCTTACCACCTCTCCATGTTTCTAAAATCATGCAAAAGGTAGAAACTAAACTACCACTTCTAGTAAATAGAACATTATCCTTATCCTTTAATTTTGATTTTTTTAACCCTTGTCAATTCATTACCTCGATACTAGCTAATTTAGTGTACAAGACTCTCCTTTGTAATTCTCTTTCTCTTTGAAGATGAATACAAAGACAGTTCTGCCTGAAAGTTTCCCAATGTGAATATTTTCATGTACTAATAAGGAGATCCTCTCGTCATAATGTGTATATCTGTGATCTAAAATTTTGGTCAGAGATTTGTCTTTCTTTTACAAATGCTGCTATATGTTTCCTCTAAGCTTTATCAGTATGTTATTTATTTTTCAAACATTTTATCATTTTTTCACCTCTACATTTTGAAGTTTGGCTACACTTATAACCATATATAACCATATTTTTTGTAAACCACACACTCTGCTTGAAAGTTTACACAAGAGAGAGCTAGAGAGCGTAACAGACATGTTATGTTCTTGCAGTGAATCCACAGAAGAAACTAGAATGATATCTAGGTCTTTGGGTTATGTTAATACCTATTCCTTGTGTTCTTATCCTCCAAGAGGTAGCTTGGGCTTCTTCACATGACCATGTCAGAGATGTGATATACAAGTTTTTTTTACTCTTTGAATTTTACCCAAAGTGGTTTTTTCTCTAATCTTGTGGCTACCTTCAAGGATAGCCAGGGGGTTCATGCTAAATAGTGAAGGGGAAGAGGCATTATATATTTTGACAGAGATTAGGTGCTGTCTACCTATTTACACTCAAAATCTTTGTGTCAAATTTTGACTTAATTCATCTTTATAATAGCCCAAGGAGTTCAGACAGACGCTATTCTCATCTTAAAGAGAATAATGAAGAGAGCCTATGGGGCATTTAATTACAACCTGTCAGAATGTGCTGGCCATAAGGAATATACACAAGGCCTCTCTACTTAATCTGATCTTTAACTTAAGCCTCGAAGGCCTCAACACTGACTTCTGGGAAGGAAGACCGGGATTCTAATTTAATACCTTCTCTCCCAACACCTCCTGATCTCGGGCACTTCCTTGTATATCTTACCACCTCTCCATGTTTCTAAAATCATGCAAAAGGTAGAAACTAAACTACCACTTCTTAAGTAAATGTTTAAGCTGTCATTGCTGACTTAACAGCAATATGACATATGCTTTAAGGAACTTTTCTGACCAGGAGTGAACATTTCTCCAGATCTTATTCTTGGGAACAATATATAGGTGCATTGGAAAGATCATGAGTTACAGAGCAGGGCTGTCAATGAAAATTGACAGTTTCCTTTTAATTGATTATACAATTTTACTGACTGTAGTGATTACTATAAATCACTTTGCACTTGTCAGGGGGCTGGATAAGATACCAGCCATACTCACAAAACAACAAAACTAAACACTTGCAACAGCTTGGAATACAGGTACTAAGCTCATGGATTTAAGCTCGTTTTTTTCCTTCTCTGTCATATGGGGTGAGTAAATAAAATACAATTTTTAGAAACTACCATGACATAGTGCTTAAATGTAAAGCCTTAGAGCCAGACCTTGTGGTGATAAACACACCTAAGTCAGATAACTGTAATATTAAGCGAGTCATTTTAGTTTCTATGCCTCAAGTTCTTCTTGAATTGTTGGAGATGACAGTCTAGGGGTGATTGTGAAGATTCAGTGAATCTTGTCTAGTGCTCAGAATGGTGTTTGACAAAGTTAAGTGCTCAACCAGTTACTATTACTGTCAACTGTGGTAAACCCATATTTTGGAACATTTTAAATGTATATAGAGTAGGTAAAGCCCTCATCATGCTGTTCCTGGCAGGTAAAGGATCATAAAATATGGATTTATGGTTGGTAAAATCAAATTACCATGCTGTATTTGAAATAATTTGGAATTGTCAGGTACTCTTTGAGGAGCCCCAGCAGGAAGAACGTTAACTATGTTAGAGGCAAAAGGGCTCCTTTAAGATCAGTTACATTACTTTATTTAAAAATAAAAAAGAGGGCTTCTCTGGTGGTCCAGTGGGTAAAGAGTCCGCCTTGTAGTGCAAGGGGCACTGGTTCAATCCCTGGCCCGGGAAGATCCCACGTGCCGAGGAACAGCTGGACCGGTGTGTCCAGCTACGAGCCAGTGCTCTGGAGCGTATGCGCCCGGAGCCAGTGCTCTGCAATGAGAGAGACCTCTGCCGTGGGAGGTTCACACAGGCCAAAGAATTAAGATGGATGAAAATCAATAAAGAAAAAACCAATAGCAGAGGCCAACACTTAAAAAATAAAAATAAAATAAAAAGAGACAGTAAGACAGGAAAGTTGTAACATCTTTTGATATCATCTCCTGCCATCACCTAGGCATGGCCAAGTCACATCTGTCCTAAGGCAGTCATTATCTCCTTATCTTTGACTTATAAGGAATAAGACTAAAGTGATCCATGAATGCTAATACATAAAATAAGCTTTTTAAAAATGACAAATGTGAACATATTTATTTTTATTACAAAGATGTGAATACAGGAGTGGGCTCTGTATGCTATGAATGCTGATATTTCTTCTTTGATTAATAACCTCTTAATAATACTTTGTTTTTAAAAGAATAAACAGGAGTTCCCTGGTGGTCCAGTGGCTAAGACTGTGCTTCCAATTCAGCACAGTCCCTGGTTGGGAAGCTAGATTCCAAATGCCGCAGCTGGAGATCCCATATGCAGCGACACAGCCAAATAAATATTTTAAAACTTAAAAAAATAATAAACATCCACTAAATAGTTGACTTTGTATGAATGTTGTATTTTTTCTCAGCTGAAACGACAGAGATTCTTTATAGAAAAACAGTATAGTCACAGTATTTAAAAGTCTATTTTAGTGCTTACTTTTCTTAACTGTATTTCCTAGGAAGCAGGTTATAACTCAATTTATTGAAAAACGATAGTGCTTTTTAAATTATTGAAATTCATTACTGCTGCATGGAGAGACTTCTGGGCATTTTGCTTTTTTAATGTTTCCCACATCCTTCAGGACGCCCCTCATCTATTTACCCTCCTTCCTTTCTTCCCCTTTCTATTCTTGATTTGCCCTATCACCCCCTTTTAAATAAACATGAATCTCCGTAGAATTACTTCATCTCTTTTAGAATTCCTTTATTCATTAAAGATACATCTGCTTCGTTGATCTTAGTAATTTCTAGTATTTAGCATATTGGCATCTTCTCAGTAAGTATTATCTGTATATTAACGCGGGGACCGTGATATGAGAAGAAAATATGTACTCTCAAAATTACTTGGAGCACTTTCATTTGCGTGGGCAGTGGCATTTGTACTGAATGGTTGGCAACGAAAATACATGGACTTGGAGCCACAGTGATGATGGCAGCTTGCACACCCTCTGGCGCCAGACAGACTTTTTTGGGCCTCTTTGTAACTAGAAATTGCCGGGCGCGTTAACTGCTCCCCATTTGTCTGATTCTGTCCCAAGGCGGCTGGGTGCAAAAGGGAAGGTTGTTAGAGGGACTGTTCAAAGTGGGGATCAGGAAAGGTTGCCTGTTTAATCAGCGGGTGCAAACGAGGCAGAACGAGCGGGGCGAGGATTAAGGGATCACCTGCGCTCGAGAATTACAAACGCTTCTGACACCTGCAGCGAAATTTTCCGTCAACAGACGGTATCCGCGGGGAGGCGTGGGGAGCAGCGCAGGAAAGAGCCGTTTTCGCCTGATTGGCAGCGGCCCCTCCTGGAGGGAGCAGCTGCGGTCGGACCCCGCCCCGGCGCGGGCGGGTGGGCGGGGCCGGGCGCCTCCCAGCTGTCACTCAGCGGCCCGCGGTGGCTCTCCGCCCGCTCCCGACACGCACTCCAGGGCCGCCCACGCCCCCTCTCGGCCCCGGGCCTCGCCAGCTGGAGTCACAACGCGGTCCGGCTACCTGGGCACGCCCGGCCCGGCAGCTGCGGGCCCGGCGCCGACTGGCGGCGCTGAGGGATCGCCGAGAGGAGCCCGGCGGCGTCTGTGGGAGCCGTTCCCTCGGTGGGCCGCCGGCGAGGGCATGAGCGCCGACTCCTGCCTCCGGCGCGGCGGGAGCGGGGAGGAGAGGAGGCGCCGCGCCGAGGCCACCGTCCAGGGCAACGCCGGGGGACAGCAGGGCGGGAGATGTGCCTGTCCTTAGCGGCTCAGGAAGCAGCATGCACCCCGATGCCACCGACAGCAGCGGCGCCGGCCTCACGGGCGCCCCGGGCGAACGGCGGCCGGAGCCCCGGGGGAACGTGGCGGCCCCGGGGGGCCCCTGCGGCGGGAGCTGGTGGGTGCCGGCGGCTCTGGCCGCCCTCGCCGCCGTGTTGCTCTCCTGCCTGGGGTCCGACTGCTGGCTGGCGGCGGGAGGTGCAGCGCCGGGCACCGTCCTGCTCAGGCTCAGCCTGTACCTGGGCTGCTCCGCGGCCGGCTTCCTGCTGGGGACTCTGCTCTCCCTGGTCTGCCGGAGCCCGCGAGCCTCGCCGCCCGACTTCGCCGCCGCCTGGAGACGGCTGGCCGCGGCCGACTGCCGCCGGCCGGGGGTAAGTACCGGTTTCCCCGCCGCCGCGCGCGCCCGCCCGCCCGCGGCCTCGCCCGGCCCGCCCGCTTCCGGCGCCCGTCGTCCGCTCGGGGAGGGCCGGGGGTCGCAACGGACCGGTCCGCTCGGCCTGCCTGACTCTCCGCCACCCGAGGGAAACGGAGCCGGATGGGCCGACCGGGCGGGGAGAGGCCAGCGGGCTCCGGGCTCCGTGGGGTTTGTCGAGATGCTCGTTAATAGGCGCTGTAGTTGCTCGACTCCATCCTCAGTCCCAGGCGCGGTAGCTGAATAATCCTTCCAGATCTTCGCTGGGGCCCTGCAGCTGGCGAGTGGGGCGGCCGCTCTTCGCAGGCGCAGCGCCAGGGGCTGGGCTTTACATTGGGTTCTGGTAATCGTTTCCCGTGGGAGGTAACTTTATACCCTTTTTACGACGAGGAAACTTGGCGTAGAAGGCCTGGCTTGGCTTAGATCACCCACCTGGTATCTCATGCCTAAGCCCGGGTACACTTTTTACCAGGCTGTTCTGTCTTCCACCATGTTGATAAGTATCGCAGTTTCTGTGATTTAGGAAAGGGATATACCCCAAGTCACTGTAGGAACGTTATCATCAATGGGATGTGGCGATATACTAGAGAATTGGTGGTTAGGGAATTTAGGGAAAGGCAGTATTTTAAAAGAGCAGTCCTCTTTTTTAGTACGAAACCACTGCTTTTCTCTACCTCCCAACTTCCCTCTCACAGCCCCATTTAAAAGAAACTTGATTCTGGCTTTGCTTGACTCTTAAACTGCTTGACTGAATGACTCAGTCATGAAGCTGAAATTGCCCAAACTCCCTGGGGTAAATGGCTGTGGGTCAGGTTGTGAGAGGACTTGTCAGAAACATTGTCCACCACTGGATTTTGTGTTGGTTTATGATATGACCTGCTTACTTTTTTGTAAATTCTCACCCTCTTCACCAGAAGGAACCTTTCGTCATTGTATCAGTTCATTCTGAGCTGACATTATGGCTGTAGGGGCATAGGGAAAGGGGTCCACACCCCGACTAAGTTGAGCAGCAGTTCAGTGTGCTGAGGAACAGGAACTTCTGTTTTCATAAGTAGCCCCAAACTAACTTGTTTATTTCCCTTAAAAACCTTCCTTCAGCTATCCATTTTTTCATATCTAATTTAACAAGGAGTGGGTGAGTAGGTGTATTTTCCTCTTACTTTTACTCTACAATGACCAAAAAAACAAAGACCCCCAAGATTTTTACTGTTGATCTGTGAATGATGTTATAATTCTTTAGTGTATTTGAAGATGCTATAATTTATCCCATATGTATTTATCATATTTATTGACAGTTTACTCAAGCCAGGTATTATTTTGAAAGCTGCGGTTGAATCAAGACAAACCAGAGCCCTGCATTTCCTTTTCTTTTTTCCCTGCATTTCTTATTGGGGAATCAGGCAATAAAGAAAGACATGAGTTTACTTTTGGGTAGTGATAAATGCTTAAATGTTTATGAAGCCATAAGCAATTAAGAGTCAAGGGATGAAGAGTGTCTATAGTGTTTGGGAGGTATTTTCCAGGAAAAAGGGAGGTGACCCACACATGAGGCTTCCAGGCCTGCAGAGAAAGCTGCAGGCTTAGACCCTGACCCCGCCATCTAAACTTCCTGTCCCCAAACGCCTTGCACTGCAAGGGGTGCCAGTTCGATCCCTGGCCTGGGAAGATCCCACGTGCCGCAGAGCGGCTGGACCGATGTGTCCAATTACCAAGCCGGAGCTCTGGAGCGCATGCGCCCAGAGCCGGTGCTCTGCAACAACAGAGGCCACCGCATTGGGAGGCCCACACGGGGCAAAGAACAAAGATGGATGAAACTGGACAAATGAAAGACCAACAGGAGTGGCCAGCCTGCTCCCCTCCCTCCCCCCCCCCACCCCCCCAAAATAAATAAATAAATAAATCTTTAAAAAAAAAAAAAAAGTAACAGGAAAGAAAGCAGCCTATGTGGATCTCTAATATATATAGGTATTACTACTACCTGAAGATTTCAGGCAGCAGAAGAGGTATAAGTTAAGGACAGTAGATTATTGCTCATTCCTTTTGAATTCAGATTCCTACAGTGATAAATAGGAAAGGAAGTACATTAGAAAGTTTACTTCCTGTCACCTAGAATTAAAATGCATGTCAGGACTTTTCTAGTGGTCCAGTGGCTGAGACTCCAGGCTCCCAATGCAGGGGGCCTGGGTTCGATCCCTGGTCAGGGAGCTAGATCCCACATGCTGCAACTAAGGCCCAGCAAAGCCAAATAAATAAATAAATATTTTTAAAAAATGCGTGTTATTCGCCTGTGCATGCGTACTCAGTTGTGTCCGACCCCGTGAACTATTATGTAGCCTGCCAGGCTCCTCTGCCCATGGGATTCTCCAGGCAGGAACACTGGAGTGGGTTTCCATTTCCTCCTCCAGAGGATCTTCCCAACCCTGAGATGCAGCCTGGGTCTAAAATTATTTGTATCTATTTGCAGTACCTCTGCAGTTTTACTCAGGCCTTTCGTTGTGCTGTATTTCCAGTCATTTATGCCTAAGGTTTTTTTTTTTTTTAAATGCTCTTTATGAGTGGAAGTATAAGCGTGTGGTGTAGTGTGAAATATCTGTCAGTTCTGTGGAGGTAGGAGCTGGTCCACAGGGGTCATCTGACATATGTGGAGGGGGAGGCTGTTTCATAGTGAACCAAATGGTGTCTCTCGAGATACAGTGACTCCTTTACTACAGAAATTGTGATTCATCAGAAGAGAATTCTCATTTGTTCTTGTGTATTTTGGGTTCTTCTAGTATAAGAAGGGTGGCTCAGACATGAGGATCTGTGCTATCCGTCCATCCTTCCTTACCTTTTTTGTTTTGTTTTGTTTTTCTTGGCTTTCTTCTCTAGAGGAGAAAAATGCATGCACTATTGAAAGCAGGCAACCAGAGAAAACTAAACTAAAAGGGAAAAGGTGTTTTTATGTTGAGGAGTGTTCCAGGGCTCTTGCGCGCTTCACAAGGTAGCTGTTGGCTCTCGTAACTCTTTGCAGCTGGAACCCTTGACTGATGTCTTTTGTTATCCCTTGTACCTTGGAGGAGCTCCAGAAGTGTTTGCTGATGATAATGAAGAAAATCATGTCTGTTTGTGGTCACTCACTCAGTACTTTCCACCTTCGGTTAATGTGCAGGGAATTTGATTTTACTTGGCTGGGAATCACTACTGATTACAGTCAGAATACTGATGTTCATCTTGGGTAGAAATAGCATCCAGTGGTATATTCAGGCGGCAAAAAAAAAAAAAAAAGCTTTGTGTAAGGTCAGGCAGGTTGACACTAAAGTCTTGACAGTTACCATCTGGGCCCCGCTTTAGAAAGGCTTGGATGTTGTCGTGGGCCGGCTGGCTGGAGCAGTGATGCTCTGGCGCTGGCCTGCTCCTGGGGCAGCAGTTGTTAGCCCAGGTTTGCTTGGTAGGCTGCCACAGTGTGGTGCTCCTCGTCCAAGGCTGTATTGGTCTTGTTCCAGGCCAGTTAACTCACGTGGACCAAAGGCCTCAGATCCACTAGCCACGGTTACCTGACCCTAGCACATGATCTGACCAAAGCTGCAACAAGAAAAACATGGGAATAGTGAATCAATAGTTTAGAAAACTTACTTTCATTATGGAACGAGCAGTCCAAAGTACTTCTTCATATAATGGGGAAAAGGGAAAATAATTTCTTACATTTTGGTGATTAAAAATAAGAGCAAATAACTTTTTAGGAAGTCAATTTATTCACATAGTTTATGGATTTTTCTCTTTTACATGGTAACGTATTAGAGGCTTCTTGATTTACATTCCATTAAGTTATAAAATGGGCTTCACTGCTGGCTCAGATGGTAAGGAATCTGCCTGCAATGTGGGAGACTGGGATTTGATCCCTGGCCCCTGGGTAGGGATCCTGGATCCCTGGATCCAGGGAAGATCCCTGGAGAAGGAATTGGCAGCCCACTTCAGTATTCTTGCCTGGAGAATCCCCTGGACAGAGAGGACCCTGGCAGGCTCTAGTCCATGGGGTCGCAAAGAGTTGGACACAACTGAGAGACTAAACACAAAAAAAACAAATGAGGACTGGAGGCTGATATAAGAAACTATGTGCAGCTGGAACCCTTGACTGATGTCTTTGTTATCCCTTGTACCTTGGAGGAGCTCCAGAAGTGTTTGCTGATGATAATGAAGAAAATCATGTCTGTTTGTGGTCACTCACTCAGTACTTTCCACCTTCGGTTAATGTGCAGGGAATTTGATTTTACTTGGCTGGGAATCACTACTGATTACAGTCAGAATACTGATGTTCATCTTGGGTAGAAATAGCATCCAGTGGTATATTCAGGCGGCAAAAAAAAAAAAAAAAGCTTTGTGTAAGGTCAGGCAGGTTGACACTAAAGTCTTGACAGTTACCATCTGGGCCCCGCTTTAGAAAGGCTTGGATGTTGTCGTGGGCCGGCTGGCTGGAGCAGTGATGCTCTGGCGCTGGCCTGCTCCTGGGGCAGCAGTTGTTAGCCCAGGTTTGCTTGGTAGGCTGCCACAGTGTGGTGCTCCTCGTCCAAGGCTGTATTGGTCTTGTTCCAGGCCAGTTAACTCACGTGGACCAAAGGCCTCAGATCCACTAGCCACGGTTACCTGACCCTAGCACATGATCTGACCAAAGCTGCAACAAGAAAAACATGGGAATAGTGAATCAATAGTTTAGAAAACTTACTTTCATTATGGAACGAGCAGTCCAAAGTACTTCTTCATATAATGGGGAAAAGGGAAAATAATTTCTTACATTTTGGTGATTAAAAATAAGAGCAAATAACTTTTTAGGAAGTCAATTTATTCACATAGTTTATGGATTTTTCTCTTTTACATGGTAACGTATTAGAGGCTTCTTGATTTACATTCCATTAAGTTATAAAATGGGCTTCACTGCTGGCTCAGATGGTAAGGAATCTGCCTGCAATGTGGGAGACTGGGATTTGATCCCTGGCCCCTGGGTAGGGATCCTGGATCCCTGGATCCAGGGAAGATCCCCTGGAGAAGGAATTGGCAGCCCACTTCAGTATTCTTGCCTGGAGAATCCCCTGGACAGAGAGGACCCTGGCAGGCTCTAGTCCATGGGGTCGCAAAGAGTTGGACACAACTGAGAGACTAACACACACAAGTTTAAAAGTGAACAGTTAACAAATGAGGACTGGAGGGCTGATATAAGAAAGTCCACAAAAATTAGGCACTTCGTAGCATACAGGAAACAGAAATCCACTGCTGTGTGAAGAAAGTATTTGTGAAAGATTTTTCCAAATTTAGACAAGTTCCAGAAGTTCAGCAAACCTGATAAGCATTCATTGAGAATCTGATGCATCTTTGTTTTTCCGATCTCATGAGGTCATTTTGGCCTAGTTCGTTGCTGAATGTCAGTGCTAGGCACATAGTAGGTTATCTCTTTTTTTTTTTTTTGTAAAAAAAACATTTATTTATTTTTATTTATTTATTTTGGCAGGGGTGGGGAGGGAGGGGGGTGGGCAGGCCACTTGCACTGGTCTTTGATTTGTCTAGTTTCATCCATCTTTGTTCTTTGGCCCGTGTGGGCCTCCCATCGCGGTGGCGTCTGTAGTCGCAGAGCACCGGCTCTGGGCACATGCGCTTCAGAGCTCCGGCTCGGTGATTGGACACATCGGTCCAGCCGCTCCGCGGCACGTGGGATCTTACCAGGCCATGGATCGAACCGGCGCCCCTTGCACTGCAGGGCGGTGTCCTTACCCACTGGACCACCAGGGAAGCCCTGTAGGTTATCTCTTGATGGATTTTTGTCCTGAATGAATGGATTGTTGTTTGAGATGAGAACAGACTTGAGTACACACCTGACATTTTTAGTTTTGAAATTTCAACCACAGTTCCCTAGAGAAGGTATCATAGTCTCGCAATAGGTGTCACTAAGAGCTTGGATGGTTGCTTTCTGTTCAGTGCATGGCAGTGTTTTTAGTGTTGGGGAGGATTCAGCAGTGAACAAGATGCCCCCTGTCCCTGCCCTCTGTGGCTGAGTAGGTCAGACTGATAGGACTGGAGGGGACAGCGGCCGGTGTTCATAGAGACAGTAAAAACATTCACACAGCAACCCATGACGCTTGGATAGGACTTATAGAATCCCTAAATGGGTTCTTTTACTGATAACAAGAGTTCTTTTGAGTAAAACCCAATTTAGTTACTGGAGGGGAAAGAAGGAAAAGAACCAAGCCTTAGGGAGGCGATACACAGGCGCTTTGTGACTCTCCTTTATTATGCTAATATGATAAACTAATCCTCAATAATTTGATAGTGGATAGTGACATAATACACTTACTGTCTTCAGAATATTTGGTTGTGTTTTGATAGGGGGATTTAACTCAGGGTGGCTACTGGGAAAAATGTTTTTGAGGAGGATGGCTTTTGAGACATCCTTAAATCTACCTAACCCTGTAGTGTAAGGATTGTTTACTTCAACTTCATGCTATTCATAATTTTTAAATTTTGTGCAGGTTTTGCATTCACATGGCTTTAGTAAAAGACACATAAAGAAAAAATTTCTTTCTCTATCTTTGTTGTGAAGGAACTGTTTCTTAGGGTTAGTAAACATAAGTTATATATGAAGAGTGATAACTTCAAAGTAGGAAGCTATACTACATGATTAAACCTGGAACATAAAAAAAAAAAAAAACAAACTTACCAAAACCAGCAAATGTAGTCTAAGAAATGATGAACATGTATTTTTGAATTTAGCAAAACTGTCAAAAGGAGGCAATATATATTTTCACAATTTGTACAAAACCAGAACTAACTCAGCAAATTGCCTTTTTTTCAAATTGTATTCTAAAAATTATTACAAAATTTTGAATATGATCCCTGCTTTTCATTTAGTCGCTAAGTTCTGTCTGACTCTTTGAGACCCCATGGTCTGTTGCCCACCAGGCTCCTGAGTCTATGGAATTCTCCAGGCAAGGGTATTGGACCAGGGGGCCTTCCCAACCCAGGGATCTAAGCCACATCTCCTGCTTGGCAGGCAGATTCTTTACCACTGAGCCACCTGGGAAGCCCCTCAGGAAATTGTTTTAGAGATAGAGAACATGCACTGTTTGGGGTTTGACTTGCCCTGAGTCTGTGAGATGAGTCCTAGGATATGGGATGGCAGAGATGGTTGGATGGGGTTGTGGAAGCCCTCAGCTGAGAGAGTAGGACTGGACTGGAGTCTGTTGTTAGGGCGGTTGGGTTCTGAGCACTGGAGTGTAGCGTCAGAGCAGGGCTTTAGAAGTGTTAAATGGAAGTGTGATTAGGAGAGACTGGAGGAGAAGCACCAAATCAGCTGCAGTGATAAAAAGTGAGAGTTAACGAAGCTATGTGAATGGAGACCAGAAGCTGTTGATGAGAGTCAAGAGTGACTTTCATGTTTCTTTAAGGATAATTTTATGGTGGGTGAAATTTCCTGTGACTTTTCCTGGGAGATGTTTCCTTCATGTTAATTATCAGTAGTTTATCCTTACAGGTGAGTTCAAGAATCTTTTCAAGAGCATCTTAGCATTCTCTTTAAATAATAAATTAGCCCTGAACTAAAGGGTCCTACTGTTTCTTCACAAACGTGAAGACCAAAGTCTCCAAACTCGAGCCTAAATTCTGGTCATTCCCAAGAGATTTATTTCTAACTCCCTTGAATCTTTTGTTTTGGAAACATGCTGCCATGTCAACTTTAGTAATTGAATGTTGCCTTCTTAAAAATGTCGTAGGTTTCATTTCCTAACCTTATCATTTTGAGGGTAGAAGTGCCCTACTTTCGTCAGAATGTGTGAGCCCTCATGCAGTCAGAATAGTACACACACTTATACTAAAAAAGGTGACTCAGCAGGTTTGGTGCTGAGGACTTAGGTTTTAGAAAAGAAAGTGTCTGTGGAAGCCTGTTAGTATTAAAATCATGACATACAAACTTTCCTTTTTTTTTTTCTTTCTTTAAATTGCATCTTTGCTTTTGAAAGAAAATGTGCAAACTCAGAGCTTGTATTTTTACCAACTTCACTGTTAGGTGACTTTCTAAATGAGGTTGTTTGGTGGGAAGTGACAGATGACAGGGCTCTTGAGGCCCCAGGATCTATGGAATTCTCCAGGCAAGGGTATTGGACCAGGGGGCCTTCCCAACCCAGGGATCTAAGCCACATCTCCTGCTTGGCAGGCAGATTCTTTACCACTGAGCCACCTGGGAAGCCCCTCAGGAAATTGTTTTAGAGATAGAGAACATGCACTGTTTGGGGTTTGACTTGCCCTGAGTCTGTGAGATGAGTCCTAGGATATGGGATGGCAGAGATGGTTGGATGGGGTTGTGGAAGCCCTCAGCTGAGAGAGTAGGACTGGACTGGAGTCTGTTGTTAGGGCGGTTGGGTTCTGAGCACTGGAGTGTAGCGTCAGAGCAGGGCTTTAGAAGTGTTAAATGGAAGTGTGATTAGGAGAGACTGGAGGAGAAGCACCAAATCAGCTGCAGTGATAAAAAGTGAGAGTTAACGAAGCTATGTGAATGGAGACCAGAAGCTGTTGATGAGAGTCAAGAGTGACTTTCATGTTTCTTTAAGGATAATTTTATGGTGGGTGAAATTTCCTGTGACTTTTCCTGGGAGATGTTTCCTTCATGTTAATTATCAGTAGTTTATCCTTACAGGTGAGTTCAAGAATCTTTTCAAGAGCATCTTAGCATTCTCTTTAAATAATAAATTAGCCCTGAACTAAAGGGTCCTACTGTTTCTTCACAAACGTGAAGACCAAAGTCTCCAAACTCAAGCCTAAATTCTGGTCATTCCCAAGAGATTTATTTCTAACTCCCTTGAATCTTTTGTTTTGGAAACATGCTGCCATGTCAACTTTAGTAATTGAATGTTGCCTTCTTAAAAATGTCGTAGGTTTCATTTCCTAACCTTATCATTTTGAGGGTAGAAGTGCCCTACTTTCGTCAGAATGTGTGAGCCCTCATGCAGTCAGAATAGTACACACACTTATACTAAAAAAGGTGACTCAGCAGGTTTGGTGCTGAGGACTTAGGTTTTAGAAAAGAAAGTGTCTGTGGAAGCCTGTTAGTATTAAAATCATGACATACAAACTTTCCTTTTTTTTTTTCTTTCTTTAAATTGCATCTTTGCTTTTGAAAGAAAAATGTGCAAACTCAGAGCTTGTATTTTTACCAACTTCACTGTTAGGTGACTTTCTAAATGAGGTTGTTTGGTGGGAAGTGACAGATGACAGGGTAGACAGACAGCCCTTCTCGGGGACTCTGCTGGCCACCCTGGGGGCCAGGGCTTGGGTTCAGTCAGTCATTTCTACACCCTCCTTTAATCCTGGTTTTTGTGCTTATTTAGTTTCTCCAAACACAGTGGAGCCTCCGGGAAAGCCCAGTGGGGTTTGGTTGCATTTTGGTGGGCCCCCCCCACCCGCTTTGGGAGCATGCAATTAGGAGCGTGAGGTGTGCCACCTCTGTCCCCAGGGCTGGCTTATCAGTGACTCTAGACACTGGCCAGTCCCGGTTCATTTGTCAGCCGGCCTGGAGTTCATGTATGAACAGCCATGAGCTGGACATAAAGAAAAGTGAATGTGGTAACTCCCAAGTAAAATGGCCAAGGGGGAAACGAGAAAGAATTGTGCCTTTTTACAATAAGATGCTGGAACTTGTTTAGATCACCAGGATCTGTTTATAAGGTTTCTGGTTTAGTGTATATAGAACACACCTCTTAGAAAGTTGGATGCATTTTTAACAAATCCTCATTTCTAAACTAGCCTGAATTGCTATAGTTCTCACCCTCCTTGTATGTATTGAATGAGTTCACGTTAATAGTAGTAACTCAGGGTACAGGGTTTGCTCCTGTCCGCTCATGCTGGACCTCATCCTGCAGCCCTCACCTCATTTCTGCCAGCGCACAGGCAGGGTTTATGTGGACATGAGCACATTCACTCATGCTCTGTTCCTGGTGACTGCAGAACGTTTGAGAGAGGCTTCTCTTTGTCACCCATGCCAGTCTGTGAAGAAGCACATTTCTTCTTGGGCTTTTGCTGTTTTAGTCCCCTCCAACTGGAGATCCAGGAGTGCTTGGTCATTCCCCCACCACCTTTTTTTCCCCCTGAGTCAAGCCACATTTTGTTCTTTTATGAAAGTTGAGAGTGCGGCCTTGTTTCTATCATCTGGTATAATTAAAACTTAGCTTTTATCTTGTAGTGGAAACTGAGGAGCTGATGCCTCTGCATCTCCTGTGAAGATACTCCATCCCCTTTGTCTAGCTCCTCCCTAAATCTGCAAAGGAGTCAGGCATAACTGAGTGACTAGGCACATGCTCTAGGCTTTCTCTTCTAGCTCCAGAGCTTTCTCCAGCCTCAAGCCACTACTCTCAAGGCACCTCCAAAAGGCCTTTTCCTCATATGCAGATAAACTCCTACGGATGTATACCTGAGGGACACGTGCAGACTCTGCCAAACCATTCGACTCCATGTGAAATTAACATCCTAAACATTCCAGAAATTGCAGTATATTTTTCCTGAGGCTTAGCTGTTAAATCTCCTGTTGTTCCTTCTGGTCCCCATCCCCTGCCCCCTACTAAACCTTTTTGAGATTTCAACTGCTTGATAAGCTTAGGAAGTTGCTTGGTTTCCTAGATTTGAATTTTGATTATTCTTGGGGCCCCATTTTGGGGATTGTCTTGCTGTTAGGCAGTCTATCTCTGGGGCCCCCCACAGTGACCATCTCCACACAAGGATTTGTGATTGACTCCTCAGGCCGAGACTTACTCAACTGCTTCCCCGGACCTCCCACTTGGCACAGTGGTGCCTGAAACCATCAAGTCCAAATCTCCATCTGTCATGTGATCGGTTTCTCCATCAGGGACTGGCACCTCTGCAAGTGCCCCAGCCAGAAGCCTGAGGCCTTCCTATTGCCTCCTCCCTCCTCCCCACCATCAGTCCACCCTCCAGACCTGTCTCCTTACCCCTGGAGTATCTTACGTGCGTCCACTTATTTCCATCTCTCCTGTGCACCTCCCAGGTGACGGCACCTCCCAGGTAATGGCAGTGACCCCTCAGTTCATCTCACTGCATCCCCGTCACTCCTCCAAATCATTCTCTTAAAGATGCAACTCCAGGAGTCTTCCCTAGTGGTCCAGTGGGTGGAGAGTCTGCCTTGCAGTGCAAGGGGTACCACTTCGATCCCTGGCCTGGGAAGATCCCACGTGCCACAGAGTGGCTGGACCGGTGTGTCCAGTTACGAGCCAGCGCTCTGGAGCACATGCTCCCAGAGCCGATGCTCTAAAATGAGAGAGGCCACTACAGTGGGAGGCCCACACAGGCCAAAGAATAAATGAGTGAGGGTTTCCCCTGGTGGTCCAGTGGGTAAGGACACTGCCTTGCAATGCAAGGGGCGCCGGTTCGATCCCTGGCCTGGGAAGATCCCACGTGCTGCGGAGCGGCTTGACCGATGTGTCCAGTTACCGAGCCTGAGCTCAGGAGCGCGTGCGCCCAGAGCTGGTGCTCTGCGACAACAGAGGCCACTGCAACGGGAGGCCCACATGGGCCAAAGAACAAAGACGGATGAAAACCAGATAAATGAAAGATCAATAGAGGTGGCCCACCCGCCCCCCTCCCACCCCAACCCAGCCCCCCCCCAAAAAAACTTTAAAAAAAAGAAAAAATAAATAAATGGGTGAAAATAAATAAAAAATCAATAAAAAGAGAGACCATCATTTAAAAAAATAAAAAAACAAATAGACTTTAAAAACAAAAAAAGATGCAACGCCAGTCCAATTCCTCTTCCGCACCATGTTTACTTAAAAGCCCTCAACAGGTTCCTGGGCCTTGTAGCTCTCCAGCCTGGGCTCCTGTCCTAATTACCTTTATTCTTCCTGCTCCATGCTCAGCCGTCAGCGTGCCAAGCCTGCTCTGTTGAAGGCGACTTTGAGGATTGCTTGCTCTGCTGCCTGCTTCCCTAATGAACGTCTCCTCGGAACGCAGCCGTCACTTCAGCAGAGAGGCTCTCACGGTCTTCCAGCTGCATGTGTTCTCCCGGCACCATGTATCTTTCCTTCACTGTACTCAGCTCAGTTGTAGTTTCATACCTGCATGCTTCCTTGTGCATCTTTCTCACTAACCCTGGAACTCCATGAAGACCGAAACTCCCCTCTGTCTCTTTAACCTCTAGCAAGATTAAGTAGGTAGGCAGTAAACATTTCTTAAGTGAATGGATGGCTGGGAATCAGTTGAGCACAAGCATTTTAGAGAATGGTTCTGGAGTCAGCCAGCCATTTGAATCTGACCCCGCCTTGATAACCCTGGGATGATGGGCAATTTACCCAAGATTTCTAAGCCCCAGTTTCCCAATCTGAAACGTGGAGTTAGTAAATACCTTCAGAGGTTGTTTGAAACAGTGTAATAGTATTTGAAGATGCAAATACTGGTGTTTGTGAAAGTGCTTTGAATTAGAAGGTGTTCAATGGTAAGTTCACACTTATACCTTTTTGTTTGTTTTAATTTTGGAGCTGCGTCATGCAGCTTATGGAATCTTAGCTCCTCAACCCGGCATTGAACCCAGGCCCTGGCAGTGAAAGGGCTGAGTCCTCACCACTGGCCTGCCAGGGAAGTCCCCACTTTTACCTTTTTTTATTTTTATTTATTTATTTATTTTTGCTGGGGGGTGCGGCTTGGGGATGGAGGGGGGCAGGCGGGCCACTTCTATTGGTCTTTCATTTATCTGTTTTCATCCATATTTGTTCTTTGGCCCATGTGGGCCTCCCATTGCAGTGGCCTCTGTTGTCGCAGAGCACCAGCTCTGGGCGCATGCGCTCCAGAGCTCCGGCTCGGTGATTGGACACATGGGTCCAGCCGCTCCGCGGCACGTGGGATCTTCCCAGGCCAGGGATCGAACCGGCGCCCCTTGCAGTGCAAGGTGGTGTCCACCCACTGGACCACCAGAAGCCCCACCTTTAGCAAAAAAATGCCAAAAAGTGGTGTTCGCAATACCCTTGCAGCTTTTGGAAGCTCCCTATATCTCCACCCCAACAGCATGCTCTGTTGAAGGCTTTCCTGCTGCCTGCTTCCCTAACCCCCCAGCCGTCACTTCAGCAGAGAGGCTCTCACGGTCTTCCAGCTGCATGTGTTCTCCCGGCACCATGTATCTTTCCTTCACTGTACTCAGCTCAGTTGTAGTTTCATACCTGCATGCTTCCTTGTGCATCTTTCTCACTAACCCTGGAACTCCATGAAGACCGAAACTCCCCTCTGTCTCTTTAACCTCTAGCAAGATTAAGTAGGTAGGCAGTAAACATTTCTTAAGTGAATGGATGGCTGGGAATCAGTTGAGCACAAGCATTTTAGAGAATGGTTCTGGAGTCAGCCAGCCATTTGAATCTGACCCCGCCTTGATAACCCTGGGATGATGGGCAATTTACCCAAGATTTCTAAGCCCCAGTTTCCCAATCTGAAACGTGGAGTTAGTAAATACCTTCAGAGGTTGTTTGAAACAGTGTAATAGTATTTGAAGATGCAAATACTGGTGTTTGTGAAAGTGCTTTGAATTAGAAGGTGTTCAATGGTAAGTTCACACTTATACCTTTTTGTTTGTTTTAATTTTGGAGCTGCGTCATGCAGCTTATGGAATCTTAGCTCCTCAACCCGGCATTGAACCCAGGCCCTGGCAGTGAAAGGGCTGAGTCCTCACCACTGGCCTGCCAGGGAAGTCCCCACTTTTACCTTTTTTTATTTTTATTTATTTATTTATTTTTGCTGGGGGGTGCGGCTTGGGGATGGAGGGGGGCAGGCGGGCCACTTCTATTGGTCTTTCATTTATCTGTTTTCATCCATATTTGTTCTTTGGCCCATGTGGGCCTCCCATTGCAGTGGCCTCTGTTGTCGCAGAGCACCAGCTCTGGGCGCATGCGCTCCAGAGCTCCGGCTCGGTGATTGGACACATGGGTCCAGCCGCTCCGCGGCACGTGGGATCTTCCCAGGCCAGGGATCGAACCGGCGCCCCTTGCAGTGCAAGGTGGTGTCCTTACCCACTGGACCACCAGGGAAGCCCCACTTTTACCTTTTTTTAAAAAAGCTTTAAAAATAAGATTAAAGCTTCAGAAAAATTATACAAAACAAATGTATAGTTTGATGAGTGATTATGCAGACAATACCCTTGCAGCTTTTGGAAGCTCCCCTATATCTCCACCCCAACAGCAGCCCCTTCCCTTCCACTTAAGTAACACCATCTTGACTCCATTATAATCATATAATCATTATAATTCCTTGCATGTTGTCACAGTTTTACCAGTCACATGGGCATCCATGGACATGACAGTTTAGTTTTGCCCATTTGAAAAAATTGTCTTCCCTATATCCTTTCTTTTCCCTGTGGGTTAACTATAGAAGAACTTGGAACATTTGTCTTATTGTGTCCTATAATCTGGATTTTCCTGGTTGCATATGAATGCTTCTCAGGTGGCTCAGTGGTAAAGAATCTACCCAGCAGTGCAGTAGACACAGAGCCAGGTTCCATCCCTGGGTAGGGAAGATCCCCCGAAGAAGGAAATGGAAACCCACTCTACTATTCTTGCCTGGAGAATCCCATGGACAGAAGAGCTTGGCAGGCTATAGTTCATGGGGTTGCAAAAAAGCTGGACACAACTATACAACTAAAACAACAGCAACAACATGTGGACGATACAGCTCCCCTTCTTCTTTCTTGTTTTGTGTGTCCTTCCAATTGTCCAGGTCAGACTTGTGTTTGACCCCTTTGGCAGGCCTACAGATGGTGATGTGACCTTATTACATCAGGAGGCACATGATATCTGATTTTTTTGTTTGTTTTATTAGTAGCTGTTATTGCTCAATTATTTGGATCCATTAATTTGTTAGAGGTGACAGATAGGGATGTTTTAATCCTGTCATTTCTCTCGTTAATTGATTTCAACTTTTTTTGAAGGAGACATTTCCCAGGCATCCATTGTTTGATTGCATGATGGTATACTTCATATAGAAAAACAGGGTAAATACTGGATTTGTTTCTCGTTTTCCAGTGTAATGAATTGGCTCCCCATCATCCTCTGAAGGTGACCAGTTAGTTATGTGTTTAAAAAAATATTGTGAATTCGTGGATTTGAATCTATCTGATGAGTTTCAATTAGTTGTAATTATTACTACATAATATCTTATTGGAAGGCAGTCTCAACCCTGGCCAGTGGGAGTCTTTTCAGGTTGGCTTTTGAGTCCTTTTGATTTGACCTCATGAAGTCTGAGAGTTTTCTTACTATCTGATACAGCAAATTATATCAAGTTCATTTATAGTGTTTTCTGCTCGTACCTGGAATTAGCCATTTCTCCACAAAGAGCTCTGATTTCTTTTAAGGGGAAATAGTATTTCTAGAACTCACTCTGTCTCACTTCTAAGCAGCACAGACAGGCTCAGACCCAGCTGTTGGGACTTCATCTGGTCATTTGTTTGTAGGGTGGCCAGCTGTCCTGGTTTGCTCAGATTTTTGGAACATTTGTCTTATTGTGTCCTATAATCTGGATTTTCCTGGTTGCATATGAATGCTTCTCAGGTGGCTCAGTGGTAAAGAATCTACCCAGCAGTGCAGTAGACACAGAGCCAGGTTCCATCCCTGGGTAGGGAAGATCCCCCGAAGAAGGAAATGGAAACCCACTCTACTATTCTTGCCTGGAGAATCCCATGGACAGAAGAGCTTGGCAGGCTATAGTTCATGGGGTTGCAAAAAAGCTGGACACAACTATACAACTAAAACAACAGCAACAACATGTGGACGATACAGCTCCCCTTCTTCTTTCTTGTTTTGTGTGTCCTTCCAATTGTCCAGGTCAGACTTGTGTTTGACCCCTTTGGCAGGCCTACAGATGGTGATGTGACCTTATTACATCAGGAGGCACATGATATCTGATTTTTTTGTTTGTTTTATTAGTAGCTGTTATTGCTCAATTATTTGGATCCATTAATTTGTTAGAGGTGACAGATAGGGATGTTTTAATCCTGTCATTTCTCTCGTTAATTGATTTCAACTTTTTTTGAAGGAGACATTTCCCAGGCATCCATTGTTTGATTGCATGATGGTATACTTCATATAGAAAAACAGGGTAAATACTGGATTTGTTTCTCGTTTTCCAGTGTAATGAATTGGCTCCCCATCATCCTCTGAAGGTGACCAGTTAGTTATGTGTTTAAAAAAATATTGTGAATTCGTGGATTTGAATCTATCTGATGAGTTTCAATTAGTTGTAATTATTACTACATAATATCTTATTGGAAGGCAGTCTCAACCCTGGCCAGTGGGAGTCTTTTCAGGTTGGCTTTTGAGTCCTTTTGATTTGACCTCATGAAGTCTGAGAGTTTTCTTACTATCTGATACAGCAAATTATATCAAGTTCATTTATAGTGTTTTCTGCTCGTACCTGGAATTAGCCATTTCTCCACAAAGAGCTCTGATTTCTTTTAAGGGGAAATAGTATTTCTAGAACTCACTCTGTCTCACTTCTAAGCAGCACAGACAGGCTCAGACCCAGCTGTTGGGACTTCATCTGGTCATTTGTTTGTAGGGTGGCCAGCTGTCCTGGTTTGCTCAGAGCCGTCTTGTTCTCACAGTAAAAGTCCCATATCCTGGAGCGGACTGGGGATTCATTCCAGGTGTTAGGGAGTCTCACTGCTGTTGGTTTAGTCGTTGTGTCTCCGCCTTCTCCATGGAGAGGTTGGGAACAATAGGTATGAAATCTGTCTTTTGCAAAGGATAATCACTCAGTAGTTAGATTTATGTACTCTTTGTCTCCTGCAAGGCAGGTAACACTTTGAACAGTGCTTTGCCATTTGTTTATTATAATCTATAAATTAACATTGTTAATAGGTTCCAGAAAATGGTTTCTATGGCCTCAGTTTGATTCATTTTACTGTAACCGAGGCCTCTGAATACAGTGGACAAGCACATGTACAACAGGAGTCATAATGTCATAAAGTGAATGCCTTAGTTAAACTGACTATTTATTGCATATTTATTTGTATGCACACACATATACGCATTACCCAGTTAAATGTTTATATCTTCCAAATGAGGTAGGGACTGTTAATGTCATTTTACAGATGGGAAAACTGAAATTTGCTATTTTGCTGTTTAGTCACTCACTCATGTCTGACTCCTTGTGATCCCATGGACAATAGCCCACCAGGCTCCGCTGTCCATGTGATTTTCCAGGCAAGAATACTAGGCTGGGTTGCCATTTCCTTCTCTAAGAGATCATCCTGACCCAGAGATTGAACCCAGGTCTCTTGCATGGTAGGCGGATTCTTTACCACTGATCCACCTGGGAGGCCCAAACTTGAGTTTTAGAGAGGCTAAATCATATGCCCAGAGCAAGTGGAAGAACCAAATTAAACCCATGTCCTTCTTATCTTGGAGTCTCTACAGTTCTCTTAATTATTTAATTATTAAAGATTTTAATTATTTAAGATTAGTCTGGCCTGGTTCAGGTTTTAGAAAACTTAAGCATTTTTTGGATGGTTCAAGGATCTGTTTAGAAATTACTGTCCCTATAGAGGTCTCAGAATGACGTCCCAACTGCCCCTTCTCTGCTCAGGACAATCTTTGCTGATCAGGTAAGCCTGCGTCTCTCTCCCCACTCCCACCCCCTAAGCTGATGAAACTTCAGAGTCATTTTCAGCATCACGTTCCAGGGCAGCCACTAAGATTGTACTAGCTGACGTATAACGTGGGCCCCATCTGCCATTCTGCGTGAGAACCGCTCGGAACGGCAGTGAAGCCTCCGGGGCCCCACAGCACATGTTCCGTGTCACTCTGCTGTCACTGTGCTCTATCCAACAGTTAGTCATACATTCTTTTCTTCTGTTCTAGGAAAAAATCAGTTTTCTAAACTATGATCCATAAACAATTTCAGAGATGTTTTTAGGTATCATACACTGCAAAAACAGAAGCGGCGGGATGAGAGGCTTGCTGAGGAGGGCAGGTCACATAAATTTGAAGACCTAAGTTCTTCAAGCCTTACACTGTGTATTACTATACTACCATTCTGAGAAATCTTTGTAAAGGGACCTGTTGAGCTGTTTGGTTTGTTCTTAAACCCAATGTTTCTTAAACATGACTTATACCTGTGAAACCCCTCCCACACACGCTTTTTTTTAAACAATGAGATTTATTATCTCTAAGAAATGATACAGTGATTTACTCAACCAAGGTCTCAGTCTTCTCATCTATAAATAGCTCTAAGGAGAACACCTACGTCTTGGAGGTGGGTGTAGGTGAAGCTGTGACGCTTGAGTTCACCTGCAGGGGCTGCTCAGTGTGTTATGTTTATTTTCTTATTCTGAATAAGCATGTATCTTTGTCTCTAGCTTTGTGATCATAGTTTTGTATGTTTTCCCTAAGAAAGCCTTCTTGTTGTTCAGTCCCTAAGTTCAGTCTGACTCTTTCCCATCCCGTGGAGTGCAACACAGCAGGCTTCCCTGTCCTTCACTATCTCCCAGAGTTTGCTCAGATCCATGTCTGTTGAGTCCGTGATGATATCTAACCGTCTCACCCTCTGCTGCTTGTTTCTACTTTTACCTTGAGTCTTGCCCAGGATCAGGGTCTTGTCCAGTCAGTCAGCAGTTCAGATCCGGTGGCCAAAGTACTGGCACTTCAACATCAGTCTTTCCAATTAATTTTCAGGGTTGACTTCCTTTAGGACTAACCGGTTTGATTTCTTGTCAACCCAAGGGTCCCTAAAGACTCTTCTCCAGTACCACAATCTCTGTGAAACCTGGATCCACGTCTATCAGATTCTGCCTCGAGAGGGGGACTTCCCTCATGGTTCAGTGGCTAAGTCTCCAGGCTCCCAGGACAAGGGACCCGGGTTCAATCCTTGGTCAGGGAACTACATCTCACGTGCCACAACTAAGACCTGGTGTGGCCAAATAAATAGTATTAAAAAAAAAGAAAAAAATTTCTGTCTAGAGTTATTTTGGTAGTTAAAAAAAGTAATTTGCATGAAGCTCTTTTATTTTGAAAAAAAAAAAAAAAGAAATGATACCAGAAACCCAGAGGTAGGAAAGACCCAGGAGTAGGGCAGGCTACATGTGGGCCCATTCCTCTCAGGACCACTTCCTATCTGCCTTAGCCCTATCCTCCCTATGGGTGGGCCTGATTCCCTGGCTAGTGGTCCAGAGAGAGGGCGGGGAAGGGTGTCCCCAGATTGGACACTGGAGACCCATGCTGGTGGTGTCTGGAGAGGGCAGAGTGGACACGGGGCTGACGTGGTATTTATCCTCTGAGGTGAGGTGTGAGGGGCAGGTGAGGCAGCAGAGGCGGGGTGCACGGTGTTCCTTAGGAGCTTGACTGAGAGAGACAAGAGAAGGTGGCATTCACAGGTGTGGGTGCTGTGTGTGTTCTGAGAATTTTTGTGGTTGAGGAGAGATTTAACCACGTTTTTGTGTTAAGGCGAAATCTTGAGAAGAAGAGAGGAAGACCTTGAAGATCCAGAGGCAGGATGCTCGGGGTTCTTGAGCCCTAGGGCGGCGTCCAGGCAGACGGGACCAGAGCACAGCTGGAGGGCAGAGGCTTGAGACTCGCGGGAAGGAGGGAGAGAGGGGAGCACGCTCGTAGGCGGCTTGGCTGGCAGGGACTTGAGATGCTTCCAACTGGGTCGCCTCACCCTCTGCTGCTTGTTTCTACTTTTACCTTGAGTCTTGCCCAGGATCAGGGTCTTGTCCAGTCAGTCAGCAGTTCAGATCCGGTGGCCAAAGTACTGGCACTTCAACATCAGTCTTTCCAATTAATTTTCAGGGTTGACTTCCTTTAGGACTAACGGTTTGATTTCTTGTCAACCCAAGGGTCCCTAAAGACTCTTCTCCAGTACCACAATCTCTGTGAAACCTGGATCCACGTCTATCAGATTCTGCCTCGAGAGGGGGACTTCCCTCATGGTTCAGTGGCTAAGTCTCCAGGCTCCCAGGACAAGGGACCCGGGTTCAATCCTTGGTCAGGGAACTACATCTCACGTGCCACAACTAAGACCTGGTGTGGCCAAATAAATAGTATTAAAAAAAAAGAAAAAAATTTCTGTCTAGAGTTATTTTGGTAGTTAAAAAAAGTAATTTGCATGAAGCTCTTTTATTTTGCACAAAAAAAAAAAGAAATGATACCAGAAACCCAGAGGTAGGAAAGACCCAGGAGTAGGGCAGGCTACATGTGGGCCCATTCCTCTCAGGACCACTTCCTATCTGCCTTAGCCCTATCCTCCCTATGGGTGGGCCTGATTCCCTGGCTAGTGGTCCAGAGAGAGGGCGGGGAAGGGTGTCCCCAGATTGGACACTGGAGACCCATGCTGGTGGTGTCTGGAGAGGGCAGAGTGGACACGGGGCTGACGTGGTATTTATCCTCTGAGGTGAGGTGTGAGGGGCAGGTGAGGCAGCAGAGGCGGGGTGCACGGTGTTCCTTAGGAGCTTGACTGAGAGAGACAAGAGAAGGTGGCATTCACAGGTGTGGGTGCTGTGTGTGTTCTGAGAATTTTTGTGGTTGAGGAGAGATTTAACCACGTTTTTGTGTTAAGGCGAAATCTTGAGAAGAAGAGAGGAAGACCTTGAAGATCCAGAGGCAGGATGCTCGGGGTTCTTGAGCCCTAGGGCGGCGTCCAGGCAGACGGGACCAGAGCACAGCTGGAGGGCAGAGGCTTGAGACTCGCGGGAAGGAGGTAGAGAGGGGAGCACGCTCGTAGGCGGCTGGGCTGGCAGGGACTTGAGATGCTTCCAACTGGGTCGCCTCGACTTTCTTGGTGAGTGGGAGGCAGGTTAATTGCTGATTGTGAGGAGGATGACGTGTCGGGGGTCATTTTATTGAGGCGCTAAGAGGTTCAGTGAGTCTTTTGTGACTATCCCAGTTGATGTAAAGTGATGGCTCTGCTCTTGTTTTAAAATAAATCTACCCAAGAAATAAAACTTAGCTTTTTATCAAAGGCTATAGTCTTTTGTTGTCACGACAAAAGATTAGCACAGTGTTTCTCAAAATGGGGTCTAAAAATTCGTAAATAATTCAGGAGTTCTTACTGAAAGCACTGTGTTTCAAAGACACGTCTTCAAGTTGCTGAAATAAGAACCTGGTCAAAGAAAAGAACTTGGTCGGAGGTGGGGAAGGGAGAATAGGATCTAGAAATCTGCATCAGAACAAAGCCCCCAAGTGCGTCCTGAACATGAGTTAGTGTGTTTTCAGGCAGTAGTGGGGGGCTTCCTGCGGTCAGCAAGGACAGAGCCTGGGTGTCCGGTGTTCCTGTCTTATGGGGCCACACCCGAGAGTGAGCTCTGCCTGTTCTCTCTGCCTGGAGGTGGAGAGGCTGCTGCTCTGAGGCTTAGCTCTAACACCGTGTTTCTCTTAAGCGGAGGTTTTATGCTTTGAATTTCCGAACATTTATTTTAGAAGAATATTTATGATCCAGTCCTAGGCTGGGGCAGATAATTTTTACTCTCCAGTTAGAAGGGATATGAAAGGGATATTTACTCTCATAGAGTAGATCCCATTGAATTGTATGTTCTCTCTCTCTTTTTTTTCCCTGCAACTAATATTTTTATTTTTATTTTAATACATCTTATGCATGTCAGTATCTAGTACATGTATGTTATCTGGGCCGCTGCCTAGAGCTCAGCTTTTTGCTTCAAGGGAACTGTGAAAATCCTAGAAATCCTACAGCATCAAATTACCCATGTGATATTTTTCCAGCTAGGTCCTAAATATTTCATCACCAGTTTTCATGTAAAAGCCAGTCAACAGATTAAATAAGAATAGTATTTATGGTATCCAGAGCAGTAATGAAGTTAAAAAAAAAAAAGTGCTTTCATTAAAGCATCTCTGTGAAAAAAGCATCACTAAAGATCTCTGAGAAAAAGCAGTTCTGTGTGACTCATCCGTTTATTGAGTTACATGATAGCTTTGAAGCAGGGGCAGCCACTCTGGCATCTTCTGCATTTAAATGCATTGGTTTCCGTGAGAACTCTTGTGAAGTGAAAATAATTTTTGTAATTTACTTCAATATGTATGACGTTCAAAATTCTTATGAAATGATCTCATGGATTGATGGTATATTTGAGTAGCGTTTCTCCCATGGCCTGGACTGGCGAGTGAAATGTAGAGGAGATACCAGAATAGGAGGAATTCCTCAGCAGAGCCTCCCGCAGTGTGCAAGCTCATTAGTTGCTCTGTTAAGAGCTTCTGCTCCATCAAGGACAGATTGAAGCCCCTTGAGCCCAGAAAACGTAATGTATTTACCTTTGTCTGTTTGGCACCCAACTAAGGGGCAGACTCAGAGCCCTCAGTCTGCGTTCAGTGACTGGATGAGTTGATGGAACTGTGAAAACCTCTGATTTCCCTTACGAGCTTACAGTTACAGTGGGAGCCAGTGATAAAATGCCTGCAGTTTTTGTTACGCAGACTTTTGCAGGAATGCAAAAAGCTGCTGCCAGTTGTCAGTGATTTTTTCCTAAGCCAATTTGCCTTTTCTTCTTTCTTCTCCCCCAGCCCTGGTCTCTGTTCTGTACTTGCCAGTTTAGACCCACTGCTGTCTGCCTGTGTACACTCAAGTTATAATTTCAGTTTCCAAATCTGTGTCTGGTTTGAAATACACGTACATTTCTCCTGTAATCAAGTGGAGTGTGTTTTCTAAGGGACTGCAGATCTGAGTCCTTGACATTAGAAATGAAGCACAGTTTTTTTCTTCCCATGAGTCTAATTCATCCAGCCGAATGGAAAAACAACCCTTAGTATATTAGCCTGTCTCAAAAAATACCTCTGTTGATCAGTTAATTAGAGACTCTTGTCTTCACACTCATAATTGTTTTTCTCTTAGCAGATTAATAACTAAGAAACAGTATTAAAGGAATCTGCTTGAGATAGTCAAATCTGAAAGTATGATAGGTCATAATAGTAATCACATGTAATATAACAATAATCATTCTTTGATTAACATTGCAAAAAATTTGGACTATGACTTTTGGCACTATAGTAACAGTCTATTTGAATGCTGCTTTATAATTTTAAAAACCCTTTCACACGCATTATCTTCTAGAGATGCATAACAATCCTTTAGTATAAGTAGGGCAGACATTATTTAAATTGAATCTCAGAGAAGTGGTCATATTCATCATAACTCAGCAAGAAAATGGCAAAGAATTGACTACAGCAATCTTTTTCTTGAGTCTTAATTAAGTCTTGCCACTGTCAGGTGATGTCATATGCTTTTGCCTTCATAAGAACAGGATTGTGCCCTAGCCTGAAGGACACTTGAGTTTCATATTTGTTCAGAGAGAAGATCTAACTGACTTCATACCCATCGTAGGAGCTAGTCTCAGGGTCTGTCCTAACTCATTAGAGAAATAGAACCTTGACTCCTAGGTTTGCATGCTTAGGATTGGCCTTTAGCCTGAACACAATACATTGATAAGCTGCAGAAACTGCTGACCATCTATCTAATCTACCATTCATCTCTTGCCAAAGTTCATTTCAGGTGAAATCATGGTGGGGATATATGCTTCTAGAGGCCACTGTGGTTTCTTTACTTCTCAAGTGTACCTGAGAAAAAAGAAGGCCATGAGTTACCCCTGCCTCTTGCAACCATTTCTCGTTTTCCTACCGGGAAACACCCTGCATGTTGGGCCTTCAAGACACATAGGTTACTGTTGGTTCAAAAGGCTAGAAAGGGACTTTTCCTGTTTACCTTTGCGTAGTTTGTGTTTCAAGGCATCTGCTACACCCCAGGCCCTGTTGAACCTTCAGTTTCTCCCTGGCTGATAGAGGGAGAACATGTGAACAACATGTGAACAACATTCTTGAGACACAGAATCCTTTGAAGTGAGAGTTCAAATCCACTGTATGGTCCAGAGATACTTTTAGCATTTTTTAGAACATTTTTGGTGCTACTACACTGGTCAATAGCATGGAGACAAATAGGTTTTTCATTGAAGATAGGAAAAAATGTGGTGAGGACAAAGTAAATACACAATAATAAGAAAACAGTTAAAATATGGTATAAGTCATTCAAGACAATACAGTCTATATCTTTTATTACATAAAAGATGCTTATGATAAAATGTTGAGTGTGAAAAACGTGCAGGACTGTGTGAATGCTGCTATGGTCGTAATTTCTTCCAAAGTGTATGAACATAAAATACTAATAGTAATTTATAATTAATAATATTTGCCAGACACAGTTTCAAGGCTTCCTGTGTATTAACTCAATGTTCATATCAATCCTAAGAGGTAGCTACTATTGTCAGCTTTGTTGTACAGATGAGGACACTGATGTACAGAAAAATAAGTTGTCCAGGAGCTACCAGCTAGGAAAAAACAGACCAAAATATCAGTAGGGATTATCTCTGGATAATAGTGTTAATAGGCCAATTTAATTATTTACATATGTAATATAGAATGTGTTTCTACTCTTGATATCTTAGAACTAGCATTTTTAAAAGAAACTGAAGCCTTTGTAAGGCTTGAACTTCAAAGAGTAGCTTTTCTTCCATCTAAAACAAATTATACTTGATAAGAGGGGGAAAAAGACGCAAAACCACTACTTTCTATTGATACAACTTCTTTAAATGATAATCTCTCAGTAAATTGGACAGTTTTCTTTTATTGATGTGGAGAACAAGACCTTCTTTTATCTATGATTAAACATTATAAAGCACACTTCTGATCGAACCAGGTTTTGTTGAACACTTGACTACTTCACCAGGGATAGAAAGCGTAAAGGCACATACTCAGTAGATTGTCTCCAGGAAACAGACACTTTGCTGTCTGTAAAGTACATCCTCAAAGGCAAAAACACTTTAGGAACAGTGTGTTCTGTTACATTGTGTCTTAACTTTGGTATTTAACTTTCACCCCTTCTCTCTCGCTTTCATTTCCATGGCTCCTTTCCCGTCAGAAACCCATCCAACCAACCAACCAGCCGATTAGCCTCAGTTTGTTAAAAGTTGATCACATTTTGAGCTTTATGATCGATGATAGTTGTACTTTGCCATGAAGTGCCAGGTATTCTGCTAAGTGCTTTCTGCGAGCCAGCAACAACAGACACCCCATGTTCAAACAGGGGTCAGGGTTTGGCCCAAAGAGCATGAACCCACAGTATCTGGAATAAAATGAGTTACTTGGAGATATGATTGAAAATTCTTGATTTCCACTTTTTGTTGAAAAGAATTGGAACCTCTAGCAATCTCCTTAACTCATCTGTTTTCCTCACTAGGCTCTTGTTGTCTCGTTTCCTTTTTGGACCTCTGATATTATTTCATCCTCTAGGAACTGTAAGCCCACTTAAGCTGAAGAGGGAGCGCCCCGGTCAAGGACCTGGCGTCACTAGGGAGTCCTGTTGAACTTGGCCCGTATCCTCCTTTTCTTCGGTTCTCCTTGCTCCTGGGTGTGGCCCCTTGGCTTCCGTTGCTGCAGGACTGTTGTCCCTCACGTCACCATCTTCCAGCAGGTGCTCGGTCAAATCAGGTGGCCCTTCCAGTACCTCAGTCCCTTCCTGTCTTCCTGAGAAGGAATCTGTGAGGATCCTTTGTTTCTTTGATTTCACTTAAATGATTTTTTGTAGATGAGGCAGAATGTGGTTGATTTGATAGGAGCCATGATTTTGAGAATAACATAGTTTAAGAATGAGACTACTAGTCACAGGATCCCAGTAAATTGTCTGATGCTGAAAATACTTGGGAAGACTCAGCCGTGTGACAGCTCCATGTGGCTAATGATGACTGGGAGTTTGTGTTTGTTTTCCTAAGATAAATCACCAGAAGCTTCACAGGAAATTATACCCATCACACCTTCAGCTCTGTACAGTTGTTTTTCTTTTTCTAAATAAACCAAAATATATCAAAAATTTTTTTTCTTTATTGTAGAAGCATATAGTGAAGGAGAGAGAGACACTTGTTTATTTGAATTGTCCCGGTAATGGGCACGAAAGCCCCGTCTCTGCTTCCGCAGGAAGCAGCACAGTAAACTGTGTCATCCGTACAAACAATGGAAGCTGAGGTGTGTGTCTCGGCTGGGTTCCGGATCACTCCCAGCTGCCTCCTGGCTGATGGCGTCAGGGTGCCCAGCTCTCTGCTGGAATTCTCTCTGAATGTTGTTCCCTCAGGGGAGAGTGTCTTACCTCTGACACAAGACGCTTGAGCGTATTCTGGCTGTTAACTAAAAGCTGACATTCGGGAGTACACAGAAAGGTGACATGTACTTAGGAAAGTGTTTGTTTATATGACATCTGCTCTTTGATGTTGAGCCTTGTGTGTCAGAGAGAAGCTTTCAGGTTCTGCCCTGTCTTTGGAAATTTTCAAAGGGAGCAGTTCTAGATTGAGACGTCCTCTTCCTTTCTCTTTCTGGATAACTCACTGAGGGATTAAAAGCAATCGCGACATGTTGGTCCTAAGCTATGTTTCAATCTTAAAAGGAAGCCATGTTTCATTTATCTTAATGCAATGGAAAATAATATATATATATATATATAAATCACATAGCAGGGGTTCTCATTCACTGAACACTCCTTTGTCTTAGTTATTGAGATACAGAGGCCAGATTTTGGACAAGGGCTGACCACTCAGACTACATTCGAAGTCCTCAGTTCTGGATGGAGTAGTGAAGACTTTTGTCACGTTGTGACAGAGGGACAAAAATGCATGTGTTTCTCTAACCCTTCCTAACACCAACCTTATCAGGAAGGTGGTTGTCAGAATGAGGCAGGCTTTCTCTGAGGAGTGCAGAGAGTTCAGTTCAGTTACTCAGTTGTGTCTGACTCCTTATGACCCCATGGACTGTGGCACGCCAGGCTTTCCTGTCCTTCACCATCTCCCAGGGAAGCATTTCCTGGAACACAACTTTTGGGGAAGTCTCTGCCATGAAGAGCTCCTTTTTTCAAACCTATAAATGAAAGAATTATGAAGACAAGTCTTGCTCCACTGCCCTGTGGGCCACAGGAATGCTCATGTACCTGAGTTTTAGCAGCTGGCTTTCTCCCTTCCTTCTTCCCCTTCCTCTCCTCCTGTCTCCAGCTTGGGATGATGACTGACAAGAGAATCTTGTCTCTGTGATCTGAAAGGGGTATGCAGTGACTAATCTACACTCATGTAGTAATTTAGTCATCAGGCAATTCTGGCTCCAGAAATATTAAATCCTTAAAAAGAGGACTTCCACGCGTGGTTGCCCAGTCACTTTTGGCCCATCCAGGCTCTCCATCAGGTTGTGGGGAGACAGGGCTGAAGAACTCTTTTTTTTTTTGCCCCTTTCTAATAAGGGCCCTGAGGAATAGGGGGCATGGAAATGCAGAACCAGATTGGAAAATGAGATTGAAAAGCTAATCGTGCTTCTAGGTAAAGAGCCAACATAGAAAACATTGTTCTCATAAGCTTTTTAAATTAAAGAGAGTAAAGGCCTAAATTCAAATACAGTAAGCAGAGAGAAACATGTTTATTGTAGGCATTACATCTAAGCGTGAAGCAGAGAGAGAAAAGAGATATGCAGATAGATGGCAAGAATTAGTAAAGCCATAATGGAGAAAGAAAAGGTAAAGAGTAAGAACAAAATTGTGTTGAAGGAAGCCGTAAAGATAGACACATAAGCACAGAATATGCTCAGATATGTACGTGCTGCCCTATTCACAGCTGCTTCTCTCCTAGCCCTTAAAGACAGTCTCCATTTTAAGAACCCACATTCAGGAACTTCTCAATTAAGTGTCATTTGGCTGTGGTTTCATCATCCAGTTAGTACCATGCATGCAACTACCATGCCTATATCTGGCAAACTATACCAAACTGTTGGCCAAAAGCTTGAGAAGTTGTGATTAAAAGTTATTTATCAGTATAGCACTCTAAAAATATTAGCTAAAATTTGTCTTCATAAGTTGGTTCAATATCTGTCTGATGTTCTAAAAAGCACTAGAATTTAAAAATTCTTCTGATTTCTTCAGTTTTTGTCTCTTCATGGACTGAAATTTAAAAAATTACAATAACATGTATGGACCTTTTAGTTTTATAACAAGCTACTCAGAAATTAGAAGATAATTTTCAGTGGATGAGAGTGTATTTCTTTTAGGAATAAAATGACTTTAGTCTATATGATTAAGTGCTCATGTACCTGAGTTTTAGCAGCTGGCTTTCTCCCTTCCTTCTTCCCCTTCCTCTCCTCCTGTCTCCAGCTTGGGATGATGACTGACAAGAGAATCTTGTCTCTGTGATCTGAAAGGGGTATGCAGTGACTAATCTACACTCATGTAGTAATTTAGTCATCAGGCAATTCTGGCTCCAGAAATATTAAATCCTTAAAAAGAGGACTTCCACGCGTGGTTGCCCAGTCACTTTTGGCCCATCCAGGCTCTCCATCAGGCTGTGGGGAGACAGGGCTGAAGAACTCTTTTTTTTTTTGCCCCTTTCTAATAAGGGCCCTGAGGAATAGGGGGCATGGAAATGCAGAACCAGATTGGAAAATGAGATTGAAAAGCTAATCGTGCTTCTAGGTAAAGAGCCAACATAGAAAACATTGTTCTCATAAGCTTTTTAAATTAAAGAGAGTAAAGGCCTAAATTCAAATACAGTAAGCAGAGAGAAACATGTTTATTGTAGGCATTACATCTAAGCGTGAAGCAGAGAGAGAAAAGAGATATGCAGATAGATGGCAAGAATTAGTAAAGCCATAATGGAGAAAGAAAAGGTAAAGAGTAAGAACAAAATTGTGTTGAAGGAAGCCGTAAAGATAGACACATAAGCACAGAATATGCTCAGATATGTACGTGCTGCCCTATTCACAGCTGCTTCTCTCCTAGCCCTTAAAGACAGTCTCCATTTTAAGAACCCACATTCAGGAACTTCTCAATTAAGTGTCATTTGGCTGTGGTTTCATCATCCAGTTAGTACCATGCATGCAACTACCATGCCTATATCTGGCAAACTATACCAAACTGTTGGCCAAAAGCTTGAGAAGTTGTGATTAAAAGTTATTTATCAGTATAGCACTCTAAAAATATTAGCTAAAATTTGTCTTCATAAGTTGGTTCAATATCTGTCTGATGTTCTAAAAAGCACTAGAATTTAAAAATTCTTCTGATTTCTTCAGTTTTTGTCTCTTCATGGACTGAAATTTAAAAAATTACAATAACATGTATGGACCTTTTAGTTTTATAACAAGCTACTCAGAAATTAGAAGATAATTTTCAGTGGATGAGAGTGTATTTCTTTTAGGAATAAAATGACTTTAGTCTATATGATTAAGATTTTTAAAATTTTTATTTAATGGTCCATTGAGAAAATGTTGAATATAAGGTATTAATTTATAGCCTAAAGGGATTCTTTTCTTAGTGTAACATGTACATCTTAATGCTTTTGAAAGTTTTTCAACTAAGGGATATTAGTACCATGGCTTTTTTTTTCTTTTAATTATTACTTTATTTGTCTTAATTTGGCTTCACTGAATCTTAGTTGTGGCCTATGGGATCTAGTTCCCTGACCAGGGATCAAACCTGGGCCCCCTGCGTTAGAAGCACAGAGTCTTAACCACTACATCACCAGGGAAGTCCCAACACTGTGGCTTTGTTTTTTAGCATCAGTGATCACAAAAGTGGATGATAGTCTTGGCCTTTGACTCATAGATAGTGTGAAACTAAACCAAGGACTTGAAATTCTGCACTCATGGTTGGGTGGTCCAGGGCCATGGAGTTGATTGCAGCTGTGTTGGGGTGGCCTGCTTGAGAACAAAGGGATTTCTTCTCACTGATTTATTGGATGAAGCTTATCCGACTGTTAGCCATTTAGATCTTCTGAGTGACTGCGGTTGTGCTGGTTAAGCACTTGTAATACTTCCCACGCACAGTAAAGTACTCTACAGCCCATTAGTATTATTTATACCTTCTTTTTACTCTCTAAAACCAATAAGTAGGCCCAATTACAGCATACGTGCTTTTAATCAGTTTAGGATGTGATCAGTTAAAAAACTTTCTTCTTTAAAGTACCCTTACCTGCCTGATAGTGGAATTTAAATCCTGTACATTGCCTCTCTGTTGATTTTGCTAACTAGTATCTTGTATAATGAAAATTTAAAATTTACTGTTACGCAGACGTATATGGAGAAAGAAGTTAAAACCCTCTGTTAAAGGAAAACACTTTTCATGTTTAGTGTATGTGGTTCCATGTATTTTCTATCATAGAAGTCTTTTCATGAAGGTGTATGCTTCCCTAATTCATTCTTTTTAATGGCTGCATTATATTCTAAAATAAGAGGCTATCATAATTTAGCTCTTTGACTCTTGATATGTGCTTGGATTATTTTTTATCTTTAAAATAATATAGCAGTGAAATTCTTGGTATGTGTACTTTTGTTTTGCATCATGCAGTTATTTTATGTTAGATTTCTAGGAGTTGCTAGAATTTCTAAAATTGCTGACTGAAAATGTAGTGTATTTAAAGTTTGATACATGACTTAGTATAGAAATGGACATTTCCCCCAATGATGAAATGGTTTGAAAATGACCATATCCATGTGTCTTTTCCAACATTAGACTTGATGACACTTTGCTCCTGTTTTGTTAGTCTGATGCTATCTCATTGCTCTTATTTGCATTTCCCTAATTTAAAAGAAAGGTGCATATTTTTTCATAAATTGATTGGTGTTTACCTTTTATGATTATACTTTCAGTTTCTTTGCTTGGTTTTCTTTTGAATTCTCTTGTTACGGAATCTCTGTATACATGAAATAATAATCCTTTGTTATACATGTTGGAGATTGTGTCTATCAGTTATATTTTATAGTTATCTTTTTAAAAATTTTATTTGTTTATTTATTTATTTATTTTTGCTATTCTGAGTTTTCACTGCTGCCACAGGCTCTTCTCTAGTTTCAGGGAGTTGGGGTTACTCTCTAGTTGAGGTGAGCAGGCTTCTTGTTGTGGTGACTTCTCTTGTCACCGGGCTCTAGGGCACACAGGCTTCAGTAGTTGCAGCTCTGAGGCTCTAGAGCACAGGCTCATGGGCTTAGTTGCTCTGCAGCATGTGGGATCTTCCCGGATTAGGGATCGAACCCATGCCTCCTGCATTGGCAGGTGAACTCTTTACCACTGAGCTACCAGGGAAGCCCCTATAGTTGTCTTTTGTCAAACAAGAATTTCATATTTTATATAGTCATATCTATTAGGTTTCTTTTCCTTTGTAACGATTAGATTTTATGTGTTATTTTAGAAAAGCTTTCTCCATCCCAGGATTAAACACAATGCTTCCTTTATTTCCTTTAAATATGTTTTTAGTTAAGAAAATATTTAGCTCTTTAGTCAATTTGAAGGTGTATGCTTCCCTAATTCATTCTTTTTAATGGCTGCATTATATTCTAAAATAAGAGGCTATCATAATTTAGCTCTTTGACTCTTGATATGTGCTTGGATTATTTTTTATCTTTAAAATAATATAGCAGTGAAATTCTTGGTATGTGTACTTTTGTTTTGCATCATGCAGTTATTTTATGTTAGATTTCTAGGAGTTGCTAGAATTTCTAAAATTGCTGACTGAAAATGTAGTGTATTTAAAGTTTGATACATGACTTAGTATAGAAATGGACATTTCCCCCAATGATGAAATGGTTTGAAAATGACCATATCCATGTGTCTTTTCCAACATTAGACTTGATGACACTTTGCTCCTGTTTTGTTAGTCTGATGCTATCTCATTGCTCTTATTTGCATTTCCCTAATTTAAAAGAAAGGTGCATATTTTTTCATAAATTGATTGGTGTTTACCTTTTATGATTATACTTTCAGTTTCTTTGCTTGGTTTTCTTTTGAATTCTCTTGTTACGGAATCTCTGTATACATGAAATAATAATCCTTTGTTATACATGTTGGAGATTGTGTCTATCAGTTATATTTTATAGTTATCTTTTTAAAAATTTTATTTGTTTATTTATTTATTTATTTTTGCTATTCTGAGTTTTCACTGCTGCCACAGGCTCTTCTCTAGTTTCAGGGAGTTGGGGTTACTCTCTAGTTGAGGTGAGCAGGCTTCTTGTTGTGGTGACTTCTCTTGTCACCGGGCTCTAGGGCACACAGGCTTCAGTAGTTGCAGCTCTGAGGCTCTAGAGCACAGGCTCATGGGCTTAGTTGCTCTGCAGCATGTGGGATCTTCCCGGATTAGGGATCGAACCCATGCCTCCTGCATTGGCAGGTGAACTCTTTACCACTGAGCTACCAGGGAAGCCCCTATAGTTGTCTTTTGTCAAACAAGAATTTCATATTTTATATAGTCATATCTATTAGGTTTCTTTTCCTTTGTAACGATTAGATTTTATGTGTTATTTTAGAAAAGCTTTCTCCATCCCAGGATTAAACACAATGCTTCCTTTATTTCCTTTAAATATGTTTTTAGTTAAGAAAATATTTAGCTCTTTAGTCAATTTGGAGTTCATATATGAAATGTGTGGTAAGATTCTAATCTTTATTCCCACATGAATATCAAATTATCCCACCACTTACTGAATAGTCTGTTTTCCTCACAGATTTAAATTTTTTTCTCATGTTTTTATGTGTTTGCATCTATATATAGATGTTTTTATAGTTTCTACCATTCTGTTGATTTATTTCTATACTGGCATCATACTGTCTTGATACCTGGTAGGGAAAATTCTTCCTTAATTCTTTTTCAAAATTTTCTTAACCTTAAGCATATATTTACCTTTCCAGAAGAACTTTATAATTTGTTAAGCAATATTTTAATGTCTTTTAAATGGTTTTTCATACTTCGACTTTTGTTGTTATATTTGATTTGTTCATTCATTAATATGTATCTTTTTTTCTTCTTACATTTCAGAGTCCTGTGTATGGAAACTCACATGAGTCAGTTCAGTCTAGAAGGGTAGTCATTTCTCATAATATGGACAAAGCTCTGAAAGAAGGTAAGGATTGAGAGAGGGTATATAATTACCATGGTAAGCAATTCATTATCTTCTAAAAGGAAAATAGTAATTTCCGGTAAATTTATCTATCCTCTCTCTGTGTATTGCATATGGACTTTTTTTTTTTTTTTTAAAGATTTATTTTATTTATTTTGGGCAGGGATTGGGTTGGGGAGGGAGGGGAGCGGGCGGGCCACTTCTATTGGTCTTTCATTTCTCCATTTTCATCTGTCTTTGTTCTTTGGCTCCTGTGGGCCTCCCATTGTGGTGGCGTCTGTCGCTGCAGAGTGCCGGCTCGGTAATTGGACACATCGGTCCAGCCGCTCCACGGCACGTGGGATCTTCCCAGGCCAGGGATTGAACCGGTGCCCCTTGCCCTGCAAGGCGGTGTCCTTACCCACTGGACCACCAGGGGAAGCCTGCATATGGACTTTTTTCATAATGAATTTTTACTTGAAGACTTAGTAAATGCATTCATTTGTTGTTGTTTAGGGACTTCCCAAGTGGCGCTTGTGGCAAAGGACCCATTTATTAACACAGGAGAGACGTGAGCTTGATCTCTAGGTCGGGAAGATCCCCTGGAGGAGGGCATAGCAGCCCACTCCAGTATTCTTGCCTGGAGAATCCCATGGACAGAGGAGCCTGGTGGGCTACAGTCCATGAGGTTGCAAAGAGTCAGACAGGACTAAAGTGACTTAGCATGCATGTAGTTGTTTAGTGACTAAGTCATGTGTGATTCCTTGCGACCCCATGGATTGTAGCCTGCCAATCTCCTCTATCCATGGAATTTCTCCAGGCAAGAATACTGGAGTGGGGTTGCCATTTCCTTCTCCAGGGGATCTTCCCCACCCAGGGATTGAACTTGCCACGGCAGCCTGTTTCTTTTACCACTGAGCCACCAGGGAAGCCCCAAAATACATCCATGTTTTAGTTAAATGGATGGAATATAAGCATTGATTAAGTAGGAATTTCCAGATCACGTGAGACTAGCCAGCTAAGTGGAGCTGTTTCCATGATATAAAGCAAGGATCTGTTCTGTTTCCTGAGGTAGGTATCAGGAAGCTTTTTTCTTTTATGAATAGATATAACCTAGAAAGAGCGTTCTGGGAATAAATACACTCAGGCTTGCTCATGGACAGGTGAGTTAACCAAACTGAGGGATCTTGATCAACCTTAACAAAAGAATGAAGGAAAACAAAAAAAAGAAAAAAAAAAAACAACAACAAGAAAAAAAAAGAATGAAGGACACACACATGAAACTTGTATTAAGGATGATAGAAAAGGAGACTGTGGTGGATACAGTATTATATATCTGGAAATGGGGATGAGTAAGTGTAACATTAATATAATATTACACTTAATATTATACATAATATAAATGTACAAGTATTAAAAATTTAAAAATATAATATTTTGATCAAATTAAAGTTTTTGCAAAGCTATTTTGAAAATCAAATTTCTAAAAACCTACAGTTTCGGATATATGTACAGAAAAAAAAGCCTGAGGTTTTTCAGATGAAAATATATGGTATTAAATATGAAGTTAGGAGAGAACTGGCAGCTCCTCTTCTATATCAGATACCCTTAAAAGTTTCTCTCCTGGGGCTTTCCTGGTAGCTCAGTGGTAAAGAGTTCACCTGCCAGTGCAGGAGACATGGGCTCCACCCCTGATCCAGGAAGATCCCACATGCTGCAGAGCAAGTGAGCCTCAATGATTGAGCCTGTGCTCTAGAGCCTATGAGCTGCAACTATTGAGCCCATGTGCCACAACTACTGAAGCTCATGTGCCCTAGAACCTGAGTTCTGCAACAAGAGAAGTCACTGCAACAAGAATCCTGGTCACCTCAACTAGAGAGTAGCCCCCATTCCCCGCAATTACAAAAGAGTCTATGGCAGCAGTGAAAGCCCAGAATAGCCAAAAATGAATAAATAAATAAAAATTTAAAAACATAAAAAAAAATTCAAGACAAAAAAAACCCACTTAAGGGCACTTTAAAAAGAAAAAGAAAAAGTTTCTCTCTTCAAGTCACATTTCCTGGAACACTGACAGATGATAGACTTTTAAAAACTTCTTGACTTAAGTATTAAATCTCACTGGATCTACAGCACAATTTTCCCTGGGTTACTCTGAATTATCTCACTAATATGGGCCAAAGAATTTAATTCAGTAATTATTGAGTACCGGCTGTTTTCTCTGTAGAACTGAGATTGTCCAGAGATTAACAGCTCACCCAAAAGAAGCAGAGCTGGTTCCTGAAAGAGTGTGACTCCCCCCAACCCCACCCCATAGGCTCTTTACCCAGTGGTATGAAGTGTGTGTCCGTTTTTCTTGAATGAATGATTAGATCCACCAGTGACGTACACTAATTGCCTCAAATCTTCTGAGAAGATGACTTTTCTTCTGCACACAGAGAATATTTACTAGTTGCATTTTTAAGAACTTTGCAAATCATTGAGGGACATCTATATGATCAATGAAATTGTTGTTTTTATCATTATTACTAGGGAAGGTCCTGGTTGAATGAGGACTGTTTCTTTGTTCCAAAAGACTCAGGTCATGGACATTTCTGACCTGTGGGGCTCTACCCTCTTGAGTGTGGGTGATTTCACCTGACTTATCCTGGGGACATGGCAGAGATGGAGAATGACTCTCTCTCATAGTATTTACTTAGGCTGAGTCATTCCTTTTTCTAAACATGTATAGATAGAGATTTACCTAATGTCACATTTTTTCTAGACTAAATGGTAACTTTAAGTTTTTTTAAATTTTTTTGGCTACTTCTATTGGTCTTTCATTTATTTCCGTCTTTGTTCTTTTTTGGGCCTCCCATCACAGTGGCCTCTCTCACTGCAGAGCACCGGCTATGGGCGCATGTGCTCCAGAGCTCCAGCTTGGTAGTTGGACACATCGGTCCAGCCATTCTGTAGCACATGGGATGTTCCCAGGCCAGGGATCGAACCGGTGCCCCTTGCACTGCAAGGTGGTATCCTTACCCACTGGACCACCAGGGAAGCCCTAAATGGTAGCTTTTAAACTGGTCTCCTCATCTCTTTGTTACTATAAATCATCTTTTCAGATTAACTGAAACTGAAATTCTAATCATGTTATTCCATTCTCTCTAATCTTCAGTGATCCCTCTTATCTGCTTATTTATTTGAGAGCAGTCCTAGAAAATAGATGTATTTGAGTCATAACAGCATCTGTTTTTTTTGTTGACTGTTAGGCCTTTAGAAGAAAAGCTCTTGCCTTGGCAGTGAGAATAAGTGTTCCTTCATTTCTTATTGTTATATTACTTAGGCATATTTCTTAATGAAGATCATAAAATGATTTTATGATCATGAGTTTCTCTGTCTCCTTGAATTGACACAAATGGTATATTTTATAATATTTTTGTGTGTGTGTGTCTACTTGTATAGATGAGGGTATATAGTTATGTGACACATACTTAGGATCATGTCTTTTTTTTATACTTTCTATATTGTATTTTATGATACTTAGTTTGAAATGGGGTGTTAATGAACTATTAAAAAAAGATACACCAGTGGCTAAACTAGCACATATCTCTATTACTCAGTATAGATTTTTGCCAGTATTCATTTTTATCCATTTCTCATGAAAATGTACTATCAGAGGAGTATTTTAGAGCTATAGTAATTAGAGTATGCAATGAGGTTAACAAATGTAATGAGACATTATATAGGTGAATAT
Source organism: Tragulus kanchil (assembly GCA_022376925.1). Taxonomy (NCBI): domain Eukaryota; kingdom Metazoa; phylum Chordata; class Mammalia; order Artiodactyla; family Tragulidae; genus Tragulus; species Tragulus kanchil. The sequence continues at coordinate 37,820,791 of JAIOJX010000028.1, read as the reverse complement.
GCTCTTTACATAAATCTTTTAGCATGCTGAAAAGATCTTATTTTTTAAAATTTTGGCCTCTTTTATTGTTATTTTTTTTTTATTGATTTTCATTCATCCTTTTTATTCTTTGGCCTGTGTGGGCCTCCCATTGCAGTGGCCTCTCTTGTTGCAGAGCTCCAGCTCTGGGCACATACGCTCCAGAGTGCTGGCTTGTAATTGGACACATCGGTGCTCCGTGGAATGTGGGATCTTCCCTGGCTAGGGATCGAACCGGTACCCCTTGCACTGCAAGGTGAACTTTTTACCCACTGGACCACCAGGGAAGCCCTAGGTCTTGTTTATAGTATTAAGTCTCTTATAACTGCTCTCTTAATTTCCTGCTTTAATTTGAAATGAGATTTTATTGAAAGGAAAAATGCTTCTATTTTCCAAACGTTTGATCGGTAGATTTATTTGCTATTAGCTAAAAATTCTGTGACGTGAAAACGTATAGTTGAATAGAAGAGTGAGAGAGAAAGAATGTCACAGGAACAATGTAATGGTGTTTTATTGGCAGAGTGTGTGTCATCAGGCTCTTGCTGCTTGGCTCTGGGATGCCCGGGAGGAGGAGAAGAGGATGCGAAAGCCCGGAGGCCATGTAATCCAGCTCACCATCTTAGGGCGTCTTTTTCCTCATGTCGTTCTTGTCCATTAGATACTCAGCTTGTTCTGAAATTTCTTAAAATGGAGCATCCATCCTCTAACATGGCAATCTCTCAAATAGTTGTAATGTTTTTTGTTCAGCTGTTTCTCTGTCAAAGAGAAAAAACATCTTCCTTGTGACTTCCACCCATTGGTCCTGTTTGAACCCTCTAGGGCAGTTTATTTTTTTAAATTTTTTTTGTGGGGGGCGAGTTGGGGAGGAAGGGGGCGGGCGGGCCACTTCTATTGGTCTTTCATTTATCTATTTTCATCCATCTTTGTTCTTTGGCCCATGTGGGCCTCCCATCATAGTGGCCTCTCTTGTCGCAGAGCACCGGATCTGGGCGCATGCGCTCCAGAGCTCCGGCTCAGTAATTGGACACATGCGTGCAGCCGCTCCGTGGCACGTGGGATCTTCCCAGGCCAGGGATCGAACCAGCACCCCTTGCACTTTAAGGCGGTGTCCTTACCCACTGGACCACCAGGGAAGCCCTAGGGCAGTTTAAAATTAAAAACACATTCAGGGAGTTTGGTACCAAAATAGAATATTTAAAGATTGGATTCTCCAATAAAATCCAGTCCCTATGGTCCCCACCGAGAGATGGTGAAGAACAGGAAGCCTGACATGCTGCAGTCCATGGGCTCACAAAGAGTTGGACACAAAGAGTTACTGAACTGGCTGATTGACTGACTGATGGTCACCACACTCCCAAATTCTTGTTTATAGTATTAAGTCTCTTATAACTGCTCTCTTAATTTCCTGCTTTAATTTGAAATGAGATTTTATTGAAAGGAAAAATGCTTCTATTTTCCAAACGTTTGATCGGTAGATTTATTTGCTATTAGCTAAAAATTCTGTGACGTGAAAACGTATAGTTGAATAGAAGAGTGAGAGAGAAAGAATGTCACAGGAACAATGTAATGGTGTTTTATTGGCAGAGTGTGTGTCATCAGGCTCTTGCTGCTTGGCTCTGGGATGCCCGGGAGGAGGAGAAGAGGATGCGAAAGCCCGGAGGCCATGTAATCCAGCTCACCATCTTAGGGCGTCTTTTTCCTCATGTCGTTCTTGTCCATTAGATACTCAGCTTGTTCTGAAATTTCTTAAAATGGAGCATCCATCCTCTAACATGGCAATCTCTCAAATAGTTGTAATGTTTTTTGTTCAGCTGTTTCTCTGTCAAAGAGAAAAAACATCTTCCTTGTGACTTCCACCCATTGGTCCTGTTTGAACCCTCTAGGGCAGTTTATTTTTTTAAATTTTTTTTGTGGGGGAGTTGGGGGGGAAAGGGGGGCGGGCGGGCCACTTCTATTGGTCTTTCATTTATCTATTTTCATCCATCTTTGTTCTTTGGCCCATGTGGGCCTCCCATCATAGTGGCCTCTCTTGTCGCAGAGCACCGGATCTGGGCGCATGCGCTCCAGAGCTCCGGCTCAGTAATTGGACACATGCGTGCAGCCGCTCCGTGGCACGTGGGATCTTCCCAGGCCAGGGATCGAACCAGCACCCCTTGCACTTTAAGGCGGTGTCCTTACCCACTGGACCACCAGGGAAGCCCTAGGGCAGTTTAAAATTAAAAACACATTCAGGGAGTTTGGTACCAAAATAGAATATTTAAAGATTGGATTCTCCAATAAAATCCAGTCCCTATGGTCCCCACCGAGAGATGGTGAAGAACAGGGAAGCCTGACATGCTGCAGTCCATGGGCTCACAAAGAGTTGGACACAAAGAGTTACTGAACTGGCTGATTGACTGACTGATGGTCACCACACTCCCCAAATTCTAGTTAGATAGGAATCTCCGATTTGGAAAGGTTTCAGGAAAGAGCGTGTCTTCCCTTGCTCTGCTTTTGCCTCTTTTTATATTTTACTGCATCTGTGAAACAGCAACAGATGGTGTAAGAGCTCTCTGGGGGTCTGCGGCTTTCGCCTGTGTTTGATGCAGCACTCTCTCTCTTCCTGGCAGTGTTCGACTACGGCTACAGGGACTACATCCTGTCCTGGTATGGAAGCCTCAGCAAGGACGAGGGCCAGCTCTACCACCTGCTGTCTGAGGACTTCTGGGAAGTCGCCAGACAGCTGCGCCACCGCCTGAGCCACGTGGATGTGGTCAAAGTCGTCTGCCATGACGTCGTGAGAGCATTACTCACTCACTTCTGTGACCTGAAAGCAGCGAATGCCAGGTAGCTGTTACAGTGGAAACAGCCTTTCTTCCCTTGATTCACATTAAAATCTTTTCCTTGTTGAGAAAGGGGCTGAAGTCAAGATATAATTCTAGAGTGTTCATCCTCTTGCTGGCACTTGGCTGGAAATGTTGACCTTGGGGGAACAGGTATAATGTTATGATAGAGTACAGTTTTAAAAATTTTTAGTAGAAAACTACTTTATAGAACTGTTTGATCTTGTAAATAGTTGAAGTAGTGAGATGAATTTTACAGAACTAGCTCTGTCATGGATTTATTTAGTAGCTCTGGGATCATACATATCTATAAACAACAAAACTCTGTAAAAGTAAAAATTAAAATAAATAAATTGGGCCCAGCTCCGTTTTGGAACCACGTGGGATCTTCCCAGGCCAGGATCGAACCAGCACCCTTGCACTTTAAGGCGGTGTCCTTACCCACTGGACCACCAGGAAGCCCTAGGGCAGTTTAAAATTAAAAACACATTCAGGGAGTTTGGTACCAAAATAGAATATTTAAAGATTGGATTCTCCAATAAAATCCAATCCCTATGGTCCCCACCGAGAGATGGTGAAGAACAGGGAAGCCTGACATGCTGCAGTCCATGGGCTCACAAAGAGTTGGACACAAAGAGTTACTGAACTGGCTGATTGACTGACTGATGGTCACCACACTCCCCAAATTCTAGTTAGATAGGAATCTCCGATTTGGAAAGGTTTCAGGAAAGAGCGTGTCTTCCCTTGCTCTGCTTTTGCCTCTTTTTATATTTTACTGCATCTGTGAAACAGCAACAGATGGTGTAAGAGCTCTCTGGGGGTCTGCGGCTTTCGCCTGTGTTTGATGCAGCACTCTCTCTCTTCCTGGCAGTGTTCGACTACGGCTACAGGGACTACATCCTGTCCTGGTATGGAAGCCTCAGCAAGGACGAGGGCCAGCTCTACCACCTGCTGTCTGAGGACTTCTGGGAAGTCGCCAGACAGCTGCGCCACCGCCTGAGCCACGTGGATGTGGTCAAAGTCGTCTGCCATGACGTCGTGAGAGCATTACTCACTCACTTCTGTGACCTGAAAGCAGCGAATGCCAGGTAGCTGTTACAGTGGAAACAGCCTTTCTTCCCTTGATTCACATTAAAATCTTTTCCTTGTTGAGAAAGGGGCTGAAGTCAAGATATAATTCTAGAGTGTTCATCCTCTTGCTGGCACTTGGCTGGAAATGTTGACCTTGGGGGAACAGGTATAATGTTATGATAGAGTACAGTTTTAAAAATTTTTAGTAGAAAACTACTTTATAGAACTGTTTGATCTTGTAAATAGTTGAAGTAGTGAGATGAATTTTACAGAACTAGCTCTGTCATGGATTTATTTAGTAGCTCTGGGATCATACATATCTATAAACAACAAAACTCTGTAAAAGTAAAAATTAAAATAAAAATTAAAAAAAAAAAGGTGCCTAGAGGGCTTCCCTGGTAGCTCACTGGTAAAGAGTTCACCTGCCAATGCAGGAAACAGGAGTTCAGTCCCTGATCCGGGAAGATCCCACATGCTGCAGAGCAACTAAGCCCATGAGCCACAGCTATTGAGGCTGTGCTCTAGAGCCTCAGAGCCGCAACTCTGAGTCCATGTGCCGCAACTACTGAAGCCCACGTGCCCTAAAGACCGACAAGAGAAGTGACTGCAATGAGAAAGAAGCCTGATCACCTCAACTAGAGTAGCCCCCACTCCCCGCAACTAGAGAAGAACCCATGGCAGCAGTGAAGACCCAGAATAGCCAAAAATAAATAAATAAAATGAATTATTAAAAAAATAGGTGCCTAGAAACAGAACATTTAAATACAGTGTTTAGATCCCCTGGAGGAGGGCATGGAAACCAGCTCGAGTATTCTTGCCTGGAGAATCCCATGGACAGAGAAACCTGGCAGGCTACAGTCCATAGGGTCGCAAAGAGTTGGACACGACTGAAGCAACTTAGCACACACATGCACATTCTCTCAGTGAGTTTTCAGTTTTCAGGAAAGTTTAAGTAAAGTTTGTGTTTATTTTTGTAAGTTCAATGTTAAGAGCTCTGTTGCATCTCACACAATATCCTGAAAATTGATTTTTAAAAGGCGCGCAATGTAAGAGCATGTGGGCTGTAATTAGAGAAAGTGTTTTCGACCGGAACTCAGGCTTGTCAACCTTTTGTACTGTTCCCAGGAAAAGCTTGTGGTTGAGAGGTGATTTGGCCTTTGAAAGACATAACCACACCTTTCTGTCTTATAGCAAATTGTTACTCTCTCAGGATTGCTGATAGGACCCTAAATGTCTGTGTTACTCTTGCCTGAGTGAGAGTGTGACCGCTCATAGCACCTCCAGCCTGGGCATAAAGAGCAGTCTTCGTGCGATAAGTAGCCTTCTGTTGGAGTAGGAGTGGGGTCCTGCAGTTCCTGTGACCTCTTCTCGTTGAAACTGCTCTGCTACCACTGTCGGCGACAACAGAAAGTCTTTGCAAAATACTCAAGGGGATGAGGAAGCAGAGGCATCCTTGTCGGGGCGGGTGGTAACTCTCATTCTTCTGAGAAGCCCTATCCTGAGGGTCTGTCTGAAGGCTCTCCCTGCCCTGCCTGTGGGGTTGTGCGGGCGCCTGGCTGCTGAGGGTGGTCGTGAGGCGGCAGCCGACCATCTTCTCGTGAGTCATCCTCTCTCCCCACGTCCCAGCTCAGGGTCCCGAGGCCAGAATCCACGTGGCCACCATATGCCTATTCTTTCCCAGCTCCCTGCTCCCAGTAGTTCTTTTTTTTGCCCTAAAGACCGACAAGAGAAGTGACTGCAATGAGAAAGAAGCCTGATCACCTCAACTAGAGTAGCCCCCACTCCCCGCAACTAGAGAAGAACCCATGGCAGCAGTGAAGACCCAGAATAGCCAAAAATAAATAAATAAAATGAATTATTAAAAAAATAGGTGCCTAGAAACAGAACATTTAAATACAGTGTTTAGATCCCCTGGAGGAGGGCATGGAAACCAGCTCGAGTATTCTTGCCTGGAGAATCCCATGGACAGAGAAACCTGGCAGGCTACAGTCCATAGGGTCGCAAAGAGTTGGACACGACTGAAGCAACTTAGCACACACATGCACATTCTCTCAGTGAGTTTTCAGTTTTCAGGAAAGTTTAAGTAAAGTTTGTGTTTATTTTTGTAAGTTCAATGTTAAGAGCTCTGTTGCATCTCACACAATATCCTGAAAATTGATTTTTAAAAGGCGCAATGTAAGAGCATGTGGGCTGTAATTAGAGAAAGTGTTTTCGACGAACTCAGGCTTGTAAACCCTTTTTGTACTGTTCCCAGGAAAAGCTTGTGGTTGAGAGGTGATTTGGCCTTTGAAAGACATAACCACACCTTTCTGTCTTATAGCAAATTGTTACTCTCTCAGGATTGCTGATAGGACCCTAAATGTCTGTGTTACTCTTGCCTGAGTGAGAGTGTGACCGCTCATAGCACCTCCAGCCTGGGCATAAAGAGCAGTCTTCGTGCGATAAGTAGCCTTCTGTTGGAGTAGGAGTGGGGTCCTGCAGTTCCTGTGACCTCTTCTCGTTGAAACTGCTCTGCTACCACTGTCGGCGACAACAGAAAGTCTTTGCAAAATACTCAAGGGGATGAGGAAGCAGAGGCATCCTTGTCGGGGCGGGTGGTAACTCTCATTCTTCTGAGAAGCCCTATCCTGAGGGTCTGTCTGAAGGCTCTCCCTGCCCTGCCTGTGGGGTTGTGCGGGCGCCTGGCTGCTGAGGGTGGTCGTGAGGCGGCAGCCGACCATCTTCTCGTGAGTCATCCTCTCTCCCCACGTCCCAGCTCAGGGTCCCGAGGCCAGAATCCACGTGGCCACCATATGCCTATTCTTTCCCAGCTCCCTGCTCCCAGTGTTTTTTGCAGTCATTTTTGTTTAAACCTTTTATTTTGTGTTGGGGGTAGAGCCGACTAGCAATGTTGTGATAGTTTCGGGTGGACAGTGAAGGGACTCAGTCATTCATATCCATGCATCCATCCTCCCCCACCCCCTCCCATCCAGGCTGCCACATCACACTGAACTGAGTTCCCGGTGCTAAATAGGTTGGTTGTCCATTTTAAATATAGCAGTGTGTACATGTCCACATTTTCTGCAAATTTTAAAAATAAAACTGGGGGTATATTTAAAAACATTTTTATTAAACTTTTTATTTTGTATTGGAATATAGCCGATTAATAATGATGTAATATAGTTGGGAATACTTTTCTGGGGGGGAATACTTTTTATATTATGATCTAGTTTCATCCAATAATGCTCATTACCTCCGATAACTGATTTTTTGTTGTTGTTGTTCTTTACCTTTTAAAAGAACAGCATTTGAAGCTAAATTTTATTTTGTTCCTTGTGGGTCACAGTCCATGGTTTGGAAAATTTAGTGCAGTGGCTTTCAGATTTCCTGGTCTCAGGAGCCCTCTGTGCTCTTAGAAGCTGTCGAGGGGGCTTCCCCTGGTGGTCCAGTGGGTAAGGACACCGCCTTGCAGTGCAAGGGGCGCCAGTTCCATCCCTGGCCTGGGAAGATCCCACGTGCCGCAGAGCGGCTAGACCGATGTGTCCAATTACCGAGCCGGAGCTCTGGAGCGCATGCGCCCAGAGCCGGTGCTCTGCGACAACAGAGGCCACTGCGATGGGAGGCCCACACAGGCCAAGGAACAAAGATGGATGAAAATGGATAAATGAAAGACCAATGGAAGTGGCCCGCCTATCCCCCTCCCTCCCCACCCCACCCCCCAAAAATGATAAATAAATAAAATTAAAAAAAAAAAAAAAAGAAGCTGTCGAGAGCCTGAAGAGCCTTTGCGTGTGTGGGTAAGAGCCTGGGGTCCCCGAGGCGGCTGGTGCTGGGCTGGAGCCACCATCTCATGTCTCTTCAACTCTTGTCGGTTTGTAATTGGCCACGGCGGGAATATTGATCCTATGACTCGGGGCAAATGCTGCAAATTGGAGCTTGCTTCCCTTTGGAGAGCCAGTTCCTACACATTTACCAGCTTACTATTCATTAATATCTAATATTTATCATATTGGATATTAAACTAAGAGTTTTTTAAAAATTTTGGCCTCTTCTGTTTGTTTTATTATTTTAATCCATCTTTGTTCTTTGGCCTGTGTGGGCCTCCTATTGCAGTGGCCGCTCCGGTTGCAGAGCACTGGCTCTGGGCGCATGCACTCCAGAGCACTGGCTCATAATCGGACACAGTGGTCCAGCTGCTCTGTGGCACATGGGATCTTCCCGGACTAGGGATTGAACTGGTGCCACTTGCAGTGCAAGGTGAACTCTTTACCCACTAGACCACCAGGGAAGCCGGAAACTTAGACATTTTTTAAGTACATGTAAAAATACACAGTACACGTTCCTCTCACCTTCAAGGGGGACGATGTCACCATGCATTGTGTAGCCTCTGGCAAACTGCACTACTACTTGTGAGAGTGAGCGAAACCCATGGAATTTTTGTGTTACTGTGAGTGTCGTCTGGACCTCACAGACCCCACTGACAGTGTCTTGGGGACACACAGGAGCCTGCAGATCACCCTTTGGAAATCACTATTTTTAGGAAATCAAAAAATGATGAGGAGGTTATAAGGTCACCTCCTGGAGTCTTAGAGAAAGCTCAGCTTCCAGTTAAGGAGGCGGTTATGTGAACTAAGGATTTAAATTGGTCAAGAAGGCCAATTACCGAGCCGGAGCTCTGGAGCGCATGCGCCCAGAGCCGGTGCTCTGCGACAACAGAGGCCACTGCGATGGGAGGCCCACACAGGCCAAGGAACAAAGATGGATGAAAATGGATAAATGAAAGACCAATGGAAGTGGCCCGCCTATTCCCCTCCCTCCCCACCCCACCCCCCAAAATGATAAATAAATAAAATTAAAAAAAAAAAAAGCTGTCGAGAGCCTGAAGAGCCTTTGCGTGTGTGGGTAAGAGCCTGGGGTCCCCGAGGCGGCTGGTGCTGGGCTGGAGCCACCATCTCATGTCTCTTCAACTCTTGTCGGTTTGTAATTGGCCACGGCGGGAATATTGATCCTATGACTCGGGGCAAATGCTGCAAATTGGAGCTTGCTTCCCTTTGGAGAGCCAGTTCCTACACATTTACCAGCTTACTATTCATTAATATCTAATATTTATCATATTGGATATTAAACTAAGAGTTTTTTAAAAATTTTGGCCTCTTCTGTTTGTTTTATTATTTTAATCCATCTTTGTTCTTTGGCCTGTGTGGGCCTCCTATTGCAGTGGCCGCTCCGGTTGCAGAGCACTGGCTCTGGGCGCATGCACTCCAGAGCACTGGCTCATAATCGGACACAGTGGTCCAGCTGCTCTGTGGCACATGGGATCTTCCCGGACTAGGGATTGAACTGGTGCCACTTGCAGTGCAAGGTGAACTCTTTACCCACTAGACCACCAGGGAAGCCGGAAACTTAGACATTTTTTAAGTACATGTAAAAATACACAGTACACGTTCCTCTCACCTTCAAGGGGGACGATGTCACCATGCATTGTGTAGCCTCTGGCAAACTGCACTACTACTTGTGAGAGTGAGCGAAACCCATGGAATTTTTGTGTTACTGTGAGTGTCGTCTGGACCTCACAGACCCCACTGACAGTGTCTTGGGGACACACAGGAGCCTGCAGATCACCCTTTGGAAATCACTATTTTTAGAGAAAGTAGCTTCCAGTAAGGAGGGGTTATGTGAACTGATGAGGAGGTTATAAGGTCACCTCCCTGGAGTCTTAGAAGCGTCAACCTCTCCTTTCGGGTGTTCAGAGCCCCGCTCAGCATCTAGTTTGCTGTGGCATCTGCTTCATAAAGCGCTTCCAGTTCTGCCTGCTGGATACGGTCATCAGTGGAAGCTCATTTTAAGGTATTTAAATTATGGCTCAAGAGAGGACAGTATTTTTAGATCATCATTTTATTCCAGTTAGAAGACTTGATAGAATTTAGGTTCAGGAAAAGAGCAAATGGTTAGAGAAATTGAGTGTTTTTATGATGGTCTGATTTCAACAGGAGCATATATTTTTCATTGAGACATTTATTTACCAGCTCCGAAATGACTGCTTTTGTGGATTATATAAAGATGTTATGAGGAAGCATCAGAGTAATGGAATCAGAAACTTGATTCCATTTTAGAAGCTCCTTCTCCTGGGACCTCTGGTTTTCTTGTGCCAAAGGCAGATTTAGTGCTCTCTGGGCTATGCCTGGAAGCTCAAGCTGATGATTCTTATTGAAGGAAAAATCTCTCCCACTCTTCTCTGAGATTATGGATATTTGAAAAAGTACCAGTGGGTCACGGGGGCTCTGCATACAGGCGATGGTCCCTGGAGGAGGATGCCGGGGTCGCCAGTCTGGCTGGGCGTCACCTTCTCCACTTCACACAGTGAGACTGGCAGAGATGCACCTCGGTTCCGTGGTTACCCCTGTGCTCACCTGCCCCAGATCAACTGGGCCTTCACCCTGAAATCGCCGGTGGGGTGCCGATCTCCACTGACTGCAAAGTGACAGTGGCAGCTAGGAAGCACCCAACTGAATGGGCCACTGCCAGGCAAGAGAATAACAAATTGCATTAATAAAAGTGACACATCCTCTGGTTGACTGTCAGGCAATTGTGTGGAGGCAGCTTTCGATCAGCCTGTGTTTATTTCCCAGCTGACATGCTGTTGGCTGCTTTAAGTCAATCCAGATCCCACTTAATTCTTGCCTGTTTCCTCTTCCTTTGCCCCATCTGTCGACAGGGAGCCTGCGGGGATCACCCTTTGGAAATCACTATTTTTAGAGAAAGTAGCTTCCAGTAAGGAGGGGTTATGTGAACTGATGAGGAGGTTATAAGGTCACCTCCCTGGAGTCTTAGAAGCGTCAACCTCTCCTTTCGGGTGTTCAGAGCCCCGCTCAGCATCTAGTTTGCTGTGGCATCTGCTTCATAAAGCGCTTCCAGTTCTGCCTGCTGGATACGGTCATCAGTGGAAGCTCATTTTAAGGTATTTAAATTATGGCTCAAGAGAGGACAGTATTTTTAGATCATCATTTTATTCCAGTTAGAAGACTTGATAGAATTTAGGTTCAGGAAAAGAGCAAATGGTTAGAGAAATTGAGTGTTTTTATGATGGTCTGATTTCAACAGGAGCATATATTTTTCATTGAGACATTTATTTACCAGCTCCCGAAATGACTGCTTTTGTGGATTATATAAAGATGTTATGAGGAAGCATCAGAGTAATGGAATCAGAAACTTGATTCCATTTTAGAAGCTCCTTCTCCTGGGACCTCTGGTTTTCTTGTGCCAAAGGCAGATTTAGTGCTCTCTGGGCTATGCCTGGAAGCTCAAGCTGATGATTCTTATTGAAGGAAAAATCTCTCCCACTCTTCTCTGAGATTATGGATATTTGAAAAAGTACCAGTGGGTCACGGGGGCTCTGCATACAGGCGATGGTCCCTGGAGGAGGATGCCGGGGTCGCCAGTCTGGCTGGGCGTCACCTTCTCCACTTCACACAGTGAGACTGGCAGAGATGCACCTCGGTTCCGTGGTTACCCCTGTGCTCACCTGCCCCAGATCAACTGGGCCTTCACCCTGAAATCGCCGGTGGGGTGCCGATCTCCACTGACTGCAAAGTGACAGTGGCAGCTAGGAAGCACCCAACTGAATGGGCCACTGCCAGGCAAGAGAATAACAAATTGCATTAATAAAAGTGACACATCCTCTGGTTGACTGTCAGGCAATTGTGTGGAGGCAGCTTTCCGATCAGCCTGTGTTTATTTCCCAGCTGACATGCTGTTGGCTGCTTTAAGTCAATCCAGATCCCACTTAATTCTTGCCTGTTTCCTCTTCCTTTGCCCCATCTGTCTTGTTCCAGCATGTTTCTGGAAAATTTAAAAATGATTGTTTTTATGCTATTAAATCAATGACATCTTTAATTTCATAGCCTCCTTTTTTACAGTCTGTGCATACGTAAAGCACAGGCATGCTGTTTAAGGGACAAAATAATGCTTTTCTTCAAATATTTTTCTTCTTTATCTCTTTTTTTTTTTTTCCTCCTTTCCAACTTTATCTCTGATTCTGACTTTATGTTAAGGAGTCGTGGACTTGTGAGTCAGGCAGAGCAGAACTTGAATTATTTCTACCATTTATTACCTCTGACTGGACTGTTGGCTTTATCATTCAGAGCCTTAATATTCTTATCTGTAAAATGGTGTTGATAATACCTACTTCTCGATGTGGGTGGGAAGATTAAGTAATACTGCACATCTGAAATGCATAGAGGGTCCATGTCCTTCTGTTTACTCAAGGCATGAAATCTCGGGGGTGAGGACTAGGAACTGCAGTCAGAGAGTGGCTGATCCACACTGAGACAGGATGCTCCTGGGACCTGATGACCCTGGCTTATGCTTTGTTAGTTTTCTTTTTTCAAAAATGAAGCTGTAGATGACATTAAAAAGAGAGCCAGGAGACCTAAAAATCTAGCTAAAGAGATGCTCACCCCTTTCTGGGTGGTTGCCAGGATTTGGAGTCGTGTGTAACCATTCATACCACTTAAGGTTGGCAATCCCAAAACACTGTTTGTACAGATTGTTCTGTGGTTGAGAAAATGATTGATGCATGTTCACCCACTGAGATGCGTCCTTCCGGACCCTGTGCTCACCTGCCCCAGATCAACTGGGCCTTCACCCTGAAATCGCCGGTGGGGTGCCGATCTCCACTGACTGCAAAGTGACAGTGGCAGCTAGGAAGCACCCAACTGAATGGGCCACTGCCAGGCAAGAGAATAACAAATTGCATTAATAAAAGTGACACATCCTCTGGTTGACTGTCAGGCAATTGTGTGGAGGCAGCTTTCCGATCAGCCTGTGTTTATTTCCCAGCTGACATGCTGTTGGCTGCTTTAAGTCAATCCAGATCCCACTTAATTCTTGCCTGTTTCCTCTTCCTTTGCCCCATCTGTCTTGTTCCAGCATGTTTCTGGAAAATTTAAAAATGATTGTTTTTATGCTATTAAATCAATGACATCTTTAATTTCATAGCCTCCTTTTTTACAGTCTGTGCATACGTAAAGCACAGGCATGCTGTTTAAGGGACAAAATAATGCTTTTCTTCAAATATTTTTCTTCTTTATCTCTTTTTTTTTTTTTCCTCCTTTCCAACTTTATCTCTGATTCTGACTTTATGTTAAGGAGTCGTGGACTTGTGAGTCAGGCAGAGCAGAACTTGAATTATTTCTACCATTTATTACCTCTGACTGGACTGTTGGCTTTATCATTCAGAGCCTTAATATTCTTATCTGTAAAATGGTGTTGATAATACCTACTTCTCGATGTGGGTGGGAAGATTAAGTAATACTGCACATCTGAAATGCATAGAGGGTCCATGTCCTTCTGTTTACTCAAGGCATGAAATCTCGGGGGTGAGGACTAGGAACTGCAGTCAGAGAGTGGCTGATCCACACTGAGACAGGATGCTCCTGGGACCTGATGACCCTGGCTTATGCTTTGTTAGTTTTCTTTTTTCAAAAATGAAGCTGTAGATGACATTAAAAAGAGAGCCAGGAGACCTAAAAATCTAGCTAAAGAGATGCTCACCCCTTTCTGGGTGGTTGCCAGGATTTGGAGTCGTGTGTAACCATTCATACCACTTAAGGTTGGCAATCCCAAAACACTGTTTGTACAGATTGTTCTGTGGTTGAGAAAATGATTGATGATGATAGTTGAAGAGTGGACAAACTTGTTAAAACTGATGTGTTGCCCATTTGAAGTACTTTTTTACCTAGTGGTACATGGCCAAATTGCTTCCAGAAATTTCTTTTTTCTTTTTTTTAAACTTTTATTTTAGTTTTAACTTTGTGAGTTTTATTGCTTACAGATATGTATGTTCTCAGATTAGTCATATATATATCCCCCCCCATCCCACCCCTCCAGACCGTCATACCAGAAATTTCTTTTCTTCCTTTTCCTTCTCTTTATGTATTTATCTTTCCAGACATGAAGAACAGCCGAGGCCTTTTGTGTTGCATTCGTGCTTGAGGAACTCAGATGATGAAGTAAGATTTCTGCAAACATGTTCTCGGGTTCTGGTGTTTTGTCTCCTCCCTTCGAAGGAAGTCCAGTCTCTCAGCTTGCGCATAATGCTCGCGGAAATTCTCACAATGAAAGGTAGATTTTCATGACTACTTTGTATTACTAATGCAATTCTTATGCAAACTAACGTACTGCATACGAAGGTGCTAACACTGTATAGGACACCTGTGCAGGCCTTGTGTACTGTGGGACACGTGTGAGTTAAATGTTTTCACAGTGCAGAATACTGACTGCTGTACAGTCATGGTCAGTGTTTTCAAAAGGTCAGGTTTAAGTGTCACTCGACGACATCATGTGGCCCCATGTGATAAATTTTTTTATGTAACGTATTGCCAGATCCATAGTGTTCCGTTGTTTATAGTAAGTAGCTAACCGGTCCAGATGCCCCCCACAGTGTAGCGTCCATCACATGTGTTATTGAGAGAATATCTGTGCTCAAGCTCTAGGATGCATTCTCTTAAAATATCTTTGCTGCAGCATTCATTGATGATGCCTATATGTGACTTGGAATAAATAAGAAAGGAACTGTGTCCCAGTATAATGTGGTTATTAGAAAAAATGTATCCAGGGAAATGCTTGGCTAAGAAAAGAAAAATGAAGAAAATGTCATCTAAGGAGGACCTTTTCCTACCTTAGAATCTCAAATAACATTGGGTTGGTACGCATTGATTTAATATCTCACTTAGTAGCTCAAGATTAGCCAGCGAGGCCCATTAGCTGATACAGCAGACTGTAGAGAAAAGGGGAACCTTTTAACCTGAAGTTTGTAGGATGAATCTCTCATTGTGTCAGTGGCTTTTTCACAACTTCCTCCTTGAGGTCTTTTCCACCAGTTGAGAGACTATTAGCTTTCGCCTCTTGGCAGATGAAGCATCTTGAGGCTTATAAAGAAAATAGAAGGGAAAAAACAAATAGTTTTGATAGTTTTGTTAATAGCTTGGGTTCCGAATGACTTTCTTTCCTCATTCTTTTACATGTAACTCATTTGTTAAAATGACCGCTTGGTTGTGGTCATAGCTGATAGCAAACCCAGAGAGGTCTTATGTACTCAGACTGCAGGCCTTGTGTACTGTGAGGAACTCAGATGATGAAGTAAGATTTCTGCAAACATGTTCTCGGGTTCTGGTGTTTTGTCTCCTCTTAAGGAAGTCCAGTCTCTCAGCTTGCATAATGCTCGGAAATTCTCACAATGAAAGGTAGATTTTCATGACTACTTTGTATTACTAATGCAATTCTTATGCAAACTAACGTACTGCATACGAAGGTGCTAACACTGTATAGGACACCTGTGCAGGCCTTGTGTACTGTGGGACACGTGTGAGTTAAATGTTTTCACAGTGCAGAATACTGACTGCTGTACAGTCATGGTCAGTGTTTTCAAAAGGTCAGGTTTAAGTGTCACTCGACGACATCATGTGGCCCCATGTGATAAATTTTTTTATGTAACGTATTGCCAGATCCATAGTGTTCCGTTGTTTATAGTAAGTAGCTAACCGGTCCAGATGCCCCCCACAGTGTAGCGTCCATCACATGTGTTATTGAGAGAATATCTGTGCTCAAGCTCTAGGATGCATTCTCTTAAAATATCTTTGCTGCAGCATTCATTGATGATGCCTATATGTGACTTGGAATAAATAAGAAAGGAACTGTGTCCCAGTATAATGTGGTTATTAGAAAAAATGTATCCAGGGAAATGCTTGGCTAAGAAAAGAAAAAATGAAGAAAATGTCATCTAAGGAGGACCTTTTCCTACCTTAGAATCTCAAATAACATTGGGTTGGTACGCATTGATTTAATATCTCACTTAGTAGCTCAAGATTAGCCAGCGAGGCCCATTAGCTGATACAGCAGACTGTAGAGAAAAGGGGAACCTTTTAACCTGAAGTTTGTAGGATGAATCTCTCATTGTGTCAGTGGCTTTTTCACAACTTCCTCCTTGAGGTCTTTTCCACCAGTTGAGAGACTATTAGCTTTCGCCTCTTGGCAGATGAAGCATCTTGAGGCTTATAAAGAAAATAGAAGGGAAAAAACAAATAGTTTTGATAGTTTTGTTAATAGCTTGGGTTCCGAATGACTTTCTTTCCTCATTCTTTTACATGTAACTCATTTGTTAAAATGACCGCTTGGTTGTGGTCATAGCTGATAGCAAACCCAGAGAGGTGGGTAGGGATGTGTGCGGGCGGTGTGGCAGGTGAGGGCTGGGGGTTGTGGTGTTTGTGTGGATGATGTGGTGTGGTGTGTGGGTGGGTGGGGAGTTGGTGTGTGTGGTGTGGAGGGGGGTGGTGCGTGTGTGGTATAGATGGAGGGGGGCTGGTGGGGGTGGGGCGTGTGTGGAGGTGTAGGTATGTGTGAGGGACTTTGTGTGGTGTTGGGGGGGCTGGTGTGTGTGGTGTAGTGTGTGTGGGTGTGCATGGTGTGGTGTGATGTGTGTGTGTGCACGTGCTCCTGCAGCCCACTTGGGTGGTTCTGCAGGGTTTGCCGGATGCCGTTTCAGTTATGGAGGCACGAGGACCGGTCCTTTAAAGGAGAAGGCCTTTCAGTGGGCTCTGCTCTCTGTCTCACAGTCCTGAAGCCGGTGGTGGAGCTGCTCAGTAACCCCGACTACATTAACCAGATGCTGCTCGCCCAGCTGGAGCGCCGCGAGCACATGAATGAGCATCACAAGAGAGCCTACACGTACGCGCCTTCCTACGAAGAGTTCATCAAACTCATTAACAGCAACTCTGACGTGGAGTTCTTGAAGCAGCTAAGGTATTTGGTCTTTAATTATCGCATGACAGTGCTACGAATGATCCTTCTCTGGTTAGGGTAAAAATAAAAATGGTTGTCAGGGAAGCAGAAAGACAGGAAGTCCATAAATATTCCTAATCAATAACAACAAAATGTATCCAGCTTCTCCCTTAAGTAGTGGAATTCGTTTGTTCAGAATACCGTGTTTTTCAGATAATTAGGTCATCATAGATAGAAAGCTGATGAGTTGTTAGAACCTGCAGAGCTGCTCAGATGCTCGCCTTGGAAAAGCAGTAAAGGAACTGCTGTGTCTTTAAAATGCCAGTGTTGACTGTGTTGATTTTCATTTTTCTTAGAAAATACAGAAGCACCGTTTGGGGAATAAAGGGTTCTTGATCAACTGGTTTGAGAAAACACATTGAAAATACACCCCAGGAGTCTCTCTTAACAGACAGTCCAGGCTCCTTCCCTGACCTATGACTGTGAGACAGTTCCAGGGCCTTTGCTGTCTTGTAGCATTTCTGGCAGTTCTCACTGATGTGGCACTGGTTTATCTTTTATCCTCTGGATGATTGTCCCGATTCACTGTATCTGCGGCACAGGCCCAAGGACTGATTCTTACTTCCTGCTTCTTGGGCTGGAGAGGCTGCCAGGGACAAGTCTATGGCGGCAGACATTGGTCTTTCTGCTCCATACTCATGGACACTGCAGAACGTATCCTGTTACTTGGCTACTTAATGTGCATCCAATTTAAAAAAAATCGCCCTGTATTTAAGGGTCAGTTCTGCTCACTTGTATCAACAGGCAGAATTGCTTTTTATCAGATTTCTGTCTAAAACCCACATTGAGGAGTCTCCTCAGCACAAATGGAGGTGCTTCCTTCAGCTGTAGTCTCAGCCATTCCATGGCTTCTCCTGCACAGTTAGAGGCCTCCGGTGTCTGACTTTATTAGCATTTTAGGTCACCCTCTTCAAGTTGCCCTCAGTGAAATTTTGGGATGGGCTGCCTAACGCAGGGAATGCATTTTATTTAGATTGAGTGAAGCCATCTTTGTTTCATCTTTCTTTGGCAGAAAGAGGTATGTGTCCTCAGTCGCTCAGTCATGTCTGACTCTTTGCCACCCCATGGACTTTAGCCTACCATGGGGGGCTAAAGTCTGTCCATGGGGTTCTTCAGGCAAGAATACTGGAGTGGGCTGCCATGCCCTCCTCCAAGGGATCTTCTTGACCCAGGGATTGAACCCACAGCTTCTGTTGCTGGATGTCTTCTGGGGGACAGTGTGTTCTTGCTTAAGAGCCATTGGTTTAAATCCACAAACAGTTTGGAGATATGGTACGTACGGTCCATCAAGAGGCTCTTTAGTTCCTCTTTGCTTTTGCCATAAAAATGGTGTTGTCTGCATACCTGAAGTTATTGATATTTCTCATGGCAATTTCTATTCTAGCTTCTGTTTCTTCCAGACCAGCATTTCACATGATATACTCTGCATATAAATTAAATAAGCAGAGTGACAATATACAGCTTTGATGTATTCCTCTCCCAGTTTGGAACCAGTCAGTTGTTCCATGCCCAGATCTTACTCTTGCTTCTTACTCTGTATGCAGGTTTTGCAGGAGGCAGGTAAGGTGGTCTGGTATTCCCATCTCTATCAAAATCTTCCACAGTTTGTTGTGATCCACACAGTCAAAGGCTGTAGCGTAGTCAGTGAAGCAGAAGTAGATGTTTTTCTGGAATTCCCTTGCTCTATTCTGTGATCTGAATGTTGGCAATTTGATCTCTGGTTCCTCTGCCTTTTCTAAATCGAGATAACTCACAGAATAATGATAACTTGCCAAAGAACAGAGAGTTCTTTCTTCCTTACACAGAAGAAGCCTGGAGAACCCAAGTGCAGCCCCATTCCTCAAGCACCCAGGCTGCTACTTGCTCCCTGCTGTGCCCTCCTATATGCCAGAGTTCTCACGGCTCAGGATGTTCTCTGGGATGCCAGCCATCGTATCCTCATCCCAACAAGTGGGAGGGAGGCTGGGAAAGATGGTGGCAAAGATCACGTACTGCTTGTTTTTTTCTGTTTTCTGGGGTTTTTTTTCCCCACTTCTATTGGTCTTTCATTTATTTATTTCCATCCATCTTTGTTCTTTGGCCCATGTGGGCTTCCCATCTCAGTGGTCTCTCTCGTTGCAGAGCACTGGCTCTGGGCACAGGTGCCCCAGAGCTCCGGCTTGGTAGTTGGACACATCAGTCCAGCTGCTCCACAGCACGTGGGTTCTTCCCAGACCAGGGATCAAACTGGCGCCCCTTGAACTGCAAGGTGGTGTCCTTACCTACTGGACCACCAGGGAAGCCCGTACTGCTTGTTTTTTAAGGAAATTTCTGGAAGCTGCGACATGATGTTTTTGTTTATATTGTGTTGGTCAGAACAATTGAGGAAAAACAGGTAGTCTTTTTCTGGGCACCCTTAGGCTTAGTTAAAAATCGAGGATTCTGTCACTAAGGAAGAGAAAAGAATGGGCACGAGTAAGTAGTCACAGGTACACGGCAAGTAGCCATGTTTCTATTCTACTTTTCCAGACCAGCATTTCACATGATATACTCTGCATATAAATTAAATAAGCAGAGTGACAATATACAGCTTTGATGTATTCCTCTCCCAGTTTGGAACCAGTCAGTTGTTCCATGCCCAGATCTTACTCTTGCTTCTTACTCTGTATGCAGGTTTTGCAGGAGGCAGGTAAGGTGGTCTGGTATTCCCATCTCTATCAAAATCTTCCACAGTTTGTTGTGATCCACACAGTCAAAGGCTGTAGCGTAGTCAGTGAAGCAGAAGTAGATGTTTTTCTGGAATTCCCTTGCTCTATTCTGTGATCTGAATGTTGGCAATTTGATCTCTGGTTCCTCTGCCTTTTCTAAATCGAGATAACTCACAGAATAATGATAACTTGCCAAAGAACAGAGAGTTCTTTCTTCCTTACACAGAAGAAGCCTGGAGAACCCAAGTGCAGCCCCATTCCTCAAGCACCCAGGCTGCTACTTGCTCCCTGCTGTGCCCTCCTATATGCCAGAGTTCTCACGGCTCAGGATGTTCTCTGGGATGCCAGCCATCGTATCCTCATCCCAACAAGTGGGAGGGAGGCTGGGAAAGATGGTGGCAAAGATCACGTACTGCTTGTTTTTTTCTGTTTTCTGGGGTTTTTCCCCACTTCTATTGGTCTTTCATTTATTTATTTCCATCCATCTTTGTTCTTTGGCCCATGTGGGCTTCCCATCTCAGTGGTCTCTCTCGTTGCAGAGCACTGGCTCTGGGCACAGGTGCCCCAGAGCTCCGGCTTGGTAGTTGGACACATCAGTCCAGCTGCTCCACAGCACGTGGGTTCTTCCCAGACCAGGGATCAAACTGGCGCCCCTTGAACTGCAAGGTGGTGTCCTTACCTACTGGACCACCAGGGAAGCCCGTACTGCTTGTTTTTTAAGGAAATTTCTGGAAGCTGCGACATGATGTTTTTGTTTATATTGTGTTGGTCAGAACAATTGAGGAAAAACAGGTAGTCTTTTTCTGGGCACCCTTAGGCTTAGTTAAAAATCGAGGATTCTGTCACTAAGGAAGAGAAAAGAATGGGCACGAGTAAGTAGTCACAGGTACACGGCAAGTAGCCATGTTTGCTCCAGTCCTGCGTGCTCTGTAGTTAGAGTGAAGCAGAGCAGCACCGCTTTCCGCTCAGGCGAGGGGAAGGTGCTGCTTTCCTCGCCTGGACGCTTGCCAGGGTGAAAGAGATGCTGTGCAAATGTTCAAGAAAGGAAAACTCTCTTTGTTTTTAAGCTACATTTGTTGACTATCTCATACACTTCTAGCACAACGCCAGGTGCTTTCTAATCATCATCTGATTGTTAGAACCACCACCATGTGCTTGGTTGAGGAGAGCAAAGCCATTTGCCCGGGATCACAGGGCTAATTAGTAACAGAGCTGGGATTTGAACTCGGGTCTGTCTGACTTCAGACCCCCATATGCAGAGCCAGGTGACCTGCCAGCCAGGAGGGCATAGAATAGCAGTGACTCACAGCCCCAACCTTGTGGGGTTTCCTGCCAGTGTGGGGACAACTCTCTCCTGTCGGTGAGCCTTGGCAGGCATTGACCCTGGCGTGGGGAGCGATACCATCAGAAGCGCCGTCCTCTTTTATTAAGACAGTGACAGACCAACAGAGAAACAAGCAATAATAAAGCCCATCAGAGCAGCCTGTCACTGCTGTAATCTCACCACCAACCTGATCGTTATTAGATTGTTCAGTTCTGTATTTGTTTATTGCTGACTCTCATTTAGAGAGCAGCATGGAGAACCTAAAAATAGAGAGGAAATTCTAATAGTGAATAAAAGGTTAAAAATGGAAGATTGTTTAGCTTGGAGAAGAGAAGGAAACCTTTTATCTAGCACATCCTGAGATTGGTATGGTCTTTTCATAAAGCAAGAGGCAGCAGGCATACTGCCTGGATTAGCTTAAGAGGTAGTGACTAACAAAGGTGTGAGTTAGGGGATTTTCTAAGCGGTTTTTCTTTGGGTATCATAAGGCAATAGGGTTTTAGCCTCTGAAACAGGTTTCATACATCTGTGCATGAAGATAATATACTAAAAGGTATTAAAATTCTTAAAACCAGGGGGCTTCCTTGGTGGTCCAGTGGGTAAGGAGTCCACCTTGCAGTGCAAGGGGCACCCGTTCGATCCATGGCCTGGGAAGATACCATGTGCTGTGGAGTGGCCGGTGGTCAGCAGTGAGAGAGGCCACTGCAATGGGAGGCCCACAGAGGCCAAAGAATAAAGATGGATAAAAACAGATAAATAAACAATAAATGGGCTTCCCTGGTGCTCCAGTGGGTAAGGACACCGCCTTGCAGTGCAAGGGGCGCCGGTTTGATCCCTGGCCTGGGAAGATCCCACGTGCTGCGGAGCGTCTGGACTGATGTGTCCAATTACCGAGCCGGAGCTCAGGAGCGCATGCGCCCAGAGCCAGCGCTCTGCGACGACAGAGGCCACCGCGATAGGAGGCCCACATGGGCCAAAGAACAAAGATGGACGAAAATAGACAAATGAAAGACCAATAGAAGTGGCCCACCTGCTCCTCTCCCTCCCCACCCCACCCCCCTCAAATAAATAAATAAATCTTAAAAAAAAACAACAACAATAAATGAGGCCAAAATTAAAAAAAAAAAAAATCCAACAAAACTGTATGTTGCTGTGTAGAAGGGTTTAAATTATATGAATGTTTGGTGTTTTAAACAGGATTCTGAAAATGTGAACCTTGAGCAGTAAAATACATATAGAGGAACAGGAAAAAAGAAATCGAGTGTACCTAAGACAGCCCACTGCAGCATGACAGAAATCACATGAGAAATCGGCACATGTGAACTGCTAAGGAAGGCTTATGTGGGCGGACAGGGAGGTGGAATCTACAAGTGTAAAACAGAAACCTGGCAAGTCTTGATGAAAAGAATAAGTGAATATAAACATAGCTTTTAAACGCATACTAAAATGCAAGGCTGCCTATGAAAAGTGTCTAAAAGATCTTTCAGTTTTATGAAAAATATAACAAACGTACACAACTCGAATATAATTCCTTCCAGTGTCTGAGAAACAGCAGAGGGCACAGAGTTGGGAGTTAAACCTATCTGAGAGCCCAGGTTGTTTTCATTTAGGAGGGAGGCTAGTTAAGCGTTGGCAGCAGTGTAGGGTTTGATACAAGAAGAGGGCTTTGGCATGAAAAACTTTACTCTGTCTCTGAAAGTGAAAAACGTGCTTGTATTTGGGGCCGCTCTGGCACTGGTTTAGGTGCGCACAAGTGCTGCCTGCTTTACAAATGGCAGAGCCTCAAGTCAGTTTATGTAAAGCACTTGGCCTAGGACCTGCATATTCCCAGTTGTCAGCTGGTACTAGTATTGTTTCTGTTTATCATCATTGGACCAAGGCTCACAAATAGATTTAATGTCACCGTGAAGACTGGGCAGCTGCTTGTGGCGCCCTAGGGTGTGATATTTCCTCTTAGGGTTTGAGGCGGCCTCATGAATAGCAGTGGTGCTCTCTCCGTCTGGACATCTGACCCATCATAGGGCCAAGGAACAGGGCAGGTGAAGACCTATGTCAGTCTTACTACTGACGGATCATGGAGAACATAGTTCACGTTTGTGGGCAGCACACTCCACACAACTGAGCTTCAGAATGAGACGTTCCTTTCCTCCGGCCTGGAGTTGCTGTCCTTGTGCCTGCTTGTCCCTCCCCCATCTCCCTGGCAGGCGTGGTTCACTGGAAGGTGCCCTGGAGCCAGAGAACATGTGCCCTTGAGAGGAAAGGGAGCAGAAGGGCTGAGCATCATAGGCCCAGTTCCTCGTCCTCTGTGAGCAGATGACAAGCCTCTTCATCTCGGGAGGAGAGGAGTAAGAGACAGAGAAAGGCCGGGGTGGAGCTTCTTGGACTTAAAACATGAAAGCTTGAGAGTGGGGTGAGGTCTGTGGGTACTGCCTGTTTCTTTGAAATAGAAAAAGGACAACAATTGTGGTGCTCAGTGTCTCTTCAATAGAAAAGAACTTTATAGACCCTCGCTGGCAGTCCAGTGGTTAAGATTCCATCCTTCTACTGCAGGGGGTTTGATCCCTGGTCTGGAGCTAAGATCCCACATGCTGCACAGTGTGACCTCCCCCCAAAAATTACAGATGATAAAAGCAAAAAACAGAACTTTATGATTTACATGGAGGGTGATGGTGAAGGCTGGTGAAAGTGGCTTGCTGGTCGTTCTTAACAACTGGTCTTTGTCGAGGGAGGGATAACAAAACCTGACTTGCAGCATCTGCTGGTTTCTCTGGTGTCCATATCCCGGCACTGTAGGTTGGCAGCAGTGTAGGGTTTGATACAAGAAGAGGGCTTTGGCATCTTACTCTGTCTCTGAAAGTGAAAAACGTGCTTGTATTTGGGGCCGCTCTGGCACTGGTTTAGGTGCGCACAAGTGCTGCCTGCTTTACAAATGGCAGAGCCTCAAGTCAGTTTATGTAAAGCACTTGGCCTAGGACCTGCATATTCCCAGTTGTCAGCTGGTACTAGTATTGTTTCTGTTTATCATCATTGGACCAAGGCTCACAAATAGATTTAATGTCACCGTGAAGACTGGGCAGCTGCTTGTGGCGCCCTAGGGTGTGATATTTCCTCTTAGGGTTTGAGGCGGCCTCATGAATAGCAGTGGTGCTCTCTCCGTCTGGACATCTGACCCATCATAGGGCCAAGGAACAGGGCAGGTGAAGACCTATGTCAGTCTTACTACTGACGGATCATGGAGAACATAGTTCACGTTTGGGCAGCACACTCCACACAACTGAGCTTCAGAATGAGACGTTCCTTTCCTCCGGCCTGGAGTTGCTGTCCTTGTGCCTGCTTGTCCCTCCCCCATCTCCCTGGCAGGCGTGGTTCACTGGAAGGTGCCCTGGAGCCAGAGAACATGTGCCCTTGAGAGGAAAGGGAGCAGAAGGGCTGAGCATCATAGGCCCAGTTCCTCGCCTCTGTGAGCAGATGACAAGCCTCTTCATCTCGGGAGGAGAGGAGTAAGAGACAGAGAAAGGCCGGGGTGGAGCTTCTTGGACTTAAAACATGAAAGCTTGAGAGTGGGGTGAGGTCTGTGGGTACTGCCTGTTTCTTTGAAATAGAAAAAGGACAACAATTGTGGTGCTCAGTGTCTCTTCAATAGAAAAGAACTTTATAGACCCTCGCTGGCAGTCCAGTGGTTAAGATTCCATCCTTCTACTGCAGGGGGTTTGATCCCTGGTCTGGAGCTAAGATCCCACA
Organism: Tragulus kanchil; assembly: GCA_022376925.1. Taxonomy (NCBI): domain Eukaryota; kingdom Metazoa; phylum Chordata; class Mammalia; order Artiodactyla; family Tragulidae; genus Tragulus; species Tragulus kanchil. Next base: position 37,796,312 of record JAIOJX010000028.1, on the reverse strand, counting down.
TGCTGCACAGTGTGACCTCCCCCCAAAAATTACAGATGATAAAAGCAAAAAACAGAACTTTATGATTTACATGGAGGGTGATGGTGAAGGCTGGTGAAAGTGGCTTGCTGGTCGTTCTTAACAACTGGTCTTTGTAGAGGGAGGGATAACAAAACCTGACTTGCAGCATCTGCTGGTTTCTCTGGTGTCCATATCCCCGGCACTGTAGGTGGGAAGCCACTGGGGTGACGTCGCTGTGTGGGGAGCTGGCAGGAGACTAGCAAAGGAGTTACACACACAGCATTCCCAGGACACTGATACAAGGGGTATAAACAACCTCCTGCAGCGATACTCAGTGAGTGAAACTATTAGGAACTGAAGAATTTTGAGTACCTTTACCCCTAAAAAATGGTAGGTTTGTGTGAATTAATTTTAATAATGCTGGGCTTAATTCCTGAAACGCAGCAGCCAGCTCTGTGGAGCCAGCCCAGGACTGGCAGACTGACTCCAGCTCAGCCCTGAGTAGCAGCCACGCGTGTTTGGTCTTCTGACACTCTGAACTTGACAGAAATGCAGTTCTTCTAGAGCCAGATGAGTGTTAACAACACAAGAGGTCAACCTGTTGCGAAGAATCCAGCATCAAGGGAAGCCCTGACCACTGTCACTGGCTCGAGGGTCCAGCAGGCCTGGATGCCGCAGACATGGTTTGCACTGTGGCTTCCCTGCTTGCAGAGTGCATGGCCCCAGACAAGTCACTTCCACACCAAGCCTTGGTTTTAACTGTGAAACAGATAATTCACACTGCATAGGGTGGTCAGGACAATTAAATGAGATAATGCATGCAGTGCCGGGCATACTGGGCTCCTGGTTGTCATTGATCAGACGCTAAGTCACGTCCGACTCTTCGCAACCCCATGGACTGTGGCACGCCAGGCTTCCCTGTCCTTCCTTGTCTCCTAGAGTTTGCTTAAACTCATGTCCATTGAGTCGGTGATGCCATCCAACCATCTCATGCTCTGTCTTTCCGAGCGTCAGGATCTTTTCCAGTGAGTTGGCTCTTTGCATCAGTTAGCTGAAGTATTGAGCTGAAAAAATAAGAGTTTTCAGGAGGAGGAACACTCAGGTCCTGACTTGAACAGGATTAATGGAGGAGATAAGGTTACACAGTGTATCTTATCGCAGAAAAACTTTCTTCAAAACATACAAAAACTCATTAGGACCTTTTGGATACAGAAGATAAAACTAGGGGACTGAAGATGATATTCAGTAAACATCGTCAGTGAAAACTCTCTAAGAGTTGGGAATGGAACATGTAGCAGTCGTGCTATGAATACATCAATAAATACTTTATGCTATTAATGACATAAAAACAAGAGGAACACAAGTAGAAATGAGATACAGGCAGCCGAGGAAGACTTGGGCTTTCTTGAGGTTGACTCAAGGGTACCAGCTGGCTTGGGTGACAGAACTTTGGCTGCTTCCTTGACATGCAGTTCTGGGAACTAGTAAATGCATATTACGGTAGTTATTTTAGGAAGATTAAAAGATATCAACAAGTTCAAGAAAATAGAAATCACTGAACTGCAGACAGGTAAAAACTGTGACTACTTGATGCATGCGTATTTCTAGATTATTTTCTGTATATATAACCTGAATTGTGTGTGTGTGTGCTTACATACACTCTGGGTTCCTCAGGCTGCCCTGGTATGGAACTTCCTAGCTGTGTGACTCAAATGCAATGTGTGGATGTGCAGAGATGAAGGTGTCCTCCGGCCATGAGGTGGCTGGGATGGCTGGTTACCCCTGTGTCTTTTATCTTTTTAAATATTTATTCATTATTAGTAATATTTAAGTGTGTATAGGCTTTTTTTTTTTTTTTAATTTTGGCCTCTTTTATTGGTTTTTATTTATTTTCATCCATCTTTATTCTTTGGCCTACCATCACAGTGGCCTCTCTCGTTGCAGAGCACCGGCTCTGGACGCATGAGTGCTGGCTTGTAATTGGACACACCGGTCCAGCCGCTCTGCAACATATGGGATCTTTCCTGGCCAGGGATTGAACCAGTGCCCCCTTGCACTGCAAGGTGGACTCTTTACCCACTGGACCAGCAAGGAAACCCTACCTCTGTGTCTTGATCAGATACTGTCACTTGCTCTGTATGCTCTGAATGGAAAAAGCCTGTAAACATGCCTTGGATCCACTATGGAATCAGCTGCCTTCTGCACAGTGGAAAAGTGGAGAAAGATTTAAAACTCCCTGAACCTTAACTGAAAATTTCCTGTTTGTGCTACAGCTCTGGGTACTTCCTCCTTAAAATCATTAAATATACCTCCTGAAAAGATAGCTCACAAGCTTGTTGTTCCTGTTTGATGCTACAGCTCTGGGTACTTCCTCCATTAAAACTCTCTAAGAGTTGGGAATGGAACATGTAGCAGTCGGCTATGAATACATCAATAAATACTTTATGCTATTAATGACATAAAAACAAGAGGAACACAAGTAGAAATGAGATACAGGCAGCCGAGGAAGACTTGGGCTTTCTTGAGGTTGACTCAAGGGTACCAGCTGGCTTGGGTGACAGAACTTTGGCTGCTTCCTTGACATGCAGTTCTGGGAACTAGTAAATGCATATTACGGTAGTTATTTTAGGAAGATTAAAAGATATCAACAAGTTCAAGAAAATAGAAATCACTGAACTGCAGACAGGTAAAAACTGTGACTACTTGATGCATGCGTATTTCTAGATTATTTTCTGTATATATAACCTGAATTGTGTGTGTGTGTGCTTACATACACTCTGGGTTCCTCAGGCTGCCCTGGTATGGAACTTCCTAGCTGTGTGACTCAAATGCAATGTGTGGATGTGCAGAGATGAAGGTGTCCTCCGGCCATGAGGTGGCTGGGATGGCTGGTTACCCCTGTGTCTTTTATCTTTTTAAATATTTATTCATTATTAGTAATATTTAAGTGTGTATAGGCTTTTTTTTTTTTTTAATTTTGGCCTCTTTTATTGGTTTTTATTTATTTTCATCCATCTTTATTCTTTGGCCTACCATCACAGTGGCCTCTCTCGTTGCAGAGCACCGGCTCTGGACGCATGAGTGCTGGCTTGTAATTGGACACACCGGTCCAGCCGCTCTGCAACATATGGGATCTTTCCTGGCCAGGGATTGAACCAGTGCCCCCTTGCACTGCAAGGTGGACTCTTTACCCACTGGACCAGCAAGGAAACCCTACCTCTGTGTCTTGATCAGATACTGTCACTTGCTCTGTATGCTCTGAATGGAAAAAGCCTGTAAACATGCCTTGGATCCACTATGGAATCAGCTGCCTTCTGCACAGTGGAAAAGTGGAGAAAGATTTAAAACTCCCTGAACCTTAACTGAAAATTTCCTGTTTGTGCTACAGCTCTGGGTACTTCCTCCTTAAAATCATTAAATATACCTCCTGAAAAGATAGCTCACAAGCTTGTTGTCCTCCTCAGTAGTACTCTGACCAAAAAGCTAAAAAGAGATGCTTCTCTTCATTCATAATACTGTGAAGGTGAAAAATTTGACACCTCGTATTACCAAGAGTGTCCTGTAGGAGCTGAAATTCTGGCCTTTCCATTATAGTTTTTATAATCTGAACAAAAGGGCACAAAGTATGCATTCTTCCGGATATATCCATTATTCACAAGAATTTATCTTAAGGAGATAATCCTGAATATAAGGAAAGAGTTCTCCAAGAATGTTTCTTGTAATTTTGTTTAAAATAGAGAAAAGTTTGAAATAATTTAAAAATGTCTAACAATAAGAGTTTGGTTAAAAAAAGTTTTGGCTTACCTGTACAGTGGATTGCCAAGTGACAATAATGTTGCAATACAATATTTAATAATATTGGGAGATAGTAACTATAAATTCATAAGCTAAAGAGGCTCAAGACTTCTCTGGTGGTCCAGTGGCTAAGACTCCAGGCTCCCGATGCAAGGGCCCTGGGCTTGATCCCTGGTCAGGGAACTAGATCCCACATGCCACAGCTAAAGATCCCGAATATTGCAAATGAGACCTTATGCACCTAATAAATAAATAAATAAATAATATTTTTTAAAAAGAGGCTTAAAGCCAGTATTTATAACAAAAATCCCATCTTATAAAATTAAAAAAAAACCCTGTGTTTGCATAGGAAAAAGGTTATAAAGATAACAGATGTTAATAGTGGTTAACTTTGAATGTCATGCTTTGTTTATCTTTTCATTTTCGTGAAAGAGCGTATGTTACTTTAGAGAAAGTAAAAACTGACTCGGACAGAGAACATAAATTCTGCCTGTTCATTTATCAGACTGGAGGGAACAGACACTAAAACCAGCTACCAAGTTTACAGGAAGCAGTATTTCTTCCAGATGTATTCAACGGCCGTAGAATGTCCCAGTGATTCTCCCTCTGGATCAGATACTGTCACTTGCTCTGTATGCTCTGAATGGAAAAAGCCTGTAAACATGCCTTGGATCCACTATGGAATCAGCTGCCTTCTGCACAGTGGAAAAGTGGAGAAAGATTTAAAACTCCCTGAACCTTAACTGAAAATTTCCTGTTTGTGCTACAGCTCTGGGTACTTCCTCCTTAAAATCATTAAATATACCTCCTGAAAAGATAGCTCACAAGCTTGTTGTCCTCCTCAGTAGTACTCTGACCAAAAAGCTAAAAAGAGATGCTTCTCTTCATTCATAATACTGTGAAGGTGAAAAATTTGACACCTCGTATTACCAAGAGTGTCCTGTAGGAGCTGAAATTCTGGCCTTTCCATTATAGTTTTTATAATCTGAACAAAAGGGCACAAAGTATGCATTCTTCCGGATATATCCATTATTCACAAGAATTTATCTTAAGGAGATAATCCTGAATATAAGGAAAGAGTTCTCCAAGAATGTTTCTTGTAATTTTGTTTAAAATAGAGAAAAGTTTGAAATAATTTAAAAATGTCTAACAATAAGAGTTTGGTTAAAAAAAGTTTTGGCTTACCTGTACAGTGGATTGCCAAGTGACAATAATGTTGCAATACAATATTTAATAATATTGGGAGATAGTAACTATAAATTCATAAGCTAAAGAGGCTCAAGACTTCTCTGGTGGTCCAGTGGCTAAGACTCCAGGCTCCCGATGCAAGGGCCCTGGGCTTGATCCCTGGTCAGGGAACTAGATCCCACATGCCACAGCTAAAGATCCCGAATATTGCAAATGAGACCTTATGCACCTAATAAATAAATAAATAAATAATATTTTTTAAAAAGAGGCTTAAAGCCAGTATTTATAACAAAAATCCCATCTTATAAAATTAAAAAAAAACCCTGTGTTTGCATAGGAAAAAGGTTATAAAGATAACAGATGTTAATAGTGGTTAACTTTGAATGTCATGCTTTGTTTATCTTTTCATTTTCGTGAAAGAGCGTATGTTACTTTAGAGAAAGTAAAAACTGACTCGGACAGAGAACATAAATTCTGCCTGTTCATTTATCAGACTGGAGGGAACAGACACTAAAACCAGCTACCAAGTTTACAGGAAGCAGTATTTCTTCCAGATGTATTCAACGGCCGTAGAATGTCCCAGTGATTCTCCCCTCTGAGTGACTTTTACTTGCTGAGAAACGTGGCTCTCTAAATTTTATCAGAAACGTTGCTGTGTGAAGTTGTATCCATAGGAATGATCCTGTTCTTGCCTGAAGGATTTCAGTCACTTTTGACAGATAAGCAGCCCCATTCTAATCCCCAGAGCTGTGGATAAGGGGTTTCTGGACCCAGCATCTCATGATGATCTTAACTTTGTAGTCTCCAAGGCAGTGGGACCCTGGATCCGTCTGCAGTTGACCCTCTACAAGCCCTGCTTCGAGCCTGTCCCAACGCCGCTTCATTTAAATCTCATCCACGTGCTGCCCTTCCCCAGAGTCCCGTGGTAACTTTGATCTTTCTCTTGGGAAAGATGTCCTGCAGTTCCTCTTGCTGCATGGCAGTGGTCAGGAAATGGCTGTTCTGAGACTACAGTGGCCTTGGTGGTCTTCAATTGATCAGGCTGAAACTCGTAATCAGGGGAAAAAAAAAGAAGTACAGAGTTTTGTTGTTGATTGCCACACACATTAGCATGAATCAGCCATAGGTATATATTGGTTTCCTCCCAGATGAGAATTCTTGCATTTTAAAAAGTTGAAAAAATTTCCCAGGATGATGCTATAAGTGTTGAAAGCAGCATTTGAATGCAGCCCCTCTGATGCCAGAGCTCACATTCTCTTTTTTTTTGTTGTTAGCATTTATGTATTACTGTTTGGCTGTACCAGATCTTAGTTGTGGCATGAAAGATCTAGTTCCCCTATCAGGGATTGAATCTGGGGCCCTCTGCATTGGGAGCTCAGAGTTTTAGCCTCTGGATCCCCCAGAGAAGTCCCCAGAGCTCACATTCTTAACTGCTCTGATGCACTTTGTAGTCTATCCAGCAGACCTTGTCAATAGTGCCATGGATGTGGGAGGTGGCACCAGCTTAGCCAGCAGAAATCACCACGACTTCATCTCTTAAACACTTTAAGTAAAGTGTCTTTAGAGAACATAAATTCTGCCTGTTCAAGACTGGAGGAACAGACACTAAAACCAGCTACCAAGTTTACAGGAAGCAGTATTTCTTCCAGATGTATTCAACGGCAGAATGTCCCAGTGATTCTCCCCTCTGAGTGACTTTTACTTGCTGAGAAACGTGGCTCTCTAAATTTTATCAGAAACGTTGCTGTGTGAAGTTGTATCCATAGGAATGATCCTGTTCTTGCCTGAAGGATTTCAGTCACTTTTGACAGATAAGCAGCCCCATTCTAATCCCCAGAGCTGTGGATAAGGGGTTTCTGGACCCAGCATCTCATGATGATCTTAACTTTGTAGTCTCCAAGGCAGTGGGACCCTGGATCCGTCTGCAGTTGACCCTCTACAAGCCCTGCTTCGAGCCTGTCCCAACGCCGCTTCATTTAAATCTCATCCACGTGCTGCCCTTCCCCAGAGTCCCGTGGTAACTTTGATCTTTCTCTTGGGAAAGATGTCCTGCAGTTCCTCTTGCTGCATGGCAGTGGTCAGGAAATGGCTGTTCTGAGACTACAGTGGCCTTGGTGGTCTTCAATTGATCAGGCTGAAACTCGTAATCAGGGGAAAAAAAAAGAAGTACAGAGTTTTGTTGTTGATTGCCACACACATTAGCATGAATCAGCCATAGGTATATATTGGTTTCCTCCCAGATGAGAATTCTTGCATTTTAAAAAGTTGAAAAAATTTCCCAGGATGATGCTATAAGTGTTGAAAGCAGCATTTGAATGCAGCCCCTCTGATGCCAGAGCTCACATTCTCTTTTTTTTTGTTGTTAGCATTTATGTATTACTGTTTGGCTGTACCAGATCTTAGTTGTGGCATGAAAGATCTAGTTCCCCTATCAGGGATTGAATCTGGGGCCCTCTGCATTGGGAGCTCAGAGTTTTAGCCTCTGGATCCCCCAGAGAAGTCCCCAGAGCTCACATTCTTAACTGCTCTGATGCACTTTGTAGTCTATCCAGCAGACCTTGTCAATAGTGCCATGGATGTGGGAGGTGGCACCAGCTTAGCCAGCAGAAATCACCACGACTTCATCTCTTAAACACTTTAAGTAAAGTGTCTTTAGTGAAAACATTATCTCTAGCCTGGTACAGAGTAGCCTGTGGCAATTCTGAAACACTATTTTTAAATTTCTGGGTTTTTTTTTAAACATTTAATTTATTTATTTATCTTTTGGGGGGTGGGGTAGGGAGGGAGGGGGACGGGCAGGCCACTTCTATTGGTCTTTCATTTCTCTATTTTCATCCGTCTTTGTTCTTTGGCTTCTGTGGGCCTCCCATCGCTGTGGCGTCTGTTATCGCAGAGTGCCGGCTCTGGGCACATGCGCGCCAGAGCTCCGGCTCGGTAATTGGACACATGGGTCCAGCCACTCCGCGGCACGTGGGATCTTCCCAGGCCAGGGATTGAACCGGCGCCCCTTGCACTGCAAGGCGGTGTCCTTACCCACTGGACCACCAGGGAAGCCCAAATTTCTGGTTTTTATTCTTAAACGTTTGCATGTTTCTGGTATTGTGTCCCATGGAAGATCCTTACTAATCTTAACATAAGGTGATATTTTAAGCCATTTATAAGGCTGTACACCTGGACTAGGATTTGTCCCGCCTTTGACAATCCAAATACATTCCAGCATGTGGACACCCAAGACAGCCCTAAAGTCACATTTAAAGGATCTTCCTAATGAAGGGAAGGGACTGATATTGTTGTCGTTGTTGCTGCTGTTTGTCTTCTAAATAACTTTGAAATCAGGTCTAACAGAATTCCAAAGCTGTTCTGACCATTTGACAGTAGAAGGTGCCGATTTCTAAGGTGATTATTCTAAAGAATGGGGCTTCCCAGGTGGCATGAGTGGTAAAGAATCTGCCTGCCAGTGCAGGAGACAGAAGAGACGAGGTTCAGTCCTTGGGTCGGGAAGATCCCTGAAGGAGAAGACGGCAACCCATTCCAGTATTCTTGCCTGGAAAATTCCATAGACATAAGAGCCTGGTGGTCTGTAGTCCATAGGTCACAAAGAGTTGGACATGACTGAGCATTCTTATCTGCTCTGATGCACTTTGTAGTCTATCCAGCAGACCTTGTCAATAGTGCCATGGATGTGGGAGGTGGCACCAGCTTAGCCAGCAGAAATCACCACGACTTCATCTCTTAAACACTTTAAGTAAAGTGTCTTTAGTGAAAACATTATCTCTAGCCTGGTACAGAGTAGCCTGTGGCAATTCTGAAACACTATTTTTAAATTTCTGGGTTTTTTTTTAAACATTTAATTTATTTATTTATCTTTTGGGGGGTGGGGTAGGGAGGGAGGGGGACGGGCAGGCCACTTCTATTGGTCTTTCATTTCTCTATTTTCATCCGTCTTTGTTCTTTGGCTTCTGTGGGCCTCCCATCGCTGTGGCGTCTGTTATCGCAGAGTGCCGGCTCTGGGCACATGCGCGCCAGAGCTCCGGCTCGGTAATTGGACACATGGGTCCAGCCACTCCGCGGCACGTGGGATCTTCCCAGGCCAGGGATTGAACCGGCGCCCCTTGCACTGCAAGGCGGTGTCCTTACCCACTGGACCACCAGGGAAGCCCAAATTTCTGGTTTTTATTCTTAAACGTTTGCATGTTTCTGGTATTGTGTCCCATGGAAGATCCTTACTAATCTTAACATAAGGTGATATTTTAAGCCATTTATAAGGCTGTACACCTGGACTAGGATTTGTCCCGCCTTTGACAATCCAAATACATTCCAGCATGTGGACACCCAAGACAGCCCTAAAGTCACATTTAAAGGATCTTCCTAATGAAGGGAAGGGACTGATATTGTTGTCGTTGTTGCTGCTGTTTGTCTTCTAAATAACTTTGAAATCAGGTCTAACAGAATTCCAAAGCTGTTCTGACCATTTGACAGTAGAAGGTGCCGATTTCTAAGGTGATTATTCTAAAGAATGGGGCTTCCCAGGTGGCATGAGTGGTAAAGAATCTGCCTGCCAGTGCAGGAGACAGAAGAGACGCAGGTTCAGTCCTTGGGTCGGGAAGATCCCCTGAAGGAGAAGACGGCAACCCATTCCAGTATTCTTGCCTGGAAAATTCCATAGACATAAGAGCCTGGTGGTCTGTAGTCCATAGGTCACAAAGAGTTGGACATGACTGAGCAGCTGAGCACACATTTTGAAGAACTGTGTGCTTCATCACAAGAGATTAAGATTGGCTGGAAGAGTTCCTAAAAACAACCTTGATCTAAGTCTTTATTAAGTCAGCTAAGTGTATAAAACTGAAGAGAGGTGAGGTGGTGACTCAGCAGGAGGTGACAGCTTGCTTTGGGTGACTCTTTCGCTATCCCTGAGACAGGGGATGCTCCAGGTAGGACCTTGTGAGGATTGGAAAAGAACTTCTTTTTATCTTGGATTCTTGTTACACTGCTTCCTCCTAAGATTTGAGTTCACATCATCATTTTGGAAAAGCAGATGCTAAGAGTCTCCACTCTTCCAGTTGAGAGTATGTCTACAAATATCTGTCCTCCTGACTGTTGAACTGAACTGGGCACCAGCAGGGTTGTGTCTTCTGAAGGGGACAAGCCACGTGAGGGCCAGGCACCCCCAAATAGCTCCTCAGACAACCAGGAAGCCTATGCCATCGAGGATGGCCAGCATTTGGGATGAAAAGTCCCTCCTCCCTTGCTTTGTTGTTTGGTATGGAGTGAAGGTGGATTCTGCAGATTCCGTCAGCGTCTCCATCCGCCTCCTGAGCCTCCTGTGGGGAGGGCCTGGTATCTGTAAAGATGACTTGGCTGTGGATCCTCGATTCTTTCCCCTGCCATCAAGGTGTTCCCTGTCGAAAATAGGAGATCCCCGATGGGTGTACATAGCTAAATCTGAAGGAGGATGTTCAGGCCAGAAGTAGTGTGTGAAGAGCTAAAGAAACAGGGAGGAGCAGGTATTTCCTTCTGTGGATGAGAGGGATCTAGGAAGCGTCAGCAAGGAGTGGCCGAGGCCTGAGTGGTTTGGAGCGAATTGGGGTTCAACAGGTGAAAGGGAGAGGTGCTGTGTAGGAGGAAGCAGGATCAGAGGAGAGTGGTAGCCGGGAAAGAGCTGGAGTGTGTTTGAAGTGTTGCTGCATGTTTGTGTGGTTTGGCTGGAAACTGGCATCCAAGAGGGATGTGGAAGGCAGTGCAGCTGGAAAGATGGCCTGGTGGTCTGTAGTCCATAGGTCACAAAGAGTTGGACATGACTGAGCAGCTGAGCACACATTTTGAAGAACTGTGTGCTTCATCACAAGAGATTAAGATTGGCTGGAAGAGTTCCTAAAAACAACCTTGATCTAAGTCTTTATTAAGTCAGCTAAGTGTATAAAACTGAAGAGAGGTGAGGTGGTGACTCAGCAGGAGGTGACAGCTTGCTTTGGGTGACTCTTTCGCTATCCCTGAGACAGGGGATGCTCCAGGTAGGACCTTGTGAGGATTGGAAAAGAACTTCTTTTTATCTTGGATTCTTGTTACACTGCTTCCTCCTAAGATTTGAGTTCACATCATCATTTTGGAAAAGCAGATGCTAAGAGTCTCCACTCTTCCAGTTGAGAGTATGTCTACAAATATCTGTCCTCCTGACTGTTGAACTGAACTGGGCACCAGCAGGGTTGTGTCTTCTGAAGGGGACAAGCCACGTGAGGGCCAGGCACCCCCAAATAGCTCCTCAGACAACCAGGAAGCCTATGCCATCGAGGATGGCCAGCATTTGGGATGAAAAGTCCCTCCTCCCTTGCTTTGTTGTTTGGTATGGAGTGAAGGTGGATTCTGCAGATTCCGTCAGCGTCTCCATCCGCCTCCTGAGCCTCCTGTGGGGAGGGCCTGGTATCTGTAAAGATGACTTGGCTGTGGATCCTCGATTCTTTCCCCTGCCATCAAGGTGTTCCCTGTCGAAAATAGGAGATCCCCGATGGGTGTACATAGCTAAATCTGAAGGAGGATGTTCAGGCCAGAAGTAGTGTGTGAAGAGCTAAAGAAACAGGGAGGAGCAGGTATTTCCTTCTGTGGATGAGAGGGATCTAGGAAGCGTCAGCAAGGAGTGGCCGAGGCCTGAGTGGTTTGGAGCGAATTGGGGTTCAACAGGTGAAAGGGAGAGGTGCTGTGTAGGAGGAAGCAGGATCAGAGGAGAGTGGTAGCCGGGAAAGAGCTGGAGTGTGTTTGAAGTGTTGCTGCATGTTTGTGTGGTTTGGCTGGAAACTGGCATCCAAGAGGGATGTGGAAGGCAGTGCAGCTGGAAAGATGGCCTGGCCTTGGCCATGCTGATGTGCTTTGAAGGGCCTTAAACAAGATGAACACTAACCTATGTTGAATTCTGGGCAAGCCAGAAAATGGCTAGGAGTGTGAGCTTTAGAATCAAGCCCTAGGTTGTAATTTTGTCTCTTGTACTTAAAAGCAGTGAGACCTTGTATGGATTTCTTAATCTCCCTGAACTTCAGTTTCTCCCTCTGTACTATAGGGTTCATTACAGTACCTTGTGAGGATTAAACATGATAACGTATTTCATCAGGTACCTGGTACCCAAGGAAAGGAATCTGTTAGCTGGCATTTCTTTAAAATTTGGTGCATTCGTTTGAACATACCTGTTCCTCAGACAGCATGTATTTTCCTCAGTACCATTGGTGACTTATTTGTCCCAGTGTGTGAATCACTAAGAATACCAAGAGAACAGATTGTTCAGGATGTTACATGTACCTGTTAACTGTTACAGATGTTAACACTTTGGAATTTAGCTCATTGACTTAGTCATTTTGGGCTGTTTTCACAAATACGCCATAGAACGGCGGCTTAAACAACAGACGTTTCTTTCTCTTGGTTCTGGAGTTCGGAGAGTCTGAGCTCAGGGTGCTAGTAAGTAGGCAGGTTGTCAGATGAGGGCCCGCTCCCAGGTCTCTAGACAGCAGTCTTCTCACTCTGTCCTTTCACCGTCGGGGGAGCTCTCTGGAGTCTCTTTTGTAAGGGCACGGACCACCCTGACCTAATGATGACCTTTCAGAGCTCCTGCCTTCAGATGCCACGATATTGAGGATTAGGCTTCCCCTGTGAATTTTGCAGGGGGCACACACACTCCATCCCTGGCACTTGGAAATATTTGCTACCAGCTAGGCTTGGTTGGAGAATCCAAGACTGGATCCCTGTCTTCAAGAGGCTCCTGATGTAGCTGGAGAGAAAACTAGGCAGCATAGCATATCTTTTTTCATAGGCAAAGCCACAATTTTATTTGAGGCTCAGCTGTGTTACCATTTTAAAAAGAAGGGCGAGGCCCTGAAAGTACCAGACACACTGTTTGCTTCCTTCGCAACAGTCTTGGTGGAAATGTGACTCTAAAATAACAATATAAAATAGATAAATGGGTGCTATTTTAGAGCAGAAGTAATTTAGAGTTTTAGAGAGGAGCAATTTTTTTTTCACAATCATAAGTTGTTGTATTTTGCATTTTTGATTTTGCAGAGTTTTATTGTTTACAGATATATAAACATGAAAGCAGCGAAATGTTAATGGGAATTAGAGGGATTGAAGATGACTTGAGGGAAGAAATCATATATGTTAGATCTAGTTAAGTGGACGAAAAGGAAGATTGTTTTCTGAAGGAAACAGCATAAGCAAAAGCCTGGAAAGTGGCCACAGTTTGAGGAAAGCTGTGTGGAGACCGCCCTAACTTCAGCCCAGGCTTCCATGGGGCCTGAGCGACGGGGCCAGTGGCAGGTTGCAGAGGGAGCCACAGGCTGGAGCAGAGGGTTCCTCCTCTGGGGAGGTCCCTGGCAGGGTTGAGCAGGGCAGGTGGAGAGAGTGATCCTTGAGGAAGGCGCTTTGACAGCGCTGCTCAGGTGGGTTGGGTGGGAGATAGAAAGGTTGACATGAAGGAAACAGACCATTGAGCCAACTGACCCTTGGGTGTCTAGAAGAAGAGGAGGAGAGGAACTTGTTTGAACAGTCACAGGGCTTTGAGATTCATATTTGTGGGAGGGCGGATATCAACCATGATGAAATTTGAGTCTAAAGCATAGAAGGATGATGGGGCTTATGCAGAAATGGAGAGGAGAGGAAAGCTTGCTGAGCAGGAAGGGAAGTCTAGTGTGAACTTGCTCAGACAGAGAAGTAGTTTGAGAATATCTGCAGTCCTAAAGGTACCTGCCATTTTGCATTTCAGAAGCAGTGTGACATTAAAGTCTATTTTTATGTCGTCTCCACTGTTACAGATATTATAGGCTGAGTGTTTTCTCCTTAGCCTGTTATCTCCCCAGAACTTTTGGAAAACAGACACCATACTGGTATTACTCTAGAAGCTAGGAAACAATTAAAAAGTGTTTATTTAATGAAAGCATATTGACCACATAGATTATTCTTGTGCCTTTTCTTGGTAGAAGTTGCTATATCAAGATGTATTTGGAGGGCTTCCTGGTGGTCCAGTGGGTAAGGACACCACCTTGTGGTGCAAGGGGCGTTGATTCGATTCCTGGCCTGGGAAGATCTCACATGCCACAGAGCGGCTGGACCGATGTGTCCAACTACCGAGCTGGAGCTCTGGAGCACATGTGCCCAGAGCTGGTGCTCTGCAGTGACAGAGGCCACTGCGATGGGAGGCCCACACGGGCCAAAGAACAAAGATGGATGAAAATAGATAAATGAAAGACCAGTAGAAGTGTCCCCCCTCAAAAAGAAGTTGCATTTGGAGTTTGGTGACATGTATTGGAGTTGAGTGAAGAAGGCAGTGCTTTCTGCTTGTAGAACCTAAGACCAAGATTCAATTAAAGACAGGGTTAGAGAGTGTTAGACTTTGATGATTCCAGGTTCATGTATGTTTCTTTTTTTTTTTTTTTTTAAAGATTTGATTTATTTATTTACTTTGGGCGGGGGTCGGGTTGGGGAGGGAGGGGTGCAGGCGGGCCACTTCTATTGGTCACTTCTATTTCTCTATTTTCATCCGTCTTTGTTCTTTGGCTACTGTGGACCTCCCATTGTGGTGGCGTCTGTCGCTGCAGAGCGCCGGCTCTGGGCGCATTTTGCTTCAGGGGAGCTCCCGGGCTCGCCTTGCACTGCAAGGCGGTGTCCTTACCCACTGAACCACCAGGGAAGCCGTTTGTCTCATGAAATTTGAGTCTAAAGCATAGAAGGATGATGGGGCTTATGCAGAAATGGAGAGGAGAGGAAAGCTTGCTGAGCAGGAAGGGAAGTCTAGTGTGAACTTGCTCAGACAGAGAAGTAGTTTGAGAATATCTGCAGTCCTAAAGGTACCTGCCATTTTGCATTTCAGAAGCAGTGTGACATTAAAGTCTATTTTTATGTCGTCTCCACTGTTACAGATATTATAGGCTGAGTGTTTTCTCCTTAGCCTGTTATCTCCCCAGAACTTTTGGAAAACAGACACCATACTGGTATTACTCTAGAAGCTAGGAAACAATTAAAAAGTGTTTATTTAATGAAAGCATATTGACCACATAGATTATTCTTGTGCCTTTTCTTGGTAGAAGTTGCTATATCAAGATGTATTTGGAGGGCTTCCTGGTGGTCCAGTGGGTAAGGACACCACCTTGTGGTGCAAGGGGCGTTGATTCGATTCCTGGCCTGGGAAGATCTCACATGCCACAGAGCGGCTGGACCGATGTGTCCAACTACCGAGCTGGAGCTCTGGAGCACATGTGCCCAGAGCTGGTGCTCTGCAGTGACAGAGGCCACTGCAACGGGAGGCCCACACGGGCCAGATAACAAAGATGGATGAAAATAGATAAATGAAAGACCAGTAGAAGTGTCCCCCCTCAAAAAGAAGTTGCATTTGGAGTTTGGTGACATGTATTGGAGTTGAGTGAAGAAGGCAGTGCTTTCTGCTTGTAGAACCTAAGACCAAGATTCAATTAAAGACAGGGTTAGAGAGTGTTAGACTTTGATGATTCCAGGTTCATGTATGTTTCTTTTTTTTTTTTTTTTTAAAGATTTGATTTATTTATTTACTTTGGGCGGGGGTCGGGTTGGGGAGGGAGGGGGGCAGGCGGGCCACTTCTATTGGTCACTTCTATTTCTCTATTTTCATCCGTCTTTGTTCTTTGGCTACTGTGGACCTCCCATTGTGGTGGCGTCTGTCGCTGCAGAGCGCCGGCTCTGGGCGCATGTGCTTCAGAGCTCCGGCTCGGTGATTGGGACACATCAGTCCAGCCGCTCCGCGGCACGTGGGATCTTCCCAGGCCAGGGCTCGAACTGGCGCCCCTTGCACTGCAAGGCGGTGTCCTTACCCACTGAACCACCAGGGGAAGCCCCGTGTATGTTTCTTATAAGTCTTTTTTCTCATTGGTTCAATCCCTGGCTTGAGAAGTCACATGAAAAACTATTTTTGTATTTTACCATTAATGGAGGAATGAAGGCAGCTCCATCAGATGGCTGTGTTGACCGTGGATGTCCTAACAAGGCTTCCTTTTGGAGAGCATCCCCTGAGTGTGTGTTCAGCCTGGGGTAGCTTCTGTGTGGATGGGGACTTCAGAGAGCCCTCCGTCAGTCAGACAGCATTTGGCCACGAGACACACTGACGCAGTTATGGCTTTATTTTCCTCAGTGCCAAGATGTTCCTGAGACGGACAGGCTGGGGTTATGATCATGGCTCAGTGATGTCACTGAACTCCTCCCGTCTTCTCCTAACACCACGTGGCTTTCAAGCTTATGGTGGCTGTGCCTCCCTCCCGCTGCAGCCTTGTACCATGCTGGGAAATTGAGGGAGGGCAAGAGCAAGAGACTGAAGGGGCTTTTCTGCCTCTTTAGGAAACCTTCCTGAATCACTTCCTGGCCAGTTCTGGCCATACCTCGTTGGCTAGAACTATTTTAAATGGCCATCCCTAACTACTTAGGAGAAGGTTAGCATTTGTGGCCAGGTGCCTTGCTTGCCCTGGTCAGTGTGGTCCAGTTAGTGGGGAAGGAGAGAAAGGGTGCGGGCGACCAGCAGTCTGCCACAGGTGGCCACCGGCAGTGCTCAAGACAGCGGGGCAGTTCATATGATTCCAGGTTCATGTATGTTTCTTTTTTTTTTTTTTTTTAAAGATTTGATTTATTTATTTACTTTGGGCGGGGGTCGGGTGGGGGAGGGAGGGGGGCAGGCGGGCCACTTCTATTGGTCACTTCTATTTCTCTATTTTCATCCGTCTTTGTTCTTTGGCTACTGTGGACCTCCCATTGTGGTGGCGCTCTGTCGCTGCAGAGCGCCGGCTCTGGGCGCATGTGCTTCAGAGCTCCGGCTCGGTGATTGGGACACATCAGTCCAGCCGCTCCGCGGCACGTGGGATCTTCCCAGGCCAGGGCTCGAACTGGCGCCCCTTGCACTGCAAGGCGGTGTCCTTACCCACTGAACCACCAGGGGAAGCCCCGTGTATGTTTCTTATAAGTCTTTTTTCTCATTGGTTCAATCCCTGGCTTGAGAAGTCACATGAAAAACTATTTTTGTATTTTACCATTAATGGAGGAATGAAGGCAGCTCCATCAGATGGCTGTGTTGACCGTGGATGTCCTAACAAGGCTTCCTTTTGGAGAGCATCCCCTGAGTGTGTGTTCAGCCTGGGGTAGCTTCTGTGTGGATGGGGACTTCAGAGAGCCCTCCGTCAGTCAGACAGCATTTGGCCACGAGACACACTGACGCAGTTATGGCTTTATTTTCCTCAGTGCCAAGATGTTCCTGAGACGGACAGGCTGGGGTTATGATCATGGCTCAGTGATGTCACTGAACTCCTCCCGTCTTCTCCTAACACCACGTGGCTTTCAAGCTTATGGTGGCTGTGCCTCCCTCCCGCTGCAGCCTTGTACCATGCTGGGAAATTGAGGGAGGGCAAGAGCAAGAGACTGAAGGGGCTTTTCTGCCTCTTTAGGAAACCTTCCTGGAATCACTTCCTGGCCAGTTCTGGCCATACCTCGTTGGCTAGAACTATTTTAAATGGCCATCCCTAACTACTTAGGAGAAGGTTAGCATTTGTGGCCAGGTGCCTTGCTTGCCCTGGTCAGTGTGGTCCAGTTAGTGGGGAAGGAGAGAAAGGGTGCGGGCGACCAGCAGTCTGCCACAGGTGGCCACCGGCAGTGCTCAAGACAGCCAGTTCTCTGAGAGATGAGAGTAGGTATCGATGTTCATATGACAGGAGGGAAGAAACAAAAAGATGTGAGTCTGTGAGGTGTCCTTGAATAACTATGATTCATGAATTCATGTCTGTTATCTGGGTATTAGTTGAAAAGCAGAAGAACATGTTTTGTGCTCTAAAAGCCAGCCAAGGGAATTCCCTGGCGGTCCAGGGGTTAAGACTTGGGGCTTTCACTGCTGTGGGCCTGAGTTCAATCCCTGGTCAGGGAATGAGAATCCAGCAAGTCATGCCGGAGGGTTAAAAAAAAAAAAACAGATGTAGCATTAAATCTTAGAATGCTGCAAAGATTGTGTTCCGATAAAAGAATGTTAAACAGCTTTATTACAGGCAGATTCTTAATCAGTCAATATAATTAATGGCTAAGAAACACACTCAGGATTGATGAGTTTCATTAGCAAAATACTTAATAATAATTAAATAGTCCTTGAGAACTTGGGTTCATAATCCTCCTGAGTTGAACATGCTCAAAATGGCCATAGTTTTAGGACTATACTTGCTCTAAAAATGTAAAGTTTTCTTTTTCCTGAAGGCAGAGGTGTTCTCAGTCACACATACATATTCCAGGAGTCTCCCTCTACAGCTTCCTTACCTGCGTCACCTCCCAGGTCCTGGAAGAGACGTCACATGAACCACCATATTGTATAATGATGGAATCTTCCCTAATGTTACCTATAGCAAAGGTTATAGCCGGAAACGTTCTGTGTGCACTGTACACTGTGGTTTATGAGGTCTATGAGGTGGCTGAGCACTTTAAATGTGGATGACGCAATGAGGAACTAAAATTGTGATTAGCCCAGGTGGCTCATGGCCACCTTCCTGGACAGTGCAGGTCTAAGAGGAAGAATCAGGAGGCTCTGGTAAGCAGTGTAGGGGAGAAGGCACTGGTGGGAGCTGAAGGAGAGGGAGGAGCTGATCATACCTCAGGGTTTCCTTCTTCAGTGGAGGGACAGGTGGGAACACTTCTATACAGGGAGTGGAGGTGAGGGGTCCATTCACGACTCTTAGAGCCTGGTCTCAGGAATGAGTAGCTCATGGTCCATCACCTGGCCTGCTGACTTCATTTGTGTTGGATGGCTTTCATGATTCTTGTGCAAGATTTACAGTGTTATCATTGATCAGTACAAATACTGTCTGAAAGTATCTCTAAAAATAGTATTTCCTTCCTGTTCAGTCTTTAATTGTTCTCTCTCTTTAATACTCAGATATCAAATTGTGGTCGAGATAATCCAAGCAACGACAATCAGCAGCTTCCCCCAACTGAAGAGGCACAAGGGTAAGAAGCAGTTAGGTTTCTTTGCTTGTACGTCCTCAAGGTCCTGGGTCAATTTCCAGTCTTCTCTCTCCTGTCAGAGCTTTGACCTGTATGAGTATAAGTGACAGTGAAAGTTGCTTAGTCATGTCGGACTCTTTGCAAGCCTATGGACAAACTGTGGGGTTCTCCAGGCAAGAATCCTGGAATGGGTAGCCATTCTCTTCTCCAGGGATCGTCCGACCCAGGGATCTAACCCAGGTCTCCTGCCTTGAACGTGTATTCTTTACCATCTGAGCCACCAGGGAAGTATATGAGTATACATTTAAATATTTCAAATTTGTTAAAATAATGCTGTATCGGGCTTCCCTGGTAGCTCAGAGGTGTTCTCAGTCACTACATATTCCAGGAGTCTCCCTCTACAGCTTCCTTACCTGCGTCACCTCCCAGGTCCTGGAAGAGACGTCACATGAACCACCATATTGTATAATGATGGAATCTTCCCTAATGTTACCTATAGCAAAGGTTATAGCCGGAAACGTTCTGTGTGCACTGTACACTGTGGTTTATGAGGTCTATGAGGTGGCTGAGCACTTTAAATGTGGATGACGCAATGAGGAACTAAAATTGTGATTAGCCCAGGTGGCTCATGGCCACCTTCCTGGACAGTGCAGGTCTAAGAGGAAGAATCAGGAGGCTCTGGTAAGCAGTGTAGGGGAGAAGGCACTGGTGGGAGCTGAAGGAGAGGGAGGAGCTGATCATACCTCAGGGTTTCCTTCTTCAGTGGAGGGACAGGTGGGAACACTTCTATACAGGGAGTGGAGGTGAGGGGTCCATTCACGACTCTTAGAGCCTGGTCTCAGGAATGAGTAGCTCATGGTCCATCACCTGGCCTGCTGACTTCATTTGTGTTGGATGGCTTTCATGATTCTTGTGCAAGATTTACAGTGTTATCATTGATCAGTACAAATACTGTCTGAAAGTATCTCTAAAAATAGTATTTCCTTCCTGTTCAGTCTTTAATTGTTCTCTCTCTTTAATACTCAGATATCAAATTGTGGTCGAGATAATCCAAGCAACGACAATCAGCAGCTTCCCCCAACTGAAGAGGCACAAGGGTAAGAAGCAGTTAGGTTTCTTTGCTTGTACGTCCTCAAGGTCCTGGGTCAATTTCCAGTCTTCTCTCTCCTGTCAGAGCTTTGACCTGTATGAGTATAAGTGACAGTGAAAGTTGCTTAGTCATGTCGGACTCTTTGCAAGCCTATGGACAAACTGTGGGATTCTCCAGGCAAGAATCCTGGAATGGGTAGCCATTCTCTTCTCCAGGGGATCGTCCCGACCCAGGGATCTAACCCAGGTCTCCTGCCTTGAACGTGTATTCTTTACCATCTGAGCCACCAGGGAAGTATATGAGTATACATTTAAATATTTCAAATTTGTTAAAATAATGCTGTATCGGGCTTCCCTGGTAGCTCAGTGGTGAAGAGTTCGCCTGCCAATGCAGAAGCTATGGGTTCGATCCCTGACCCGGGAAGGGCCCGTGAGCCACAACTCTTGAGCCTGTGCTCCAGAGCCTTGGAGCCACAACTATTGAGCCCATGTGCGGCAACTGTTGAATCCCGTGTGCCTTAGAGCCTGAGTTCCGCAACAAGAGAAGTCCTCGCAACAAGAAGCCTACTCACCTCAACTAGAGAGTAGCCCCCACTCCCTGGAACTAAAAGAAGAGCCTTCAGCAGCAGTGAAGACCCAGAATAGCCAAAAATACATAAATAATTTAAAATAATAATAATGCTGTATCAGCAAAAGGAAAGTAAGTATAATTTCATCCTAACAAAACTTTTGTAGTTCTGTGTTCCCTGATAAACTTCGTACTCATTAGTTTTAGAATATTAGAGTCAGCGGGTAGCTACTGCTGCTGTTTTGTTTCTATACTGAACAGGGTTTCTTTTTTTTTTTTTTCTCATATTAAAAGATTCCCACCAAATAGAATTGGTTTGCTGGGTTTTGGAGAGCTCTGTGTTTTAGAGATAATGTGATCTAGTGGAAGTATCAGCTGAGAGTCTGGGAAGAGCCTCGGTCTGTATGTTAACGTCTCACCACCAGCCCTGCCTGCCTGCGCTGTTTCCTTAAAGCTGGACGGTCGGGCTGCGTGTGGCGTGACCTCCTAGCAGTGCTGCCAGCCGTGTGCGCGGCGGTAAGCAGTCTGACTTCCAGTGTGGTGTCTCCTTAGTGCCATGTTCTCTTCGTGAGTAGTCAACTGAAGAAGTGTTTCTTTTTTTTAAAAAAGGAGTGAACAGATAGAAGATCCTAAGACTGCTTGGGATTCAAATTAGAGACAAGAAGGTTTCTGTTTTTTATGAAAGTAGAATCTACATGCTAAAGTATAATTTTGTGGCTACATATAAATATGTTTGTTTCAGGCAAGTCTTTTTCAGTTATAATTGTTCATTGATTAGGAATTGGTATGTAATTGTGAAACTATGTTGAGGATTTAAAAATATGGTTGGGGAGGAATCACCTGGCTGTGTGCCCTCAGAAACCCCGAGGAATCAACTAGGGATCGTCCCCTCCCATGCCTTGAACGTGTATTCTTTACCATCTGAGCCACCAGGGAAGTATATGAGTATACATTTAAATATTTCAAATTTGTTAAAATAATGCTGTATCGGGCTTCCCTGGTAGCTCAGTGGTGAAGAGTTCGCCTGCCAATGCAGAAGCTATGGGTTCGATCCCTGACCCGGGAAGGGCCCGTGAGCCACAACTCTTGAGCCTGTGCTCCAGAGCCTTGGAGCCACAACTATTGAGCCCATGTGCGGCAACTGTTGAATCCCGTGTGCCTTAGAGCCTGAGTTCCGCAACAAGAGAAGTCCTCGCAACAAGAAGCCTACTCACCTCAACTAGAGAGTAGCCCCCACTCCCTGGAACTAAAAGAAGAGCCTTCAGCAGCAGTGAAGACCCAGAATAGCCAAAAATACATAAATAATTTAAAATAATAATAATGCTGTATCAGCAAAAGGAAAGTAAGTATAATTTCATCCTAACAAAACTTTTGTAGTTCTGTGTTCCCTGATAAACTTCGTACTCATTAGTTTTAGAATATTAGAGTCAGCGGGTAGCTACTGCTGCTGTTTTGTTTCTATACTGAACAGGGTTTCTTTTTTTTTTTTTTCTCATATTAAAAGATTCCCACCAAATAGAATTGGTTTGCTGGGTTTTGGAGAGCTCTGTGTTTTAGAGATAATGTGATCTAGTGGAAGTATCAGCTGAGAGTCTGGGAAGAGCCTCGGTCTGTATGTTAACGTCTCACCACCAGCCCTGCCTGCCTGCGCTGTTTCCTTAAAGCTGGACGGTCGGGCTGCGTGTGGCGTGACCTCCTAGCAGTGCTGCCAGCCGTGTGCGCGGCGGTAAGCAGTCTGACTTCCAGTGTGGTGTCTCCTTAGTGCCATGTTCTCTTCGTGAGTAGTCAACTGAAGAAGTGTTTCTTTTTTTTAAAAAAGGAGTGAACAGATAGAAGATCCTAAGACTGCTTGGGATTCAAATTAGAGACAAGAAGGTTTCTGTTTTTTATGAAAGTAGAATCTACATGCTAAAGTATAATTTTGTGGCTACATATAAATATGTTTGTTTCAGGCAAGTCTTTTTCAGTTATAATTGTTCATTGATTAGGAATTGGTATGTAATTGTGAAACTATGTTGAGGATTTAAAGGAAAAAAATGCTGTATAACTGGTTGGGGAGGAATCACCTGGCTGTGTGCCCTCAGAAACCCCGAGGAATCAACTAGCTGGCCCTGCATTGACTTTTCTCAGGATGACACAGGAGGGCTGGGGCACCTCACTACTTCGTGTACTCAGGAATGTTCAAATAAGGCTTCCGAAGCTTCAGTAAAATCCAGCAGATCCGTGTAAAACGCCATGCATGTCTCAGGCTCATGGTAGATGAGTTTGTCTTAAATGAAAACTCAGTTTCTCTCTTTAACAATGTAGAAATTTTGATTCGATTCTTGATGGCTTTTTTTTTTTTTTTTAATTTTGAGCGGAGTAGGGTGGGGAGTAGGGGCGGGCGGGCCACTTCTAATGGTCTTTCATTTCTCTATTTTCATCCATCTTTGTTCTTTGGCCCGTGTGGGCCTCCCATCGCAGTGGCCTCTGTTGTCGCAGAGTGCCGGCTCTGGGCGCATGTGCTCCAGGGCTCCGGCTCGGTAATTGGACACATCGGTCCAGCTGCTCCACGGCACATGGGATCTTCCCAGGCCAGGGATCGAACTGGCGCTCCTTGCACTGCAAGGTGGTGTCCTTACCCACTAGACCAGGGAAGCCCTTGATGGCTTTTTTATTTTGGAATTTTGATGTTTTTAAGAAATAAGGTATCAAATGACTTTAAAAGTGTTTTCAGTGTCTTAGCTAGTTCAATTTCTGGCACAGTGCTAAGGAAAGTAAATAACCATAGAACTCAGAAAGAAATTTGAGACTATCTAACTCAGATCCTTGTCCTATGAGCAAGAAAAACTAGGAATATTTAGAGAAAGAGGTTCTTAGAGCAGATTTTTTTTTTTTTAAAGATTTAATTATTTATTTATTTTGGGCCGGGGTCGGGTTGGGGAGGGAGGGGAGTGGGCAGGCCACTTCTATTGGTCTTTCATTTCTCTATCTTCATCCGTCTTTGTTCTTTGGCTCCTGTGGGGCTCCCATCGCGGTGGCGTCTGTCGTTGCAGAGCACCGGCTCTGAGCGCATGCGCTCCAGAGCTCCGGCTCGGTAATTGGACACATCGGTCCAGCCGCTCTGCGGCACGTGGGATCTTCCCAGGCCAGGGCTCGAACCAGCGCCCCTTGAACTGCAAGGTTGTGTCCTTACCCACTGGGCCACCAGGGGAAGCCCTAGAGCAGATTTAAATTGTGTAAATACTACAGAATGTGAATTACTTGGTCTCAGAAGTTGTAAGTCCACTCACAAAATTTTCTTGCCTCTACCTGTGTTTTATCATTCATTCTGGCCAAACATACTGACTGAGGCCTGACTTTGACCGCACAATCCCATCAACTTCTCTGTGGTCACGGAATTTGGGAAGTTTGCTTCAGTCGTGAGGGCGGAGCCCCCCGAATGGGCTTGGTGACTTGTGGGAGAGGCTGTAGAGGGATCCCCGACCTCCCCAGTCGTGTGAGGACACAGAAGGAAGGTGGCAGTCTGCAGCCGACCTGAGGGCCTTCTCCAGGACTCGACCAGGCTGGCACCCTAGTCTGCAGACTGTGAGGAACTTGCTTCCGTTGTTGCCAGCCAGCCAGTCCGTGGTATTTGGTTATAGCTGCTCGAACCAAGACACTGGCCAGGTGCAGGCATTCTAGTAGTAATGGAGTATATGCTACATCTTCTCTCCATTGGATTTGAATAAGCCCTGTATTTCAGCTCCCTCTTTTTTTTGACCTGATTGGTGGTTTTATTTTAAATACATGAGCTTCTGTTAGATGCGTAAACAAACAAAATTACGCTGTGCAGCTCCTTAAGCAAACCCTGGGATTTCCTGTCCTGAGGTCTAGTCTGATCTCCTGACACCTTGCAAGGCTGTGGAGGGAGTGGGGTGTCTCCCCAGGGCTGGTTGATGGGAGCCTGCAAGCCCCCACCCTTGCCCCTGGGTCAGTGGTTTTGAAGGGGCGATCCTGTCAGCACACAACAGGGATGAATCAAAATACTGCTTTGGAAATTTAGACGTGTGATTAAGAGAGAGGACATATAGGCTTTAACCACTAAACCAGCTACTTGAGAAACCATAGCTTCCCAATGCCTGGGCCCCTTTTTATCCATAGTTTGTTTCTCCCTGTTCCCATCACATCTGTGGTTGCCAAAACCTGCCAGCCCCTTAGAGGGGAATAAGGCCAATTTAGTGGGAAACTTAAAAGTAA
This sequence comes from Tragulus kanchil, assembly GCA_022376925.1. NCBI lineage: Eukaryota > Metazoa > Chordata > Mammalia > Artiodactyla > Tragulidae > Tragulus > Tragulus kanchil. Next base: position 37,771,489 of record JAIOJX010000028.1, on the reverse strand, counting down.
AATCCCAGAACATCTGATTGTATCCTGTGTGTTACCCCCAGTTATTATTCTCTGTTTTAGTTCCCTTAGTTAAGGCTTTCCCACCCTGTCCCACTCATGTCGGGATTTTGAAATTTTATCAACAATAGTTTAAGTGGTTCGGGAGTACTAGTTATTAAGCTGACTGCCACAAAGGACAGGATGTTGATTGGAGGCTGGTAGAGACCGCTGTTGGTGAGCACTGCACTTGTGGGAGACGTGCCCATAGTTGGGGTTGGCAGGTGATGGTGACGTTGTGCACCTCGTGTAGACGAGAAGTAGAGAGGTTTGGAACTGAGTGTATCAGGCCGAACTGTAGAGGAACTTCAGAATGTATTGAGTATGTGCACACACTCCTTGACAGGAATCATAATGATTTCCACTAGAAGTACATTTTTTAATCATATTTCTTATCTGATTTGGGTTTAAAGGTGTCCCTACCTGAAGGAAGGAGCTACTCTGTAGAGTCTCAACTTCTCAGAGTCCTTTCTAATGCTCTGATGTGATCTGGTTTTCTGGTTTCCTTGCAGTACAGTTATTTGACACAATTTCTCATTTATGAATGATCTAAACTTACACCCCTGGCCGTTGCTGCAGGCTTTCTCCCTGCCCAGCCCTGAGCGTGGCAAGGCCCAGAGCCTGGGGTCCCTTCCCCAACATCCACCCCAGCCCTGTCTTGTCTCTCCCTGTGGGACCAAGGGCTCAGGGCACCTCTGTTCCCCTCTTGGTGGTCATGGTGGTTTAGCTGCTAAGTCGTGTCCGAGTCTTTTTCGACCCCAGGGACTGTAGCCCGCCAGGCTCCTCTGTCCAGGCAAGAGCCTACCCCCGGGAGTGGGTTACCATTTCCTCCTCCAGGGGTCTTCCCAGCTCAGAGACTGAACCAGGTTCTTGCAGCAGGCAGCTTCTTTAACCACTAAACCAGCTACTTGAGAAACCATAGCTTCCCAATGCCTGGGCCCCTTTTTATCCATAGTTTGTTTCTCCCTGTTCCCATCACATCTGTGGTTGCCAAAACCTGCCAGCCCCTTAGAGGGGAATAAGGCCAATTTAGTGGGAAACTTAAAAGTAAAATCCCAGAACATCTGATTGTATCCTGTGTGTTACCCCCAGTTATTATTCTCTGTTTTAGTTCCCTTAGTTAAGGCTTTCCCACCCTGTCCCACTCATGTCGGGATTTTGAAATTTTATCAACAATAGTTTAAGTGGTTCGGGAGTACTAGTTATTAAGCTGACTGCCACAAAGGACAGGATGTTGATTGGAGGCTGGTAGAGACCGCTGTTGGTGAGCACTGCACTTGTGGGAGACGTGCCCATAGTTGGGGTTGGCAGGTGATGGTGACGTTGTGCACCTCGTGTAGACGAGAAGTAGAGAGGTTTGGAACTGAGTGTATCAGGCCGAACTGTAGAGGAACTTCAGAATGTATTGAGTATGTGCACACACTCCTTGACAGGAATCATAATGATTTCCACTAGAAGTACATTTTTTAATCATATTTCTTATCTGATTTGGGTTTAAAGGTGTCCCTACCTGAAGGAAGGAGCTACTCTGTAGAGTCTCAACTTCTCAGAGTCCTTTCTAATGCTCTGATGTGATCTGGTTTTCTGGTTTCCTTGCAGTACAGTTATTTGACACAATTTCTCATTTATGAATGATCTAAACTTACACCCCTGGCCGTTGCTGCAGGCTTTCTCCCTGCCCAGCCCTGAGCGTGGCAAGGCCCAGAGCCTGGGGTCCCTTCCCCAACATCCACCCCAGCCCTGTCTTGTCTCTCCCTGTGGGACCAAGGGCTCAGGGCACCTCTGTTCCCCTCTTGGTGGTCATGGTGGTTTAGCTGCTAAGTCGTGTCCGAGTCTTTTTCGACCCCAGGGACTGTAGCCCGCCAGGCTCCTCTGTCCAGGCAAGAGCCTACCCCCGGGAGTGGGTTACCATTTCCTCCTCCAGGGGGTCTTCCCAGCTCAGAGACTGAACCCAGGTCTCTTGCATTGCAGGCAGCTTCTTTACCAACTGAGCTACCAGGGAAGCCCCCTGCGCTCTCTGTAGTCTCATAATTTTATATCCAGTTTTGCTCCCACCTCTCCCTTACGCCCAGAAAACTCTCGTCACTGTATGTTCTGAGAACCTGTGTTTATACGAATCCAGTTCAGGTCCAGAGGTGTTTGGTGGGTATGTGGCTAGTCACACACTGATCTGGAGCTTGGACCCATGTCTCCTAGGCTTTAGTCCCGCCCTCTTCCCACTTCACACCGAGGGAGGCTCTGAGAGTCATGCTCGGGGCTTAGGCACTGTCTGGGCCAGAGCTGTGTCCTCCGTGTCCGTCTCCTGTCTGCTCAGGTCATAGCAGAAATCTGGGGGCTCTCCTGGTAACCCGTGTTACTTTAAACGTGTGTTGCAAGCATGTTGGAGAAGCATGTTCAACCAAAGGAAGTGCTAGAGGTTTCAGCCTGTGAGATCTTTAGGGAGGGAGATACTAGGAAAAGGCACGCTCTGGGCACCTGCACCAGGCCCAGCCTGGCCCTCGAGGTCTGTGTCGTCGTCTCCGCTGCTCCCTGAGCAGCTTCTCCACCAGCTCCTGCTAGGATCTCTGCTTACTCCTCAAGCAGACTCCTGCTGAAGTGCAGGGACACACTCGACTTGGAAACTTTAGGTGTTTGCTGTAAGAAGAGAATCCCACTTGTTCTTCTTTTTAAAAAAGGTACATACCAGCCTCAAGTTGAAAAGTAAGGTAAATATTGTTCTAGTTCCTGGGCACCTCCTTTTGAGGTGCTCTTCAGATAACCTTGAGGAAGTCTATGACATCAGTAACTACTGAGAATTGCCGTCAGCTTTGTGTTCAGAAGGAAGCACCATTTCTCCTTCTGAAACCTAGCTCGTCCCTGAATAAATACACACCTGTTTCTTGAACCCCCTTCTCAGAGGGTGTTCCTGAACCATGTATTTCAGCGTACAGGGAAGATTCAAAGACTTATCAGCCTGTCAGTGTGGAGAGAGCCCTGACATCTTCTAGTGAGGCACCCCCTTAATCCCTTCCCTCAGTTGCCTTGGGGACCCCGAGGATGCCTGTGCATCATGGGGAGCAGAGCCACAGGCCGGGGCGTTGGGTGGCGGAAGCGCAGCCTCGCCACCTGTCCTCTCCGAGGACCTGTACCTCCGTGGTAATACGTCTCAATGCGATGGGGAAGAAAATGGCAACCCACTCTAGTACTCTTGCCTGGAGAATTCCAAGAACGGAGGAGCCTGGTGGGCTATAGTCCGTGGGGTCACAAAGACTTGGACACAACTGAGAGGCTTACAAATGACAAGAGCTGGGTGTGTGAAATTCCACTTAAGACTCCACACTAGGGGCACTGAGAAACAACACCCACCCTCTTTTCTTGTTGCTAGCTCCAGTCTAAGCCAGGTGTGTTCCGACTCCATTCCAGAGCTGGGTCGACCCGCCTAGGAAGCCCTGTATCCATCCGGAGGTCGCCTGGGCCCTGGACGCTGCCTAAAACAGTCTTGCGTGTTTCTGCAGTGAGCTTGCTCTTCTGGTTTCCACAGTGGCTTTCACCCTGTGCCCACTTTCCTTGGGCCTTCTTTGGGCTTCACCCCTTTTACCTCCCTCCCTCAGAGCAGATGGTCTTCCCTGGCAGCTCAGATGGTAAAGAATCTGCCTGCAATGTGGGAAACCTGAGTTCTATCCCTGGGCCAGGAAGATCCCTTGAAGAAGGAAATGGCTACCCACTCTAGTACTCTTGTGTAAAAAATTCGACAGACAGAGGAGCCTAGCAAGCTACAGTCCATGGGGTCAAGAAGACTCGGAAATGACTGAGCAACTAACACTTTTCTGAGCAGATAACTTCACTCCCCACTTCCAGAAAACAGACTTCTAGGAAGGGAACTGCCCCTGCTCCCCGGGCATCGGCTGCAGACTGGTCCGTGTCCACATCCATCCCTGTGCCCTCTGAGGCCAGGGGGGAGGTGGCCTTCCCCAGGGCCAGCCTCCTCATGGACGACTGGGTATGCCCTCCCATCTGTTGCTGTTTCCCTCTTAACTGCTTCCTTCTGTCAGCATTAAAACCAGCTCATTTCTCACCCATTAAAAAATAAAAAGCCTTCCCTCAACGCCAGCCCCTCTTTGCCTTCGGGTTAGGTGTGCACAGTTAGTACCTTCTCCACAAGAAGATGCATGATGCTTAGTCTTTTTTTTTCTTTTTTCTTTTTTCTTAATTCTGGCCTCTTTTTTTATTGACATTTTTATCCATTTATTTTTGTCCATCTTTATTCTTTGGCCTGTGTGGGCCTCCCATCACAGTGGCCTTTCTCACTGCAGAGCACCGGCTCTGAGTGCATGCGCTCCAGAGCGCTGGCTCGTAATTGGACACACCGGTCCAGCCGCTTTGTGCCAAGTGGGATCTTCCCGGGCCAGGGATCCAACCAGTGCCCCTTGCACTGCAAGGCAGACTCTGCCCACTGGACCACGAGTCGTTTTTAAAAATTAATTAATTTTTGGGGGAATTTTTGCCTTTTGCTTGAAATTGCATAATGTCAGCTTAAGGAAACAAGCCACTGTAAATATTTTTAAATTAAAATTTAAAAGACTTCCTGAGACCACAGAGCTTGTGGTGGTAGAGACTGAATTCTGACCTGATTCCAGGCTCTCCTGACCCCTGTCCCCTGGACTTGGCGGGGAGTTCCACTAGTGGTGCTGGCCACGGCGGCTCGGTGGCAAGGAGGGCTGGGGACCAGAGTGGAGAGAGCTGAGAGCGGGTGGTGAGGAGATGCTCCCTGGCTCTCTCCTTCACCGCCGGGGCTCTAGAGAGAGCACAGTACCTGGTGCATAGCAAGGACTCAGCAAAACGTTAGCTCTGTCATGTTGACCTCTCGGTAACACTTGACACAGATCATACGTCCACTCCGCACATCCTCTGAGTCCTGCCTGCATTGCCAGGCACTGTTGTAGGTGCTGGCAGTGTAGCCGTGTAGAAACAAACAACATGCAACTTCTATGAAGACATACTTGGCGAATGAGTAAGTCAGATCTGCGTGTGGCAGTCGTGCTCTCTGGAAAGTAAAGCTGAGTGGGAGAAGACTGCTGTTTGAGGTGGAGGTTGCGGTAGAAAGGGGGAAGACCAGGGGGAGGTCTTCCATGGACGACTGGGTATGCCCTCCCATCTGTTGCTGTTTCCCTCTTAACTGCTTCCTTCTGTCAGCATTAAAACCAGCTCATTTCTCACCCATTAAAAAATAAAAAGCCTTCCCTCAACGCCAGCCCCTCTTTGCCTTCGGGTTAGGTGTGCACAGTTAGTACCTTCTCCACAAGAAGATGCATGATGCTTAGTCTTTTTTTTTCTTTTTTCTTTTTTCTTAATTCTGGCCTCTTTTTTTATTGACATTTTTATCCATTTATTTTTGTCCATCTTTATTCTTTGGCCTGTGTGGGCCTCCCATCACAGTGGCCTTTCTCACTGCAGAGCACCGGCTCTGAGTGCATGCGCTCCAGAGCGCTGGCTCGTAATTGGACACACCGGTCCAGCCGCTTTGTGCCAAGTGGGATCTTCCCGGGCCAGGGATCCAACCAGTGCCCCTTGCACTGCAAGGCAGACTCTGCCCACTGGACCACGAGTCGTTTTTAAAAATTAATTTTGGGTGAATTTTTGCCTTTTGCTTGAAATTGCATAATGTCAGCTTAAGGAAACAAGCCACTGTAAATATTTTTAAATTAAAATTTAAAAGACTTCCTGAGACCACAGAGCTTGTGGTGGTAGAGACTGAATTCTGACCTGATTCCAGGCTCTCCTGACCCCTGTCCCCTGGACTTGGCGGGGAGTTCCACTAGTGGTGCTGGCCACGGCGGCTCGGTGGCAAGGAGGGCTGGGGACCAGAGTGGAGAGAGCTGAGAGCGGGTGGTGAGGAGATGCTCCCTGGCTCTCTCCTTCACCGCCGGGGCTCTAGAGAGAGCACAGTACCTGGTGCATAGCAAGGACTCAGCAAAACGTTAGCTCTGTCATGTTGACCTCTCGGTAACACTTGACACAGATCATACGTCCACTCCGCACATCCTCTGAGTCCTGCCTGCATTGCCAGGCACTGTTGTAGGTGCTGGCAGTGTAGCCGTGTAGAAACAAACAACATGCAACTTCTATGAAGACATACTTGGCGAATGAGTAAGTCAGATCTGCGGTGTGGCAGTCGTGCTCTCTGGAAAGTAAAGCTGAGTGGGAGAAGACTGCTGTTTGAGGTGGAGGTTGCCGGTAGAAAGAGGAAGACCAGGGAGGTCTTCCCTGAGGCCTGAAGTAGGGACCAGAGGGGGTGGGGAACTGACCCAGGCACCTTCTCAGGGGAGGAAGGTGCCAGGCGGAGAGAATGGATGGCAAAGCCCCATAGGAAGCTAGTGTGTTCAAGAAGCTGGTCACCAGAGACCACATACTGCGCGACTGCATCCATGTGGAGGGTCCAGGAGAGGCAGATCCAGAGACTGCCCTGGAACAGAGCGATTCACCATTTTTATAGATTATACCCCGTATAAACTTGTTATAGGACACTGGCTATATTTTCTGCGCTGTATGTTATATCCTTGAAACAAACTTACTTTATCCCTAATAGTTTATATCTCTTAATCCCCTTCACCTGTGTCAGCCCTCCCCACACTCTTCTTCCTTCTGGTAACCACTAGTTTATTGTCTGTGTCTTTGAGTCTGTTTCGTTATATTCATTCATTTGTTTTATTTTTTTATATCTCACATGTAAGTGAAAACATACAGAATTTGTCTTTTTCTGTCTGACTTCACTAAATATAATGGCCCCAGGGTCTGTCTGTGTCACAGATGGCAACATTTCAGTCTTTTTTATGACTGAGTAGTATTCCATTATATGCATATGTGTGTGTATATACACATGCATGTATATCACATTTTCTGTATCTATTCATCTGATGCTGGACAGTCAGGTTGCTTTCTATAGCTTGGCTTTGTAATGTTTCTGGGAACACTATGGGGTGTATATATCTTTTTGAATTGGTGTTTTCACTTCCTTGGGATAAAGTGGAATTGATGGATCATACAGTTGTTCTCTTTTTAACTTATCTTTTTTTTTAAAGATTTATTTATTTATTTATTTTGGTGCGGGTGGGGAGGGAGGGGAGCAGGCGGGCCACTTCTATTGGTCTTTCATTTGTCCATTTTCATTCATCTTTGTTCTTTAGCCTGTGTGGGCCTCCCATCGCAGTGGTCTCTGTTGTCGCAGAGCCCCGGCTCTGGGCGCATGCGCTCCAGAGCTCCAGCTCGGTAATTGGACACATGGGTCCAGCCGCTCTGCAGCACGTGGGATCTTCCCAGGCCAGGGATCAAACCGGCGCCCCTTGCACTGCAAGGCGGTGTCCTTACCCACTGGACCACCAGGGAAGCCCATCTTTTTAACTTTTTGAGGAGCCTCCATACTGCCTTCCATAGTGGCTGCTCTTCAGTGCCCACTGCTGTTCAGGATGCACCGTGTGAAACATTAATTTGGCCCAGAGTCACTGTGCTCTCCTTGTCCTCTGACCGTGTACTGTCCTTCTATCTCATTCAAGGTAAAGAAACCGCTGCCATGAAGGCTGACCTCCTGAGGGCCAGGAACATGAAAAGGTACATTAACCAGCTGACGGTGGCGAAGAAGCAGTGTGAGAAAAGGATCAGAACCCTGGGAGGCCCTGCCTATGACCAGCAAGAGGACGGAGCCTTGGATGAGGGGGAAGGGCCTCAAAGCCAGAAGGTAAACCTTTGCAGTTTCTCATTCTGCTGTTTCATGTTTGTTATAAACACTGGTATAATCACACAGACAGTCTTCACTTCTTGGTCTTTAACCTAAAAATATATTCACAAGCATAAACTCATCTATTTCTGAGTCAAGTAGCCACATTTCTGGTGTCCTTGACTTCTGTGAGTGGTATTAGAGGAGAGGTGTCAGGTGCGTGTGTGTGTGTACATGTCTGTGTGTGATTTTCTGTCCCCCTGCTTTTTTTCATTTGGCTTTTTTTCTTTTACAGAGTTTTGTTGTTTACAGATATGTATAATCCTAGATTTCCTGTCCCCCTTTTGTCCTTCCACAATCCCAGAGGAGCATATTTATATTTTCAAGGGCCCAATCAGATTACTCACTACAGCTTGGATAGAGAGGACCACCAGTGAATCAGGTCTCTTAACAGTTTGATCCACTTAGCTCTCGCAGCGCTGTGCATACATACCCTGTGTACCCATTTTACAGAAGAGAAAGAAACAGTTGGTTTAAGTAAATTACCTCAGAAGGCCATGTGGATAGGAAGAGGCAGGACTAGGTAAAAACCCAGGTCTAGAATGAATCTGAATGTGGCCGAGGACTCTGCACTTGAATGAGAAGAGATGCCCTGACTGTTTCTCCTGGACTTCGTATAGAGCTCTCAATCCATCTTTCCTTCTTGACTTCTGTACTCTTTTTAGTTTGCTGAATCTTTTGGCTTGAATGGAAATCAGGTCATTTCTGAAGGAGGGTAAGTGTTTCATTATGGAGTAGGGGGGAGTGGATAGTTAGGGAGTTAGGGATGGATAGGTGCACTCTGCTCTATTTAAAATGGATAACCAATACTTCAGTGCCATGCTGTCATGCACCGTGTGAAACATTAATTTGGCCCAGAGTCACTGTGCTCTCCTTGTCCTCTGACCGTGTACTGTCCTTCTATCTCATTCAAGGTAAAGAAACCGCTGCCATGAAGGCTGACCTCCTGAGGGCCAGGAACATGAAAAGGTACATTAACCAGCTGACGGTGGCGAAGAAGCAGTGTGAGAAAAGGATCAGAACCCTGGGAGGCCCTGCCTATGACCAGCAAGAGGACGGAGCCTTGGATGAGGGGGAAGGGCCTCAAAGCCAGAAGGTAAACCTTTGCAGTTTCTCATTCTGCTGTTTCATGTTTGTTATAAACACTGGTATAATCACACAGACAGTCTTCACTTCTTGGTCTTTAACCTAAAAATATATTCACAAGCATAAACTCATCTATTTCTGAGTCAAGTAGCCACATTTCTGGTGTCCTTGACTTCTGTGAGTGGTATTAGAGGAGAGGTGTCAGGTGCGTGTGTGTGTGTACATGTCTGTGTGTGATTTTCTGTCCCCCTGCTTTTTTTCATTTGGCTTTTTTTCTTTTACAGAGTTTTGTTGTTTACAGATATGTATAATCCTAGATTTCCTGTCCCCCTTTTGTCCTTCCACAATCCCAGAGGAGCATATTTATATTTTCAAGGGCCCAATCAGATTACTCACTACAGCTTGGATAGAGAGGACCACCAGTGAATCAGGTCTCTTAACAGTTTGATCCACTTAGCTCTCGCACAGCGCTGTGCATACATACCCTGTGTACCCATTTTACAGAAGAGAAAGAAACAGTTGGTTTAAGTAAATTACCTCAGAAGGCCATGTGGATAGGAAGAGGCAGGACTAGGTAAAAACCCAGGTCTAGAATGAATCTGAATGTGGCCGAGGACTCTGCACTTGAATGAGAAGAGATGCCCTGACTGTTTCTCCTGGACTTCGTATAGAGCTCTCAATCCATCTTTCCTTCTTGACTTCTGTACTCTTTTTAGTTTGCTGAATCTTTTGGCTTGAATGGAAATCAGGTCATTTCTGAAGGAGGGTAAGTGTTTCATTATGGAGTAGGGGGGAGTGGATAGTTAGGGAGTTAGGGATGGATAGGTGCACTCTGCTCTATTTAAAATGGATAACCAATAAGGACTTCCTGTAGAGCACAGGGAACTCTGCTCAGTGTTATGTGGCAGCCTGGATGGGAGGGGAGTTTGGGGAGAGTGTATATGTATGGCTGAGTTCCTTTGCTGTCCACCTGAAAATATCACAACATTGTTAATCAGCTATACTCTGATAAAAAGTCATTGTCGTTTTTTTTTTTTTTAATAAAAGGTAAGGTATGCTACAGAGTCAGAAAGCCTGGCTCTTAATCCCTCGTCTACCGGGGATTGTCTTTGTGTGAGCCTCTCTGTACTCTGTTTGTAAAATAAGGATAATTGTACAGACTGCACAGGGCATGATAATCATGGAATTAAATAATGTACATAAAATGCTAAGTGTAGTACTTGGTATGTAATGAGCTCTTAATAAGCATCTGTTATTACTGGTGTTCATTATTGGGGGCTATGTTTAGTGGTGTTGTAAATGTAAGAGAAATCCAATTGTGAGCTCTCCTTTTAGGAGAAGACATTATTCCTGAGATCCTGATTCTCCACATTCTTAGTGATCTGCTGAGACTTTCCCCTAAGTATGTTGTGGATATTCTGTCACTGGAGAATCTGGGGCCCATTCGGTGTTTTAAGAGCACATTTACTTACTTTCTAGGCCTAGTGGTCCTTTTGAATGCTCTGGGGATGTATTTCTTAGAGAAAAGTAGCCTGCGAGTTCAGGGTAATACATACAAAACATTAAACTAAGTTAATAGAGTACACATCCTGAAACCACATCCAGTGGGACAGGGAGGTAGTGAAAAGGAGTAAATAAAAATCCCTGAAGGAGAATAAAGAGTGATCTGCCTTCATAGACCACCTTCCAGCCTCCGTAGCCTTCATTCGCCGCAACCTTCAGCATGTAAAACCCAGGTCTAGAATGAATCTGAATGTGGCCGAGGACTCTGCACTTGAATGAGAAGAGATGCCCTGACTGTTTCTCCTGGACTTCGTATAGAGCTCTCAATCCATCTTTCCTTCTTGACTTCTGTACTCTTTTTAGTTTGCTGAATCTTTTGGCTTGAATGGAAATCAGGTCATTTCTGAAGGAGGGTAAGTGTTTCATTATGGAGTAGGGGGGAGTGGATAGTTAGGGAGTTAGGGATGGATAGGTGCACTCTGCTCTATTTAAAATGGATAACCAATAAGGACTTCCTGTAGAGCACAGGGAACTCTGCTCAGTGTTATGTGGCAGCCTGGATGGGAGGGGAGTTTGGGGAGAGTGTATATGTATGGCTGAGTTCCTTTGCTGTCCACCTGAAAATATCACAACATTGTTAATCAGCTATACTCTGATAAAAAGTCATTGTCGTTTTTTTTTTTTTTAATAAAAGGTAAGGTATGCTACAGAGTCAGAAAGCCTGGCTCTTAATCCCTCGTCTACCGGGGATTGTCTTTGTGTGAGCCTCTCTGTACTCTGTTTGTAAAATAAGGATAATTGTACAGACTGCACAGGGCATGATAATCATGGAATTAAATAATGTACATAAAATGCTAAGTGTAGTACTTGGTATGTAATGAGCTCTTAATAAGCATCTGTTATTACTGGTGTTCATTATTGGGGGCTATGTTTAGTGGTGTTGTAAATGTAAGAGAAATCCAATTGTGAGCTCTCCTTTTAGGAGAAGACATTATTCCTGAGATCCTGATTCTCCACATTCTTAGTGATCTGCTGAGACTTTCCCCTAAGTATGTTGTGGATATTCTGTCACTGGAGAATCTGGGGCCCATTCGGTGTTTTAAGAGCACATTTACTTACTTTCTAGGCCTAGTGGTCCTTTTGAATGCTCTGGGGATGTATTTCTTAGAGAAAAAGTAGCCTGCGAGTTCAGGGTAATACATACAAAACATTAAACTAAGTTAATAGAGTACACATCCTGAAACCACATCCAGTGGGACAGGGAGGTAGTGAAAAAGGAGTAAATAAAAATCCCTGAAGGAGAATAAAGAGTGATCTGCCTTCATAGACCACCTTCCAGCCTCCGTAGCCTTCATTCGCCGCAACCTTCAGCATGTGAAATGTCCACCAGGACAGATTTTTGTCTTCTGCCTGGAGATTATTTGTGGCAGCACCCCTCCCAGAATTATCAGAGGTTTTAGGACAGAAAGAAACGTGTTGATCCAACAGAAGGAAATTAACACAAGAGCTTAGTGTTTGCTATATGGAAGCCCTTAGTAAATGTTAATTGGTATTACCTTGTCTATATATACATGTATTTTTAAATCATGTATTGAGCAGTAGTGCCAACTCTGACCTACCCAGTGTTCTCTTTCCACTTCCACACAAAGTCTCAGGATTACTGAGATGAGTTCATCTCAGATTAATGCAATGAGATCCAGTTCATCTCGAGCTGACATCTTTGACTCAGAAGTCTACTCCTGAGCTGTCTGTACCTCCTGGTCACCCAAACCCACACCATTAGTGGGCGTGTTACTCAGTGAATGGCTCAGGCAGGCTTCCAGAGGGAAAAAGAAAAGAGTAGAGAACGTTAATTCACCAGCTAAGATACAAGATGTATAAGATGTTGAATTAGACTTGAGATAGGTCTGCTGTCTTTTATCTGTGTATGTTTGCACGTTGAGAGCTAAACATAAGACACAATAAAAGAATAAAAGTGGCTAGTATTTTAGAAGTTTTGAACTTGATTTTGCAAATGCAAGAATTTGTATATAATTTGGAATTTATTTCAATCCATGAAATTATACTGGGAAGACTTCCTTAGAACTGTTGACTGTCCCTCCTGCTGAGCTCCTCCCTGTGCTGAAAGTGGGTGTCTCTCTGAGCAATCTGGTGTTCCTAGGCAGAGTTGACACGGGAGCTTTCAGACTTCTTTGGAGCTTGTACAAAGCTTAGACTTTGAAATGCTTACTAAGTTTGCATGAAGTGAGGATACATGCTACAATGTATTTCTTTTAGAGAAAAGTGGGCCTTTTGCGGGAGTTCAGGGTAATACATACAAAACATTAAACTAAGTTAATAGAGTACACATCCTGAAACCACATCCAGTGGGACAGGGAGGTAGTGAAAAAGGAGTAAATAAAAATCCCTGAAGGAGAATAAAGAGTGATCTGCCTTCATAGACCACCTTCCAGCCTCCGTAGCCTTCATTCGCCGCAACCTTCAGCATGTGAAATGTCCACCAGGACAGATTTTTGTCTTCTGCCTGGAGAGATTATTTGTGGCAGCACCCCTCCCAGAATTATCAGAGGTTTTAGGACAGAAAGAAACGTGTTGATCCAACAGAAGGAAATTAACACAAGAGCTTAGTGTTTGCTATATGGAAGCCCTTAGTAAATGTTAATTGGTATTACCTTGTCTATATATACATGTATTTTTAAATCATGTATTGAGCAGTAGTGCCAACTCTGACCTACCCAGTGTTCTCTTTCCACTTCCACACAAAGTCTCAGGATTACTGAGATGAGTTCATCTCAGATTAATGCAATGAGATCCAGTTCATCTCGAGCTGACATCTTTGACTCAGAAGTCTACTCCTGAGCTGTCTGTACCTCCTGGTCACCCAAACCCACACCATTAGTGGGCGTGTTACTCAGTGAATGGCTCAGGCAGGCTTCCAGAGGGAAAAAGAAAAGAGTAGAGAACGTTAATTCACCAGCTAAGATACAAGATGTATAAGATGTTGAATTAGACTTGAGATAGGTCTGCTGTCTTTTATCTGTGTATGTTTGCACGTTGAGAGCTAAACATAAGACACAATAAAAGAATAAAAGTGGCTAGTATTTTAGAAGTTTTGAACTTGATTTTGCAAATGCAAGAATTTGTATATAATTTGGAATTTATTTCAATCCATGAAATTATACTGGGAAGACTTCCTTAGAACTGTTGACTGTCCCTCCTGCTGAGCTCCTCCCTGTGCTGAAAGTGGGTGTCTCTCTGAGCAATCTGGTGTTCCTAGGCAGAGTTGACACGGGAGCTTTCAGACTTCTTTGGAGCTTGTACAAAGCTTAGACTTTGAAATGCTTCACTGGTAAGTTTGCATGAAGTGAGGATACATGCTACAATCTCCCAAAGTTAGTATCCTAAATCCTGATTATTAATGATCTGTAGCAAGGGATGGTCATTCCTTTATTAGTTACCAAAAGCTGTTAGAAAAATGCCTGCCCCTTTCTGCCCACAAAACAGATTGAAGACATACTGTTAGTGGCAGAGGAGTTGAATAAGCATTGATCCTATGCACTTGAGTTTAGAAATATTTTACTGGTAACATTGCTGAAGTTTTTCCATCTGCCACAGTATTAATTTTAAGAATTTTACATATAAGTTTTCCTCTTATTACATTATACTTAGACATCATTTTTATTACTAATTAATAACTGAGGATGTAGGAGTTAAATTCCTTCTAAATTAATTTGAGACATTTCTCCTAGTTAAGTCATTAACTATTATAAAGGTCATTTGCTTTCTCTCATAGTGGTTCATGCTCAAGATTGATCTCATTGTGTCTCGGTCAGTGATTTTTCTTATTATGTAAGCACTCAAAATAGTAAATGGGATAATTTTGAAACTTCCATACAGTGGGCTTTTTTTAATATCAAAAAGTAAACTTCATTTTTGTGTGATTCAGTAATATGTATACACATATATTGTTTTTGAAATTATTTTCCATTACAAATTACTATAAGATATTGACTACAGGTCCCTGTGCTCTACAGTAAACTTTTGCTGCTTGTTGCATATCTGTATTTTGTTTTAATTAGAAATCTCAGGCCTTTATCAAGCATAGCAGAAAAGCTTTCGTATACGCATACATGAGTAATATGTATCATATATATATTTTGGAAAACTTATGAATTTTTGCCTAACTAAAAAATTTATGACATTTTAATTTTACTTGTTTGACTTAGTATGAATAGAATGCTAGACATACGGTGGACTTTTATGGGCCAATTAAAATGATACGTACAAGAGACTTTTTAAAAAATGAATGTGATATTATAAACAAAAGGACAAGATATGAGATAATTTGTTGATTTCCTCACCTGTATGGAAATAGGATGGAAAACAAAAAAGCCAAATTATTAGAGCCAAACTTCCTGGGCTTTTAAACATTTCTCTTCACTTTTTCTCTTATTAGCGTGATTGCTTTCGGTAATCCATCACATAAGGCAGGGATTTTTATCTGTTTCCTAGAAATGTGCCTGATACAGAGTAGAAGCCAGATAAATCTTTAACTGAATGAGTGAATAGTGAATGGTTAATAGAAAATTGGTCTTTTTTGAATATTCAGTAGACTTTTATCATTTAAAATGTAGGGAGGTGAGAGGAGCACTCTGTGACATTGACATCGACCTTAGAAAATGAGGCATTTTTTTGCCCTGAATGTGGAAATGAATCCATTGGAAGTCAGAGTGAGCTGATATTGAAAATTCAGTTTTTAAAAACTCTTAAATTCCCTTCATAGATTCTTCAGTTTGAAGATATCTTGGCCAACACTGTCTACCGAGAGCAGTTTCGAACGTACATGGGAAGGGTGGACAAGAGCACTCTGATGAGTTTCTGGGAGTCTGTGGAATATTTAAAGAGCGCTAACAAGGTAGGGTATCCAGCTCTAAAGGCGTGCTGACCACTGGCTGGTGAAAACTGGTGTTTTAGACAGTGCATCTGTGTTTCTCAGTAATGCTGTGAGATAAGTATACATTAAAAGAATATTTTAAACCAGGTGTGTTACTGGTATTATGTTCTTGCCCATATGGGAAATAAAATTAGATTTTCTTTATACAGAAAGTGCTTTTAAATGTGTAGTCAAGGAAAAAGATTTTCAAATGTAGCCAATTATTAAATTTAATTTCAGGTAGTTACTCTGTAATCCATTATAAAAAGGCATATGCTACCCACATTGCTATTATAATAAATTTGGTCTTATCACCTATACCTCATTCTCATAACCTTGTATTTTTTACTATCATAATGTGCATATTTTACACTACTGTCATTTTATTTTATATGATTGTGTTAAAGAAGACGAAAAACAATTTTTGATTACAAATGTCTTGCAGTGGAAAGCCCAACAGTGAGTGTTGTGTTTTGTGCTTGGCAGGTTCTCAATTTATATTTAAAATCAGATTGAAGAATGTGACATATACCTCTGTGAATATGTGTCATATATATATGTTAACATAGCAATACATACAGCATATGTATTTTGAGAGGCTTATTACAGTTAGCACAAAGAGCTCTATGTACATTAAATTACTCATTTGCACTTAATATGCTAGAGCTCAGTACCACCTTTACATCATAAATCACAGACTACGTTGGTAAAGGAGCTGAGTCCAGTCTCATAGTATTTTGAAATCTTAGCAGTTTCTTTCAGTGTTAATTTATAAGCCACACATGACCCCACTTTACTCAATATTGTACTAGCCAGCTTTATTACATATTTTATCTACCAGACTTGACTACAAATGTGGCTTTGGCTGCTATCAGAGGAATATTGTAAAGAGCAATCTAAAAAAGTTTCCTAAACTACTGAAAACAAGGTGAAAAATGTCAGCACAGTAGGAGGATATAGCTTCCTCAAATAGCTGTACTTCAGTCTAGCAACACTGCTGATTCACAGAACACTGCAGGTTCTGTGATGCTTGCTATGTTTATAGTATTTATTAAGCTGTTTGTCTTCTTTTTTTTTTTTTTTTTTTGCTGCCTTTGAAGACTTTGCATCGTTCCTAGAGTGGTCTCTAGCAGAATGTAAAGCTTCTGTTGATCAGATGTAAGAGATATTTTTTGCCATTTGAAGTAGGCTGGCCAGGACCTCCGTTTTTAAAACCAAGTTTGATTACGATGTATTAAGTCATCATTCTGAAGAATATGTCTCTTCCTTTCTTAACTTACACAATTACTCTGTTGACTTTCTTCTGGAACGAGAAGTTGACACTTCTATTAGATGGAAGTCAAATCGAATTTAGGTGATAAATTATATTCCTGGGGAAGTGAGATTTATGAGAAATGAATCCACCGTGAGCAGAAAACTGTCCTCATTCTTTTTTTGTTCTTTCCATCATTAAGAAGAATCTACATCTGTAAATTGTTCAATATACAGTGTTCCTTTTAAGCATTCAACTGTTTTCTCAGGATCTGACGCTCACCTTGGCCCTGAATGTGCCCACAAAGCTGCACACTCATCCATTCCAAGTGTCTGCCTTCCACCTTTAAAATGCAGGGAGTTCGGAAGAAAATGGTTTTTTCTTAGAGACGGTATTTCATACTTTCTCTTTCCTTGTCTTCCAATCTTTTCAGAATGAAATCCCACAATTAGTTGGCGAGATTTACCAGAATTTCTTCGTGGAGAGCAAAGAAATATCAGTGGAAAAGTCACTTTACAAAGAAATTCAGCAATGTCTTGTAGGCAATAAAGGGATCGAGGTGTTCTACAAAATCCAGGGAGATGTTTATGAGACCCTCAAGGACAGATACTACCCTTCATTCATTGTCAGTGACCTTTATGAGAAACTGATGATGAGGGAGGAAGAGAAACACGCCTTGCAGTTGGTCTCCAACAAGGATGAAGTGGTGAGTCCCCTTGACCTCCCTGTTGCCATTCCAGTGGATACGCTTTGATCATGACCAGGTGGGCGCAGACTGTGTGAGCTGAGCTTGATGTGCACCTTCATCTTTTAATGTTTAGGACTTTTTTGAAAAAAATTTGGCCTCTTTTATTGATTTTTGGTTTATCTATTTTTCATCCATCTTTATTCTTCAGTCTGTGTGGGCCTCCCATTGCAGTGGCCTCTCCCGTTGCACAGCGCTGGCTTTGTGCGTGTGGTACTTGGACACACAATTCCAGCCTCCCTGTGGCTTGTGGGATCTTCCCAGACCAGGGATCGAACCAGTGCCCCTTGCACTTCAAGGTGGACTCTTCACCCACTGGACCACAGGGAAGCCCCTGCATTTTGCTTTTTGAATAGCATAGCTAAAACAAACTGATCTTTTTAACTCAAAAATTAAAATGGTTACTGTGTAGATGTTGTAGAAAGTTTATTCAAATCAGTAAAAGCATGAATATGCAATAGATAAATTGAATAAGAACTTGAACTGACAGTTGATATGATAGGTGGTAAATAGTAAACATGAAAAAATGTCCAGCATCACCTATGCTGGACTTCAAAGATGGGTGACATTTGTCGCTGACTTTCCAAAAGTTCCTACTCTGTTTCTAATAGTCTCACTTTAAAAATTTATCCTATAAGAGCTTTTCTGGTGGTCCAGTGGGTAAGGACAATGCTTTGCAGTGCAGGGGGCGCTGGTTTGATCCCTGGCCTGGGAAGATCCCATGTGCTGTGGAGTGGCTGGACCGATGTGTCCAACTACCAAGCTGGAGCTCTGGAGTGCGTGTGCGCAGAGCCAGTGCTCTGCAACGAGGGAGGCCAGTGCAGTTGGGAGGCCCACACAGGCCAAAAAACTAAGATGGATGAAAATAAATAAATGAAAGACCAATAGAAGTGGCCAAAAAAAAAAAAAATTTATCCTATGAAAGTAACTAAAATGTAGTGGGGAGAAGGGTTTATGCACAGTGGAGTTTAACACATCTGGGATGCCTAAAAAGCAGAATCAACCCACAGCAGGAGCAGCAATAGAAATATGCCTCAGTTTATCATCAATTCAGAGAATACTCTGCAGCCATAGCAGTCTATAGTACCCTCAGATATGCAGCATTGCATATTCTATAGGAAAGACAGAACACCCACTTGAATGTGTACAATGAATGCATAAGATGTGCACCTTCATCTTTTAATGTTTAGGACTTTTTTGAAAAAAATTTGGCCTCTTTTATTGATTTTTGGTTTATCTATTTTTCATCCATCTTTATTCTTCAGTCTGTGTGGGCCTCCCATTGCTGTGGCCTCTCCCGTTGCACGCGCTGGCTTTGTGCGTGTGGTACTTGGACACACAATTCCAGCCTCCCTGTGGCTTGTGGGATCTTCCCAGACCAGGGATCGAACCAGTGCCCCTTGCACTTCAAGGTGGACTCTTCACCCACTGGACCACAGGGAAGCCCCTGCATTTTGCTTTTTGAATAGCATAGCTAAAACAAACTGATCTTTTTAACTCAAAAATTAAAATGGTTACTGTGTAGATGTTGTAGAAAGTTTATTCAAATCAGTAAAAGCATGAATATGCAATAGATAAATTGAATAAGAACTTGAACTGACAGTTGATATGATAGGTGGTAAATAGTAAACATGAAAAAATGTCCAGCATCACCTATGCTGGACTTCAAAGATGGGTGACATTTGTCGCTGACTTTCCAAAAGTTCCTACTCTGTTTCTAATAGTCTCACTTTAAAAATTTATCCTATAAGAGCTTTTCTGGTGGTCCAGTGGGTAAGGACAATGCTTTGCAGTGCAGGGGGCGCTGGTTTGATCCCTGGCCTGGGAAGATCCCATGTGCTGTGGAGTGGCTGGACCGATGTGTCCAACTACCAAGCTGGAGCTCTGGAGTGCGTGTGCGCAGAGCCAGTGCTCTGCAACGAGGGAGGCCAGTGCAGTTGGGAGGCCCACACAGGCCAAAAAACTAAGATGGATGAAAATAAATAAATGAAAGACCAATAGAAGTGGCCAAAAAAAAAAAAAATTTATCCTATGAAAGTAACTAAAATGTAGTGGGGAGAAGGGTTTATGCACAGTGGAGTTTAACACATCTGGGATGCCTAAAAAGCAGAATCAACCCACAGCAGGAGCAGCAATAGAAATATGCCTCAGTTTATCATCAATTCAGAGAATACTCTGCAGCCATAGCAGTCTATAGTACCCTCAGATATGCAGCATTGCATATTCTATAGGAAAGACAGAACACCCACTTGAATGTGTACAATGAATGTACGTATAGAATAATGTCCTAATACATATACTCATGGACAAGTATTAGGAAAAATATACAAAAATGAAAATATCTTGATGCTCTATGATTATTAATACTTTCCTTGTCTTTGAAAATTTTCCTTTTTACTGTTTGTTACAATTAAGAAAAAATAGAAGAAAAAAATCTGGAAGGAAGTTAAGGAGTAAATGAACCAGAAGACAGTCCTCAGTGATCTTTACATGCTGATGCTGCTCATAAATTTAATTCCTTATGTGCAGTTTGTTGGTAATCTACTCAAGTGTCCGCAAATTATGTAGTTCATTATGAATTTTAAGTCACTTTCAAATGCTCACCATTTTACTTATAAAATAATCTACCTCTTGAATAGTAAAACACATCTTTAAAAGAAGGACTAAGCAGGGCTTCCCTGGTGGTCCAGTGGGTAAGGACACTGCCTTGCAGTGCAAGGGATGCCGGTTCGATCCATGGCCTGGGAAGATCCCACGTGCCGCGGAGCAGCTGGATCGATGTGTCCAATTACCGAGCCGGAGCTCTGGAGCGCATGCGCCCAGAGCCGGTGCTCTGCAGACAACAGAGGCCACCACGATGGGAGGCCCACATGGGCCAAAGAAAAAAGATGGATGAAACTAGACAAATGAAAGACCAATGGAAGTGGCCCACCTGCTCCCCTCCCCCCCCACCCCACCCCTCCAATAAATAAATAAATCTTTAAAAAAAAAAAAAAAAGAAGGACTAAGCAAAGTGTATGCTAGAAATACCTTCACTTGCGGGAATATGGAACTTTTATTTTAAAGGGACTCATATGAATGCCTCATAACATCCTTAGGAGACCAAGAGGAAGCCAGGTCTCAGTGTTATTTTGGTCAAGTTAAGGCACAGAACATCTGGGTTGAGTTGGGAAGGATAACTCAGTTGCCTTCCCTTGTTCTGTGCAGGTTCCCTTGGGTGTACCCTTTGGAAAAGAATGGCATGCAACTTTTTTTTCCTTTCTCTGTGCTATAAAATGTTTCTTTTTTCACTGAAATTCCAAATAACAGTTCAGTTCACCTCGGTTGCTCAGTTGTCTCCGGCTCTTTGAGGCCCATGGACTGCAGCACGCCAGGCTTCCCTGTCCTTCACTTCCCCTGGAGTTTGCTCCAACTCATGTCTGTTGAGTCGGTGATGCCGTCCAACCATCTCATCCTCTCTCATCCACTTGTCATTCTGCCTTCACTTTTTCCTGGCCATCTCTTACCTTGATTCTGAATACTGTGATTTTCACTTTCCTAAGAAAAAGCCATCTACTTCTAGGCTTTCTGCTATGGTTCTTTTCTAATGGAATCCAGTGCTTCAGAGCCGTGTATTGTTCATGACCTAGAGCCTGTACTGTACCTAATCCTTAGGGAAGAGTCCATCATTGTAAGATGTGGTTCACGTGTCGTTTTCCTTCAGGACTTGGCAGGTGAGGTCGGTGAGGAAGCTGTGGAAGAAGGCTCCAGTCGGATGAATGAACAAGCCAATTTTGCTGTAAACAAGCTCCGAGAACTAAATGAGAAGCTTGAGTATAAAAGGCAAGCTCTAAGTTCTATTCAAGACGCACCAAAACCTGACAAAATCTAAGGTTGTCTATGAAAGTTTCCATTTTCTAAAAGGAGCCACGATGGGAGGCTCTGGGCGCATGCGCCCAGAGCCGGTGCTCTGCAGACAACAGAGGCCACCACGATGGGAGGCCCACATGGGCCAAAGAAAAAAGATGGATGAAACTAGACAAATGAAAGACCAATGGAAGTGGCCCACCTGCTCCCCTCCCTCCCCAACCCGACCCCGCCCAAAATAAATAAATAAATCTTTAAAAAAAAAAAAAAAAGAAGGACTAAGCAAAGTGTATGCTAGAAATACCTTCACTTGCGGGAATATGGAACTTTTATTTTAAAGGGACTCATATGAATGCCTCATAACATCCTTAGGAGACCAAGAGGAAGCCAGGTCTCAGTGTTATTTTGGTCAAGTTAAGGCACAGAACATCTGGGTTGAGTTGGGAAGGATAACTCAGTTGCCTTCCCTTGTTCTGTGCAGGTTCCCTTGGGTGTACCCTTTGGAAAAGAATGGCATGCAACTTTTTTTTCCTTTCTCTGTGCTATAAAATGTTTCTTTTTTCACTGAAATTCCAAATAACAGTTCAGTTCACCTCGGTTGCTCAGTTGTCTCCGGCTCTTTGAGGCCCATGGACTGCAGCACGCCAGGCTTCCCTGTCCTTCACTTCCCCTGGAGTTTGCTCCAACTCATGTCTGTTGAGTCGGTGATGCCGTCCAACCATCTCATCCTCTCTCATCCACTTGTCATTCTGCCTTCACTTTTTCCTGGCCATCTCTTACCTTGATTCTGAATACTGTGATTTTTCACTTTCCTAAGAAAAAGCCATCTACTTCTAGGCTTTCTGCTATGGTTCTTTTCTAATGGAATCCAGTGCTTCAGAGCCGTGTATTGTTCATGACCTAGAGCCTGTACTGTACCTAATCCTTAGGGAAGAGTCCATCATTGTAAGATGTGGTTCACGTGTCGTTTTCCTTCAGGACTTGGCAGGTGAGGTCGGTGAGGAAGCTGTGGAAGAAGGCTCCAGTCGGATGAATGAACAAGCCAATTTTGCTGTAAACAAGCTCCGAGAACTAAATGAGAAGCTTGAGTATAAAAGGCAAGCTCTAAGTTCTATTCAAAACGCACCAAAACCTGACAAAAAGGTAATTCTTCAGTTTTCCAGGTTGTCTATGAAAGTTTCCATTTTTCTAATTTGATAAATAGAATTAAAAAGGATTTCAAATAAGTTCCATTTTTTTGTTTTATGTCGTGTTTTGGTTATTTGCTTCTAGTATAGAACTGGGGGAGCATTTATCTTTTACCTGTTACGGTCTGGGGGTCTTTCCCATCCTTAGATGTAACTCTGGGTCTTTTATCTGATGTGGCTGCAATGTCTTTGGGAAAGGGACTGAGCTTCCTCTTGTGCCAAAGTTGTTTCTGGAAGTGAGTTTAACTGTACAGGGACAATCTTAAAAATTTTTTTTCTTTCAAACACTGTAAGCACAACTCAGATCACCTCACAGAATTATGCAAGGAATGGATTCTTTTGTCACTTCCCTGGGTATCCACTGGTTCAGATTTTGTACTTCCAGTGCAGGGGACATAGGTTCCATCCCTGGTCAGGGAACTAAGATCCCATATGCCAGGCCATGTAGCAAAAACGTGAAAGGACAAAAAAGAAAAAAGTTATTTTGCCAGAAACCAGCAGAACTTGAAAGTTTAAAAAATGTAAACAACATCTCACTATCTGGGGCTCCTCACAACCAAGCGGTGATGTGGCTTCTTGCTTTGTGTTTCTGCTTCTTTGGTCCAGCAAGGAGATTTCCCCAATGTAGGTATGGCTGGTGCTCTTGCCAAGTTAATCTCCTCTGGCACCTTCTCAATGTGTGTTCAGAAGTCTAATTGAAGAGAAAGCGCGGGACACAGTGAAGAACCAGAGAAGCAGAGTCTAACGCCTGCCCTCAGGGAGCAGATGTGCTGACTGTGGAGCCACACGGCGCCCACAGCTCCAGCCCTTACTGACGGCACAGTGCAGGAGCAGCTTGCTGCAGGCTGTCTGAGAAGGGAACAGGTCCTCGTGCACCACATGTTCGGGAGAGTCTGGGAGGCAAAGCTACTGGCCTCAAATGAGAGAATTGCGTAACTTGTGGGGTGTTGTGTCTCACCATTCACCTGAGTCTTCTGTAATTCCTTTCATCCGTGTTTTGTAGTTTTCATTGTAAAAATCTTTCACCTCCTTGGCTAAGTTAATTTCCTAAGTATTTTGTGATTTTTAAAAAATGCTATTTCAGTGAAACTGTTTTCTTAATTTCCTTTCTGGACCATCCATCGTCAGTATCTAGAAACAGAGCTGACTCCTGTGTGTTGATCTTGTATCCTGCTACTTTGCTGAATGGCACAGTGTTTTAGATGGTCTCATAATTCCTAGGATGTTTCCCCTATGGCAGATTGTTTCTAAACTGAAGGAGGAAATAATTCTAATAGAGAAAGAACGCACAGACCTCCAGCTGCACATGGCGAGAACAGACTGGTGGTGTGAGAACCTGGGCTTGTGGAAGGCCTCCATCACGAGTGGGGAGGTAGGTCTGACCGCTTCTCCTCCAGGCTGACTAGGCATTTGTTCCCAGAGTTTTGAGTTGGACTTGATCAGAAAAGCGTTTGTCCTAACACTTGGGAAGGGTTTGAAATAGGAAACTTACATTCCTCCTTCTAGAGTGCATTGGTCTTGTCTTCCTCCCTCCACATCTTTACTCTGACTCCTGGCTGGGCGCTGTTATTGGGCTGCCTGGTGTAGATCTCGTCTCCCTCCACTTCTGACTGAAAGTTGCCGTTGTTCACTGATATTGTAAAACAGCTTTCAGTTAAAAACAGTTAATGTCCTTGAATTACCAATTTCCTTTTCCACCGAGGATTGAGATAAAATGGAAAGCACTACTTGAAATTTAGAGATGAAAAATTTTACACGAGTTTCTGATTGATCCATCCTGCTAACATCAGTGGCTTAAACATCAGTAGCTCTAAGATCTTTAATAATGAATATTTTCCCCTTAGAAAATATTTTGTTTTTCTCTGAGGGACATGGGACAGTAGTTTTCAGAATACACTCTTTTCCTTTTATTTTGTTAATGAAAACTTATTTTTCATTAATTTTCAAGTTATTTTCAAATTAATTTTCAAATTACTATTGAAAATGAAATGAAAATAACATTTGAAGGAAAAATGTTTATAGGCATTTGCATCGTTAGTGTAAACTTCCTTCCCACATGCCCACATGTCGAAGCCTGGAGAAGAGAGTCAGGTCCACTCTACCCTAAGATACCACACTACGTCAGACAGAGAAAGACAGTATCACGTAATACCACTCATGTGGAATCTTGTTTTTTAAAAATGATATAAATGAACTGATTTGCAAGACAGAAACAGACTCACAGATTTCTAAAACAAGCTTATCAAAGGGGGAGGGTTGGGGCTGGGCATAGATTCAGAGGTTAGGATTAACCACACACGTTCGTGCTTGCGTGCGTGTGCGCGCGCGCACAAACACACACACACACACACTACTGATCTCAGAGTGACTGCCTCTGTCATAGTGTCAGATGTCTGGACTCCGTTCATGAGATATTCAAGGGCCAACCTGCCCAACTTGCCTGTGTCCATCCCTGCTTTTCCCATCAACTCAGTGGCTTGACAGTTACTGGGGGGAAGGCTTAGAATTCACAATCTGAAATTCACTTCTGGTTTAAGTAGCAAAGCTATGCATGTTCTCCAGACGCGAGCCTGAAAGCATATGCAACATGAGCGCTTACCAAGCACTACAGTGTCTTTGGCGTCTGCTCTCCTCCCATTAAGGAGAGCTGCAGCGCCAGGTACCTTTGCTGAGGGAGGTGGGGCCATGGGGCAGAGAGGTTGCCCAGAACCAGAATACCATGAAGAAACGCTTCATTGCTGCAGATGGAATTATCTTTGGGGTGGAAGTTAGGAAGAGGAGTTTGGGGATGTGATGTCAGAAGGTAACCGAGGAGGCCCTCGGGAGGAATAGAAGCAAATTCTATCACTTCAGCTTTGCCTAGAGCTGCCTCTGACATTTCACAATAACTTATAATGTCTTCCAAAGGCAAATTGTGAGGGCGAGAAGAAGGAAAGATGCTCACAAGTCCCCTTGCCTTGGTCATCAGGAGCTTGCTGTGACCTTGGTCCCTCATAATGGAAATGCACACAGAGGGGTCACCTGACTGCCGAGCATTCAGGAAGCGGCCCCACGTGGGAGCAGAGGAGGGAGTGTTCTCCTGGATCTCTGAGCCAGCCTGACCAAGCGCCATGAGCTGTGTGGTCCCAGCAGAGGCGTGGCCTGTCTGTGCTTCACCTCCCACCCTCGTGGAGGGACAGTGGGCCCACCCAGTGGGCCTCAGCCAGTGCTCAGCAGTCTTGCAGCTCTTTGCTTTGCCCGTCTACTCTTTGTCTCTAATTCTGTTCATGACACTAATTCAAGCCTAAATTCAGTGTATTTCCTTTTTGTTTCTTTTCTATTTAAGAGCAATAGTGGCCTATTCTGAATTCTGTGAGTGTTTAAGAACAATCTTCAGCTGGGAGGTAGAGGAAGTTATGTCTCCCAATGTGAAATTTCATGAAGACGGAAACCACGCTTTGTGGGATCCTGTATTAAGCTAGGGAAGCCACCCCATCCTTCTCTGAGAGAGGTTTTGGTCTCTCACACCTGTTTGCTTAATGTTAATTTGCTTTTGCAAGGAAACACAGTTGCCTGTCCATCCCTGCTTTTCCCATCAACTCAGTGGCTTGACAGTTACTGGGGGGAAGGCTTAGAATTCACAATCTGAAATTCACTTCTGGTTTAAGTAGCAAAGCTATGCATGTTCTCCAGACGCGAGCCTGAAAGCATATGCAACATGAGCGCTACCAAGCACTACAGTGTCTTTGGCGCTGCTCTCCTCCCATTAAGGAGAGCTGCAGCGCCAGGTACCTTTGCTGAGGGAGGTGGGGCCATGGGGCAGAGAGGTTGCCCAGAACCAGAATACCATGAAGAAACGCTTCATTGCTGCAGATGGAATTATCTTTGGGGTGGAAGTTAGGAAGAGGAGTTTGGGGATGTGATGTCAGAAGGTAACCGAGGAGGCCCTCGGGAGGAATAGAAGCAAATTCTATCACTTCAGCTTTGCCTAGAGCTGCCTCTGACATTTCACAATAACTTATAATGTCTTCCAAAGGCAAATTGTGAGGGCGAGAAGAAGGAAAGATGCTCACAAGTCCCCTTGCCTTGGTCATCAGGAGCTTGCTGTGACCTTGGTCCCTCATAATGGAAATGCACACAGAGGGGTCACCTGACTGCCGAGCATTCAGGAAGCGGCCCCACGTGGGAGCAGAGGAGGGAGTGTTCTCCTGGATCTCTGAGCCAGCCTGACCAAGCGCCATGAGCTGTGTGGTCCCAGCAGAGGCGTGGCCTGTCTGTGCTTCACCTCCCACCCTCGTGGAGGGACAGTGGGCCCACCCAGTGGGCCTCAGCCAGTGCTCAGCAGTCTTGCAGCTCTTTGCTTTGCCCGTCTACTCTTTGTCTCTAATTCTGTTCATGACACTAATTCAAGCCTAAATTCAGTGTATTTCCTTTTTGTTTCTTTTCTATTTAAGAGCAATAGTGGCCTATTCTGAATTCTGTGAGTGTTTAAGAACAATCTTCAGCTGGGAGGTAGAGGAAGTTATGTCTCCCAATGTGAAATTTCATGAAGACGGAAACCACGCTTTGTGGGATCCTGTATTAAGCTAGGGAAGCCACCCCATCCTTCTCTGAGAGAGGTTTTGGTCTCTCACACCTGTTTGCTTAATGTTAATTTGCTTTTGCAAGGAAACACAGGATGTTGAGTCTGCTAGGCTAGTTGCTGTACAGCAGATTACCACACATTTCGTGGCTCGAAACATCACTCATTTATTAGCTCCCAGTTCTGCATGTTGAGAGTTCAGACGATGTGACTAGGTTCTCTGCTTGCTTTATCATATGGCTGAGGTCAGGGTGGTAGCCAGACTGAGTTCCTGTCTGGAGAATCTGGGGAAAGCCACTTCCAAGTTCATTCAGGTTCTCTGCAGAATTCATTTCCCAGCGGGGCTGATGTCTCTATTCTCCTGCATTGTTCTCAGGTCCTAGAAACGCTCCAGATCTTTCCGCGTGACCCATCTGTCTTTCTGTCAGCGCAGTGTGTTAAATCCTTGTTGTGCTTCCTCTGATTCTTTTTCTTCTACTCACTGGAGAAATCCCTCTGCTTTGCAAGGGCCCCTGAGGTTAGGAGAAGCCCTAGTTTCCGGTCGGCTGTGCCATGTGACACAACCTAACTGCCGGAACAGACCCCGTGGTTTTCAGGTCCCAGAGATCATGCAGGGCAGACACACCCGGGAGAGGGACATGTGGAGGGATGCTGAAAGATCTTACCTGCCATGTCTGCTCACCATGCATTTTTCTGCTGTTGTGTTTATCTGTTTCTCCAAGGTTACAGAAGAGAACGGTGAGCAAATGCCCTGTTACTTTGTCATGGTAAGCTTACAGGAAGTTGGAGGAGTTGAAACCAAGAACTGGACAGTCCCCAGAAGGCTCAGTGAGTTTCAGAATTTACACCGGAAACTTAGTGAGGTATGACTACTTGTACACAGGTTTAGAGTTAACGAGCAGGAAGAGACTTCAGAACTCACTGCAATTTTCACACACAGGGAAACTGGTTAATCTTTCTCCTTTGCTGTTGACACTGGCAAAATGGCATTTTCTGTCTGACATTTGGAAATATCCTCATAGGTCAACCATCTGATCTATTCTGAATCCTTCAGGACTGCTAACTGCCTGACGTCCATTGAACCCATGGAACCCCGGAGCTGGCAGGGATTTTCGCCTTGGCATGCGAGAGAGGTTTTGGTCTCTCACACCTGTTTGCTTAATGTTAATTTGCTTTTGCAAGGAAACACAGGATGTTGAGTCTGCTAGGCTAGTTGCTGTACAGCAGATTACCACACATTTCGTGGCTCAAACATCACTCATTTATTAGCTCCCAGTTCTGCATGTTGAGAGTTCAGACGATGTGACTAGGTTCTCTGCTTGCTTTATCATATGGCTGAGGTCAGGGTGGTAGCCAGACTGAGTTCCTGTCTGGAGAATCTGGGAAAGCCACTTCCAAGTTCATTCAGGTTCTCTGCAGAATTCATTTCCCAGCGGGCTGATGTCTCTATTCTCCTGCATTGTTCTCAGGTCCTAGAAACGCTCCAGATCTTTCCGTGACCCATCTGTCTTTCTGTCAGCGCAGTGTGTTAAATCCTTGTTGTGCTTCCTCTGATTCTTTTTCTTCTACTCACTGGAGAAATCCCTCTGCTTTGCAAGGGCCCCTGAGGTTAGGAGAAGCCCTAGTTTCCGGTCGGCTGTGCCATGTGACACAACCTAACTGCCGGAACAGACCCCGTGGTTTTCAGGTCCCAGAGATCATGCAGGGCAGACACACCCGGGAGAGGGACATGTGGAGGGATGCTGAAAGATCTTACCTGCCATGTCTGCTCACCATGCATTTTTCTGCTGTTGTGTTTATCTGTTTCTCCAAGGTTACAGAAGAGAACGGTGAGCAAATGCCCTGTTACTTTGTCATGGTAAGCTTACAGGAAGTTGGAGGAGTTGAAACCAAGAACTGGACAGTCCCCAGAAGGCTCAGTGAGTTTCAGAATTTACACCGGAAACTTAGTGAGGTATGACTACTTGTACACAGGTTTAGAGTTAACGAGCAGGAAGAGACTTCAGAACTCACTGCAATTTTCACACACAGGGAAACTGGTTAATCTTTCTCCTTTGCTGTTGACACTGGCAAAATGGCATTTTCTGTCTGACATTTGGAAATATCCTCATAGGTCAACCATCTGATCTATTCTGAATCCTTCAGGACTGCTAACTGCCTGACGTCCATTGAACCCATGGAACCCCGGAGCTGGCAGGGAGCTGAGGTGCCTGTGGCCAGCGGTTTCAGAGCTGCCAGCTGTGACCCACTGGAGATTAATGAGATCGGTTCTGGGTCGCAGGAGTAGGAAGAGAGTAGACTATATTGCATTTCATCCCACTGAAGAATTGAGTCAGTGCAGTCTGGTAGTTGAAGGCATGGACTCTGGGGCCAGGTCGCTGGAGTGTGCCTCCAGTTTGGAGGCAAACTCTTTTGTGTGTGTGTGTGCGCATGGGACACTGGGATCTCTTTTTTTGACCTCTTTTATTGCTTTTTTGTTTATTTATTTTCATCCATCTTTATTCTTCCGCCTGTGTGGGCCTCCCACTGCAGTGGCCTCTCTTGTTGCAGAATACCAGCTCCGGGTGCATGTGCTCCAGAGTGCTGGCTCATAATTGGACACACAGGTCTAGCCACTCCACAGCACGTGAGATCTTCCCGGGCCAGGGATCGAACCGGTGCCCCTTACACTGCACAGTGGACTCTTTACCCACTGGACCACCAGGGGAAGCCCTTTGTGTCTCTCTTTACTCATCAGGGGACACAGATATTAATAGAGTGTCCTTACCTGTGTCACAGAGCTGTTCAAGAATGGAAGGAGTAAGCGTGCACAAAGCATTTAGAAGAACGTGCTGCACAAAGCAAACATTGTTTTTATTAGTAATAATTACAGTAGTCGTGGACTTCCTTGCTGTCTCAGTAGTGAAGAATCCACCCGCAATGCAGGAGACATGGGTTCAGTCCCTGGGTTGGAAAGACCCCCTGGGGAAGGAAATGGCAAAATGGCAACTCACTCCAGTATTCTTGCCAGGGAAATCCTATGGACAGAGGAGCCTGGTGGGCTGCAGTCCACGGGAGTCACAGAGTCAGACACGACTGAGCGACTGAACACATACAACACACACAGTGTGTATATGTGTGTGTGTGTGGATGCCTTTTCTTTCTTTTCCTTCCTTTCTTTCCTTTTTTGAGTTTTCATCTTCTGAAAGAACTCTTCCTCTTGACAACTGTGACAGGTCCCTGCTGATTTCAGTCTTCCCTCTGGCTCTCACAGCCTGTTTCATTTCTCTACAGTTTTCCATTGAACCCATGGAACCCCGGAGCTGGCAGGGAGCTGAGGTGCCTGTGGCCAGCGGTTTCAGAGCTGCCAGCTGTGACCCACTGGAGATTAATGAGATCGGTTCTGGGTCGCAGGAGTAGGAAGAGAGTAGACTATATTGCATTTCATCCCACTGAAGAATTGAGTCAGTGCAGTCTGGTAGTTGAAGGCATGGACTCTGGGGCCAGGTCGCTGGAGTGTGCCTCCAGTTTGGAGGCAAACTCTTTTGTGTGTGTGTGTGCGCATGGGACACTGGGATCTCTTTTTTTGACCTCTTTTATTGCTTTTTTGTTTATTTATTTTCATCCATCTTTATTCTTCCGCCTGTGTGGGCCTCCCACTGCAGTGGCCTCTCTTGTTGCAGAATACCAGCTCCGGGTGCATGTGCTCCAGAGTGCTGGCTCATAATTGGACACACAGGTCTAGCCACTCCACAGCACGTGAGATCTTCCCGGGCCAGGGATCGAACCGGTGCCCCTTACACTGCACAGTGGACTCTTTACCCACTGGACCACCAGGGGAAGCCCTTTGTGTCTCTCTTTACTCATCAGGGGACACAGATATTAATAGAGTGTCCTTACCTGTGTCACAGAGCTGTTCAAGAATGGAAGGAGTAAGCGTGCACAAAGCATTTAGAAGAACGTGCTGCACAAAGCAAACATTGTTTTTATTAGTAATAATTACAGTAGTCGTGGACTTCCTTGCTGTCTCAGTAGTGAAGAATCCACCCGCAATGCAGGAGACATGGGTTCAGTCCCTGGGTTGGAAAGACCCCCTGGGGAAGGAAATGGCAAAATGGCAACTCACTCCAGTATTCTTGCCAGGGAAATCCTATGGACAGAGGAGCCTGGTGGGCTGCAGTCCACGGGAGTCACAGAGTCAGACACGACTGAGCGACTGAACACATACAACACACACAGTGTGTATATGTGTGTGTGTGTGTGGATGCCTTTTCTTTCTTTTCCTTCCTTTCTTTCCTTTTTTGAGTTTTCATCTTCTGAAAGAACTCTTCCTCTTGACAACTGTGACAGGTCCCTGCTGATTTCAGTCTTCCCTCTGGCTCTCACAGCCTGTTTCATTTCTCTACAGTTTTACCCTGACTTTGAAGCTTGGCCTCCTTCTTAGGTAGAGGCCCCTGTCCTTGAGCGCCCTGGAGGCTGTGGGGGAGGGGCCGGTTCTCCCCTCCTGCCACCCGAGCATGTAGGCCAGCTTGTTCCAAGTAACTTGCCCAGGCCATCCTTGCCATGGCCAAGCTGGCAGGACTGTGGTGACCTCGTGACAGCAGCAGGGCAGGCTGCGGCCGGCAGACCGTTGGTAGTCACTCCCTTCTCAGCACCGACTGATGGCAGTAAGCGTTTTTCGTGGCCCCCATGCCTCCTGAAGAGGCAAGAGTCTGGAGCATTTGGAACCCACTGTCCTCCGGGCATCTGAGGGGTGGACTGCAGAGTCCATGGGGCCTTGGCATTAAGATCCAGCTTCATGGTCCGCTGGATCAGGGTTTTATTCTTGATCTTCAGTTGTCTTATGTGTCAAATTGGTATGACTCAGAGCTGTTACACCAAGCTCCTAGTGCCGTGTCTGGCACTAGATTTAATCCACAATGGAACGTCTATTGCTATTTTTTTTAAGATCCTTTATTACTATTAATATATTTACATTCTGCAGCTTGCCCCTAAAAGGCAGTAATAAAACCACAGCCCACGTGGTGGTTTGCATGCTCTGCTTGTGCCAACTGTGATAGAGTCTGACAGATGTGTTGTAAACTAAGCATGTTCCAAGAGAAAAGCTCTTGCCGTAGGCCAGGTGTCCATAGCCCTGCACCCTGTGCTATGTGCTGCTGGGCCGTCCCAGCTTCCCAGCCTGAGGCCTCCAGCTCCCGCATCCAGGCACCCGTGAGTCTAGGGCTGAGTGTTGGCTTTTCTTGGTTACATGTCCCGCTCCTCCAGATTCCTAGAGCCTGGTTAGAACAGGTAAGTGTTCAGTGTCTTCAGTCTCAGAGGAAATGAATACAACAGGAAGAAACTTGGTTTGTTCTTATTAAAAGTCTAATTTTTTTTTTAAAGATGTGAATGTAACTTTGAGATACTAACATTTAACTTTGTTTTCCCTCCTAGTGTTTCCCTTCTTTAAAAAAAGTCCAGTTGCCTTCTCTTAGCAAGCTGCCTTTCAAATCTGTAGATCAAAAGTTTATGGAAAAGTCAAAGAATCAGTTAAATAAGTTTTTACAGGTAAGCAGCTGGAAGCTTTTTGGATATGGGAGGAAAATTAGTTACTTGGGGTTAAACTGTCTTCATTCTATGGGTTTGCCTGTTTGCTTTCTCTTCTCACAGGTCATGCCACATCCTCAAAGTATCTTTGGTTTTGGGTTCTGGGGTTTCTTTGGGTTTGTTTGTTTTGTTTTTTGGGTGTTTTGGGGGGTTTTTTGGTAGTTAAACTTGTTGTTCAGCTGGTAAGTTGTGACCAGCTCTTTGTGATCCCATGGACTGAAGCACTCTAGACCTGCCTGTCTGTCACTATCTCCCAGAGTTTCCTCAAATTCTTGCACATTGATCAGTGATGCCATCCAGTCTTCTCATACTCTGTTGTTCCCTTCTCCTTCTGCCCTCAGTCTTTCCCGGCATCAGGGTCTTTTCCAGTGAGTTGGCTCTTCACATCAGGTGGCCAGAATATTGGAGCTTCAGCTTCAGCATCGTTCCTTCCAATGAATAGTCAGTTGATTTCCTTTAGGATTGAGGATTTGATCTCCTTGCAGTCTAAGGGACCCCCAGTAATCTTCCCCAGCCCCACAGTTCAAAACATCAGTTCTTCAGTGGTCAGCCTTCTTTATGGTCTAATTCTCACATCTACACCTGACTGCTGCAAAAATTGTAGCTTTTGATACGAACCTTTGTCGGCAAAGTGGTATCTCCGCTTTCTAATACACTTGTCTAAGTTTGTGATAGCTTTTCTTCCAAGGAGCAAGCATCTTTTAATTTCGTGACTGCAGTCACCATATGCAATGATGTTGGAGCCCAAGAAAATAAAGTCTGTGACTGTTAACACTTTTGCTCCATCTATTTGCCAGGAAGTGATGGTTGCGTACATAGAGCCAATGCAGAGACCATGTTCAAGGCTTTCTCCAGTTTTATAGCTGGACACAGCCTTATCGCTAGCATCTGGTCCCAGAAGCAGGGTGTCCCTGTCCCCCAGCATCATAAAGATGTGGAATTTTTGTAACTTTGAGATACTAACATTTAACTTTGTTTTCCCTCCTAGTGTTTCCCTTCTTTAAAAAAAGTCCAGTTGCCTTCTCTTAGCAAGCTGCCTTTCAAATCTGTAGATCAAAAGTTTATGGAAAAGTCAAAGAATCAGTTAAATAAGTTTTTACAGGTAAGCAGCTGGAAGCTTTTTGGATATGGGAGGAAAATTAGTTACTTGGGGTTAAACTGTCTTCATTCTATGGGTTTGCCTGTTTGCTTTCTCTTCTCACAGGTCATGCCACATCCTCAAAGTATCTTTGGTTTTGGGTTCTGGGGTTTCTTTGGGTTTGTTTGTTTTGTTTTTTGGGTGTTTTGGGGGGTTTTTTGGTAGTTAAACTTGTTGTTCAGCTGGTAAGTTGTGACCAGCTCTTTGTGATCCCATGGACTGAAGCACTCTAGACCTGCCTGTCTGTCACTATCTCCCAGAGTTTCCTCAAATTCTTGCACATTGATCAGTGATGCCATCCAGTCTTCTCATACTCTGTTGTTCCCTTCTCCTTCTGCCCTCAGTCTTTCCCGGCATCAGGGTCTTTTCCAGTGAGTTGGCTCTTCACATCAGGTGGCCAGAATATTGGAGCTTCAGCTTCAGCATCGTTCCTTCCAATGAATAGTCAGTTGATTTCCTTTAGGATTGAGGATTTGATCTCCTTGCAGTCTAAGAGACCCCCAGGAATCTTCCCCAACACCACAGTTCAAAAACATCAGTTCTTCAGTGGTCAGCCTTCTTTATGGTCTAATTCTCACATCTACACCTGACTGCTGCAAAAATTGTAGCTTTTGATACGAACCTTTGTCGGCAAAGTGGTATCTCCGCTTTCTAATACACTTGTCTAAGTTTGTGATAGCTTTTCTTCCAAGGAGCAAGCATCTTTTAATTTCGTGACTGCAGTCACCATATGCAATGATGTTGGAGCCCAAGAAAATAAAGTCTGTGACTGTTAACACTTTTTCTCCATCTATTTGCCATGAAGTGATGGTTGCGTACATAGAGACAATGCAGATACCATGTTCAAGGCTTTCTCCAGTTTTATAGCTGGACACAGCCTTATCGCTAGCATCTGGTCCCAGAAGCAGGGTGTCCCCTGTCCCCCCAGCATCACCATGGGGAACCAGGGTCCTGACTCTCAGCCATGCAGTTACAGCTGGTTTTGCACTTGCCATGAATAGAGTGACAGGGTGGGGGACCCCCTCTTGTGTGACTCCCTTCACTCAGGACTGTGGTCTTCAACTTTTCCATAGCACCATCTCCATTAAAGACCATCTTTGATTTCATTTTCCTTCTTGTATTCACTGTTGAATGAGCTGCTCCTTGGGCAAATCCCCCTGCAGTCTGTTCGGGCTCTTGCTGGTGGCTATTTGCAGGTAGGAGGAAGACCAAACCCGAAGCTGCCACGGCTGGTCTTTGGTGAAGAGCTGCTGGGAATCCCTAGAGATTGGGGTTTTCGGTTATCCTGAGTGGTCTGTATGCTCGCATCAGCAACCCACAGGATTCTGGTCACCCCACACTGGACAGTTTCTTTTGTGAGGTTAAATGTGTGTCTGTCTTTCCGTCGTGGTGCCTGCCTTCTCTGTATTGCTTTGCAGGAGCTGTGTGTGTGTGTGTTGGGTGCGCGTCTCTGGTTGAAGCTGTTTGGTGGGTTTCCTCTCTCCTTCTGTGGGTTGCCTTTTCAGTCTCTTCATGAGTTCTTTTAATGAGCATAATTCTCAGTTTTAGTTTAGTTCAATTGATTCTTTTTCTTTCCTTTTGTGGATAATGCCTTTTGTACTCTTTGCCTACTGCAAGGTTCTATAGTCTCCTGATTTCCTCTAAACACTTAATTGTTTTCCTTCAGTCTTTGTTTAGAGACTTAGGTGGGACAGAGATATACTGTCTCCAGTAGCAACCACTGTTTATTTTTTCCTTAGCTGGGGCTTCAGTATTCAGAGTATAATTCAGTTGTTCACACCATATACCCCAGAGTCCTTTTAGTTCTCAGGGGCAGGGAGCGTGAACCTTTGCCTCATGAAACACTGTTTGCCAATGAAGTAGTAGCTAGAAGTCCTGGGAAGTCCTGGGATGTTGCAAAATTCTTAGTAGAGGCTATATTAAAATCTAGTCAGTCGAATCAGGAGTATGAATCATAGTTAAATTAGATAAATTCTAACTAGAGTTCACTTGCAGGTGTTAGCAATTTCTGCTTTTCCCTCATATATTCATCTCTCTCTAAATGTATATGTTTATATACACTTACATAATATTATATATATTGCTATATAAATGTGTTGCTGTGTATGTGTATTCCTCAGGAAATAAAATAGTTGTGTCTTTGAAAAACTTTCTGAGTTTAATTATGGCAGAGCTGGGATAGGGAATTTTTAATGTTCAAATGCTCTAACAGGAGAGAATTTAAAACTGAAATATTACCATTTTGTTGCTGATTCAGAATGTGTAGGGTATGTTACACCCACTCAAGCATGATACCTGATTAAATCATTGCGATGAACTGAAGGTCTCACTTGTGAAACGGATAGGCATTGTTCACAGCTGCGGGTTGTGAAGCCTGTCTGGGAGGCCCTGGGCTCCTTCCTCCAGGTGACCCTTTGCTTCCTTACAGCTTCCACTGTTGGATATGGGAGGGTGTCGGGCTGTTTGGAGCTCTCAGGCTTTCAGCCTCTTTCCAGTTGTGCTGCAGAGACCTGGGCGCCCTGCGCTTCTGGGGATGCGGAGAGGGCCCACACATGCCTCTAGGGTCGCCTGTGATGGAGAGGCGTAGTGGTCCCGCCCGCCCGGGTGCCAGGAGCAGCATGTGCCCTGTGCTGCCACTAGGTGTCGCGAGCGAGGCCGAGGGCGGGAACCATCTGCCTGAACAGGTGAAACAGCATCCCAGGGAGAGGCTTGTCTTAATTAATCATTCAGTCAGTCAGTGAATTAAGCAGCCTGTCTTAATTAATCAAGAGGATTGTAAGTCAAGAAGGGATGATCCACAAGGCCTTCAAGAAAAGAGGGTTCCATTGAGTGTATGTTTATGTGAATATTTCTGTGTGACACATGGGTCCCTTTTGAGGCAAACTGATAGTAAGATTTAGTGCTCGAGCTGAGCGTGCCTCCCCCACCCAGTCCCGCTCCAGCCATCCCCCTGCGGCACCACAGCACTCGCGTCCTGCTCTCCGCTCTCCTAGAGCGCTCTACATTCTTCATCTTCCGCTCTCCACCAGTACACAGCAACATGCTCTCAGCCTTTGGTGTGGAGGAATTGGGACTGGGATTATAATCTCGGCGTTAAAATGTGATAAAATCCCAGTCATACCTTGCCCCATTGACACAGTCTTGAGAACATTTCTAATTTTTCATACCTAGTCAGTTTGCTTATTTTCCTTAATATGTTTAATACAAACTTATTTTTTCTATATAAAGGGGAGTTTAATAAAATAGTTGTGTCAAAGGGGCTGGGATAGGGAATTTTTAATGTTCAAATGCTCTAACAGGAGAGAATTTAAAACTGAAATATTACCATTTTGTTGCTGATTCAGAATGTGTAGGGTATGTTACACCCACTCAAGCATGATACCTGATTAAATCATTGCGATGAACTGAAGGTCTCACTTGTGAAACGGATAGGCATTGTTCACAGCTGCGGGTTGTGAAGCCTGTCTGGGAGGCCCTGGGCTCCTTCCTCCAGGTGACCCTTTGCTTCCTTACAGCTTCCACTGTTGGATATGGGAGGGTGTCGGGCTGTTTGGAGCTCTCAGGCTTTCAGCCTCTTTCCAGTTGTGCTGCAGAGACCTGGGCGCCCTGCGCTTCTGGGGATGCGGAGAGGGCCCACACATGCCTCTAGGGTCGCCTGTGATGGAGAGGCGTAGTGGTCCCGCCCGCCCGGGTGCCAGGAGCAGCATGTGCCCTGTGCTGCCACTAGGTGTCGCGAGCGAGGCCGAGGGCGGGAACCATCTGCCTGAACAGGTGAAACAGCATCCCAGGGAGAGGCTTGTCTTAATTAATCATTCAGTCAGTCAGTGAATTAAGCAGCCTGTCTTAATTAATCAAGAGGATTGTAAGTCAAGAAGGGATGATCCACAAGGCCTTCAAGAAAAGAGGGTTCCATTGAGTGTATGTTTATGTGAATATTTCTGTGTGACACATGGGTCCCTTTTGAGGCAAACTGATAGTAAGATTTAGTGCTCGAGCTGAGCGTGCCTCCCCCACCCAGTCCCGCTCCAGCCATCCCCCTGCGGCACCACAGCACTCGCGTCCTGCTCTCCGCTCTCCTAGAGCGCTCTACATTCTTCATCTTCCGCTCTCCACCAGTACACAGCAACATGCTCTCAGCCTTTGGTGTGGAGGAATTGGGACTGGGATTATAATCTCGGCGTTAAAATGTGATAAAATCCCAGTCATACCTTGCCCCATTGACACAGTCTTGAGAACATTTCTAATTTTTCATACCTAGTCAGTTTGGTTATTTTCCTTAATAATAGAATATCGCTTACTCAAAGATAACGTCCTGAATCATTTCCTTGTTTATGTTGGTTGTTAGTTGAACCTTTACCATTAGTTATCCTTTTCTGAGATCTTATGAAAGAGTGTTGGGGTGTAGAGAATACAGACCTCATGAACCAGTTCCTGTGGAAGCAGAATGTAACCCCTCCCCCAGCAGAGAGGGCTCCGTACTCAGAGCCCCAGTGCTCCATCTCCCGGGGGGTTCCCTCATCTGTGGGGCAGGATTTCTGTTCGGTTCACTTATTCTTCAACCCTGTGTCTGTGAGGACTCGACACTTAACATGCTCAGGGTCACATGGTTCATTTCCCTGTCTCATCAGTAGCCCTTGCTTTGTAGAGAAACAAACTGACACGTGTCCTCCTTCCCTGTCACCTAAGGCCGGACAGGTACATAGAGAACTTGAGGACATGCCTAGTTTATGGGCCAATAAAACAGTTATATCCTTCTGTAAGCACATGCTGCCTGTGGAACATGGCAGCCCAGGGACAGGAAACTGCTGCCTGGCAGGCAGTGACCACTGTGTGACCACCCGGAGCTCTTTGCGCAGCTGAGGTAGAGTCCGCACGGAGCCATGAAACAGGGTTAAGTGGGATTCGGGTGTAATGTGCAAACAGGTACCTTGTTCCAACACAGATGAACGAAAGCTGAGTTTGACTTTGAAAGGCAGTGGCCCCTGGATCTGCAGGCAGTTGTCAGAGTGAGACTTGTATGTTGCTCCGAGCAGTGAGTTCTCTTGTCTGCCGGTGCTCCCCAGGGAGTCAGCCTACAGATTAAAACGAGCTGAGCGTGCCTCCCCACCCAGTCCGCTCCAGCCATCCCCCTGCGGCACCACAGCACTCGCGTCCTGCTCTCCGCTCTCCTAGAGCGCTCTACATTCTTCATCTTCCGCTCTCCACCAGTACACAGCAACATGCTCTCAGCCTTTGGTGTGGAGGAATTGGGACTGGGATTATAATCTCGGCGTTAAAATGTGATAAAATCCCAGTCATACCTTGCCCCATTGACACAGTCTTGAGAACATTTCTAATTTTTCATACCTAGTCAGTTTGGTTATTTTCCTTAATAATAGAATATCGCTTACTCAAAGATAACGTCCTGAATCATTTCCTTGTTTATGTTGGTTGTTAGTTGAACCTTTACCATTAGTTATCCTTTTCTGAGATCTTATGAAAGAGTGTTGGGGTGTAGAGAATACAGACCTCATGAACCAGTTCCTGTGGAAGCAGAATGTAACCCCTCCCCCAGCAGAGAGGGCTCCGTGCTCAGAGCCCCAGTGCTCCATCTCCCGGGGGGTTCCCTCATCTGTGGGGCAGGATTTCTGTTCGGTTCACTTATTCTTCAACCCTGTGTCTGTGAGGACTCGACACTTAACATGCTCAGGGTCACATGGTTCATTTCCCTGTCTCATCAGTAGCCCTTGCTTTGTAGAGAAACAAACTGACACGTGTCCTCCTTCCCTGTCACCTAAGGCCGGACAGGTACATAGAGAACTTGAGGACATGCCTAGTTTATGGGCCAATAAAACAGTTATATCCTTCTGTAAGCACATGCTGCCTGTGGAACATGGCAGCCCAGGGACAGGAAACTGCTGCCTGGCAGGCAGTGACCACTGTGTGACCACCCGGAGCTCTTTGCGCAGCTGAGGTAGAGTCCGCACGGAGCCATGAAACAGGGTTAAGTGGGATTCGGGTGTAATGTGCAAACAGGTACCTTGTTCCAACACAGATGAACGAAAGCTGAGTTTGACTTTGAAAGGCAGTGGCCCCTGGATCTGCAGGCAGTTGTCAGAGTGAGACTTGTATGTTGCTCCGAGCAGTGAGTTCTCTTGTCTGCCGGTGTCTGCCACCAGCAGCATGATCGGGGCGCTCCAGTCAGCCTACAGATTAAAATCAGTGAGGATTGGTCTCATGTATTTTATTTCAGGGGGGAAAGGAAGTGGTTTTAGGTTCAGAATGACGAGGGAAGCACACTTCCTGAGACAGTCGACTCTTCACCTTCACATCTGGGGCTCCCAGCGCACAGATGTGTTCCTACCACGTAGGAAGAATTAATCCTCTCTCTCCCGCAGAACCTGCTTTCGGATGAAAGACTGTGTCAGAGTGAAGCACTTTATGCCTTTTTGAGCCCTTCTCCTGACTACCTCAAGGTTATTGACGTGCAGGGGAAAAAATCCACTTTTTCATTAGCCTCATTTTTGGAAAGACTCCCTCGTGACTTCTTCTCCCATCAGGAGGTGAGCTGTCTGAAGGCTGTATGTTTCTGAAGCGTGTTTAGGCGAGCATCTTCTTGCAGGCTGTGTGAAGTAGCAGGTGTTTGTTGAAAGCCTGCTGCCCATGGGGGAAAAGGATCTCCCTGAGTTACCACTGCCGTCATGCTAGGGGCTGGGGTGGCATCAGGTAGGTCAGTGGGACATGGCAGAGGTTCTTTGAGAGCCCCTCTGTGGAAGGTGGCCTCACTGCTCCCCAGGATGGGGGCTGTCATTATGGAGGAGCTGGAGTTGATACTGAGGATCTGGAGTCAAGGATGTGTTAGGGAACAGTCCTCAGGTCTTGGACAAGGGGATGACTTCGGGAGGGGGCTGACGGAAGATGAGGTGGAAGGTAGAAGGAGGGGGAGGCTGTGCCAGGCTGCAGAGTTCACGCTTTATACTCAGGGATGGCAGAGTATTCAGATGCAAGATTAACCCGGCTGTAGCTGCTGCCTGGCAGGCAGTGACCACTGTGTGACCACCGGAGCTCTTTGCGCAGCTGAGGTAGAGTCCGCACGGAGCCATGAAACAGGGTTAAGTGGGATTCGGGTGTAATGTGCAAACAGGTACCTTGTTCCAACACAGATGAACGAAAGCTGAGTTTGACTTTGAAAGGCAGTGGCCCCTGGATCTGCAGGCAGTTGTCAGAGTGAGACTTGTATGTTGCTCCGAGCAGTGAGTTCTCTTGTCTGCCGGTGTCTGCCACCAGCAGCATGATCGGGGCGCTCCAGTCAGCCTACAGATTAAAATCAGTGAGGATTGGTCTCATGTATTTTATTTCAGGGGGGAAAGGAAGTGGTTTTAGGTTCAGAATGACGAGGGAAGCACACTTCCTGAGACAGTCGACTCTTCACCTTCACATCTGGGGCTCCCAGCGCACAGATGTGTTCCTACCACGTAGGAAGAATTAATCCTCTCTCTCCCGCAGAACCTGCTTTCGGATGAAAGACTGTGTCAGAGTGAAGCACTTTATGCCTTTTTGAGCCCTTCTCCTGACTACCTCAAGGTTATTGACGTGCAGGGGAAAAAATCCACTTTTTCATTAGCCTCATTTTTGGAAAGACTCCCTCGTGACTTCTTCTCCCATCAGGAGGTGAGCTGTCTGAAGGCTGTATGTTTCTGAAGCGTGTTTAGGCGAGCATCTTCTTGCAGGCTGTGTGAAGTAGCAGGTGTTTGTTGAAAGCCTGCTGCCCATGGGGGAAAAGGATCTCCCTGAGTTACCACTGCCGTCATGCTAGGGGCTGGGGTGGCATCAGGTAGGTCAGTGGGACATGGCAGAGGTTCTTTGAGAGCCCCTCTGTGGAAGGTGGCCTCACTGCTCCCCAGGATGGGGGCTGTCATTATGGAGGAGCTGGAGTTGATACTGAGGATCTGGAGTCAAGGATGTGTTAGGGAACAGTCCTCAGGTCTTGGACAAGGGGATGACTTCGGGAGGGGGCTGACGGAAGATGAGGTGGAAGGTAGAAGGAGGGGCGAGGCTGTGCCAGGCTGCAGAGTTCACGCTTTATACTCAGGGGATGGAAAGCCATGGAGTATTCAGATGCAAGATTAACCCGGCAGTGATGTGAGTGGATGAAGGAGTGACTAGAGACTGCAGACATGTGGACTCATACTGGACCTCAGGTTTCCCTCCACGGTGGGCTCCTTACTTGAGTTGAGACCTGGAGCCCCTGGTTTAGCTCTCCAGCAAGTTACATGAGACTGTCTCTGAAGTTTGGGGTCTCTGTAGTTCAGTGCAAGATCCCACTGCCTTTTCACCAGAGTTGGTTTAATGAGTTTGGACAGAAGGAAGTGACCGTGGACAGAGCACCTGCTGCATCCCTAGCTGGAGCAGATCCTGCAGAGGGTCCTCATGCCCACCTCCCTCCTGAGCATCTGCCCGCCTCTCTCCTTCACGGCTGCACATGTCACGTCTGGCCCTACGTGACCTCTCACCTCCATCACCTCCTGTTCCCTGAACCTCTCAGAATTGACTCTGTGGCCTAGTCACTGCAGAAAACTGCTCTCTGAAGGGGAGGCCAGGGGCCGAGCAGCAGCCTCCTCTGGCAGCAGCTCCTCCATCCTCTCTGCAGCCCCTGGTGAAGTTTGGGGGCTCCTCCTCCTCTGTGACTTCTTGGCCCTCCCCTCTGTCCAGCCCTGAAACCCTGTTAGCCTACTGCTCGCTCCTACAGCGTCAGCTGCTCCCTCTTGCAGACAGTGGAATGGACTTTCTCAGCTGTCCTCCATCTGCTTGCTGTTTGAACTCCTGTCTCGGCTCTTCACCCAGCTACAGAAATGGCCGGTCACCTCCCCACAGAGCTGAGGGCCTCTCCGAGTCTGGAGCCATGCCACACTCATTTGCACTGGCCTGGTGCCTGGCATGTAATGAGTTTTCAACTGAAATTTGCTGATATGCAAATCAGGAAGTGAGACTAGCTGAAATCCAGAATAGAAGCTTGAATCACAGCCTTAAAAATCACTAAATTACTTTAAATGATACATGCTTTTTAAAAAGTAGATTTTCATCATTCAAGCTAAAATCTTTTAAAACTCGAAATGATTAGAAAGCTATTTTGTTACCTGTTAATTTGTTTCTCATTAATGCAGTGGCAGGCTTTTCAAAATTATTTTAGACCTTGAATACAGCTTAAGATCAAGCTTTTAGGTATACCTTGGCCTCTTTTTGAAAATGCATAGTTTGGTGCACATAGGAAAGCTTTAGGACTGTGAGAGGTTGAACTATGAGCATGTCATTTGGAACTGACACTGCAAGAGGGGGAATGCAAGGGGGAGAACCTTGGGTGAGTGACCTGTTATCTGTGACTTTTCTCTCCCCCAGGAGGAGACAGAGGAAGACAGTGACCTGTCGGATTATGGTGATGACGTGGATGGAAGGAAAGACACCTTGGCCGAACCATGTTTCATGTTGATTGGGGAGATTTTTGAACTTCGAGGAAGTAAGCATCTTTGTTATTACTCATGGTGTTTTCTGGTTGAGTGGTCCCGCACACACGGACACGCACATAGGTAATACCCCTTTGTTCCTGGATGAGACGTGTTTGTGTCCATTCAGCAGATACGTTCGCAGGCCAACCCGTTACCATGGCGGGGTCTGAGGACCCACCTTAGGACAGGTGACATCTCTGTACTCATCGAAAGCAGGGTCCTGGTTTTCCATGCACGGTGTTCCCTCTGCATAGAGAAGGCCAGAGTGCTCTGAGTTTCTTTTTCACAGGAATTGGCGTAGCCTATGGCTTTATCACCAAGAGGTATGCAAAAACTGATTCTGCACAGCAGAGGAGAGCCAGTTGTTAAAGAGCACGGT
This sequence comes from Tragulus kanchil, assembly GCA_022376925.1. Lineage (NCBI taxonomy): Eukaryota > Metazoa > Chordata > Mammalia > Artiodactyla > Tragulidae > Tragulus > Tragulus kanchil. The sequence goes on along the minus strand of JAIOJX010000028.1, from coordinate 37,728,026 downwards.
CAGGGATGCAGGGGTGCCCAGGCTGCTTTCAGCCGCCTTTCCTCCCCAGAGTAGTGCTCATCCATGGAGGCGTGGGGGACTTTTGTTCCGGGGGACATTAGGCCTGTCTGGAGACGTTCCTGGCTGTCACAGCCTGTGGGATGTGCCGCCGGCATCTTGAGGTCAGGGCTGCTGCTCAGCACCCCCAGCTCCCACGCAGCCTGACGACACAGGGTTCTCCCGTCCCAAGTGACAGTGGGGCCACACTGTGAAATTCTAACCCAGCGGTTCCTGAGGGAGATGTACTTAGAAGTGAGTATAGAGGATCAAAAGACTGTTTTGTTAAGACCTGCACAGTACTCATTGAAAGGTCAGCCTTGGCTCTGGTCTCGATTCCTGAGCAGGACCCTCCGCCTGCCCTCCACTTCCACTGCCCCAAGTGCTCTGAGTCACCTCAGAGAGGATGCACATGGAGGACCCAGGTTTCACAGGCACACTCACGCCACCAGCCAGGAAAGGTTGCCCCGAAAGTGTCCTGGGCTCTGCCCCCTCGAATGAGCATCTCTTCCCTTTGGGCAAAGAAGGCAGGCTGAGAGGTGGTCCTACATGGGAGGTGGGCTATAGCTTCTTACGTGTATACTCTTTAACATGCTACTTAAAGAATTCTTTGAAAATGAAGAAACTTCAGATGCTATTATAAACTGGCATCTTTTTGTCTTTTAATTCTTGGCTTCTCTTATACTGCCTGATCTATTGTAGGTAATCAGTAAAATGCTTGGATGAATGTACGAATAGGCAAGAAAATTTTCAGTGCTGGGATTAATCCTTGTGGTCATCAAACTTTTTCTTCCTCTAAGCTAAACCTAAAATCACAGCAAACACGTCAGGAGATTATGTTTTAGTTGTAGCTCCACAGGGGAAACAAAACATCTCAGAAGTAGATGCTACCTTCCGTGAATTTATAGTATAAGGGCTCCCAAGGTGTAATTAACGTTAAGCAACAAACAATTAAATTCTAAACTCCAGGAAGAGGTTTATATATAAGGATGTTCATTTGAGCATAATTTCAATAATGAAAAACTGGAACTAAGCCAGACTTCAGAAATGGGTGATAAAATATTGTCTTAAGTATTAAATATCCTTTCAGAAGAAAAGCTATAGCTGGTCTGTACTTTGGACACTAGGATGTTTGCTGAGGTTTAACTTGGCTTTGTATAGGTAGAAAAAAAACCCATCCTCCCCCCAAAGTTTGAGTCTTAGTGAAATCTGGTCCATGAAATTGTGACCTTCCAGAGCTGAGGAGGAGGAGGATGCCCTGTCCTAGCCTTTAGTCAGCGTGTGTCTGTGACACAAGGAGACTGAGAGTGCGGTGGACATGTCAGAGGAGTCAGGGCAGGAGTTGGGCTCCAAGTCCCGTCTCCAAGTCCCCTGGCATTCTTCCTGGAGCTGCACGTGTCCTCAGACCCTCTGGGTGTGAGCCACCTCTCTGCTGCCCTGGAGGGGGAGCCTCCCCAACAGACACGCTCCTCCCAGGGTGCCCTGAATTCCCTCAAACACAGAGGGCACTTCCGAGGCATGGTTCTAGCTCAAAGACTAGGTGTTTGAAGGATTAACAGTACCACACCTGACAGTTAGTTCCATTTTAAAAGTTAAAAATGAGAATGTTTTAAAGTCTAGTTCCAAGTCCGTGTTAACTGTTGATTTTTGTTTGTTGTATATCATCCCTTGTACAGAAGAGTTTGTGAATTTGCTCCTTATTTTTTTCTTACTGGTGCAAGAGCCCTCAACTCTTGGCTCCATCTTAGCCAAGCCATGTGTCAAGAGCTAAACATTTCAGTGCACGGAGGTGAATATCCAAATGGAATATTTGGTTTTGATTCTAATTTGCAGACCAAAAAAAGAGTACTTGCTTGCCTTCTTTTGGTTTATATTCATATTCTACACTTAAAACAGTGTGACTCCAAGTCTAATGCTCATTAATAAAAGTTTAGGTCTGCAGGAAGGACCCTTCACAAAGCTCGTTGACACTGTCCTTTTCCAGACGAGGACCTGGAGGCTAGAGGAGGTGATGGTGGCCGCCGGCTCCAGGCAGTGGTGCAGGAGAGCCAGGTTCATGGCTCACGCAGGGCTCTGGGTCTTCCCAGTTCTCCATTCTTCCCCCACAGGCATAAAATACATAAAAACCCATGGTCTACACAGCAGTCTTCAGAGGTAGTAGTTAGACTGGTCAGTTCATTCCTATTTCAAAGTATTTGTCTATATTCAACTACAGATGCTTCTCACTCAGAGCAGTGTGTTAGAACAGTGGCTTCAAGAAGCCAGACAGAAATCTAAAAGGATTTGCGCTGGCCTCTAGTGGAAAACAGACATCAGTAGCCCAGGGACCCGTCAAGTCTTTGCTCTACTTGCTAGCTCAGCTGTTGTTTGGCATTAAAAAGCTGTAAAAGAAAAAAATAATTGTAGTTTCCTTTCATCAGTTGCTAAGTATAAAATGAGAGCTGATTAGAATTTTCCTGGGTAGAAGTTTGCTAACCTAGACGCCAGTTCTGGAGATCCCATAGCCCCTGACTTGGTGTCAGGACCCGGGCTGAATGACACGGCAAGATCCTTAGCTTGGTGCTGCTGTGAGGAGGTCACAACCAGGGTTGTCTGTGGTGATGCTCTTCCTCTGATTTATATTTTAGTGTTTAAATGGGTGAGGAGGACGCTGATTGCTCTCGTCCAGGTCACTTTCGGAAGAACCATCAACAAGTAAGTTGCACGAAATTAATGTTCGAATTCATGCTCCCCCCTTTGCCTTAATAGTCAGATTACCTCCCCACATGAGGTTACCTTAGTTTCTTGTTAAGCAGATTTCTGCAGGCATCTCTCCCCCAGAGTGCACAGTGTGCCAGACGACAGAACTTGTGCTGGGGCCGGTGAGGCTGGCTGACGAGGGTCAAAAGACTATTGTGTACCGGCCTCTGTTGACCACCGTGACTGGTTTGAGTATCTTGGGTGCAACATTTTTATGTCACAGGATGGGGACCAGTTTAAGGCTTGGACTCCAAGCCAGAATGAAAGTAGGATGAGCACTGTATGGCAGCTATTTATTTGAAGGGTCATGCAAACCTTATTTTTAGAGTTGATGTGGCATTAAAATAGTACTTCCTCTTGTTAGCTGAATCTGAGTGTGCATGAGGGAAGTGTGTATCCTGTAACACTACTTACTATAAGCCATATATTCTAAATAATAAATTCTATAAACCATAATCTAAACTGTAGCATATTATCCATATCCATATTCAAAAACTGTGAGTCAGCTGCTAAAATTAAGAGGGGAGTCAATTTAACAGCAAAGCATGTTTTAAAATGAAGTTATCAGATTTTTCTAAGTGAAAAATTTAGTTGTCAGATTAGGTACAAAGCTAAAGTGATAGTTTTATTAAGTAAATCTTATAAATTTTAATAGGAAACATAATAAAGAATATTTTATATTTTTCTTTATTTGCAAATAGTAGCCCAGGGACCCGTCAAGTCTTTGCTCTACTTGCTAGTATGTTTGGCATTAAAAGCTGTAAAAGAAAAAAATAATTGTAGTTTCCTTTCATCAGTTGCTAAGTATAAAATGAGAGCTGATTAGAATTTTCCTGGGTAGAAGTTTGCTAACCTAGACGCCAGTTCTGGAGATCCCATAGCCCCTGACTTGGTGTCAGGACCCGGGCTGAATGACACGGCAAGATCCTTAGCTTGGTGCTGCTGTGAGGAGGTCACAACCAGGGTTGTCTGTGGTGATGCTCTTCCTCTGATTTATATTTTAGTGTTTAAATGGGTGAGGAGGACGCTGATTGCTCTCGTCCAGGTCACTTTCGGAAGAACCATCAACAAGTAAGTTGCACGAAATTAATGTTCGAATTCATGCTCCCCCCTTTGCCTTAATAGTCAGATTACCTCCCCACATGAGGTTACCTTAGTTTCTTGTTAAGCAGATTTCTGCAGGCATCTCTCCCCCAGAGTGCACAGTGTGCCAGACGACAGAACTTGTGCTGGGGCCGGTGAGGCTGGCTGACGAGGGTCAAAAGACTATTGTGTACCGGCCTCTGTTGACCACCGTGACTGGTTTGAGTATCTTGGGTGCAACATTTTTATGTCACAGGATGGGGACCAGTTTAAGGCTTGGACTCCAAGCCAGAATGAAAGTAGGATGAGCACTGTATGGCAGCTATTTATTTGAAGGGTCATGCAAACCTTATTTTTAGAGTTGATGTGGCATTAAAATAGTACTTCCTCTTGTTAGCTGAATCTGAGTGTGCATGAGGGAAGTGTGTATCCTGTAACACTACTTACTATAAGCCATATATTCTAAATAATAAATTCTATAAACCATAATCTAAACTGTAGCATATTATCCATATCCATATTCAAAAACTGTGAGTCAGCTGCTAAAATTAAGAGGGGGGAGTCAATTTAACAGCAAAGCATGTTTTAAAATGAAGTTATCAGATTTTTCTAAGTGAAAAATTTAGTTGTCAGATTAGGTACAAAGCTAAAGTGATAGTTTTATTAAGTAAATCTTATAAATTTTAATAGGAAACATAATAAAGAATATTTTATATTTTTCTTTATTTGCAAATAGAATATTTTCTTTGTGGTCATAAGCCAAAATTTACTTCTTTTTATGAGATTTTTTAAATGGTGTTAGTGACTTGTTTAGTTGACTTAGTATCTTGGGCCTTTGTTTTAGACAGAAAAATGCCCTGTTGAACTTAACAGTTTTCAGTCTGATGCAAACCTCTTAACCTTAGAATTGCCAGGCCTTGTGTAAAGTTTTCAGAATGGCCCTATTTGTCTCAGAACTCCAGACTTGCACATTTTTTCCTTTTCAGTTTCAGAAAATCATGCTTACATTCCTTGCTCCTATGTGTGATATTGGCTCTTAATGTTATGAGCAGCTGGGGTTTGAGAGTGGTGAACCCAGGAGGCAGTGACTTTCATGGGCTGGGGGAGGGGCTCCGGGTAGGAATGTGCGGGCTGCTGGGTTCTGTGGGCCTGTCACCAGGCAGAGAGCAGGGAGGCCCTGGCCCTGGCAGACGAGGGCACATCGTGACGTTGAGCAGGAGCACCGCATGTGTCTCCTGCCTGGTACTGACTAGTTTCACGTCCCAGAATGACTCCAGAAGCTTCCTGCGGTTTGGGCTAATACAAAGTCAGACCTGAATTGATATGAAATATGTAGACGGTGGCCTTTGGTGAAAGACACTCAGCTAATTTTAAGTTGCAAATGGAAGTTTTCCTTCTTCATTGCTTCCTGCAGGGCCAGTGAGTAACCCAAAGACTCCGGGCGAGACCAGCTGTGTTGTGATGTAGACTTGACTTAGGCAGGTTCTCTCTGGAAACCAACGTCCCACTGAATTCTTAAAACGTGCTTCGGTCTAGACCTGAACTGCACAGTTCTGAGTGCCGTGGGGAGGTGTCTTAGGAGACACGCAGTCACCAGCAGGATTACCGGGTTCTGACTCAGAGGAATCAGGCTTCACGGCTGCCTGGGTGACTGTGTGCACAGGCCTGGGCCTGCACCATCTATTTCAGATTCTGCTCCTGGAAACCCACACTGCCCCTTTAAAAATCTGGTTAGGAAGTCAGATTCTTAACGGGCTGTTTATTATGCGTGAATTAAGTTTGAAGTCTGGAGCTAATATTCCCAGTGGATTCTGCCCCTTTGTGCTGAGAGATGTCCCTCAGCACCCCTTTTATCTCTGTTGTAACGGCTTTGTGGTCATAAGCCAAAATTTACTTCTTTTATGAGATTTTAAATGGTGTTAGTGACTTGTTTAGTTGACTTAGTATCTTGGGCCTTTGTTTTAGACAGAAAAATGCCCTGTTGAACTTAACAGTTTTCAGTCTGATGCAAACCTCTTAACCTTAGAATTGCCAGGCCTTGTGTAAAGTTTTCAGAATGGCCCTATTTGTCTCAGAACTCCAGACTTGCACATTTTTTCCTTTTCAGTTTCAGAAAATCATGCTTACATTCCTTGCTCCTATGTGTGATATTGGCTCTTAATGTTATGAGCAGCTGGGGTTTGAGAGTGGTGAACCCAGGAGGCAGTGACTTTCATGGGCTGGGGGAGGGGCTCCGGGTAGGAATGTGCGGGCTGCTGGGTTCTGTGGGCCTGTCACCAGGCAGAGAGCAGGGAGGCCCTGGCCCTGGCAGACGAGGGCACATCGTGACGTTGAGCAGGAGCACCGCATGTGTCTCCTGCCTGGTACTGACTAGTTTCACGTCCCAGAATGACTCCAGAAGCTTCCTGCGGTTTGGGCTAATACAAAGTCAGACCTGAATTGATATGAAATATGTAGACGGTGGCCTTTGGTGAAAGACACTCAGCTAATTTTAAGTTGCAAATGGAAGTTTTCCTTCTTCATTGCTTCCTGCAGGGCCAGTGAGTAACCCAAAGACTCCGGGCGAGACCAGCTGTGTTGTGATGTAGACTTGACTTAGGCAGGTTCTCTCTGGAAACCAACGTCCCACTGAATTCTTAAAACGTGCTTCGGTCTAGACCTGAACTGCACAGTTCTGAGTGCCGTGGGGAGGTGTCTTAGGAGACACGCAGTCACCAGCAGGATTACCGGGTTCTGACTCAGAGGAATCAGGCTTCACGGCTGCCTGGGTGACTGTGTGCACAGGCCTGGGCCTGCACCATCTATTTCAGATTCTGCTCCTGGAAACCCCACACTGCCCCTTTAAAAATCTGGTTAGGAAGTCAGATTCTTAACGGGCTGTTTATTATGCGTGAATTAAGTTTGAAGTCTGGAGCTAATATTCCCAGTGGATTCTGCTCCCCTTTTGTGCTGAGAGATGTCCCTCAGCACTGCTCCTGCTCTGAGCTCTGCTGTTGTCCTGACAGCAGCGATCCTGCGGGTGGTGGGAACTGGACTGGTGGTGCGGCTTTACAGAGGACCTGAGTGATGAGTAAAAGCCGGCTAGTGATAACTACGCGGGTCAGGGCAGTGTATCCTTTCACAGGGGCTATCTTCCCCCATGCCTCGTGAGCGTGTGAGATGCTCATAGGTCGGAGGACTCTGCCCAGCGCTCCCGCCACAGCAGCTCCAAGGGACAACCCGTGCCAAAGCTTGTTCTCCCCAGGACTGCTGGAGCTCAGGGAGGTTTTCAGGCCACTTTTCAGTCTTCACAGGGATGGATGGTTTCAGTTTACAGCACTTTATGGAGAATTAGTATGTTAAGTACCGTGCACAGTTAGAATAGTTGCAAGCTTCAAATGAATCAATCTCCTCTCAGCTCTTGAGTTTCCAAATTAAAACATACCATGTGACAAACATTTACAGAAGTCAGTAACAGTGGATATGTGTGCTCTAGGAATGAATGGCCAGTGTTACCAAAATGAAAAATACCTTTCAGAGTCAGCGTTTAAAAATCCATTTCCTAGTTTATTCATCAAATGCTTAGATTAGGCTATATCTTAACCTACCCGCTGATAAAGGCCTTTTGAGAATAGAGAACACAGTTTCTTAAAGCTTAATCCAAGAAATATTTCTCTCTTAAAAGACAAATTCGGGACACAGTGAACTGGATTTTCAGTGAGCAAATGTTGGTTTACTACATCAACCTTTTCCGGGATGCTTTTTGGCCTAATGGGAAACTGGCACCACCAAGCACAATCCCACGCGAAGAACAAAGCCAGGAAACAAAACAGAGAGCCCAGCAGAAGCTGCTTGAGAACATTCCAGGTGAGGCCTGGGTTCTGTTCCTGAAAGTCAGATAAAAGGCTGTCAGCCCTCCTAAGGCATCTGTCACTTAAGAAGCATTTTTACAATGAAAAAAGTGATGATACTTTTTTCTTAAATTATGTCTTGCACTGAGAGTCCCCAAATGAACAGTACTGGTTATAATTTCACTAGTAAAATGTTTTACAACAGATAACAATTTTATGCCTTAAAAATGTTGTTAAAATACCCTGTTTTTAGAGCTCTGTTTTTAATTGGGGTATTAAGATTATAGTTTGTATAAATGCCTCAAGTCAAAAAATTGTGCATTTTCTCCGTAAACACTGGATAGAACTGACCCCTCTTGTCCCTCGTGTCTTGGTGCCTTTGTGTGCTGTGTGTGGATAGGTCACAGCTCCTTACTGAAGTCTCTGCAGGGTGCACCTGTATCAACAGCAGCATAGAATATAAACTTAATTTTTCAGATATGCTCCAGAGCCTTGTTGGACAGCAAAATGCCCGTCATGGTATAATAAAAATATTCAATGCACTGCAAGAAACAAGAGCCAATAAGCACCTGTTATATGTGAGTAATTTAAAGCCTCCCAGAGGATTCACTGTTTCTTCAGTTTTAATTCTTTGTACTCTAAACATTCTTATTACTTGCAATTTTTTTAATGCTTTTTTAAAAAAAATTTGACCTCTTTTATTTATTTACTTTCATCTACCTTAATTTTTTCGGCCTATGTGGGCCTGCCACTGCAGTGGCCTCTCTCGTTGCAGAACACTAGTTCTGGGCGCATGCATTCCAGAGCTCTAGCTTGTAAGCTAGCCGCATCTAGCTGCTCCACGGCATGTGGGATCTTCCTGGGCCAGGGATCGAACCGGTGCCCCTTGCACTGCAAGGCAGACTCTTTACCTACTGGACCACCAGGGAAGCCCTTACTTGTAACTCTTAACCCATTTTCTCAGTTTCATTTTTGTCTGTTCAATTTTATTTAAAAAAAAACAACAAAACATCTCCTAGTGGCTGCAGCCTCCGCTTCCTGGCCCGCTGTTATTTCTCTCTTATGCTGTAACATTTCTGCCTGACTACTTGGTTTCTTATTTCAGCAAAGCAAACAGTTTCCCAGTTGTCCATCTCATAATAGTGAGCAATACTAAATATCACTGTTGGTCTGATGATGTTTAACGGACCATGAAGTAAGTCAATCTAAATGGAGTTTACAGAATACCAAGTCCTTTTGAGAGTAACTTGTTTACCGGGAATCATCTCAGGCTTAAAATTAGACTTCTGTCTTAGACATAGATACCTGAGTAAAACCTTTACAGAAAAAGACTTTTTTTCCTTTCTTTCTTGGCCCAGGTGCTGATGGAACTGCTGCTAATTGAATTGTGTCCTGAGCTGAGAACTCATTTAGATCAACTTAAAGCTGGTCAGGTTTGAGACTGCACAAATAAGCCACCAGAGAAATGTCTGTAATAATAGACATGAAACCTTTTCCTCTTTTCCACAGAGGGCCCGACTGAGAACCATACTGAACTTTCAGTTACCTCCCTCTAGTTTTATGTGAATTAAGCAGAATTGGGGGGAAACTTGATGTTGTATATTAGGGAACAGAAAAACACGTGTAAATTATTTTTATTTTAATATAAATCCTTTAAAGGACAACATACTGATTGAAGTATAAATGTTAATATGTGATAAGAACCTAGGAAATATTTTAAATATTTATGAAGTTTTGTTTTAAATGAAGAACGCTGAACATTGTACAGTTAATTTCCTCACTGAGGACTCTGAACATTCCTTTGTTCGTGTACTGAATATTGTTGTGCAATGCTTTTTTTTTTGAAAAAAAATTTCATTTTGTTCTGGGCGCATGCATTCCAGAGCTCTAGCTTGTAAGCTAGCCGCATCTAGCTGCTCCACGGCATGTGGGATCTTCCTGGGCCAGGGATCGAACCGGTGCCCCTTGCACTGCAAGGCAGACTCTTTACCTACTGGACCACCAGGGAAGCCCTTACTTGTAACTCTTAACCCATTTTCTCAGTTTCATTTTTGTCTGTTCAATTTTATTTAAAAAACAACAAAACATCTCCTAGTGGCTGCAGCCTCCGCTTCCTGGCCCGCTGTTATTTCTCTCTTATGCTGTAACATTTCTGCCTGACTACTTGGTTTCTTATTTCAGCAAAGCAAACAGTTTCCCAGTTGTCCATCTCATAATAGTGAGCAATACTAAATATCACTGTTGGTCTGATGATGTTTAACGGACCATGAAGTAAGTCAATCTAAATGGAGTTTACAGAATACCAAGTCCTTTTGAGAGTAACTTGTTTACCGGGAATCATCTCAGGCTTAAAATTAGACTTCTGTCTTAGACATAGATACCTGAGTAAAACCTTTACAGAAAAAGACTTTTTTTCCTTTCTTTCTTGGCCCAGGTGCTGATGGAACTGCTGCTAATTGAATTGTGTCCTGAGCTGAGAACTCATTTAGATCAACTTAAAGCTGGTCAGGTTTGAGACTGCACAAATAAGCCACCAGAGAAATGTCTGTAATAATAGACATGAAACCTTTTCCTCTTTTCCACAGAGGGCCCGACTGAGAACCATACTGAACTTTCAGTTACCTCCCTCTAGTTTTATGTGAATTAAGCAGAATTGGGGGGAAACTTGATGTTGTATATTAGGGAACAGAAAAACACGTGTAAATTATTTTTATTTTAATATAAATCCTTTAAAGGACAACATACTGATTGAAGTATAAATGTTAATATGTGATAAGAACCTAGGAAATATTTTAAATATTTATGAAGTTTTGTTTTAAATGAAGAACGCTGAACATTGTACAGTTAATTTCCTCACTGAGGACTCTGAACATTCCTTTGTTCGTGTGTACTGAATATTGTTGTGCAATGCTTTGTGTGAAGTTGTTGTGAAAATTTTACTGTCTTTATTTTTACCAAAGATTTCCCATAGTTTGAAGCATTTCAAGCAATAAATTATAAAAAGGAATCAGAGCTCTGATGTTTCAGATACTTACATCAAAAAAAAAAAAAAAGTTGAAACACTGAAGGCAGTTCCTATATTTATCAAGTGCCTTGTCTGTAGAGAACAATGTGCATGTAAGTTCTCTTGTAAGGAACTATAAAGGTTGTGCCTTTCCCCAGACCCAGAATGCATGTGAAAAGTACCATTTTTAGTGTGAATGAGAAGAACCAAAATTGGTGCTTGAAAGGCTGTATTTGGGATGTGGGATGGGAGCTACATTTTTGAAAGACAGGCAGGAAGGAGAGGAGGGAAGTCACTTCATGCTGCCCAGTCCTGGGGACTAGGAGGGACAGTGGTGTACAGAACAGGTCACCTCTCCTGGGTTTTACCATTTATTATGCAGAGATAATGAAACACCTTCCCCTTTCTAACCTCCAGGAATAGTGAAAGCACACTAATTAATCAGAAATTCAGTTTGAAATCCAAGAAGAAAAATACTATGTGTGTGTATGTATGTGTGTGTGTACATATATATATATATTAAAGTGTTATTGATTATATATTTCATTGTTAGATCATACCTGCCAAGTTCTTGATATAAAACATAAGTTCTGAAAGAGAAATGATTAAAAATTAGTAAAGCAAATTTTATCTCTGAGATTTTTTTACAGCTCTTTGATCCTTTTTTCAAACTAAGATATTGTACCATCAAATTATCCTTCAGAGCGATGTAGAAAAGACAGAGAAGAGAAGTAGAGTGAGGTCACCAAGCCCCAGGAACCTCACAGCAGGTGCTCAAAGTGTCCATTTTCTGCATAATTAAACCCAGAGCTGTAATGACTTCTCAATCTTTTTTTTTTCTTTTTCATTTAAGAACAGTTTTATAATTTCCCTCATGCCAAGCAAACAAACAGACCCACGTGATGACATACACAGAAGGATTCACTTTGGACAAAGAGAACACACATCTCAAGTCTGAACATTCCTTGTGCTATTTGTCAGGAAGTTTGTAACGCTGAAAAACTGTGCTCTTCTGGGAATGGGAAGACAAGGAAATGAACTCTGGCTCCAGGTTGTTGGAAATGCAATTTATGTTATCAGGGTTGGGTTTTTTTTTTTTTTCCCCTTAAAAAACGTCTCATGAGACTCCAGCTTATCCAGGTTTCATTGAAAATGATGTGAAGTGTTAGCTGCTCAGTCATGTCCGACTCTTTGTGACCCTGTGGACTGTAGCTTGCCAGGCTCCTCTGTCTGTGGAATTCTCCAGGCAAGAATACTGGAGTGGGTTGCCATTTCCTTCTCCGACTTCTCAATCTTTTAAGAAGTGTCACCTTTTCATAAGTTATCAACTGTAAGGACTTACTGACGTTTTGAATTTTTTTTTCTTTTTTTTGAAAAGAGTTAATGATCTTGAAGCTTCACCTTCCTTAAAGACTGACTACAATCACGTGTGAGCCATGGTCAGCGGCAGTGGTATTAACAGTTGGCAGGAGTTCGCCAACCTTATGGTGACAACGGTAAACCGCAATTTTAACTTCTGTTGAAATTGCATTCACTTAGGACACGCAAACATAGCATATCACCAAATAGGACATGTCAGATTCCTACCTTTAGGATTTCTCAGACCTGTGTTCTAAATGGCACTTACAGTGGTCTTCATTTTGGAGACTGAAAACTGAGCTATTAAAAGTGCTATTAAAGTCCCCATACATGGCCTTATTTCTATTTTAAGATTCTTAAAGGCTCAAGGATCTGGACTGAGTGTGAAGAAGAAATTATCAGTCAGGAATGTGGATCTTCAAACAACTGAAGGAATGTTCTATGGATGGTATTAAGAAAATGAGCAAAGCAAGTGGGCTTGTGTTGTAGAATGATTAACATTAGGTTTTATGAAATCCTGTAGTGGGCTAGAGAAATGGAAAAGTTGTTATGGGGGAGAATAGAGCGTCTTCAGTGGAAATCTGAAAAGAAGAGGACTGGTTTTCATTAAGTCTCTGCTCTAAAGAGATTTAAAGAAGAAGTATATGACCTGAAGTTTGTTGAAATTTCTTCCCTTTAGATAAGGGCAAAATGAAGCTCAAATAACCTAGACAAACCAGGACATAAAACAAGAGCCAGCAGTACTGTGCCATCAGTACTTGTTTAGAGACCGGCACCTACATGTGAACTGCATTTTCCAGTGCTAATACAGGTTCTTGAAAAACACTTTAGAAAGGATGGTTGTGACTTACAAAATAAAGCCATAACATTTACAAAGAAGGTGTCACTTGGGTGTCTTAAACATTATCTTCAATAGTTGTTTCACAGTTGTAACTTACACTTACATGAATTCAGACCTCTTTGTGACCCTGTGGACTGTAGCTTGCCAGGCTCCTCTGTCTGTGGAATTCTCCAGGCAAGAATACTGGAGTGGGTTGCCATTTCCTTCTCCGACTTCTCAATCTTTTAAGAAGTGTCACCTTTTCATAAGTTATCAACTGTAAGGACTTACTGACGTTTTGAATTTTTTTTTCTTTTTTTTGAAAAGAGTTAATGATCTTGAAGCTTCACCTTCCTTAAAGACTGACTACAATCACGTGTGAGCCATGGTCAGCGGCAGTGGTATTAACAGTTGGCAGGAGTTCGCCAACCTTATGGTGACAACGGTAAACCGCAATTTTAACTTCTGTTGAAATTGCATTCACTTAGGACACGCAAACATAGCATATCACCAAATAGGACATGTCAGATTCCTACCTTTAGGATTTCTCAGACCTGTGTTCTAAATGGCACTTACAGTGGTCTTCATTTTGGAGACTGAAAACTGAGCTATTAAAAGTGCTATTAAAGTCCCCATACATGGCCTTATTTCTATTTTAAGATTCTTAAAGGCTCAAGGATCTGGACTGAGTGTGAAGAAGAAATTATCAGTCAGGAATGTGGATCTTCAAACAACTGAAGGAATGTTCTATGGATGGTATTAAGAAAATGAGCAAAGCAAGTGGGCTTGTGTTGTAGAATGATTAACATTAGGTTTTATGAAATCCTGTAGTGGGCTAGAGAAATGGAAAAGTTGTTATGGGGGAGAATAGAGCGTCTTCAGTGGAAATCTGAAAAGAAGAGGACTGGTTTTCATTAAGTCTCTGCTCTAAAGAGATTTAAAGAAGAAGTATATGACCTGAAGTTTGTTGAAATTTCTTCCCTTTAGATAAGGGCAAAATGAAGCTCAAATAACCTAGACAAACCAGGACATAAAACAAGAGCCAGCAGTACTGTGCCATCAGTACTTGTTTAGAGACCGGCACCTACATGTGAACTGCATTTTCCAGTGCTAATACAGGTTCTTGAAAAACACTTTAGAAAGGATGGTTGTGACTTACAAAATAAAGCCATAACATTTACAAAGAAGGTGTCACTTGGGTGTCTTAAACATTATCTTCAATAGTTGTTTCACAGTTGTATATTTCCTTACAGTCTTTTGCACATGAATTCTATTTGTACTGTTGGCTTTTGCCTTTGTAAGTGTAATTGATAAGCAAAGCCTCTTGCTGATTTACCAATTTATACGTCTTATATTGGTAGATGGTTTGAGACGTTAGCTTGCTTTGAAATACACTGAGGGTTTTTAAAATGTAGGAAAGGACGTGAAGCACAAAGAAACATCTTGTTTCAACTGATTACCAGGTACATAGCAGTTTTACTCATTAAAATGTTTAAGCAAAGATAAGGAGAAGCAAAATTGTAAGCAATTCCTTATACCCACGTATTTTCAAATTTAGATTTCAAGTTTTCCATTTCCATTTGGAATTTTCTATTTTAAAGTTTTAGATGACTGAATGAAAATCATCACAACTAAAGATTAAAGAAATTTAAAGAATTAAACTTTGTGATTTTTTTTTTGTAAGTTTGTAGCATTTATACTTCAGGAGTTATTAAAGCCAAGACTGCACTAAGTCTTTCAGGAAACTATTTAAGAAAGGAAGAAAATACTGGCTTTATGGAATGGTTATCAATATCTGACACAATCTTGACCACTATCTAGGCTAAGTGCTGGATCTCCAAGGACTTGTCTTGCAATTCCATCCTGTAGCAAGATTTCAAGTTGTAGTGTTATACAAATTTAAGAACGAAGGTAACATGCCATCAGTAAAATACCCAGGATAATCTAGTGGGAGGCAAAAAACATAGCTATTATAAAAATTATAAAAATACATACTTCTACACTGTTAGAATTGATTTTCGTTGAGATGCATTTTGGTCTAAATCCTTTGATGAATAAGTAAAGTGTGAAGTTTATCTGCCAATTCAGGATTCAGACGACAAGCCTTAAAAATCAACGAAAAAGTTATTTAGACATTTTGAATTCCTGGGCCTTTTGTTTTTAAGATAGTTTTACTCTGATTTCTTTAGGGGAATTCAAGCTAGCCTATGCAAAATAGATCATACTATAAATAACTACGCTATTATCATTTGGGAGAGAAAATTTTCAGTGCCAAAAATAATGGATTTACACATTGACAGTACTCTAAGTTGTGAATTATTAAAATAAGTAAAATAGACATCTTTAACATTTGGCCTCAAGCTTGTTATTGCATGTATCATTTTTTAAATATATGGCTGTTATGCCTAAATCCGTGATGAAGTGTGTAATTTTGTCATATGTCAAGAACTTGAAAGGCAGAAGGTACCCCATCTAAACTTCACTCCCTGCAGAACCTGTCCCCTGGCTGCCCATGACAGTTGGTCACAGAGCACCCAGTTTCTGCCCCACCCCCACGCCATCCTGTAACACTGCCTGGGCTGTAAGCCTCTCCCACAGAGCCTCTCTTGGGACAGTCTCACAGAATGTGGAAGTACACTATCGAAGCCCCTCAAGTCCTTTTTCTCTGAGTAAGATACTCAGAATTTCTCTTATTGTGCCTCATCTGACATGATTCCACACCCTGCACTGGTTTACTTCTCAAATGCAGAAAAGTTAGACAACGTATCTCCTATCAAACCCAATGGCCAGGGCTTTCCTGGTATCTCAGTGCTGAGGAGTTTGCCTGCCAATGCAGGAGACACAGATTCTATCCCTGATCCAGGAGGATCCCACATGCTGTGGAGCAACTAAGCCCGTGAGCCACAGCTACTGAGCCTGTGCTCTAGAGCCGCAGAGCTGCAACTGTAGAGCCCACGTGTTGCAACTACTGAAGCCCGTGTGCCCTAGAGCCCAAGTTCCACAGCAAGAGAAGTCATGGCAACAAGAAGCCTGGTCACCTCAACTAGAGAGCAGCCCCCATTCCCTGCAACTAGAGAAAAGCCTGTGGCAGCAGTGAAAACCCAAAATAGCCAAAAATACATATATTAAAAGAAAAACAAAAACCCAATACCCAAAACTGAGCAATGGGGCTGTGTTATCTCCCACCCTAAGGAAAACACTTTTACAATCACAGCCTATTTATTATGCTGTTTTATCTAGGATGAACATATACCACATTTCAGGATATTTTTCACCCAGAATTCTTTGCTTCTGTCTACATGGAAAGGATACCAAGTATAGCACAGAATCTGAAATGGACTTAAATTTAGAAATTGGTATATTACACAGAACATTTAGATTAAAAAAAAAGATGACTGTTACTTATCTTAGTAGAATGGTATAATGGTAGATATCTCAAAGGTTAGTTGTATTTTGTACTGTATTCTGATATTTCAGTTGATATGGATTTAATACTGTGGACATTTTAATCTCCAACAAAATAACTTAGGGTTCCAAAACCCTGTCTACACATTGGAACCTCCTGGGGAGCTTAAACAAATCTGCTTGGGTCCATTCTTGGAGATTTAATTGTTCTGAAATAAAGCCTGGGTTTTGGAATTCTCGAGATCCCAATGTCATTTTAACATGCAAATAATTTAAGAACCACTGTGTAACATAATCCGGTTTAGGCAAGGGACTTAGAAAATTCTTTGCTTTGTTCCCCTGCTCCAGCTAAACAATTTGTGTATTATGCAAATTTTTATGATCTAATTTGGACTTACGGATGTTATGACCCTAAGGTGTGCAATTTTTTGCTTTCTTTTTATTAAAAATTAACTTGGGGCTTCCCTGGTGGTCCATTGGGTAAGGACACTGCCTTGCAGTGCAGGGGGCGCCGGTTTGATCCCTGGCTTGGGAAGATCGCACGAGCTGTGGAGTGGCTGGACCGATGTGTCCAACTGCCAAGCTGGTGCTCTGCAGCGACAGAGTCCACTGCGATGGGAGGCCCACACAGGCCAAAGAACAAAGATGGAAATAAATGAAAGATCAATAGAAGTGGCCAAAAAAAAAAAAGAAAATGAACTGGGAGTTACTATTTATAATGACTGCCTTTCACATTCCCTCTGCAGTTCCAGAGTTTGGATGTGAAATCTGTTTGGTATCTAAATAAACTGATCACATGGATTAAAACATGTAAAAGCCTAACTGGTTACCTCAAACTCGTGAATACCCACCTAAAAGTGTGTGGCAGATGTCATGCATAAAGAAACCTTACTGAAATGTCCTCTAATGTACAGAATGAAAACAGAGTCACACTCTCTGTATTTACTTTCTAGGATGAACATATACCACATTTCAGGATATTTTTCACCCAGAATTCTTTGCTTCTGTCTACATGGAAAGGATACCAAGTATAGCACAGAATCTGAAATGGACTTAAATTTAGAAATTGGTATATTACACAGAACATTTAGATTAAAAAAAAAGATGACTGTTACTTATCTTAGTAGAATGGTATAATGGTAGATATCTCAAAGGTTAGTTGTATTTTGTACTGTATTCTGATATTTCAGTTGATACGGATTTAATACTGTGGACATTTTAATCTCCAACAAAATAACTTAGGGTTCCAAAACCCTGTCTACACATTGGAACCTCCTGGGGAGCTTAAACAAATCTGCTTGGGTCCATTCTTGGAGATTTAATTGTTCTGAAATAAAGCCTGGGTTTTGGAATTCTCGAGATCCCAATGTCATTTTAACATGCAAATAATTTAAGAACCACTGTGTAACATAATCCGGTTTAGGCAAGGGACTTAGAAAATTCTTTGCTTTGTTCCCCTGCTCCAGCTAAACAATTTGTGTATTATGCAAATTTTTATGATCTAATTTGGACTTACGGATGTTATGACCCTAAGGTGTGCAATTTTTTGCTTTCTTTTTATTAAAAATTAACTTGGGGCTTCCCTGGTGGTCCATTGGGTAAGGACACTGCCTTGCAGTGCAGGGGGCGCCGGTTTGATCCCTGGCTTGGGAAGATCGCACGAGCTGTGGAGTGGCTGGACCGATGTGTCCAACTGCCAAGCTGGTGCTCTGCAGCGACAGAGTCCACTGCGATGGGAGGCCCACACAGGCCAAAGAACAAAGATGGAAATAAATGAAAGATCAATAGAAGTGGCCAAAAAAAAAAAAGAAAATGAACTGGGAGTTACTATTTATAATGACTGCCTTTCACATTCCCTCTGCAGTTCCAGAGTTTGGATGTGAAATCTGTTTGGTATCTAAATAAACTGATCACATGGATTAAAACATGTAAAAGCCTAACTGGTTACCTCAAACTCGTGAATACCCACCTAAAAGTGTGTGGCAGATGTCATGCATAAAGAAACCTTACTGAAATGTCCTCTAATGTACAGAATGAAAACAGAGTCACACTCTCTGGGTGAAAGGTGGCAGGTACGCTCGGGCTTTATTTAAGGTCTTGGTGCTGGGCATTAGGCTGCAGACAACAACATAGAATCATTTGCACCAAAACCAGAAATTTTACCATCTGAGCTTAGTTAGGTTAAAAAGAATGAGAGAGCTGTCTGCCAACAAGCTGCGTGTCTGACAGCCTCTTGGTAGACAGGGTTATCTGCAGAGCAAGTTAAGATAAAAACACTCATGAGATGTTCAAGACTCAACAAAAAACCCAGAAGTTCCTATTGAGTCCACTTGTATTTGAGGTCACTTACTTTAGAATAATAGTGTTTAGCCATTGCTTCATCCTTCGTGGTCCCCAGGCCGAGCTGCAGACACCGCGCCTGATAGAAGGCGGCCATGGCCATGCCTCTGCTGATGAACTCCGGGAGACAGTCGGTGGCCTGGGCTATGGCAGGGATGTCATGAGCCTTGTCATAGTCGGCAATCCTGCAATGCGCAGTGGTGAGGGTAAAGAGCGGGGTCAGGACGGTGTACGTGTTTATAAATGTGTCCAGAAAGTCCCCTCGTGCCCAAGTGGTTTCCTGCTATTTCTAGAAGTTTTAGAACTAACCTGTTTGCTGTGTGGAAAAAGAGTAGATAGAACAGCCAACCACATGGTTACTTTTTTCTTTTCCCACATTGGTTACTTTTATAGCCACTGTCAGATTATACTAGTCAGGCTGAACCACTAGAAAACATTACGTTTAAAATAGTACAAGAAGTATTTATAACTTTGCAGATTTAACGAGGGAGGAAAAAGCATTTTCCTCTCACTTTGACAAGGACCAAGACAAAGTCCATGCGATGGGAGGCCCACACAGGCCAAAGAACAAAGATGGAAATAAATGAAAGATCAATAGAAGTGGCCAAAAAAAAAAAAGAAAATGAACTGGGAGTTACTATTTATAATGACTGCCTTTCACATTCCCTCTGCAGTTCCAGAGTTTGGATGTGAAATCTGTTTGGTATCTAAATAAACTGATCACATGGATTAAAACATGTAAAAGCCTAACTGGTTACCTCAAACTCGTGAATACCCACCTAAAAGTGTGTGGCAGATGTCATGCATAAAGAAACCTTACTGAAATGTCCTCTAATGTACAGAATGAAAACAGAGTCACACTCTCTGGGTGAAAGGTGGCAGGTACGCTCGGGCTTTATTTAAGGTCTTGGTGCTGGGCATTAGGCTGCAGACAACAACATAGAATCATTTGCACCAAAACCAGAAATTTTACCATCTGAGCTTAGTTAGGTTAAAAAGAATGAGAGAGCTGTCTGCCAACAAGCTGCGTGTCTGACAGCCTCTTGGTAGACAGGGTTATCTGCAGAGCAAGTTAAGATAAAAACACTCATGAGATGTTCAAGACTCAACAAAAAACCCAGAAGTTCCTATTGAGTCCACTTGTATTTGAGGTCACTTACTTTAGAATAATAGTGTTTAGCCATTGCTTCATCCTTCGTGGTCCCCAGGCCGAGCTGCAGACACCGCGCCTGATAGAAGGCGGCCATGGCCATGCCTCTGCTGATGAACTCCGGGAGACAGTCGGTGGCCTGGGCTATGGCAGGGATGTCATGAGCCTTGTCATAGTCGGCAATCCTGCAATGCGCAGTGGTGAGGGTAAAGAGCGGGGTCAGGACGGTGTACGTGTTTATAAATGTGTCCAGAAAGTCCCCTCGTGCCCAAGTGGTTTCCCTGCTATTTCTAGAAGTTTTAGAACTAAACTGTTTGCTGTGTGGAAAAAGAGTAGATAGAACAGCCAACCACATGGTTACTTTTTTCTTTTCCCACATTGGTTACTTTTATAGCCACTGTCAGATTATACTAGTCAGGCTGAACCACTAGAAAACATTACGTTTAAAATAGTACAAGAAGTCTTTATAACTTTGCAGATTTAAACGAGGGGAGGAAAAAGCATTTTCCTCTCACTTTGGGTATTTAAATATCAGCCTTGAATTTGGACTTCAAGTCACACAGGACCAGAACACACATTAGGAAACTTGCGCATCTATGTTAATGGGCAATAAAAAGTCATTCTTTATAACCCTGATAGAGAGATGGACAGTTATATGAAAATAGACCCACTCCATGTCAATGGTAATACTGTAGGAAATAGGAACATGGATGAAAGTTTCAGAGATTTTTTTTTTTTTTTTGCCTCTTAAGTCATCATTTATTTTTATCCATCTTTATTCTTTGACATTGCAATGGCCTTTCTTGTTGCAGAGCACTGGCTCTGGGCACATGCACCCCAGAATGCTGGCTCATAATTGGACACACCAGCCCAGCCACTCCGCGGCATGTGAGATTTTCCCAGGCCAGGGATTTAACCGGTGCCCCTAGCACGGAAAGGTGGACTCTTTACCCACTGGACCACCAGGGAAGCCCCAGAGATTTTTTTAAAGGACTATGTGACGCTTTAGTTTTACATGGGCACCTGGAGACTTGAGACACTGGAGACCTCACCTTCACATGGCCTGCTGCATGGAGGCCACAGTGCTGGGGAGAGAGGGTAAAAGGCACTCCTTGATCCTCCAGTGCAGATGTCTGCCTCTCACTGGGCTCGGGAGAGGGCAGCCTGTGGGCTTTGTGGGAAGGGCCGTGCAGGGAGGGAGAGGTCATCCTGCAGACACCGCGCCTGATAGAAGGCGGCCATGGCCATGCCTCTGCTGATGAACTCCGGGAGACAGTCGGTGGCCTGGGCTATGGCAGGGATGTCATGAGCCTTGTCATAGTCGGCAATCCTGCAATGCGCAGTGGTGAGGGTAAAGAGCGGGGTCAGGACGGTGTACGTGTTTATAAATGTGTCCAGAAAGTCCCCTCGTGCCCAAGTGGTTTCCCTGCTATTTCTAGAAGTTTTAGAACTAAACTGTTTGCTGTGTGGAAAAAGAGTAGATAGAACAGCCAACCACATGGTTACTTTTTTCTTTTCCCACATTGGTTACTTTTATAGCCACTGTCAGATTATACTAGTCAGGCTGAACCACTAGAAAACATTACGTTTAAAATAGTACAAGAAGTCTTTATAACTTTGCAGATTTAAACGAGGGGAGGAAAAAGCATTTTCCTCTCACTTTGGGTATTTAAATATCAGCCTTGAATTTGGACTTCAAGTCACACAGGACCAGAACACACATTAGGAAACTTGCGCATCTATGTTAATGGGCAATAAAAAGTCATTCTTTATAACCCTGATAGAGAGATGGACAGTTATATGAAAATAGACCCACTCCATGTCAATGGTAATACTGTAGGAAATAGGAACATGGATGAAAGTTTCAGAGATTTTTTTTTTTTTTTTGCCTCTTAAGTCATCATTTATTTTTATCCATCTTTATTCTTTGACATTGCAATGGCCTTTCTTGTTGCAGAGCACTGGCTCTGGGCACATGCACCCCAGAATGCTGGCTCATAATTGGACACACCAGCCCAGCCACTCCGCGGCATGTGAGATTTTCCCAGGCCAGGGATTTAACCGGTGCCCCTAGCACGGAAAGGTGGACTCTTTACCCACTGGACCACCAGGGAAGCCCCAGAGATTTTTTTAAAGGACTATGTGACGCTTTAGTTTTACATGGGCACCTGGAGACTTGAGACACTGGAGACCTCACCTTCACATGGCCTGCTGCATGGAGGCCACAGTGCTGGGGAGAGAGGGTAAAAGGCACTCCTTGATCCTCCAGTGCAGATGTCTGCCTCTCACTGGGCTCGGGAGAGGGCAGCCTGTGGGCTTTGTGGGAAGGGCCGTGCAGGGAGGGAGAGGTCATCCTGGCCTTAGAGCCATTCTAGAGGACACCTGGGACACAATGTACAGGTCTGATGGGTCTGTGCATTGTGGATAAAGGCAGGAAAGTACATGGCCTCAGAAAAGGAGCTTCCATATCCTTTATGTTAGTGCTGAGTCTTTCAACCATTCTCATTTTTTAGTCCTCATCAAGCTATAGTGCAGTCATGCAGTTATAGAACCTATGGCTGAGGGTGCAGGAAGAAAAAATAGCATTTCTAAGGTGCCAAGCTACGTTTAATGCTTTATATCCACTATTTTTTTAATCAAGAAGAAAATACTTCTACAAGATTACAAAAGAACAATTGGTGCCTTCAAAAATTAAACTCTCTTAAGATCACTCAGCTGGTATATAGAGTAAGGAGCACTGAAATCATGCAGACTGAAAGTATTGATGTAGTGTCCGGTATGGTAGAGGCTGGCTGCATGTTTAAATTAAAATCCAGTCAAAGTTACAGGTTCAGTTGCACCGGCCACTTTGCAAGTGCCGACAGCCATCACTTCCAATACTAAAACAAGTTCTACTGAGCAGACCTGGCACAGAACATCTAGTGAGAGGGTTCATAAATACTTTTATCCAGCTTAACTCACCTTTTGGAAAATGCAACACACTTTGTAAAGAATTTCATCTTGTAGTAATACTCTACGAGATTCCCTTGAGCGTAGACGTTGCCACGCTCGGCAGCTTCCCTCAGGCAGTGCAGGGCGGCCTCAGTATTCTGGCGGATGCCTTGTCCATAGAAGTACATGAGGCCCAATGCGCCCTGGGACTCCAGGTTTCCATTGCCGCAAGCTTCTGAGTGCCAATAAAATGCCTAGGGAAAACCACAATTCCACAGTATCCACAAGCTGGCATTCAGGGAATCTCTCTGTATCAGTTCATCTCTAGGACATGGCTCCAGGCCCTTGAAGAGACGCCAGGCTAGCGCCAATTTCACACGCCTAGAGAGGGTGCTGAGGGAGGCCTGTCCATTGTCTCCCCACAGTGCAGGCCAGGCACTAGCTCGAACACATACATTGGGGCTTTGGGATTTTCAGGTTTTCCAGAGGAAGCACCAAGAAGGTGGGAAATAGGAACCAAGTGTCTGAAAGGCTTTGTCATGAGGCACAGCAAGGAGAGGTGAGCAGCTGATGTAAGATGGCGGCCATCTCTCAGCTCCACTTGGGAGCTCCAGTAGAATCAAGGCAACCAAGGACACAAGCCTGCATGTGGTCCAGGCACAGTTTCAGTTTCTGCTTTGTGACTCTGAGTTAGGTCACACTGACTTCCAAGCAGCTGCTCAGCTATCTGACAAGGATTTGGGGGCTTACGTGTCTCCTACAAGCTGGCCTTTGATGCCTCATTTCCTCCTCCCTGTAAGATTCTTGGGGTTGGTTTCCATCACTGATGATTAAAGAGACTATACTGACTCACTCCTTGACCTTTTATGGCAGAGTATTTTGTGTGTGTGTGTTTTTCACAGCACACAAAGTACTCATGTTTCTGGCCTCCTCTGATCGAAGGAGGCAGCATTCATAGCTGAGGAAAGGGTGAGATGACTTGTATCCAAATATGGCTTTCTTTACACTTTAAAGAAATACTTTTAAAACAAGTTCTACTGAGCAGACCTGGCACAGAACATCTAGTGAGAGGGTTCATAAATACTTTTATCCAGCTTAACTCACCTTTTGGAAAATGCAACACACTTTGTAAAGAATTTCATCTTGTAGTAATACTCTACGAGATTCCCTTGAGCGTAGACGTTGCCACGCTCGGCAGCTTCCCTCAGGCAGTGCAGGGCGGCCTCAGTATTCTGGCGGATGCCTTGTCCATAGAAGTACATGAGGCCCAATGCGCCCTGGGACTCCAGGTTTCCATTGCCGCAAGCTTCTGAGTGCCAATAAAATGCCTAGGGAAAACCACAATTCCACAGTATCCACAAGCTGGCATTCAGGGAATCTCTCTGTATCAGTTCATCTCTAGGACATGGCTCCAGGCCCTTGAAGAGACGCCAGGCTAGCGCCAATTTCACACGCCTAGAGAGGGTGCTGAGGGAGGCCTGTCCATTGTCTCCCCACAGTGCAGGCCAGGCACTAGCTCGAACACATACATTGGGGCTTTGGGATTTTCAGGTTTTCCAGAGGAAGCACCAAGAAGGTGGGAAATAGGAACCAAGTGTCTGAAAGGCTTTGTCATGAGGCACAGCAAGGAGAGGTGAGCAGCTGATGTAAGATGGCGGCCATCTCTCAGCTCCACTTGGGAGCTCCAGTAGAATCAAGGCAACCAAGGACACAAGCCTGCATGTGGTCCAGGCACAGTTTCAGTTTCTGCTTTGTGACTCTGAGTTAGGTCACACTGACTTCCAAGCAGCTGCTCAGCTATCTGACAAGGATTTGGGGGCTTACGTGTCTCCTACAAGCTGGCCTTTGATGCCTCATTTCCTCCTCCCTGTAAGATTCTTGGGGTTGGTTTCCATCACTGATGATTAAAGAGACTATACTGACTCACTCCTTGACCTTTTATGGCAGAGTATTTTGTGTGTGTGTGTTTTTCACAGCACACAAAGTACTCATGTTTCTGGCCTCCTCTGATCGAAGGAGGCAGCATTCATAGCTGAGGAAAGGGTGAGATGACTTGTAGATCCAAATATGCAAGCTTTCTTTACACTTTAAAGAAATACGAGATATTCAAGACTACATACTTTAACTCCTCACCACCCTCCATTTGCAAAAGAAAGACTGAAACAAATATTCATCCACACAAGATGCTAGGATTTATCAGATGGACTGCTGTTACCTTCTCTAGCTCTTTGGGCTCCTTTGTTGAGTAATACAGTCCCAGGATACTCTGAGCCTTCACACTAGCTTTTGGGTTTCCACTGTCTGCAGCAAAAAGCCACAGTCTAGAAGATGAGGAACAAGCCAAGTTAGTCTCTGTTTAGAGCCTCTGATTAAACAAAACCTTTGTTCTCAGGTCAGATTACCTTTCTGCTTCCTTGTCTGATCGTTTAACGCCTTTTCCTTCATAATAAGCTCTTCCAAGGTTATAGGCTGCTGCAAATTTTAAGTGTCTTGCTTTGGGGCACGGAGAATCAACAATCATCTTCATATATTCCACTCCTTTCTCCTTCCACAAAGGAAAAGAACAAGACAGAAAGTTCTTGATTAGTTTCACTCAAACCTAGTTGTCTCCCGATAATGCCTTGAGGCGTTCACCCTCTGAGGTGATGTAGAGTATCCTGAGTGTGTAAGTAACGGGTATGGTATTCCTGGAGTTCGCAGGGCTAGAAATAAGTGAAAGTCCATCTCCTGAGTCAGTGTTCCCAGGAGCTCTGGGATATAAAGAATTCCCCCACATTACAGCTTACACATTGTATCTCAACGAGGGTTATGGGTCTCTTCTCACAGCCTTTATTCTGAATCAGCACAGTTCTCAGAACCTGTCAAAGAATAAGGATAACCTGGCTCCCCTGGTGGCTCAGCCTACAATGCAGAAGACTCGGGTTCAATCCCTGGGTCAGGAAAATCTCCTGGAGAAGGAAATGGCTATCCATTCCAGTAGTCTTGCCTGGAAAAGCGCAAGCCTGGCAGGCTACAGTCATAGGGTCGCAAAGAGTGACAAACAATTCCCCTTTCAAGAATAACCAGAAATGGTCACATTTTTAATCCTTGCTATAAACTCTGTCCTCTGTGAGCTATAAACTCTGTCTTCTCTCTTGAAGCACACTTTCCCTAACTGTGCTTGGTGGTAAATTTATATCTACTATATTCCATCTTCATATGACATCTGCAGAGTCACAAAACACAGGATGTCCTAACCACTAACAAAAGGCTTCCCCTCTCTGAATATCCAAACTGTTTACAAACCAGGTTCCTCTTGTCTAATGCTTAGCAAGCCAAACACACTGAGGTTTGCAGCAAAGAGGCTTTTCAAGGCAGCCAAGTAGGACATGGGAGGACAAATAAGGCTACTCTCATTACTTACTCTCTGCCTGCCCAAGGTAAGGGGCTTGGGGCTATTTACGGCATCAAGAAGAAAGGTGCAGGGTAGTGGCAGCTGGAGCCATGGGGAACGTGGGTAAAGGAGACTGGTAAAATGTGTGGGAGTCTTTGTTCTTTGTACTTAGGTACCGGTGTACCTAAGCCACAGGGCTCTGCATGTTCAAAAAGTCGCCACTTGCACATGCCCAGTTGAAGGGTCAGTGGTTCTATTCAGCCTTAACCAGCTCACTCCAACTAGATGAAGCTGATTCCAAGTTCCTAGAAAGCAGCTCGGAAAGTGTCTTGTTTAGGCTACGTGCCGTTGGGAGGCCATGTGAGTCATAAAACCACCGGGATGAGTGCAGGCAATCAAAATGGGTTTGACCATGGTTTCCATCCCCACCTTACCTTTTGATCACTTCTTACTCTTGATGAAAAGAGGTGAGGAAAGCACTGGCTAATTCTTGATAAGAAGTGGCAAAGGCCTGACAGGGGTTTGAAGAATCAAACTCTTTAGCACTCATCTGAGAACACTCTTGTTCCTCATTTGAAGTAAACATTTTTTTTTTTAATGTGGATGATTTTTAACGTCTTTATTGAATTTGTTGTAACACTGTTTCTGTTTTATGCTTTGGGTTTTGGGCCAGGAGGCATTTCGGATTCTAGCTCCCTGTCCAGGGATCACACCTGCACCTCTGGCACTGGAAGGGAAAATCGTAACCACTGGACTGCCACGGGAGTCCCTCAAGTGAACACTTTGATCCCAAACAAACATCATTTATTCATCAGCTGTTACGGCATTCACAGGCCCAAGATTAGTAGTAAAAATTGTACACTAATGTGTACCAGGGTGGCGGGGGGGGACTGTGTACCCTGTTGGGGAAACATAGGATGCCCAACACATTAAAACACTCTCATCTTAGGATTTTACCTAAGACACAGCAGTCAGGAATTGGTGTCTTACAATGTTTTTTTTTTAACGTACTGGAGTGCCTTGATCATTATTGGTTTGACTGAAATACTTTTTTAATATGGAAGGGACACAGACTTGGAAAGTTAAGTATAGTTTCTGCAATATCCTCACCAAACAAATCTTGGCAAGGGTGGCTTCCAGGAGCTTGTTGTTGTTGTTGTTTTTAATTCTGAGGACATGAAGAGAAGACCAAATTTTCACTTAGTCAAGAAAAAGACAAGAGACAGGAAATTTCCTGATGGGCCTCATGTGACATGACACATCTGAAGTCACAGTGAAGTCAGGGATGGCCAACAGTTCATGACAGGCACAATCAAGGGGTCAGCATGATCATCAAATACAGGTTTTGGATGACACAGCCAAAAGTAGTGAAATTACCTACTTTTGCCGAAAACTGAAAAATTCTGATCACTGAATTGTCCTTCCAAGTCTGGGAGGTCAGAAACAAAGGTGGAACAGAAACAATCAAAAACCAATCTGGTAGCTAACAAGTGATTTAAATTGTTCTCTGAATTTTACTTTCTTAAACCCATCACCGCAGCAATCCTATTCACCGTAACTTCTTTCTTGTGTCTTCTTCCTGAGGAGACACTTAGGATCTGTTGGGGGTTCACTTGGCTACTGGGAGAAGCTGGGGTTGGGGTTCCTCCTGTAGGGTGGTTTCCTGGCCAGTTCCTCGTAAGATCCCATCTGGCGAAGACTGAGCTGGGATGTTTATCCTCCTCGACTTCAGTCTAGAGGTTCATTGTATCCTCCTCTAAGAGCTTCTGAAAGGGGCTTTGCTGTGCATCCAAAGCTGGGGACCCTGATATGGGTGGACCTACCCATGCCCAGAGATTCCTGCAGTTGTGTCTTGGTGGGACAGCCAGCCCTGCCTATAGCCTCCCTTCTGTCAGAAAGCAAGCCTCTGTCCCTGTGAGAGTTCAAAACTCAACTATCTAAGAGGGGGCTGAAAACTCTGTTCTGGATACCAGATAACCTCATTCAACCAAAAAGGCTGAAAAAAAAAGCATGTTCTGGGAACTTCCCCAGTGGTACAATAGACAGGAATCACCTGCCAATGCAGGGCACATGGCTTAGATCTCTGGTCTTGGAGGATTCCACATGCCTCAGAGCAACTGAGCCCATGTGCCACAACTACTGAGCCTGTGCTCCACAGTCCCGGAGCTGCAACTATTGAAGCCTGCTCACCTAGAGCCCATGCTCCACAGCAAGAAAAGCCTCACAGGGAGAAGCCTGAGCCCTACAACCAAGAGTCGCCCCTGCTTGGCACAACTACAGAAAAGCCTGCATAGCAACAGAGACCCAGTACAGCAAAAACAAATAATTAAAAAAAACATTCTGGTCTCAGGTGTCCTTTGTCTTAATACCACCCACATTCTGAAGCAAGACTCACCCATTTAGTTGAGGGTCCCTCAAATCATTTGCCAGGATTTCTCCAAGTATGACTCGTGAAGTTTTAAATCCTCCAGGAAGTACTGTCTGGCAGTGCTGTTGCTGAGGATCAGCTCTTTCCATTTGAAAGCAAACAACTCTTGGGATTTAAAACAAAGATGTGCAAGAAAAGGCTTGTCACCTCTTACACAGTTAGACTCACACTGTGCAGACTGATCAGAGAGCAGAGTGCATGGCTGAGGGACTACCGGATGAGCTTCCTCTACAGTCTGATTATTCTTAAACCATGTGCAAGCAGACTTCAGGTGATGCCCTAACTTACACAGGCCAAGCTCTCTGCTCTTCCTCGTCTCTTGTCCACCCAGGCCTTCAGGCTCCTCTTTGCGAATCTCTTCCGGAACAGTTGCAAGGCTGCTCCTTTGGGGGTATGCTGCACTTTGCAAGTCTGCTGTGGGTGGTACCCTTTAATGTTGATTCACCCAGATGCAAAGGTAATCCTGGGATTTAGTGGGATTTAGTTAGCACATCTCCTCTCAGAAGGGAAATGAGGCATTCCGGCATATATACAAAGTTATGCTTTTTCCCCATCCGACAGTCTAGCAGCTGGAAAAAAAGGCATTTTCAAGGTTCCTGTGGACACCTCAGTTCAATTCCTAACATTTAGACAGTCAGACACCAGCACACGTGGACAAGCAAGACCAAAACAAAGCCAGTGCCTCAGGTCTGTAACTCAGATAAAGAGGACCTCAACAGCTGTAACCTTTGATACTATCTGCCAAAGTCCATCCAGGTGGGCGTCTGGCCCATGGTCCATTCAGGGTCGCAAAGACAATCTAGGCACAGTTGTGTTTAACGAAGTCACTCACCCAAAAGAAAACTTCCAAACCCAAAAATCTGTTACTGAAAATCAGGTCTGGCTGCTCACTGCTCAGAAGCCAATACTTGAGAGGCAAGGCTAGTGGAAAGTTTCTTTATTCTGGAGACCAGCAGTGGGGAGGAATGGTGACCTCAAGTCTGAAAGCTGATGCCCCCACTGTCAATCAGTGGGCAAGAGCTTTTACAGATGGAAAGAGGGGGGCTACATGCAGAAACTGCAATGTCAGCTCTGACAGTCACCTGGAAATTGGTCATGTGGTGGTTTGGTCAGTGTCATCTTGAATGTTTCAAGTACAGTTAATCTTCAGTTCCAGGGTTTGTTTGTTCCCATTTCTTCAGGACCAGTTCTCACGGCTACATCATGTAGTTAACTTCTTCCACCTGGTGGGGGTTTCAGTGGCTACAAAATAGCTCAAAGAACGTTGCTCAGACTATTATCTATAGGCCTTGAGAAGGAACTAAAGGTCCTTGACTTCACTTAGTGACTGAAGTATTATAATTTGGTTTTGTCTTCCTTTGCTTCTACACTTTCTCATTTCTTGGGTTCATTTTTTGGGGGTGGGATGGGGAGGAGGGGCAGACGGGCCACTTCTGTTGGTTTTTCATTTGTCTATTTTCATCCATCTTTGGGGTGGGATGGGCACTTTGCAAGTCTGCTGTGGGTGGTACCCTTTAATGTTGATTCACCCAGATGCAAAGGTAATCCTGGGATTTAGTGGGATTTAGTTAGCACATCTCCTCTCAGAAGGGAAATGAGGCATTCCGGCATATATACAAAGTTATGCTTTTTCCCCATCCGACAGTCTAGCAGCTGGAAAAAAAGGCATTTTCAAGGTTCCTGTGGACACCTCAGTTCAATTCCTAACATTTAGACAGTCAGACACCAGCACACGTGGACAAGCAAGACCAAAACAAAGCCAGTGCCTCAGGTCTGTAACTCAGATAAAGAGGACCTCAACAGCTGTAACCTTTGATACTATCTGCCAAAGTCCATCCAGGTGGGCGTCTGGCCCATGGTCCATTCAGGGTCGCAAAGACAATCTAGGCACAGTTGTGTTTAACGAAGTCACTCACCCAAAAGAAAACTTCCAAACCCAAAAATCTGTTACTGAAAATCAGGTCTGGCTGCTCACTGCTCAGAAGCCAATACTTGAGAGGCAAGGCTAGTGGAAAGTTTCTTTATTCTGGAGACCAGCAGTGGGGAGGAATGGTGACCTCAAGTCTGAAAGCTGATGCCCCCACTGTCAATCAGTGGGCAAGAGCTTTACAGATGGAAAGAGGGGGGCTACATGCAGAAACTGCAATGTCAGCTCTGACAGTCACCTGGAAATTGGTCATGTGGTGGTTTGGTCAGTGTCATCTTGAATGTTTCAAGTACAGTTAATCTTCAGTTCCAGGGTTTGTTTGTTCCCATTTCTTCAGGACCAGTTCTCACGGCTACATCATGTAGTTAACTTCTTCCACCTGGTGGGGGTTTCAGTGGCTACAAAATAGCTCAAAGAACGTTGCTCAGACTATTATCTATAGGCCTTGAGAAGGAACTAAAGGTCCTTGACTTCACTTAGTGACTGAAGTATTATAATTTGGTTTTGTCTTCCTTTGCTTCTACACTTTCTCATTTCTTGGGTTCATTTTTTTTTGGGTGGGGGTCGGGTTGGGGAGGGAGGGGGGCAGACGGGCCACTTCTGTTGGTTTTTCATTTGTCTATTTTCATCCATCTTTGTTCTTTGGCCCATGTGGGCCTCCCATCACAGTGGCCTCTGTTGTCGCAGAGCACCGACTCTGGGCGCATGCGCTCCAGAGCTCTGGCTCGGTAATTGGACACATCTGTCCAGCCACTCCGCAGCACGTGGGATCTTCCCAGGCCAGGGATCGAACTGGCGCCCCTTGCCCTGCAAGGCAGTGTCCTTACCCACTGGACCACCAGGGAGGCCCTTGGGTGCATTTTTTGACTAAAGCTTTTCTACACACAGAAGGCAGACAGAGGATGTGGGGGTGGGGAGGACCATATGGTCTGCTCCGGTTCACTTCTTTGCTTTAAGATGAAACTAACCACAGAAGGTCAGCAATGCCTTCCAGGAAAATCCAAGGACAACCTGGGAACCGAAGGGCCAGGCAGATGCTGGGTTCCCCCCTAGATCCTCAGTGCCTGCAAGGGGCTGACAAGCCATGGGACGTAGGCTCATCTTTACTTACTTTTTGGCTGGCTCACCACATCTGTTACCAAACCAGATTTGTCCTGCCCGATGCACTGCAAGCCAAACGCTGAGATACCAAGGTTTGCAGCAGAAAGAGGGATTATTTGCAAGGCCATCAAACCAGAAGACGAAGAACAAATCTCAAACCAGCTTCCTGGAGCATGTGGCTGGAGGTATTCACAGGATAATGAATAACGCAGCAAGGCGGTTGAGGGTACGAGGGGCATGTGGAAAGATGCAGTGACTGGCAGGTAATTTTCGCACCGCGCTGGTGTAACTGAGCTACAGGCTTCTGCACTTCAAAAGACCACCAACCAATAGACATCGGTGGATGCCCAGTTTGGAGGGTGGGTGCTCCAATCCAGTCTTTTTTAATTTTACTTTTAACTTTTACAGAGTTTTGTTGTTTACAGATATGTATAATCCCAGATTAGTCGTATGTATATCCCTGACCCATTCTCTCCTCCACGCCCCTCCCAGGCCCCCTATTCCACCCTTCCAGGCCATCACACAGTGCCCCTGCAGGATCTCCTATTCCCACAGCACAATGACAATAGCTATCTTTTTCACATATGATAGTACTCCCACCCACTGTTCATTCCCCACAATGTCCATAAATCTGTTCTCTATGTCTGTTTTTCCATTGCTTCTCTGCATGTTATCACTACCATCTTACTAGATTCCATATATATATGTGTTAGTATACTGTATTTGTGTTTCTCTTTCTGACTTACTTCACTTTCTATAAAAGGTTCTAGATTCATCCATCTCATTAGGACTGATTCTTCTGCATTTCTTTTTATAGTTGAGAAGTACTCCATCGTATATATGTACATTGTATATAGAGCTTTTTTATCCATTTATATGTTGATGGACATCTATGTTGCTCAATGCTCTAGCTATTGTATTGAGAGCTGCAATGAACACTGGGGTACAGGTGCTTCTTTCAGTTTTGATTTCATCAGGGTATAAGCCTAATAGTGGGATAGCTGGGTCATGTGGTGCCTCTGTTTTTAGTTTTTTAAGGAATCTCCATACTGTCTTCCATAGCAGCTGTATCGATTTACATTCTCGCCAGCAATGCAAGAGTGTTCCCGTGGGCTTCCCTGGTGGTCCAGTGGGTAAGGACACCACCTTGCAGTGCAAGGGGCGCCAGTTTGATCCCTGGCCTGGGAAGATCCCACGTGCTGTGGAGTGGCTGGACCGATGTGTCCAACTACCGGGCCAGAGCTTTAGAGCACATGCGCCCAGAGCCAGTGCTCTGCAGCGACAGGGGCCACTGCGATGGGAGGCCCACACAGGCCAAAGAACAAAGATGGATGAAAATAAATAAATGAAAGACCAATAGAAGTGGCCACAAAAAAAAAAGTGTTCCCTTTTCTCTGAACCCGCTACAGCATTTATTGTCTGTAGATTTGTTGATGATGGCCATTCTAACTGACGTGAGGTGATATCTCATTGTAGTTTTGATTTGCATTTCTCTAATAATAAGCGACATTGAGCATCGTTTCATGTGGTTTTTTTTTGGGCCACCTGTATGTCTTCTTTGGAGAGATGTATCTTTAGATCTTTTCCCCATTTTTTGATTGGGTTGTTTATTTTTCTGGTGTTGAGTTGTCTGAGTTGCTTGTAGATCCTATCCAGTCTTAACCTGCTGCTCAAACTAGATGCAGCTGACTCCCAGTTCCTAGACAACCACTCGGTTTATGGTTTATGATACATGCTCCCTGGAAGACATGCACGTCTTAAAACAACCTTGTTTAGTGAAGGCAGGTACAATGGACTTAATCCTCAAGTTTCAAAACCTTCAAAAGTCACCCCAAAGAATAAAATAATATTAACAGCCGTGTACATTTTTATACACTTCATTCTTTTACCCCTCACTGCTCTCTCAAAATGCTGTTGCTGGCTAAACAACAGTCATAGATGAGAAAATAAAGATGTTAGCCTCCCAGATCATGTGGATTTCTTTCTGTGAGACTGTGAAGCATGTGTCTACCATATCACAGCTCCTCCCCTCACCAACTTGTAAGTTAGTAAGAGAGAACTTAGGATATAACCAGAGTAGAGAGAAGTGTTTCTGTAAATCCTCCCTCCGACAGCAGTGATAAACCCAGACCAAACACAGAGAACACTTTTGAAGGGCACTAGGAACTTTACCAAAGCAAAAATGAATAGGAAGAGGAATAATTCCTGAAAACTGCAACTGAAAGGGATTCTTGAAGTTCAGTGAACCCCTGCTAGGATAAACAAAAACCCTCTCTTAGCCACACATCATAGTCAAACTGCTGAAATCCACAGAAACGTCGTAAGTAGCCAGAGAAAAAGGCCACATCACATATAGGAAACATAATACAGAGACTGACTTCTCATAAGAAGCCAGGAGATTTTAGAATGGCATTTTTAAAGTGGAGCAAGAAAGAAGTCAACCAGCAAAACAATCAGAAATGAAGGCAGTCTACGGCCATACTAACCTGAACGTGCCCGATCTTGTCTATCTCTTGGAAACTAAGCAGAGCTGGGTCTGGTTAGTACTTGGATGGGAGAAATGAAGGCAGAGAGAAGACATTTTCTGGTAATCACAATTGGAGATAACTCATTCCCTGCACACTATACAAGATATTTCCTTTGAAGGAAGTTCTTCAGGTTGAAAGGAAATGGAATGTAGTGCCAGAGGGCAACCTGCCTTGAAAGGAACGACTGCAGAGCCCCAGAAATGGTAAATACGTAGAAACATAAAAGGATATACAGGCACATACATATACTTGTATGTACAAATATAAAAGTATACACTGGCAAGCATATATATAAATATATATGCATAAGTATATACTTGTGTGTATATATTTTTTCCTCTCAATTTCTTTTCAAAGATGTATGACTAAAGTAAAGTAAATGTAACATTACTTCATATTTGGTGGTTTATAATGTAAATTTCAAGACATTTCAAGCCTACCACACAAAGCACATTTGGTTCAACCAGACTCTGGACCAAATTAGTGTCAAGAACAACTCAGTTAATTAAAAATGAAATTTAAGAAGAAAATTAAAAGAGTTTCCTCTTTGCCCCTTTACCTTGGGTTAGCTGAGGGGACCTATGGAGGCCATCTTCCTTTTTGCTCCTCTTGCCTCCATGTGTAATCAATTCAAGGCATTCTACCTTGGGGGTGCCATATCCAAACCTATTGAATCTACCAACCTTCCAAGTCTTTCTACACCTTCATGCCCTTCCCACATTAGCAGCTTATTCTGTATCAATCACCATACACATGCCTTTGTCCCTCTTTCCATCCATGACACTCACTCACGAGGCAAACATCCTATTTCTCCTTACTCTGCGGTACTTGAACCACTGAATATGGCTTTGGGCAGGGGGGGGAAACCACATAACCATGCTGAAAGGTCCTCCTTAAAATTTATGACTATAAATTTCAGAATGAACTTTCAGACCTCACAAGTTCTACTATGAGTTTGTCTCATCAATGTATTAAAAGAAGAATTTTTGGCAAAAGGGCAAGAAAGAAGTCAACCAGCAAAACAATCAGAAATGAAGGCAGTCTACGGCCATACTAACCTGAACGTGCCCGATCTTGTCTATCTCTTGGAAACTAAGCAGAGCTGGGTCTGGTTAGTACTTGGATGGGAGAAATGAAGGCAGAGAGAAGACATTTTCTGGTAATCACAATTGGAGATAACTCATTCCCTGCACACTATACAAGATATTTCCTTTGAAGGAAGTTCTTCAGGTTGAAAGGAAATGGAATGTAGTGCCAGAGGGCAACCTGCCTTGAAAGGAACGACTGCAGAGCCCCAGAAATGGTAAATACGTAGAAACATAAAAGGATATACAGGCACATACATATACTTGTATGTACAAATATAAAAGTATACACTGGCAAGCATATATATAAATATATATGCATAAGTATATACTTGTGTGTATATATTTTTTCCTCTCAATTTCTTTTCAAAGATGTATGACTAAAGTAAAGTAAATGTAACATTACTTCATATTTGGTGGTTTATAATGTAAATTTCAAGACATTTCAAGCCTACCACACAAAGCACATTTGGTTCAACCAGACTCTGGACCAAATTAGTGTCAAGAACAACTCAGTTAATTAAAAATGAAATTTAAGAAGAAAATTAAAAGAGTTTCCTCTTTGCCCCTTTACCTTGGGTTAGCTGAGGGGACCTATGGAGGCCATCTTCCTTTTTGCTCCTCTTGCCTCCATGTGTAATCAATTCAAGGCATTCTACCTTGGAGGTGCCATATCCAAACCTATTGAATCTACCAACCTTCCAAGTCTTTCTACACCTTCATGCCCTTCCCACATTAGCAGCTTATTCTGTATCAATCACCATACACATGCCTTTGTCCCTCTTTCCATCCATGACACTCACTCACGAGGCAAACATCCTATTTCTCCTTACTCTGCGGTACTTGAACCACTGAATATGGCTTTGGGCAGGGGGGGGAAACCACATAACCATGCTGAAAGGTCCTCCTTAAAATTTATGACTATAAATTTCAGAATGAACTTTCAGACCTCACAAGTTCTACTATGAGTTTGTCTCATCAATGGTCTCTCCCATGTATCTGAAAGAGAAGATACTATCTCAAACCTTTTTTCTCTTCAAACTTCTGGTCTCCCTTGCTCCCACTCCTCAGTCTCAGCTCACGGCTTCAACTTTTAAAATATTTTTATTAAAAAAATATGGAACAGCTCCTGAGTTTGTGTGTCATCTTTGCACAGGGACTATGCTAAATCTTTTCTGAACTATTAGAATTTTAGGATACATGTTGCCAAAAAAAAAATCACATGGCTTCACTTTATTTCACTGAGAAAACAGAAAGAATGGAAAGAAACACCACATCTCTCAATTTACCTGATTCATCATCCAGGGAAATATAGGCAGTTAGTTTTGTGGATCTCAGAATTAGGTTCTGGTATGAAGACAATGATTTGGGAGTCTTTAAAAAGTATGTACAGACAGTGTTAGCCATGGGGCTGGATGAGCCTTTGTGAGGAGAGAGTGAAAGGAGGCAGGAAGGGTTGAGGCCTAGGTTCTGACATATTTCAACATTAGATGGAAGAGAAGTGGCTAGCACAGGTGACTGAGGACTGTGAACAGGAAAACAGAAAAAACCGTATTACAAATAAACAGACAATGGTAGAACGATGTGTGCAGAGTATAAGGGAGAATCAGATGAAATAAAGAAATCTTAGACACTAAGGGGAAGGGTATAGCAAGGAGGGTGTGGTCAGTATGTTAAATCTGGAGTAAGTGCAGGCAAATGCACTCCATGGGTAAGGCTTCCTTTTGCTCCTCTTGCCTCCATGTGTAATCAATTCAAGGCATTCTACCTGGGAGGTGCCATATCCAAACCTATTGAATCTACCAACCTTCCAAGTCTTTCTACACCTTCATGCCCTTCCCACATTAGCAGCTTATTCTGTATCAATCACCATACACATGCCTTTGTCCCTCTTTCCATCCATGACACTCACTCACGAGGCAAACATCCTATTTCTCCTTACTCTGCGGTACTTGAACCACTGAATATGGCTTTGGGCAGGGGGGGGAAACCACATAACCATGCTGAAAGGTCCTCCTTAAAATTTATGACTATAAATTTCAGAATGAACTTTCAGACCTCACAAGTTCTACTATGAGTTTGTCTCATCAATGGTCTCTCCCATGTATCTGAAAGAGAAGATACTATCTCAAACCTTTTTTCTCTTCAAACTTCTGGTCTCCCTTGCTCCCACTCCTCAGTCTCAGCTCACGGCTTCAACTTTTAAAATATTTTTATTAAAAAAATATGGAACAGCTCCTGAGTTTGTGTGTCATCTTTGCACAGGGACTATGCTAAATCTTTTCTGAACTATTAGAATTTTAGGATACATGTTGCCAAAAAAAAAATCACATGGCTTCACTTTATTTCACTGAGAAAACAGAAAGAATGGAAAGAAACACCACATCTCTCAATTTACCTGATTCATCATCCAGGGAAATATAGGCAGTTAGTTTTGTGGATCTCAGAATTAGGTTCTGGTATGAAGACAATGATTTGGGAGTCTTTAAAAAGTATGTACAGACAGTGTTAGCCATGGGGCTGGATGAGCCTTTGTGAGGAGAGAGTGAAAGGAGGCAGGAAGGGTTGAGGCCTAGGTTCTGACATATTTCAACATTAGATGGAAGAGAAGTGGCTAGCACAGGTGACTGAGGACTGTGAACAGGAAAACAGAAAAAACCGTATTACAAATAAACAGACAATGGTAGAACGATGTGTGCAGAGTATAAGGGAGAATCAGATGAAATAAAGAAATCTTAGACACTAAGGGGAAGGGTATAGCAAGGAGGGTGTGGTCAGTATGTTAAATCTGGAGTAAGTGCAGGCAAATGCACTCCATGGGTAAGGCATATTAAAAATTTTAAAGGTTAAACTATACATAGGCTACAATAAGTATCACATAACTAATATAAGTATTTATTTTCTACCATTCATTTCATTACAGGGTACAATGACTATAAAAATGTAAAAATTAAGAATTTCAGCAATTAGAGGATGGTCCCCATTATTAGCTTTATACAATATAAAGTCATGGAGGAAAACGCTTCTTGGATACTTACTCCATGTGCCTTGTGTTAGTTATTTTTCATGTGTCATCATCCAATCTCATTAACAACTATGTAAGTTGTATTAATGAGTTTTATTTTTTATGGTGCCTCCAATGGATTAACCTGGTATTGTACCCTTAACACTTTGTACTGATAAAAGGTCTGAGACTATGTCTGGACTCAGCTAGACTCTAGAGGGCTATGATCAATCATCAAGGATGGCCATGACCAAAGGAGAGGGGGAAGTGACATATGTATCTTGGAGGTTACTTATCTTCATTTTACAAATAAGGACACTAAAGCTTAGAAATAATTTTCCCCAAATTATACTGCTAACAGCTGGTGAAACCAAGATTTGAAACCAGTGGTAAAGCCAAAATTTGGAAGCCTGTGTACTTCTACATTTTGGAATTTTTAATAGACTTGTATGGATAGGACACCTTTCCAAGTGAATACATAGAAATTACCTTCTAAATAATTTTGAAAAATGTAAGAATAGATTTCATAGGAAAGTTCTTTGTAAGGTGAGGCCAAAAAAGGGGGAAAGAATTAAAAAATGAAAATCATAAAGCATAGAGAAAATTGTAATACTGATCTCCAAATCTCATAATTTAACTCTTTCTATATCTTTAAACATACCAAAATATATGAGGCCTAGGAATACTACTGATATACATTAGATTGTTATCAGGTATTTAACGTAAATGTAGATTATATCTATTGACCAGGAAGGACATTCAAAACACACTGTTAGGTGAAAAAAAAAAGATATTACA
The DNA here is from genome assembly GCA_022376925.1 of Tragulus kanchil. Classification (NCBI taxonomy): domain Eukaryota; kingdom Metazoa; phylum Chordata; class Mammalia; order Artiodactyla; family Tragulidae; genus Tragulus; species Tragulus kanchil. Next base: position 37,689,085 of record JAIOJX010000028.1, on the reverse strand, counting down.
GAACAGTATGTATACTATGATTTTATTTTTTAAAAAGTAGAGATGTGTATATACACAAACACATAACTTTTTTTGCATCGGGAAATAAATGAAAGAATATAGTCTAAAATAATAACTATTAATAAGTCATACTTGATAGTAAAATTTGGAGTGATCTTATTTTTTATTATTTTCTAACTTCTCTCCATGTTCACATAGCTTTAAAATAACTTTTAAGAATAAAGAAAAACATTTTACAACAAAAATGCTATTGATGGCTAATGGTAGCAAAGAGGGGGCAAAAATAAATTTTGTTTTCACTTAAATATTGAAAGAATAGATAATTATTTAAATATGAGTATAGATCTACTATTAAAATATAAATAATTTTAAATGTATAAAATAATCCATAAACAAGGATATCTCAAGCACTGAACAAAACAATAACTTACGGCATCTGTGGGCGTCCCCAGGCCATCATAATACATCACTCCTAGCTGGTAAGTTGCCTGATGATCCCGTTCCTTGATTTCTTCAAACTGCTCCAATGCTTCTTCATACCATCCCTGCAAACTCCCAGGAAAACTGAATTATTTTCATTATTATCTTAAAGTAATCCCAAATACTTAGTTTCCATCTAAATCTAGCTCACAGCACCAAGTAAAACAATAGAAGACAGCAACAAATTTATGGAATTTGCAAGTAAGCCCTTTGACAGAAAGCCAAAATTTGGAAGCCTGTGTACTTCTACATTTTGGAATTTTTAATAGACTTGTATGGATAGGACACCTTTCCAAGTGAATACATAGAAATTACCTTCTAAATAATTTTGAAAAATGTAAGAATAGATTTCATAGGAAAGTTCTTTGTAAGGTGAGGCCAAAAAAGGGGGAAAGAATTAAAAAATGAAAATCATAAAGCATAGAGAAAATTGTAATACTGATCTCCAAATCTCATAATTTAACTCTTTCTATATCTTTAAACATACCAAAATATATGAGGCCTAGGAATACTACTGATATACATTAGATTGTTATCAGGTATTTAACGTAAATGTAGATTATATCTATTGACCAGGAAGGACATTCAAAACACACTGTTAGGTGAAAAAAAGATATTACAGAACAGTATGTATACTATGATTTTATTTTTTAAAAAGTAGAGATGTGTATATACACAAACACATAACTTTTTTTGCATCGGGAAATAAATGAAAGAATATAGTCTAAAATAATAACTATTAATAAGTCATACTTGATAGTAAAATTTGGAGTGATCTTATTTTTTATTATTTTCTAACTTCTCTCCATGTTCACATAGCTTTAAAATAACTTTTAAGAATAAAGAAAAACATTTTACAACAAAAATGCTATTGATGGCTAATGGTAGCAAAGAGGGGGCAAAAATAAATTTTGTTTTCACTTAAATATTGAAAGAATAGATAATTATTTAAATATGAGTATAGATCTACTATTAAAATATAAATAATTTTAAATGTATAAAATAATCCATAAACAAGGATATCTCAAGCACTGAACAAAACAATAACTTACGGCATCTGTGGGCGTCCCCAGGCCATCATAATACATCACTCCTAGCTGGTAAGTTGCCTGATGATCCCGTTCCTTGATTTCTTCAAACTGCTCCAATGCTTCTTCATACCATCCCTGCAAACTCCCAGGAAAACTGAATTATTTTCATTATTATCTTAAAGTAATCCCAAATACTTAGTTTCCATCTAAATCTAGCTCACAGCACCAAGTAAAACAATAGAAGACAGCAACAAATTTATGGAATTTGCAAGTAAGCCCTTGACAACAATCTGTAAAATCAGTAAAATAAACCTAAACATGCCAACTGAGGGGAATGAGCAGGAAGAACCTGCCTGGGACTCCCTCTGGCTTTCACTCTTATTCTTGGCTATTGTTAAACTACTAATGATGGCCTAGCTCTCTGCTCATCCCAGCCTGCCATCACCCACCCCTCCTGGAATCTGAGAAACGTCAGAGTTGAGGCCAAAGACACTCAGGAGGATAAACATCAGGACATCCATTATTATTATTAAATGTCCACTCTGATACAGCTCTTTAGGTTTTGCCATTTTCTAGCTAAAGAAGACATAGAAAAACAAACATGTGATTCTCCAGAATTATCTTCCTTCCATACATCCTATAAAAACCTCCATGTCATGAGTCATTCACTTAAGGCTCCTCAGCATTATAGGAGATAATAAGAAATATACTATAGTGTAAGGAACAAACAGGGAGCTTATACCTTAATCCACCAAGGAAAAATGCCTTAAAGAATAAATCATTGTAACAGTGGAAAGAGAGTCTCTTACTGAGTTGGAAGGTCAGTACGAGAATGAGCAGGCCAGACAAAAACAACTTCTGGAAAAATTCAGAAACAACTGAATTTCTCTTTTCCTAACTTCTAATTAATCAACAAATCCATAAAGTTGGTAAGAACTATATCAAATGCTAACAAATATTTATCTTTAAAATGAGTAAATGAGTTGTAAACATTCATTCTCCTTTCTGGCTATGTCTGGGTAAGATATAAGAGGGCTCAGAACATACTGTAGAGAGAAAGACAAAATAAGTCCTTTGAATTTCTATGATTTAAAATACTGTATACATGCTGAAAAATCTCAGATATACATTTACTTTCAACTCAGACTTCTCTTGAGATCTAGAGTCTTACACGTAGTTTCTGCTTCGACACCTGTATACTTACATGACTAAGGGGAAATCTCAAACATAAAACGCCCAAAAACTGAATTCTTAACAGTTCCCTCAAAACTCTCGCTTCCTAACTTCTCCATTTTTCAGTCCCTGATGCCATTACTTGCGTCTCCAAAAGAAATCCAGGACCCAGTTCCACTGCTACCACTCTGGTCAAGATCACTATCCTCTCTTGCTCCCAATTAGTGTAATTTCTTCCTAAACTGGTCTTGGTTCTATGCTTCCGCCAATCCACTCATTACAGTCTCAAAACACTTCAACAGGGCTTCCCTTGTGGTCCAGTGGGTAAAGAGTCCACCTTGTAGTGCAACGGCCGTTGCCCCACCCTATTCGGTTTTTTGGCCATTTTCTAGCTAAAGAAAAAACATTGAGGCCAAAGACACTCAGGAGGATAAACATCAGGACATCCATTATTATTATTAAATGTCCACTCTGATACAGCTCTTTAGGTTTTGCCATTTTCTAGCTAAAGAAGACATAGAAAAACAAACATGTGATTCTCCAGAATTATCTTCCTTCCATACATCCTATAAAAACCTCCATGTCATGAGTCATTCACTTAAGGCTCCTCAGCATTATAGGAGATAATAAGAAATATACTATAGTGTAAGGAACAAACAGGGAGCTTATACCTTAATCCACCAAGGAAAAATGCCTTAAAGAATAAATCATTGTAACAGTGGAAAGAGAGTCTCTTACTGAGTTGGAAGGTCAGTACGAGAATGAGCAGGCCAGACAAAAACAACTTCTGGAAAAATTCAGAAACAACTGAATTTCTCTTTTCCTAACTTCTAATTAATCAACAAATCCATAAAGTTGGTAAGAACTATATCAAATGCTAACAAATATTTATCTTTAAAATGAGTAAATGAGTTGTAAACATTCATTCTCCTTTCTGGCTATGTCTGGGTAAGATATAAGAGGGCTCAGAACATACTGTAGAGAGAAAGACAAAATAAGTCCTTTGAATTTCTATGATTTAAAATACTGTATACATGCTGAAAAATCTCAGATATACATTTACTTTCAACTCAGACTTCTCTTGAGATCTAGAGTCTTACACGTAGTTTCTGCTTCGACACCTGTATACTTACATGACTAAGGGGAAATCTCAAACATAAAACGCCCAAAAACTGAATTCTTAACAGTTCCCTCAAAACTCTCGCTTCCTAACTTCTCCATTTTTCAGTCCCTGATGCCATTACTTGCGTCTCCAAAAGAAATCCAGGACCCAGTTCCACTGCTACCACTCTGGTCAAGATCACTATCCTCTCTTGCTCCCAATTAGTGTAATTTCTTCCTAAACTGGTCTTGGTTCTATGCTTCCGCTTCCAATCCACTCATTACAGTCTCAAAACACTTCAACAGGGCTTCCCTTGTGGTCCAGTGGGTAAAGAGTCCACCTTGTAGTGCAACGGGCACCAGTTTGATCCCTGGCCCAGGAAGATCCCAAGTGCTACGGAGCAGCTGGACGGGTGTGTCCAATTAGGAGCCAGAACTCTGGAGCACATGTGCCCAGAGCCGGTGCTCTGCAATGAGAGAGGCCACTGCAATACGAGGCCCACACCGGCCAAAGAATAAAGATGGATGAAAATAAATAAATAAAAAACCAATAAAAGAGGCCAAAATTAAAAACAAAAAAACCCAAAAACCATTCCAACAAGTTTCTCTATTTTAAACAAGGTTCATCTAGAGCAATTCTTTGCCATGCTTTCTCCCACATAGGTCTCTTGATTACTAGAGCTTGCCAAACTCTTCTTTATCTCAGAAACATTGCATTTTTTTCTTCCTTCTACCTGGAATGCCCTTCCCTGTGGCTGTCTGTATTGCCTATTTCCTTTTAAGTTTTAGGTTCAACAACAGGTCTTTCTGCCCTACCTTTAAGTTATTCTCTATCAGAGTACCCAGTTAATTACTTTCATAGTACTTTATTTGTAATTATATATTACCTTGTTTTCTTCCTGTTGACCATAAGTTCTATGAAATGGGGACCATTCTAATTCCCTCATGACTGTATAGTTAGTACCTACCGTAATAGTAGCAAATACTTATAAAGCACTTAAGTGCCAGGTTCTATTAGTATTTTTACAATTAATATATCCTCATAATAGCACTATGACACACATAGCATTACCCCCCTTTTAGAGATGAGGACACTGAGGCACTAAGAGATTAAGACTTTGTGTCCAAGGGTATAGTTCACAAAGCAATAGAACTGTATTTGAATCTATGCTCAAAGCTGAAAGATCATTCTCTTAACTGTTATGCTACATGATCCTCATAGTGACAGGTTGGTTATGAGTCCTCAACAAATATTTGTTGTCAGAATGAATATAGGAGCCATCAAAAGATTAGTAAGTGCGATATATGTGAAGAGCTGCCCAAGCAATCAATGGATAGTGAGGGTGCTGGGGACAGCTGGTCCCCTTTCACATCTTCCCTTGGAGTTCAATGAACAACTGAAGCTATACTGCTGAAGTTGCAGTGATAGCCTGCACAGGTCCTCCTCGACCTACTTTGCAGATCTCTGAATAATGTGGATAAAAAGGGACATTCCCTCCTTACTCCATACAGGAACTTACTTAAAGCTACCTCTAAGCACTATTAATAGACAAGAATCAGGATTTTTAACTGTTAATCATATGAAAATATTTTATAAATCCTGGAGAAGGAAATGGCAACCCACTCCAATATTCTTGCTTGGGAAAGTCCATGGACAAAGGAGCCTGGTAGGCTGTAATCCACAGGGTCGCAAAGAGTCCGCCACAACGGAGCGACTGAGCACAGCACATTTTATAAATGACACTGATATTTTGGGTAAAATATAAAACTTAGATTTTATTTATTATGTGCAAATGGATTTCATAACAAAATTACTCCCATAAATGACATTCATGAGGATAACTTTTATGCAGAAAGATTGAATATCTCTATAAGTTGGGATCAATGTATCAAGCTCTCAAGGAATTTGACAGAACCTCCCTGGTTTAGCAATGTAAGAAACTCTATAGGAAACTTTGCTATGGAGATCTAATAGCAGCTTTATACGAAATGAAAACAAATCAACAAAAACCAGTACCTCTTCAAAATACAGCTGACCTCGTAGGAAGTATGCCAGGGTATCCCCTCTTCTTATTCTTTCCTTCAAGAGATGCAATGCCTTATCCACTAAATTCGCATGGCTGTAATGATCTGGTTTTTTAAAAAGTAAAAAATTCCATCTTTACCCATATAATATGAATTTTCTCTCTTTAAGTAATAAAGTATATAGAACTTATCAGACTCTGTCATTATGGTTCCCAGAGGGTATAGTTACAACAAAGCAATAGAACTGTATTTTAATCTATGCTCAAAGCTGAAAGATCATTCTCTTAACTGTTATGCTACATGATCCTCATAGTGACAGGTTGGTTATGAGTCCTCAACAAATATTTGTTGTCAGAATGAATATAGGAGCCATCAAAAGATTAGTAAGTGCGATATATGTGAAGAGCTGCCCAAGCAATCAATGGATAGTGAGGGTGCTGGGGACAGCTGGTCCCCTTTCACATCTTCCCTTGGAGTTCAATGAACAACTGAAGCTATACTGCTGAAGTTGCAGTGATAGCCTGCACAGGTCCTCCTCGACCTACTTTGCAGATCTCTGAATAATGTGGATAAAAAGGGACATTCCCTCCTTACTCCATACAGGAACTTACTTAAAGCTACCTCTAAGCACTATTAATAGACAAGAATCAGGATTTTTAACTGTTAATCATATGAAAATATTTTATAAATCCTGGAGAAGGAAATGGCAACCCACTCCAATATTCTTGCTTGGGAAAGTCCATGGACAAAGGAGCCTGGTAGGCTGTAATCCACAGGGTCGCAAAGAGTCCGCCACAACGGAGCGACTGAGCACAGCACATTTTATAAATGACACTGATATTTTGGGTAAAATATAAAACTTAGATTTTATTTATTATGTGCAAATGGATTTCATAACAAAATTACTCCCATAAATGACATTCATGAGGATAACTTTTATGCAGAAAGATTGAATATCTCTATAAGTTGGGATCAATGTATCAAGCTCTCAAGGAATTTGACAGAACCTCCCTGGTTTAGCAATGTAAGAAACTCTATAGGAAACTTTGCTATGGAGATCTAATAGCAGCTTTATACGAAATGAAAACAAATCAACAAAAACCAGTACCTCTTCAAAATACAGCTGACCTCGTAGGAAGTATGCCAGGGTATCCCCTCTTCTTATTCTTTCCTTCAAGAGATGCAATGCCTTATCCACTAAATTCGCATGGCTGTAATGATCTGGTTTTTTAAAAAGTAAAAAATTCCATCTTTACCCATATAATATGAATTTTCTCTCTTTAAGTAATAAAGTATATAGAACTTATCAGACTCTGTTCACACTGGTTTCCTACCTAGTTCTCACTCCTAAAACTGACCTTAGTTCAAGAAAAAAGCACAACCTTAAAAAAACAAAGTACTAACACAATACCGGACATTGTACCTTATATAATTAAAAATATGTTAGTGGGTTGTCAAACTAACCCTCTTTCATACTAGGTAGGGGCTCTAGCAATGTAGTCTGGAATTCTTTAGGCAAAGCTGGCCTGTAAGTACGATTCTTAATTTCAGCATTTACTGGAACTACTGTAACTAAATGAGCTAACCATTCACAATTTTTTTTAGGTCTACAGAAAAAAAAAAAAGGTAGCTTTAAATGCCAATTTCAAGTAAAGTATAGTACTATCCTCTTAAACAGAAGTAACATCTGGCTCTTCTTTTCCAGAAGGGTGTTCTAAATTCCTGAGAGTAAATTCAGGATCAGAATCTCATGAGGAAACTTCTTCATTGATGGTCTGCTACCAGGTAAGCTGAGTAGCAATTTCACATGCTTACAGAAAAGCTAGAAAGGACTATAAACATAACCACTTCCTTGTCAGCAATAAGATTCATCTTTCTTGTCTCTTTTGCTCTGATGCATATAATTAACTTTAGTGAAAATATTATCAGGACTTGTACCAGTTTTTTCCTTTCCCCATTGGAAGACTTTTGCGTTCTTAGCAGCCAACTGGGATAGAGAAGTGTAAGAGGGATTCTTGGGCAACGTTTCACTGGTCAACTTCATCCTATCTCCACAATAGGAATTCTGTAAAATAGAATAAAAAATAGTATTGCAGAAATATCTTCCTCCATGAAACTTCACAAAAGAGACTCCATTTCCACTTGGCCATCATAAAGAGCATCCTCCCCTCATCACCGAGGGACAGGGTGCCAAACTACCAGCTCTGGGACGTGAGTGTTTCTTCTTAGGAAACCAGGACCTTCCATAGCTATGAAAAGCGTAGCCCTCCTCCATGTCTCTTTCCACCACATGGGGTCAATGATCAGAGCTGTTTGCAAGTCCTCTCTATGAGATCACATGCTCTGGTGAGTCATGTCACCTGCCACGGCTGCTGCCGCTAGTAGAAATCGGAGACACTGCTCATAAATGCAGTTCTGCACTGGTCCTTTCAGTTGCCTTGTAACTGAAGCTCATCAAACTAAACCATTTTAAATGAAAGCACTTGTCTGTTTTACCTGGGAATACACTTTTTTAGCTGTGTTGTTTAGATTTATCTTCCTATCTATTTGATTGCCATGTTATAAGGTGGATCACAGGTGAACGGAAAATCAGAGCCTAACCCTCTTTCATACTAGGTGGGGTCTAGGATCTATTCTTTAGGCAAAGCTGGCCTGTAAGTACGATTCTTAATTTCAGCATTTACTGGAACTACTGTAACTAAATGAGCTAACCATTCACAATTTTTTAGGTCTACAGAAAAAAAAAGGTAGCTTTAAATGCCAATTTCAAGTAAAGTATAGTACTATCCTCTTAAACAGAAGTAACATCTGGCTCTTCTTTTCCAGAAGGGTGTTCTAAATTCCTGAGAGTAAATTCAGGATCAGAATCTCATGAGGAAACTTCTTCATTGATGGTCTGCTACCAGGTAAGCTGAGTAGCAATTTCACATGCTTACAGAAAAGCTAGAAAGGACTATAAACATAACCACTTCCTTGTCAGCAATAAGATTCATCTTTCTTGTCTCTTTTGCTCTGATGCATATAATTAACTTTAGTGAAAATATTATCAGGACTTGTACCAGTTTTTTCCTTTCCCCATTGGAAGACTTTTGCGTTCTTAGCAGCCAACTGGGATAGAGAAGTGTAAGAGGGATTCTTGGGCAACGTTTCACTGGTCAACTTCATCCTATCTCCACAATAGGAATTCTGTAAAATAGAATAAAAAATAGTATTGCAGAAATATCTTCCTCCATGAAACTTCACAAAAGAGACTCCATTTCCACTTGGCCATCATAAAGAGCATCCTCCCCTCATCACCGAGGGACAGGGTGCCAAACTACCAGCTCTGGGACGTGAGTGTTTCTTCTTAGGAAACTAGGACCTTCCATAGCTATGAAAAGCGTAGCCCTCCTCCATGTCTCTTTCCACCACATGGGGTCAATGATCAGAGCTGTTTGCAAGTCCTCTCTATGAGATCACATGCTCTGGTGAGTCATGTCACCTGCCACGGCTGCTGCCGCTAGTAGAAATCGGAGACACTGCTCATAAATGCAGTTCTGCACTGGTCCTTTCAGTTGCCTTGTAACTGAAGCTCATCAAACTAAACCATTTTAAATGAAAGCACTTGTCTGTTTTACCTGGGAATACACTTTTTTTTAGCTGTGTTGTTTAGATTTATCTTCCTATCTATACTGGATTGCCATGTTATAAGGTGGATCACAGGTGAACGGAAAATCAGAGCCTTCATATACAATGTCGAGGCCACCTCATTTGGGATGAAGGAGTCCAGGGTGGCCTAGGCTGAGGGTAGTGAGTCCACAAACTCAGTTGTTGCTATGCTTTTTTGTTTACTCCTTAGATTCCATTGCTACAGCCAGCTCTCATCAATCAGGAACAAGCTTCCAGTAAAGGTTCCTGATTGGTGGTGAAGAGAACTCAACAGAACTTAATAAGCATGATTGCAAAGCCACAATTATACAATATTACGGTTCTATTTTGGACAATAAATTGCTTCATTAATGAGAATGAAGTGCAGAAAAGGGAGACAATTTGGTCTAACGGTGGGGGGCGGGGAATCACCAAAGCATCTGTAATATTGAAGAGTCATTTAATTTTTTTAAAGCCAGTTTTCTCATCGGCAGTTTGGACTATAAATAGTTTGATTTAGAGGATTTCAAAATGTCAGTTCCTACACATGTAAAATTCTTGGATTATATGATTCTAAAAATCTGTGGTTGTTCTAGTAAATATAAAAGTTTACAATAAAATTTAGGGTGAAACAGTCTATATTAGGTGAAGTGTTGAGAAGAAAGACAGTCCAAATAGGATGAGGCCCATAGCATGTCTCTGACATCTCCGAATTGCCAGCATCATGATCATGACCCTGGCACTTTGCGGCCATCAGTAGGTAAATAAGGGTTACTTGAACACAAGTAAATCTGGAAACCCATATGGCTACTAGGTGGTTAACCTGGACGATGGGGGCAATTCACCTCCCAGAACGGGATAGAGTGAGATTTCATCATGCTACTCAGAGCAGCATGCAATGTAAAATTCATGAATTGCTTATTTCTGTAGCTTTCCATTTAGTATTTTCAGACTATGACTGGCCTGAAACCACAGGAATTGACAATGAGGATAATGGGGGACCACTGCAATTTCCTCTTTCTGATCCAGGACCCCATCCAGGTTCTGACACTACATTTAGTCATCATGTCTCCTTAGCTGCCTCCGGTCTATGACAGAGTCTCAGGTTGTCCTTGTTTTTCGTAACTTTGACAGTTTTGTACCGGCCAGGTATCCTGTGGAATGTCTCCCAACCTGGCTTACCTGATATTTCACTCATGGTTAGACTTGGGATATGGACATTTAGGAGGAAGCAGAGGTGAAGTACCTTCTCAACAGATCATTTATCAGGGGGGCATGACTTATCATTGGTGGTATTGACAAATACTGGCCAGGGTAGTGTTTTCACAGGTTTCTCCTCTGTGAAGTTATTTCCCCCCATTTCCCATACTCTATTTTTTGGAAGTAGGTCAATTATGCTTAGCCCACACTCAGGAGGATGAGGTGGAATAAAGATTAGCCTCTACTTCCTGGAGTGGAGAGTATCTAAATGAAATGTTTGTAATGTTTTTGTAAAGAAGAGTTGTTTTTTTCCTTCCTTTTTTCCTGTTTATCTACCTTTATCATCTGTCTATTGGGTTAGCGAAAAAGTTCTTTTCGCTTTTTTCCATGTTACAGAAAAACCTGAACAAACTTTTCAGCCAACCCAGTATCTATTCTTTGTGCCATAATATCCTGGAGCAGTAGCAGTTTAGAATAACTATATAATTTATCAACTTCTCCAAGAGTAAGCAAGGTTGGAAGGGTTTATATAGTATACTAGGCAAGAAGAGTCTTTGTGGGAATCCTTGTACTTTTTTATAATCATATGAGGATCATACATGGATTTCCTGACTGCCCTTGCCAATGAAGGCCAGAATTATATTTGATTAGCTCAAGTAATTTTCAATCTGTGGATGTTTAAAAACCTGTTAAAAACCAAAGACCATTTACTGAAATTCCAGATCTGGCTATCATTTTCTGTTTTTGAAAGGCTTTTTAAATTTGGAGTGATATATTATCTTCAGTGTACGAGCTACAAAAATATAATTGCCCCACATCACTATTAATAATTAATATCCTGTTATTTTTAAGGCTCAGCATAATCAGGTCAACATTAATATAAATAACATGGGCACCTAACTGGCAATAAATAATTGAAACATCTTGTTCATAAATGTTTGATGAATATTACTTGAATATGTTTGGGAAGTTATAAAATCATCGAGAGAGTCAAATAACACATGTGAAACCAAGTCAGCTATTGAGACTCTTAGCTTTACTTTGTATGTCTTCATTTACTTTAAAGTTTTCTATAGCATTATTGCTAAATGTATACAATGTAATTAAATATTATAATAGTGATAAATGAGGATTAGAAGCTATTCTTTTCAATGCTACACATTTAGGAAATGTTTTCCAGTCATCTTTTGAGTCAATAAAGGCAAATAGGAAATAGATGAAATTCGCCTGTCCAATTCTAATTAGCTTGTCCACCAAATACATTTAATAATTTTCAATTATTGGCACATATTCATTCATTTATTTAAGAGGAATTCCCTGAACAGAAGGCACTGGACTAAGCACTGTGGTAAATTCAGCTCTAGAGACAAGGCTACATTAAGTCATCACTAAATGAAAGAGCTATTTTTCAATGGATTGTAATAATCTTCTTGAAGGACTTTCTTTTGCTTTGAAACAGTCAATCTTAATACCTTGGAATCTACCAATGATGATCAAAATGTTTTAAAACATAGGTATGATAAGAATGTGAGCTCTGGAGTTAAACTGCCTGAGTTCCAGCTCCACTCTTTAATAATAATATGATTACAGATAAGTTATAAAACTCTAAGTCCCAGTTTCCTTTCCTGTCTGCATTAACCTTGGGACACAATAAGATCCCAATTAATGTCAATTTATTACATCATAATAATATATTGGAATAGATGTGAGTGGTCATTTAATATAGTTTCTTATTTATCTTTATTTTACATGACTTCTATATGTGTAACATATATTGCAACCAGACGGAATTACACACAGTTCTCTTAACACTGGAAGATATTTTAACACTTCTTAGAAATTCTCTTCCTTTCCTGGACTACCTAGCAAATGATTACTCTTCAAGACTCAGTCTAATCATCTTTCACTCTTTTGGTCACTTAATCATCCAACATTTAAAAAAAAAAACAAAAACACTCACTCTAGTAACATGGAAATCTACACTACCATATATAAAAGAGACAACCATTGCAGACATGCTGTGATGAAGAAGGAAAGTGAGGCTCATACTCAATAATGATCAATAATAAAGCTCCTTTTGCTCCCATGAAATATGCCTGTGACGCTGAAACCATTGTTCTGATAAGTCAGAATGTTCTGCTCCTGATTCTATAGGCTATTAATCTTACCTGTAACTCTTAGCAACTCCTGTGCTCTGTAACTGCCCACGTCTTGTCCTACTGTAACCCTTAGCAACGCCTGTGTTCTGCAGCTGCTGATTTTAATGTACCCAATCAAAGATCACCAATTGTACCTGCATATGTTAATCCTATAAAAGAAGAGCTCACCTTGAGCCCGGGGCCCAGAATTTCTGAGTGCTAGCTTGTCTGGACCACTGGCATAATAAACTTGAGTTCTCCAACCTTGCAAGTTTGGCAATATTTTTTCAATTATTGGCACATATTCATTCATTTATTTAAGAGGAATTCCCTGAACAGAAGGCACTGGACTAAGCACTGTGGTAAATTCAGCTCTAGAGACAAGGCTACATTAAGTCATCACTAAATGAAAGAGCTATTTTTCAATGGATTGTAATAATCTTCTTGAAGGACTTTCTTTTGCTTTGAAACAGTCAATCTTAATACCTTGGAATCTACCAATGATGATCAAAATGTTTTAAAACATAGGTATGATAAGAATGTGAGCTCTGGAGTTAAACTGCCTGAGTTCCAGCTCCACTCTTTAATAATAATATGATTACAGATAAGTTATAAAACTCTAAGTCCCAGTTTCCTTTCCTGTCTGCATTAACCTTGGGACACAATAAGATCCCAATTAATGTCAATTTATTACATCATAATAATATATTGGAATAGATGTGAGTGGTCATTTAATATAGTTTCTTATTTATCTTTATTTTACATGACTTCTATATGTGTAACATATATTGCAACCAGACGGAATTACACACAGTTCTCTTAACACTGGAAGATATTTTAACACTTCTTAGAAATTCTCTTCCTTTCCTGGACTACCTAGCAAATGATTACTCTTCAAGACTCAGTCTAATCATCTTTCACTCTTTTGGTCACTTAATCATCCAACATTTAAAAAAAAAAACAAAAACACTCACTCTAGTAACATGGAAATCTACACTACCATATATAAAAGAGACAACCATTGCAGACATGCTGTGATGAAGAAGGAAAGTGAGGCTCATACTCAATAATGATCAATAATAAAGCTCCTTTTGCTCCCATGAAATATGCCTGTGACGCTGAAACCATTGTTCTGATAAGTCAGAATGTTCTGCTCCTGATTCTATAGGCTATTAATCTTACCTGTAACTCTTAGCAACTCCTGTGCTCTGTAACTGCCCACGTCTTGTCCTACTGTAACCCTTAGCAACGCCTGTGTTCTGCAGCTGCTGATTTTAATGTACCCAATCAAAGATCACCAATTGTACCTGCATATGTTAATCCTATAAAAGAAGAGCTCACCTTGAGCCCGGGGCCCAGAATTTCTGAGTGCTAGCTTGTCTGGACCACTGGCATAATAAACTTGAGTTCTCCAACCTTGCAAGTGTAATGCTTGGTTTCACGAAGGTCTGATTTCTACAACAGTTAAGACTGAAGGAACTTACATGGGGGCTATGGCACAACCTGGAGGGGTGGGATGCAGAGGAAGAGGGAGGGGCGTCCAAGTGGGAGGGGTCAAGGGTATACCTATAACTGATTCTGGTTTGTGTAGAGCTGTAAACAACAAAACTGTAAAAGTAAAATAAAAATAATTTTTAAAAACCCCACTCACTCTGAAATGGCACCCTTCTTCTGGAAACAAATCTACCAGCAAATTAAACATCAGTAGAATTAGCAATGCTTGGAAGAGTCAGTGCTGAATATACTTCTTAAACCATCTTCTGATTGAGAAAACGGACCCTACCTGCTACACAGTAACAACTCCAGTTATTTGTCAGTAAGATATTGTCCCCCAGTGACACACACACAGAGGTACAGATGAATTTATCCACAAAACAGAAGTAGAGTCACAAGTTACAAAACAGACTTAGGGCTACCAGGAGGTAAGTGAGGGAAGGATAAACCGGAGACTGGGACTGACAAACACACACCACTGTAAGCAAAACAGATAGCTAGTAAGAACCCACTGCAGATCACAGGGAATTTGACGCGTTACTCTGCAATGGCCTCTATGGGAAAATAAACTAAAAAAAGAATGGATATATCTATATCTATATCTATATATATCTGGTTTACCCTGCTGTACACCTGAGACTAACATAATATTGTAAAACAACTACATTCCAATAAAAACTAAAAAGGGACAACAAAAGATAAAAAGAGGTATTTTCCTCCAAACATGTTTATTTTGTATATTTTTTGCACTCCCCAGATTTGTTCAAGTTTCTGACAGCTTTTAGGCCTGTTTCTAAGAGTAAACCAGATACTTAGCAGAGATATTAAAAAATGGGGGGAAACATTATGAGCAATGGACAAGTATGCAGTGATTAAAGGGACTAAGACTTCAAAAACTACTCACAAAATTCCCTTTCCTTGTGAAATTTAAATATGTCACCGGAAGTTAACAATATTTAATGCATCTAAACAGAATCTTTTTTTTTTTTAAAGATTTATTTATTTATTTATTTTGGTGGGGGTCAGGTGGGGAGGGAGGGGAGCAGGCAGGTCACTTCTATTTGTCTTTCATTTCTCTATTCTCATCCATCTTTGTTCTTTGGCCCGTGTGGGCATCCCATTGTGGTGGCCTCTGTTATCGCTGAGCACCGGCTCTGAGAGTATGCGCTCCAGGGCTCCGGCTCGGTAATTGGACACATCGGGCCAGCTGCTCCACGGCACATGGGATTTTCCCAGGCCAGGGATCGAACTGGCGCCCCTTGCACTGCAAGGCGGTGTCCTTACCCACTGGACCACCAGGGAAGCCCCAGAATCTTGTTTTGAACAAAAAGGATGCAATGTAGAGGAGTATAAATCAGACAAATATCCCACTGCATACGTTAACTGCAAAATGTACATTTTAGAACTCTAAGAACTTTTCCATAATACCTTGTATTAGTGAGAAATTTCTGAAAATACACATCTGTGTAAATTTGAAGCTTAATTATATGCTCTGAAAAATAGTGCTTATCTAAATGAAAAACATGAGAAAAGGAAAACTGGCAATATGGACATATGTTCTCTTATATCTCTGATATTCTTCAAAGAGCATAAAAAGTACTGTGAATAATTTAAAGAACACAAGTACAATTTTATGTGCTTGAATGTAATTATATATATATGCTTCTGTTCAAGTACACAAATAAGCAAAGATTTTAAAACTAACCTTTTGCAAACAAAGAAGAGAATTTTGCTCACCAAGTCTTCAAGGCAGGAGGGCACTTGGATGCTTCAAACGAACAGATTAAGTTGATAACAAGACAGGCCCTTGGGGATTCAGAAAGGAAGTTAAAGATTGTGCTTTGGACAAACAGGCCCTTAGATGCATATCGTGAAGAAGTTTAATGAACTCTTGTTTCCCATACACAGAAAAGCACATAATCATTAACTTGGGATATTTGTTTTTTGTAACTAGCAGTGATCTTTCCCCAAGATACATGTTGACTGCATGTATTTCCTAACAACAACAACAAAGAATCACATATAAACTAGCTTCCCCCGACTACTTTGGGAGTAATTCCTCAGCGCTATCTGGAGGCTGTCTCTGGGGCTTACGGTTCTTATTAAGACCCTGGATAAACCTTAACTCACAATTCTCATGTTGTATATTTTTTTCCCCTCAGTCAACACCTTGGATCACTGCATAAGTCTAGTAACACAAATGACTGAAAAATAAGTTTATGGCTCTTATTAAAAAATAAACTGTGGGGGCTTCTCTGGTGGTCCAGTGGCTAGGACTCCAGGCTCCCAATGCAGGGGGCCTGGGTTCAATCCCTGGTCGGGGAGCTAGATCCCACATACTGTGACTAAGATCCAGCACAGCCAAATAAATAAATACTACAAAAAAAAAAAAATAAAACTGTAACCAAAAATAAAACTAAAAGGTCAGCTGTCTTCAGAGGACAATGAGATAGTCCTCCGAAAGGGTAATAAACTATCTTTCAGTTCTGCTCTCAAAGCTATCAGTACATAGTAGGGAGCATGAAAAAAAAGAAATTTCTGAAAATACACATCTGTGTAAATTTGAAGCTTAATTATATGCTCTGAAAAATAGTGCTTATCTAAATGAAAAACATGAGAAAAGGAAAACTGGCAATATGGACATATGTTCTCTTATATCTCTGATATTCTTCAAAGAGCATAAAAGTACTGTGAATAATTTAAAGAACACAAGTACAATTTTATGTGCTTGAATGTAATTATATATATATGCTTCTGTTCAAGTACACAAATAAGCAAAGATTTTAAAACTAACCTTTTGCAAACAAAGAAGAGAATTTTGCTCACCAAGTCTTCAAGGCAGGAGGGCACTTGGATGCTTCAAACGAACAGATTAAGTTGATAACAAGACAGGCCCTTGGGGATTCAGAAAGGAAGTTAAAGATTGTGCTTTGGACAAACAGGCCCTTAGATGCATATCGTGAAGAAGTTTAATGAACTCTTGTTTCCCATACACAGAAAAGCACATAATCATTAACTTGGGATATTTGTTTTTTGTAACTAGCAGTGATCTTTCCCCAAGATACATGTTGACTGCATGTATTTCCTAACAACAACAACAAAGAATCACATATAAACTAGCTTCCCCCGACTACTTTGGGAGTAATTCCTCAGCGCTATCTGGAGGCTGTCTCTGGGGCTTACGGTTCTTATTAAGACCCTGGATAAACCTTAACTCACAATTCTCATGTTGTATATTTTTTCCTCTCAGTCAACACCTTGGATCACTGCATAAGTCTAGTAACACAAATGACTGAAAAATAAGTTTATGGCTCTTATTAAAAAATAAACTGTGGGGGCTTCTCTGGTGGTCCAGTGGCTAGGACTCCAGGCTCCCAATGCAGGGGGCCTGGGTTCAATCCCTGGTCGGGGAGCTAGATCCCACATACTGTGACTAAGATCCAGCACAGCCAAATAAATAAATACTACAAAAAAAAAAAAATAAAACTGTAACCAAAAATAAAACTAAAAGGTCAGCTGTCTTCAGAGGACAATGAGATAGTCCTCCGAAAGGGTAATAAACTATCTTTCAGTTCTGCTCTCAAAGCTATCAGTACATAGTAGGGAATCGCTGAAGATGTTAGGGAAAATATACGGCTGGAGCTTTGGTTTTAAGTTAGATGAACCTGAAAAAAAGTGCTTACGAAGAGTCCAGAGATAAAACACGGGGTCAATGGCTATGGTTTCAAAGTCAGAATAGAATGTCTGTTTCCTAGAGTTTTACAAAAAGAAATAACTCCGGCTCAGGGGCTGACCCAGTAAAAAGAGCTCAAGTTAACGACCCTGGAGAGCCTTCCACCCAGTACTCGCCCTCCGCATTGCCCCCTTCCCTACAGCAGCTCATAAGTACAGTCAGCCCTGCCCACGGGGAGAGCCCCACGGGTAATAATCGTCCATGGCCTGGTCCCTTCGTTTATCCACTAACTCCCCAGGCAAAGTGTGGGACTCAGCAAGCCCAGGGCTAATAGCTGGGATCCTCAACAGTTCCCTAGGCGACAAGTCCAGCCCTGTGCCTAACCTATCTCCGACAAGTGATATATTACAATGGTTGGGGTTCACTCTACATCATTCTTAGAACTAGTAAGGTATCAATTTGGGGTGGGTGGGGCAGTCCCAGTGGGAAAATCTATACCCTTAGCTCGCCTCAGCCGCCCCTCTACCCGCTCCCCGCGTCCACCCCTCAGCTTTCGCTTTCCTAAATGTCCAGGGTCTGGGGGTCGGAGGCCTGGAGAGACTCTGAACACGATGCAGAAGGAACTTTCATGCCTTAGGAGCCGGAGGTTGGGGCTGCGGCGCCAGCACCAAGCGTAGCAACTTCCAAAGACTGTGTTGTCGCCGAGCTCTTGGTAGCTCCCTCATTTCCTGGTTACGTGCGTGCCAGCAGACATCAAAACCTCCGCCAGCGACTTCCGCTTCACCAAAGGTACTAAAGAGCTGGGCACCGCAGCGTGAGACGTGCTGAACTCTGCGCGCCGGATGGCTGCCCAAGAGCCCAAACAGCTCACACGCCAACCCCTTGCTGCGCATGCGCATTACGGCTCCGCTGGGACGGGCCCCAGAGCCCCGCCCCTAGATGGGCGGACACGAACCTCCCCCTGGCCAATCAGTCGGCTGACCCTAGCTGCCTCCTCTTCCTTCCTGCTCCGCGCCTGACTCTCTGGCCTGGTTACACGTGCTATTGTTTGTGTACGTGCAGCTGCTTCTGTGTGGAGAAGGGCCGGCAGCCTATGGTTGGGCTGCCTGGGCGCTACGGGCGCTGGGGCCCGGAGGGAAGGGGGAGGGGCCCGGCCGCTGACTCTGGTGATCTTTAAATTCTCCAGCTCTGGGGCGGCTGTGCACTCTTACCTGTCGGTCTGCGGCGAGTGCTCCACTGCTCTGCTCTCCCAAAGACTCTTGTCCTCTCCTTTAGGTGGGAGATGCTGTTGCTGGATTGCAACCCAGAGGTGAGACTCAGGCTGCTTTTGTCTGGCAGGCTTAAGCTTCCAGATGTCTCTTCTAGAGAGGCCTAGCAAAAGTGATAGTGTACAGACCCGTTGGCGCTGCCAAGTCAAGCCTCTTCAGAGCTGGAAGGTTTTTGGAGTGGTGGAGGATTTCAGTCCCGGGAGGGCATGAGCCTGGACCAAGGCGAGAAGAGGTACTGGAGCTGTTCTTTTCTCGCAGGTGGATAGTGTGCAGCATCTGCTGGAGACCGGGGCCTCAGTCAACGCACCCCCGGATCCCTGTGAGCAGTCGCCTGTCCACTTGGCCGCAGGTGGCGGCCTTGCTTGCTTTCTTCTCTGGCAGCTGCAGACGGGCGCTGACCTCAACCAACAGGTAACTAGGCAACTGATTGTTGCTGTGTGCAACCTTCCCTTTCAGCCCAAATCCACACAAACATTTCTTAGACGCCAAGATAATCGTTTCAGTTATTAGAAACATGACTATCACAGCGATGCCCCATAGAAATATGAGACAGTATGTAATTTACGTTTTCCAGTAACCACGTTAATGAAGTCAAGCGAAACATTTCAGTAAACTGACCCAATTAATAAAAAAAAATTCTCATTATGTAATCAAGATAAAACATTACTGATAGGTATTTCTTTTTGTTGTTGTGTCTTCTCACCCGCTGTGTATTTTACACTTACAGCACATTTCAATTCGGATTAGCTACATTTCAGGAGCTCATTAGCCAGGTAGATGGCTGCTGGCTACTACATCACACATTTCCAAGGTCTATAATTCATTTCCAAAGGAATAATTGGCCCATTACCAGATTAGAAGTCTCAGGATAGCACTACCTGTAAGGCGTGCTCACCATCAATATGATTCCCTACAGAACTTTCTTAGGATAGTTTTCAACTTCCATTAATGTATGGTGAATTTTAAACTGTAAATTTTTTTACTTCTGTAGGAGTCTGTTTTGCTTTTATTCACTTATTTATGTAACTGTGACTACACGTTTGTATTATCTGTATTTAATAGAGTGCCAAGTGAAGGTGATTTTAAAAAAGAATTAAAAAACTCAGTTCAATAGAACTGAGTGAAGTTCTAACGCCACTTCCTCAAATAGCTTCCTGAAACAACAAACCTCACTCATCAGCTTCCACAGGAGTGTTTTGGGAAGATGCTAACGTGTGCTTTCTTTTCTGTAAGGATGTTTTGGAGAAGCTCCACTACAAAGGCAGCAAAAGCTGAGCAGAGCTGGAAGGTTTTTGGAGTGGTGGAGGATTTCAGTCCCGGGAGGGCATGAGCCTGGACCAAGGCGAGAAGAGGTACTGGAGCTGTTCTTTTCTCGCAGGTGGATAGTGTGCAGCATCTGCTGGAGACCGGGGCCTCAGTCAACGCACCCCCGGATCCCTGTGAGCAGTCGCCTGTCCACTTGGCCGCAGGTGGCGGCCTTGCTTGCTTTCTTCTCTGGCAGCTGCAGACGGGCGCTGACCTCAACCAACAGGTAACTAGGCAACTGATTGTTGCTGTGTGCAACCTTCCCTTTCAGCCCAAATCCACACAAACATTTCTTAGACGCCAAGATAATCGTTTCAGTTATTAGAAACATGACTATCACAGCGATGCCCCATAGAAATATGAGACAGTATGTAATTTACGTTTTCCAGTAACCACGTTAATGAAGTCAAGCGAAACATTTCAGTAAACTGACCCAATTAATAAAAAAAAATTCTCATTATGTAATCAAGATAAAACATTACTGATAGGTATTTCTTTTTGTTGTTGTGTCTTCTCACCCGCTGTGTATTTTACACTTACAGCACATTTCAATTCGGATTAGCTACATTTCAGGAGCTCATTAGCCAGGTAGATGGCTGCTGGCTACTACATCACACATTTCCAAGGTCTATAATTCATTTCCAAAGGAATAATTGGCCCATTACCAGATTAGAAGTCTCAGGATAGCACTACCTGTAAGGCGTGCTCACCATCAATATGATTCCCTACAGAACTTTCTTAGGATAGTTTTCAACTTCCATTAATGTATGGTGAATTTTAAACTGTAAATTTTTTTACTTCTGTAGGAGTCTGTTTTGCTTTTATTCACTTATTTATGTAACTGTGACTACACGTTTGTATTATCTGTATTTAATAGAGTGCCAAGTGAAGGTGATTTTAAAAAAGAATTAAAAAACTCAGTTCAATAGAACTGAGTGAAGTTCTAACGCCACTTCCTCAAATAGCTTCCTGAAACAACAAACCTCACTCATCAGCTTCCACAGGAGTGTTTTGGGAAGATGCTAACGTGTGCTTTCTTTTCTGTAAGGATGTTTTTGGAGAAGCTCCACTACACAAGGCAGCAAAAGCTGGAAGCATGGAATGCCTCAGCCTGCTTGTAGCCAGCGATGCTCAAATTGAGTGAGTGTGAAGTCAGTGGCTTCA
This sequence comes from Tragulus kanchil, assembly GCA_022376925.1. Taxonomy (NCBI): domain Eukaryota; kingdom Metazoa; phylum Chordata; class Mammalia; order Artiodactyla; family Tragulidae; genus Tragulus; species Tragulus kanchil. Next base: position 37,667,406 of record JAIOJX010000028.1, on the reverse strand, counting down.
GATTTTTATGTTCTTGGATTAATCAGACTCCTGTAGCTTAATTATATGATGCTTGCCTAAATGATAACGTCGTGCTACCATTTCAGTGTCAACTTAGGCTGTTAATGATATCCGATACGATCCCATTTGAGGAAGTTAAAAAATGGGTCCTAAGCAATCAGAGGTGCAGTCCTGTTCACCTATCATGGCAGTATTACATGTATTACTTCTTAGTTTTGTTTTAGAAAACCTACTCTATAGTTCTCATTGACTTCCTTTGTGTACTTATTCATCGTATTGAACACTGAACACTTCTTTGATTCATGTAGAAAGTGAGTGCCCATTCTGAGTTGTACTCTGTGCTAGTGAGCAAAAATGGAATTCCTCTGGGCTTCCTTTACCTCTGTAACCAACAATTGTATGAGACCAAAGCACCTTTGTTCGGGATATAATTAGGAAAAGGCTGAACAATTGCTCACTTTTACTTAACACATTTTTTCTTAAATTTAGTTTATGTAATAAGAATGGGCAAACAGCTGAAGATCTTGCTTGGTCATGTGGATTTCCAGAATGTGCCAAGTTTCTTACAAAAATTAAATATATGCAGACGATAAAATCAAGGGAACAACCCAATAAAGATCACTGTGTTCCAGTGTTCAGACAGAAACGAAATTTTGAAAGTGAAGAAAATACACATGGGAAAAGGAAGTGTTGGTAAGTAATTCAGTTTCTTCTTTCTTCCTCCTTCAAGGATCTCTTATTTGGCACAGAATTTATTGTTTCATTTAAATATTGCCAGTCTTACGTCTGGTGTATCTTTTTCCCTCTCATTAATATATTTTAATACTGATTGTAGTAACTAGTACTAGAAAATAGACAACAAAAATTACCCCACGTCAGGTGGAAGATTGGAGAGGAAACCTTTTTAAAAAAAGGTTTTTAATGTTCATATGTTTTTAACAACAGATGTATTGGTTATGAAGAGGCCTGGAGAAGCTCTTCACTTCGTGTGGATCTACTGCTCAGCAATGAGCCGTGGCTTTTGGCTCATCAAGTGTGTCTAAACTCCTTCTAAGAAGGAGGAAAACTTTCTTCCAAGTGAAGATAACAGTCAAGAATACATGTATTTACATGCCTATCACGTTCTGGTTGTGCATGCTTTGTCTTTTTTTTTTGTAAGATTTTATTTATTTATGGAGGGGCGCGTTGGGGAGGGAGGGGAGCGGGCGGGCCACTTCTATTGGTCTTTCATTTCTCTATTTTCATCCATCTTTGTTCTTTGGCCCGTGTGGGCCTCTCATCGCGGTGGCCTCTGTCGTCGCAGAGCACCGGCCCTGGGCGCATGCGCTCCAGAGCTCCGGCTCAGTAATTGGACACGTCGGGCCAGCCGCTCCGCGGCACATGGGATCTTCCCAGATCAGAGATCGAAGCGGCGCCCCTTGCACTGCAAGGCGGTATCCTTACCTACTGGACCACCAGGGAAGCCCGCTTTGTCTTTTATTTTATTAAAAAAATGGCTAAAGAATAAGTTCTTATCTTTGTGTAATATTTACAACCTTGGGGAAAAAAATCATAGAAACCATCAAACTACACCCAGGATTTAATTTGAAATTACATTTATTCTTTATCAACAAAGTTATAAAGTACACCTTGACTACAGTCTTTGAGTTCAAGATATTTTAAATAGTATTTGGTCGCTGAGGGAGACATAAGTTATAATAAGCATCCTTGTTCCAGAACTCTGGGCCCTTCCATCCACACCAGCCCTAGATTTGGGAGAAGGGAAAGGCAAACCTTTAATAAAGTTACAGGACTACATGATTGAAATTGTAACATTTTACAGTCCTGCTCAGTCAGCTGAATCTTGCAATAAGACTAAATACCTATACAATGCAAGTATTTGAATTCCCATAAAGCACAGAAAATAACTTATTTGGACCCATTTCAGACAGAATTAAAAGAATTAGTTCTATGGTATCTTATCATAGAAATCCATTTAAAAAACGAAAACCATTATGGTAATATTACTCAATATCGCATTTTACTGATTTTTTTTTAACTTTCTTTTTTTTGGCCACTTCCATCGATCTTTCATTTATTTATCTTTGTTCTTTGGCCCTTTGGGCCTCCCATTGCAGTGGCCTCTCTCGTCACAGAGCACCAGCTCTGAGCCATGCACTGCAGAGCTCCGGCTTGGTCCAGCCACTCCATGCCATGTGGGATCCTCCCAGGCCAGGGATCGAACTGGCGCCCCTTGTACTGCAAGGCGGTGTCCTTACCCACTGGACCACCAGGGAAGCCCCTTTAGTTATTTTTAAGATGTATTTTTAAAAAAAATTTTGTTAGGCGATGGCATGTCGTAATTGAACTGCCATCTGTCTATACAAGACTGTATAGATAGGTAAAAAGGCTGTGGGCCTCTTCACTGAAAGTGGGCCTCCCAGCCCTTGAATCGGCCACTCCTGACTGTCCAGCAGTGGCATCTCAGCAGTGATGCCAGGTAGTAGAGAAATGTGAACTTGCCCTTGGAGTTGTGTTCTTTCCTCAGGCTATAATCACAGCCACTTCCCAGTTTTATGTCAGTGTTAATCCTTTTCCCCAGCAGAGAAAATTCCTTTCAAACAACATTTCGTTGTGAATATGGAAGTTTGCCAAATTTCTAAGACTAGGGCTATTGATTTATTTTCTTAAAGACCCAGCTAATGACTTAATATGTGACATCATTATGAAATGAAATGCTTTGTTTGCACCTACTTGTGGAGAGGCTAGTGAGGAAACCAAAACGCTGCCCGCAGTGCTATTTTTAGAGACATAAGTTATAATAAGCATCCTTGTTCCAGAACTCTGGGCCCTTCCATCCACACCAGCCCTAGATTTGGGAGAAGGGAAAGGCAAACCTTTAATAAAGTTACAGGACTACATGATTGAAATTGTAACATTTTACAGTCCTGCTCAGTCAGCTGAATCTTGCAATAAGACTAAATACCTATACAATGCAAGTATTTGAATTCCCATAAAGCACAGAAAATAACTTATTTGGACCCATTTCAGACAGAATTAAAAGAATTAGTTCTATGGTATCTTATCATAGAAATCCATTTAAAAAACGAAAACCATTATGGTAATATTACTCAATATCGCATTTTACTGATTTTTTTTTAACTTTCTTTTTTTTGGCCACTTCCATCGATCTTTCATTTATTTATCTTTGTTCTTTGGCCCTTTGGGCCTCCCATTGCAGTGGCCTCTCTCGTCACAGAGCACCAGCTCTGAGCCATGCACTGCAGAGCTCCGGCTTGGTCCAGCCACTCCATGCCATGTGGGATCCTCCCAGGCCAGGGATCGAACTGGCGCCCCTTGTACTGCAAGGCGGTGTCCTTACCCACTGGACCACCAGGGAAGCCCCTTTAGTTATTTTTAAGATGTATTTTTAAAAAAAATTTTGTTAGGCGATGGCATGTCGTAATTGAACTGCCATCTGTCTATACAAGACTGTATAGATAGGTAAAAAGGCTGTGGGCCTCTTCACTGAAAGTGGGCCTCCCAGCCCTTGAATCGGCCACTCCTGACTGTCCAGCAGTGGCATCTCAGCAGTGATGCCAGGTAGTAGAGAAATGTGAACTTGCCCTTGGAGTTGTGTTCTTTCCTCAGGCTATAATCACAGCCACTTCCCAGTTTTATGTCAGTGTTAATCCTTTTCCCCAGCAGAGAAAATTCCTTTCAAACAACATTTCGTTGTGAATATGGAAGTTTGCCAAATTTCTAAGACTAGGGCTATTGATTTATTTTCTTAAAGACCCAGCTAATGACTTAATATGTGACATCATTATGAAATGAAATGCTTTGTTTGCACCTACTTGTGGAGAGGCTAGTGAGGACCAAAACGCTGCCGCATGAGTGACCGGCAGTGGTCTTGCTGCTTACCCTACAGACCATGAGTGCATCCTCTGTTGTGTCTGATTCTTTGAGACCTCTGGACAGCAGCCCGCCAGGCTCCTCTGTCCATGGGACTTTCCAGACAAAAGTACTGGAGTAGGTTGCCATTTCCTCCTGACCCAGGGGATCGAACCTGAGTCTCCTGTGTCTCCTACACTGCAGGCAGATTCTTTTTTTTTTTTTTTAATTTATTTTTTATTTATTTATCTTTTGGGGGGTGGGGTGGGGAGGGAGGGGGACAGGAGGGCCACTTCTATTGGTCTTTCATTTCTCTATTTTCATCCGTCTTTGTTCTTTGGCCCGTGTGGGCCTCCCATCGCGGTGGCCTCTGTTGTCGCAGAGCGCCAGCTCTGGGCGCACGCACCCCAGAGCTCCAGCTCGGTAATTGGACACATCAGTCCAGCCGCTCTGCAGCACGTGGGATCTTCCCAGGCCAGGGATGGAACTGGCGCCCCTTGCACTGCAAGGCGGTGTCCTCACCCACTGGACCACCAGGGGAAGCCTTACAGGCAGATTCTTCACCCCTTGAGCCATCGGGGAAGCCCACCTAACTGAGAAGCTGCTGGGCATGCTGGTAGGGACCTGAAGTCAAAGGTTCCTACAGAGGAAGGTAATGTGTTTTTCAGTGTGGAGGTGGGAGGATTGAGTAGAAATGCTCTTTAGGTCTTTCAGTATTATTTTTCTAATTGCAAAAATAAGATACACATACAAATTCAAATGAGGTGAAAGTAAAAATTTTAAAAATCTTCCACCGGATCTTCTCCCCCTCTGCACAGGTTACCACCATTAAGTCTGGTTTATTTTTGTGGAGAACTGTTTCTTTATCTAAATGTCTTTTATCGTCTCATTTTTTCAGCAAAACTTCCTCTAATGAATTTCATGTCCTAAAATCTGTTTTCTTGACCAAAGATAGAAAAAAGGCTCACACCTCTGTATTAATCTTTCAGATGGGGCCATCTCCAGATAACTGGACTCATTTTTTTTTTTTTTTTTCAGAGAAGTGGGTAGAAAGGGTGGCAAACCAGAAACTGTGGGAGTAAGTAGTGGGGCCAGATGTCTTTCTTTTGAGGTGACTGGCTTAGGGACTCAAACAGGAAAGCTCCCCAAGTGGGGAAAGAGAGGTCAGGCAGAAGGAGCACTGTCCCTCTGGCCTCTGCCATAGACAGAATGTGTCCAAGATTTGTCTGTCGAACCCTAATCCCTAAGGTGCTGGTGTCTGGAAGTGGGGTCTCTGCGCAGTGACTGGGACATGAGGGTTGAGTGAGAGAGCTCCCTCATCCTTTCCCCCACGTGAGAACAGTGAGAGAGACTGCCGTCTCCAAACTACAAAGTGGGGGCCTCACCACCCACCGCATCAGCCATCACCTCCATCGGGGATTTCCCAGCCTCCAAAACTGTGAGAAAACCTCTATTGCTCTCAGCCACCCAGTCTGTGGTGTTCTGTTAGAGGAGCCTGGACAGACTAAGACAGCGCCCTGGATTCCTGAGTCATGTGAGACTCAACAGCTCTTCTCCTAATGGTGGGGCCTTGGCCTCAAGGTTTCCTGTGTGTATGATGAGGGCAAAGGGTTTCTGCAGGTGCGAAGTTCCACAGAAGTGTAACTAGCAAAGGAAAGTGCAGTTCTCAGAGTAAGGCGGGACAGTGTCAGAAAACCCTAGCTAGCTAATTCCATCTATATAATGCCCCTCAAGTCAGCCAGAAACAAGTCATTTTTATTATCTTTCTTATGCCTCTAATCAAAATAAGAAAGGCCCAGGGCTTCCCTGGTGGTCCAGTGGGTAAGGACACCGCCTTGCAGTGCAAGGGGCGCCGGTTTGATGGCCTGGGAAGATTCCATGTGCCGTGGAGCGGCTGGACCGGTGTGTGTCCAATTGCCGAGCCAGAGCTCTGGAACGCGTGTGCCCAGAGCTGGTGCTCTGCAACAAAAGAGGCCATTGCGATGGGAGGCCCACACAGGCCAAAAGAACAAAAATGGAAATAAATGAAAGACCAATAGAAGTGGCCAAAAAAAATTAAAAAGAAAAAAAATAAAGCTTCTCACTGTCATTAAGATAAAATCTGAATGCTTCACCTCAGCCTGGTCCTCAGTGGCCATCCTTACTTCACTCATGGATCCTTCCAGCCATCAGACAGCCCTCTCCACCAGCTCAAGTCATGTTAAAAACACCACATTTCCCAGAACATGCCTTTCACTGTCTCTAAGTGATCCCTCTGCAGGGGCAACCTTATTGTAAATGCTGCCAAAGACACCATATTTTGTGGGGGACGGGATCCTCTTTGGACTCTCCTCCTCTGTCCTTCTACACTAGACAAAGAACTCTTTAAAGATTCCGTTAAATACCTCCAGTATTTAAGAGAGTGGATGGTAAATTTTAAGTACTTAATGTCCAATGAATGTACACTTTGGAGAGTAAATATTGCTCCTATTTTCAGGAAGGAAAACTGTGTATGTGCCAGTGAAAATTTTAAGAATGTGTTTCTATTCTGTAAATATTTACAGGTGCTCCAATCATTGGCCAAAGACTTTCCTAAAGTGGACAGTTCAGCTACGCACACACACACTAAAGACTCTTGACATAAACATCTCATCCTTAGGGCTTTAGAAACCTCATGTAGCTATACTCAACTTTTGAAGATATCTCACAAGCGAATTTCAATGTTAAACCATCCATTCCCCCAGAATTCTCCCTAGGATTCTGGGGATAAAGAAATCTTTAAAGATTCTTTAAAAAAAGAAATCTTCCTGTGACCAAGTCAGGTTGATGTATGCAGTAAACAACAAAACTCTGTAAAAGCAAAATAAAAAGAGAAATCTTTTTATTGCTACTAATGACAAGTGACAACATTGCAAAAATGGAGGTAGTGGGTAATAAAAGGAGGTATTCGTTAGCTTATAGCTGAAAAGGCTGCATGTATTCTTGTGATTTTAATATATTTGGCAAAAAATAGAACATTTTTTAAAAATTCAAGCTAATTATGTCTTACAAACACTTTCCTCATGAAGATTTAGTACTGAGTCTCATAAAATTTAGTACTAATGTCTCAGGAAAACTCAGTACCAAATCTGAATTAGTTGCCCACAAACTAACATAAATGTATACCTCCTTTAGCTGGTAGTTTAAGCATTAACAAATATTCTTAAACTTGTTTCAAATTCAAATCTTTCATAAAATGAGAGTAAATTATATGTAAATAAACTAAAAGCAGTCAAGTCTCCATAGTGTCCATCATACTGCCTAGCTACTTTTGGTTAATTTGAAAATTATAAAGGTTATATATTCTAATCTATTTTGAGACTTTGATAAAAATCACTATATTTATATTCATGCAAAGCTGCAAATTTTCCAAAGGAATATATTTAGAGTTTCATATTTTATTACTAAGTTTAACAACTGAGAAAGTCTTTATAAATCTAAGCTATATTCACAATTACTTTACTTCTGCCCTGGCCTCCCTATCTAGAGAGAGTGACGCATATCACAGCCTCAGAATCCTTCCTTATGGTGAGGATCTCGGTTTATAATTCAACTTTCCGTTAGCTGCCAGTTTTCTCTGCTCTGGTTTAGGTTCTTTTCCTTGTTATCTATTTGTGTTAAACAGACACTTACCTTTTCCAAAATAACTTGCAGATCTTCAGCGCCTGTATAATGTGGATCCAAAATCAGAAATTTTATCTGTCCTGTAATTTCATTCCATGCAACTCCTAGTATTGTGTGAGCCAAAACTCCTCCTCCTAAAGAAGAGGAAATAAGAAATGAGACAGCATATGTTAGTCTTAACTTCCCATTCAATTTCAACTGAAAAAAATTATTTGCCTATGAATTGATCTAACACAGTATTAAAACTGACTGGCCTACACTGGAAAAGACACAATGTCAAATATACTCTGAAAAGACAAAATTACATCTTTAAGACAGAGAAGGTACAATCACATCTATTAGTTTCTATGTCACTGTAATACCCATGGAATTACCTAAACTGGAGGTAAAAAGGGTTCCAAAGGGTCTACACTCCTCCCAACAGAGTAACAATCACTGCTGTTGGCACCTCGCTAGGCAGACGGGCCGTGCCAACTCTGCCCTGAGCCCCTCCCATGATGCGAACTGTCTACTCAGTCAGTCCTTCCTGTTGTTTGCTGGCATCCGTCTTCCTGCATTTTTTACACACCCATCTTAGCTTTGCCTTTCTGTCGTCCAGGACAAGTCTTATTTCTCATAGAACTGTGAATCTTTAGAACAGCTAATCCAATTCTTGTATTTTACAAAGACAGACCAGAGAGGTGAAGCAATTTGCATAAAGTCACACAGCGAGCCAAGCTTAGCCATGACTTATGATACTACACCCAGTGACCACTGCCTCTTTTTCATTCTGCTCTTAACTCTTTTTGAATGCAGTTATATCTCCTCTTAACCTTTACTACTTCTAGTTATTATAATCTTTTTTATAACTTCCCTCCTGCCTTTTTGGTAACTTAAACTAATTTATTTTTAAAAGGACTGATTTCACGTCCATTACATATTCATGTTAACAGTAAGTGTTACATACTTCTCCATAACAAATAACCAGTTTAAAAGAGATTTCCGACCATTACTGATTTTTAACGTAAGTGTTACATACTTAGCTGCCAGTTTTCTCTGCTCTGGTTTAGTTCTTTTCCTTGTTATCTATTTGTGTTAAACAGACACTTACCTTTTCCAAAATAACTTGCAGATCTTCAGCGCCTGTATAATGTGGATCCAAAATCAGAAATTTTATCTGTCCTGTAATTTCATTCCATGCAACTCCTAGTATTGTGTGAGCCAAAACTCCTCCTCCTAAAGAAGAGGAAATAAGAAATGAGACAGCATATGTTAGTCTTAACTTCCCATTCAATTTCAACTGAAAAAAATTATTTGCCTATGAATTGATCTAACACAGTATTAAAACTGACTGGCCTACACTGGAAAAGACACAATGTCAAATATACTCTGAAAAGACAAAATTACATCTTTAAGACAGAGAAGGTACAATCACATCTATTAGTTTCTATGTCACTGTAATACCCATGGAATTACCTAAACTGGAGGTAAAAAGGGTTCCAAAGGGTCTACACTCCTCCCAACAGAGTAACAATCACTGCTGTTGGCACCTCGCTAGGCAGACGGGCCGTGCCAACTCTGCCCTGAGCCCCTCCCATGATGCGAACTGTCTACTCAGTCAGTCCTTCCTGTTGTTTGCTGGCATCCGTCTTCCTGCATTTTTTACACACCCATCTTAGCTTTGCCTTTCTGTCGTCCAGGACAAGTCTTATTTCTCATAGAACTGTGAATCTTTAGAACAGCTAATCCAATTCTTGTATTTTACAAAGACAGACCAGAGAGGTGAAGCAATTTGCATAAAGTCACACAGCGAGCCAAGCTTAGCCATGACTTATGATACTACACCCAGTGACCACTGCCTCTTTTTCATTCTGCTCTTAACTCTTTTTGAATGCAGTTATATCTCCTCTTAACCTTTACTACTTCTAGTTATTATAATCTTTTTTATAACTTCCCTCCTGCCTTGGAAATTAAAAAAAATATATCCAGAGGTCAGCATGCATGATGCAAAAGCTAATTTTACTATGTTTAAAAAGGACTGATTTCACGTACCATTACATATTCATGTTAACAGTAAGTGTTACATACTTCTCCATCAACCAAAAGAACCCAAGATTCCAAGACGCCTTACCGATCATGACTGGAGTTCCTACATTCTGGAAATGATTGGCCAGTTCCCGTCCCTGAGAAGCCATTTCAGAACCCTGGCTAGGAAGAAAGAATTTTCTATCAGGTGAACTATTTCGAAGATCAAATAATGAGCTTGGGAACTAACGTTTTCTACATTTTTGGTTATTAAAAATAAAAAAACCAATATAAATTAAGTAAAATTAAGTGGTAGGGAATTGAGAGAGTAATTTAAAGCAACACAATCTCTAAATATTTAAAGTCACTAAATGAGCTAGGAAAGAAGAACTTGATTCTTTTTTTATGAAATTGCATAAAGAAGATTCTGAATTTTTAATATAAGATTTAAAGTGGGGGTTTTCCCTGGTGGTCCAGTGGGTAAGGACACCGCCTTGCAGTGCAAGGGACGCCGCTTCGATCCCTGGCCTCGGAAGATCCCACGTGCCGCGGAGCGGCTGAACCCATGTGTCCAATTACCGAGCCGGAACTCTGGAGCGCATGCGTCCACAGCCGGTGTTCTGCGGCAACAGAGGCCACCGCGATGGGAGGCCCACATGGGCCAAAGAACACAGATGGATGAAAATGGACAAATGAAAGACCAATAGAAGTGGCCTGCCCTCCCCCCGCCCTCCCCAGCAAAAAGAAAAAAAAAAAAAAGAAAAAGAAATTAACAGATCTAAGAATTGGAAAGGAACCAAAAAAAAAAAAGTGGTCACTTTGATGCCAGGGGGATTCTTATGAGTGGATTTATTTCATAAGAATGGTTTTAGGGCTTCCCCTGGTGGTCCCATGGGTAAGGACACTGCCTTGCAGTGCAAGGGGCGCCAGTTCGATCCCTGGCCTCGGAAGATCCCACGTTCTGCGGAGCGGCTGGACTGGTGTGTCCAATTACTCAGCCGGAGCTCTGGAGCGCATGCGCCCAGAGCCGGTGCTCTGCAACGACAGGCGCCACCGCGATGAGAGGCCCACACAGGCCAAAGAACAAAGATGGATGAAAATGGACAAATGAAAGACCAATAGAAGTGGCCTGCCCTCCCCCCGCCCTCCCCAGCAAAAAGAAAAAAAAGAAAAAGAAATTAACAGATCTAAGAATTGGAAAGGAACCAAAAAAAAAAAAGTGGTCACTTTGATGCCAGGGGGATTCTTATGAGTGGATTTATTTCATAAGAATGGTTTTAGGGCTTCCCCTGGTGGTCCCATGGGTAAGGACACTGCCTTGCAGTGCAAGGGGCGCCAGTTCGATCCCTGGCCTCGGAAGATCCCACGTTCTGCGGAGCGGCTGGACTGGTGTGTCCAATTACTCAGCCGGAGCTCTGGAGCGCATGCGCCCAGAGCCGGTGCTCTGCAACGACAGGCGCCACCGCGATGAGAGGCCCACAGGAGCCAATAGAACAAAGACGGATGAAAATAGAGAAATGGAAGACCAATGGAAGTGGCCCGCCGGTCCTCTCCCTCCCCAACCCAAGTCGGCCCCACCCAAAATAAATAAATAAATAAATCTTAAAAAAAAAAGAAAGAATGCGTTTTAAGTACTGGGGTTTTGTCTTCTCATCAGACTCTGGGCCTGTACTTGTTTCAAGTTTAAACTGGGACCAATAATACTGCCCTTCTACATGATAGGAGATTCCAGGACTAAAACAGACAATGTTCATGTAGCCAAGATGAAAACTGCAAAACATTTTCAAGTACAACATACTTTTAGGGACTATTTCAATGTCCTACACGAGTTTTACTTTTGAGAAGAGAAAGAAAGATGAACAGATGAAAGCCTTTTTTTTTAGAATGGAGGTGCCAGGTGGTGCGAACCCTTAGCTTTCTTTGTAAAGAATGTATGGATAACAACTTCATGTGTCAGCGCTTCCACTTCTTAATCACCATCTGTTTCGCTACTTAATGTATTATGTATCTATTAGCGCTGATTTCCATATCCAATCCAAATTGTCACTGTGAAATCAGATACACTAAAGTACACTTGGACAATAAGGACAATATAGTTATCAAGGTTGTTGTAACAGAAGATGCATTAAAAACATAAGATCATGTATAAGGAGTAAGTTAGTGACGGTCATAGAAATCAATCTTATCTAATATTTGCTTATTTTGATACCAGAATTATAATTAAAATATACTGCAAAAGATAAAATATTTGGATAAATTATTAGTTTATTAAAATTATTAGTTTATTAAAATAATCTCAGGAAGAAATAGAGTAGGAAATAAACAAAAAGGTCAGTCATAGATCAACATTTGATTTTCCCCTTTCAAGACTTGAATAACTTAAGCATTAAAAATCCAGACTTTCTGTAACTATTCAAAGCTGACATATTTCCACATTTTCCTCTTTCTGACTAAGATTAAGCCTAGACCATACAAATAGATATCATAAGGCTTACTCATATCATCTTCTAAAAGATAACAAGAAGGGGCTTCCCTGGTGGTCCAGTGGGTAAAGAGTCCACCTTGCACTACAAGGGGAGCCGGTTCAATCCCTGGCCTGGGAAGATCCCACATGCCACGGAGTGGCTGGGCCAGTGTGTCCAATTCCATGCCAGCGCTCTAGAGCACATGCGCTCAGAGCCAGTGCTCTGCTACAGGAGAAGCCAGTGCAATGGGAGGCCCACACAGGCCAAAGAACAAAGATGGATGAAAATAAATGGATGAAAGACCAATAAAAGTGGCCAAAAATTAAAATAAATAAAGAAATAAAAATAAGAAGATTTAAGGCTATAAAAGTGAGATTTACAAAAGCAAGGAGGCAATATGGAGGAAGAGAAAAGAACAAAAGCAAACTGGGGGGAAAATATACTTTTTCTTTTAATAAAAATGATAAATTCTCTTTGAAATGATTTCTCAAGTTTCTTCAAGTGTCCTTACCTGACAAACAGTATTTTTGAAGTTACACCAATCAGATGGTTCAGTACCAGCTGTACCTCGATGGACCCGATCCACTGCCGTGACCCGACAAAGGCTGCTGGTTTGTCCCCAGCATCAACCAGAGCCTTCATTTAAAAATACAAAAAAATACGTACATAAGACAGCTATTAAAAATTATGTCACTGTGAAATCAGATACACTAAAGTACACTTGGACAATAAGGACAATATAGTTATCAAGGTTGTTGTAACAGAAGATGCATTAAAACATAAGATCATGTATAAGGAGTAAGTTAGTGACGGTCATAGAAATCAATCTTATCTAATATTTGCTTATTTTGATACCAGAATTATAATTAAAATATACTGCAAAAGATAAAATATTTGGATAAATTATTAGTTTATTAAAATTATTAGTTTATTAAAATAATCTCAGGAAGAAATAGAGTAGGAAATAAACAAAAAGGTCAGTCATAGATCAACATTTGATTTTCCCCTTTCAAGACTTGAATAACTTAAGCATTAAAAATCCAGACTTTCTGTAACTATTCAAAGCTGACATATTTCCACATTTTCCTCTTTCTGACTAAGATTAAGCCTAGACCATACAAATAGATATCATAAGGCTTACTCATATCATCTTCTAAAAGATAACAAGAAGGGGCTTCCCTGGTGGTCCAGTGGGTAAAGAGTCCACCTTGCACTACAAGGGGAGCCGGTTCAATCCCTGGCCTGGGAAGATCCCACATGCCACGGAGTGGCTGGGCCAGTGTGTCCAATTCCATGCCAGCGCTCTAGAGCACATGCGCTCAGAGCCAGTGCTCTGCTACAGGAGAAGCCAGTGCAATGGGAGGCCCACACAGGCCAAAGAACAAAGATGGATGAAAATAAATGGATGAAAGACCAATAAAAGTGGCCAAAAATTAAAATAAATAAAGAAATAAAAATAAGAAGATTTAAGGCTATAAAAGTGAGATTTACAAAAGCAAGGAGGCAATATGGAGGAAGAGAAAAGAACAAAAGCAAACTGGGGGGAAAATATACTTTTTCTTTTAATAAAAATGATAAATTCTCTTTGAAATGATTTCTCAAGTTTCTTCAAGTGTCCTTACCTGACAAACAGTATTTTTGAAGTTACACCAATCAGATGGTTCAGTACCAGCTGTACCTCGATGGACCCGATCCACTGCCGTGACCCGACAAAGGCTGCTGGTTTGTCCCCAGCATCAACCAGAGCCTTCATTTAAAAATACAAAAAAATACGTACATAAGACAGCTATTAAAAATTATGTTAAGGGCACTTCCCTTGATTACCAGTTCATTTTTTTCCTTTAAAACAGAAATAAGTCCAGACCATGAGGTAGGTATAATTATTTAATGGTCCATCAGGGTTCATAAAATCTCCAACTGCTTGTAATTCAAAATGTTCTGTACCTGTTGGATCTCTCTGTGTGTTGGGATGGACCTCTCGGTGTACGCCTGGTGTTTGACCTTACAATGGTATGAATTTTAAATGGTATGTTCTGTACCTGCTGGATTTCCCTGTGTGTTGGGATGGACCTCTCGGTGTATCCCTGGTGTCTGAACCAGGAGCAGATGGTCTGCAGAGACCGATAAGCACAGCCCCAGCCGTTGTCGTCTATTCGGTCCTGCATATAATGATGGTAACCATATATGCCCTGGACCACATGAACCTATATGAAAAGACAAAACACAGTAAAATATCAGCTTAAGATTGATGTATATATTATATGTGTACATACATATATCATTGCTTAATATAGCATTACATACATATACACATACTCAAATCATTTACTGTCCTCAGATATTATTCCCTATAAAATTTTTTTAAAAAATTGAAGACACTCTCCAACTCTTTCAACGTATCAGTATATTACTGATACAAAAGTGAAGAACAGTATAAGAAAATAAAATTATAAGACAGTATCATTTATTACCTAAATGCAAACATCTTAACAAAATCTTAGCAACCTAAATCCCCCAGAGAATAAAAACATAGTCATAAACAAACATCCACTGGGCACAAACAAAAATCTTGTGATACTAATGATCAATTAACTCCTATAAATTATGACTAGACTCACCATATAAGTCTCTACGTTAGGTGGATTGAGATAAATATGTGGATTTCTAATATAACCGTCTTTGTATGGTTCATCTGGAAAATGATAAGCATTAGACCTTCTGAAATAAGGTCTGTCATTAGGCAGATTGAATGGACTTCGATCAACTTTTTGAAAAATGATAGACGTGACCCGACAAAGGCTGCTGGTTTGTCCCCAGCATCAACCAGAGCCTTCATTTAAAAATACAAAAAAATACGTACATAAGACAGCTATTAAAAATTATGTTAAGGGCACTTCCCTTGATTACCAGTTCATTTTTTTCCTTTAAAACAGAAATAAGTCCAGACCATGAGGTAGGTATAATTATTTAATGGTCCATCAGGGTTCATAAAATCTCCAACTGCTTGTAATTCAAAATGTTCTGTACCTGTTGGATCTCTCTGTGTGTTGGGATGGACCTCTCGGTGTACGCCTGGTGTTTGACCTTACAATGGTATGAATTTTAAATGGTATGTTCTGTACCTGCTGGATTTCCCTGTGTGTTGGGATGGACCTCTCGGTGTATCCCTGGTGTCTGAACCAGGAGCAGATGGTCTGCAGAGACCGATAAGCACAGCCCCAGCCGTTGTCGTCTATTCGGTCCTGCATATAATGATGGTAACCATATATGCCCTGGACCACATGAACCTATATGAAAAGACAAAACACAGTAAAATATCAGCTTAAGATTGATGTATATATTATATGTGTACATACATATATCATTGCTTAATATAGCATTACATACATATACACATACTCAAATCATTTACTGTCCTCAGATATTATTCCCTATAAAATTTTTTTAAAAAATTGAAGACACTCTCCAACTCTTTCAACGTATCAGTATATTACTGATACAAAAGTGAAGAACAGTATAAGAAAATAAAATTATAAGACAGTATCATTTATTACCTAAATGCAAACATCTTAACAAAATCTTAGCAACCTAAATCCCCCAGAGAATAAAAACATAGTCATAAACAAACATCCACTGGGCACAAACAAAAATCTTGTGATACTAATGATCAATTAACTCCTATAAATTATGACTAGACTCACCATATAAGTCTCTACGTTAGGTGGATTGAGATAAATATGTGGATTTCTAATATAACCGTCTTTGTATGGTTCATCTGGAAAATGATAAGCATTAGACCTTCTGAAATAAGGTCTGTCATTAGGCAGATTGAAGACATCGTGTAATTCCTAAATAAAATCAGAATCAACAGGAATGAAGAGAAAAAAGGTAAATGATATGGATTCCTAGTCAATAAATAAACTCAACTAGATACAAAACAGAAAATTTACTATACCCAGGTTATATAGGTTATCAAACACATTTATGATTTAATTCACTAAGGGCAAAGAGGGTGAGATTTAAATTAAACCCAAAAAGATTTATGTTTATCTACATATGTGGATAGAAACTGGAAGGCAATGTAGAAAAATAAAAATAATTTGTTAGAGTGGAGAACTGAGATAATTTAAAGTTACTTACTATAACACAGTCTATTAAAGCCTGTACCTCATCCAGGCTAAAGACTGGTTTTGAAAGTCTTATAAATGAGTAAATTATAATTAACAATGATAATAATTATATCAAAATATTTTTAAAAATCATGCTTAGAGTACTTAACAAATAGAAGGAGGAGTAATTAGATTACAGAGTGGAAAGTGGTGGTACAAAATCACCCAATCTGGCATCAAAATAAAAACAAAAATATATGTTTAAAAGGTAATATATTCCTGAATGTATAAAAACACATAATAGGGTTTCAAGTTTGAAAACACTATTGGAAAAGTTTGACGTCTTTATGGTATCTACTATATATTCTAGCGTTTTTTTTTTTTTTAAACATTTATTTATTTATTTTGGCGGGGGTGGGGAGGAAGGAGGGGTGGGTGGGCCACTTCCACTGGTCTTTCATTTGTCTAGTTTCATCCATCTTTGTTCTGCTTTGGCCCGTGTGGGCCTCCCATTGCGGTGGCGTCTGTTGTCGCAGAGCACTGGCTCTAGACGCATGCGCTCCAGAGCTCCGGCTCGGTAATTGGACACATGGGTCCAGCCGCTCCGCGGCACGTGGGATCTTCCCAGGCCAGGGATCGAACCAGCGCCCCTTGCACTGCAAGGCGGTGTCCTTACCCACTGGACCACCAGGGAAGCCCTATTCTAGCAGTTTGGATGGGGTTATCAACTTGTATAACTGTTGCGTCTGCAAATAAATTCATCTGGCATCTACTGAGAGGTACAAAGGGTTACAGTGTTACATCTCTTTTCAGGGGCAGAGATTGGGAAGCTATTCCTATGGTATATAATTTGATAGGTATCAGGCAAGGCCACATATCAAAAATATATACTGCCTAGAAGACAGATACATATATGTGTGTATGTATGTGTGTGTGTTGTGTGTGTATAATTACATATCCTATCAAACCAGTCATTTGCCAATGAATGTCATTTCTTTGATTGCTGATGTTTTCCTCAAAATGCCTCTAATAAAATCTAAATAGCCCTGGGAGGTCAGGGATGGAGTAATACTACAGATCCTAATTAGAAATAGCATAGATCCTAATTTCCCTTCTCTAACTGTAACCTTGTCTCCTTCACAAATCTGCAAGTAATGGAAAGGAAAGGAATTTATTAAATAGCTACTCTAGGCATGTAAGCATCCTTTTATTCTTAAACTTCACCATAGAAAAATAGCAGGAACATCACTGAATATATGAAATTAAAATGTAACATATGGCTTAGCATTAATACTTTTTCATTAAAAAGACTTAAAGTGACATGAGAAAATAAATTAAGTAAGATGTAAAGTCAATAGTGTGCATTCACACTTTATAAAATTAAGCCACAAAACGTTTATTTATTAGAAACACAAAGTTAAATACAAATGAACGACATTTTTTATTTTTCTAAGAACAAATGAATTGATTTCACCTTTCTATAGGCTTGCAGCTGACCATCTGGAATTCTTGATGGATATGAAATTGTCACAAGATTTTTTTGCCCTGGCAATAGAAAGTGCAGTGGTTCCGGGACCACAATAGACGTTCCTTTCAAGTATTTCAAAATGCATTTTTCCATATCAGTTAGTTGGTTATGAATTGCATCTACTAGACGTTTACGAACTCTGTGGGGGTAAAATTTACAAGTGTATTAACAAACGTTATAATAGTTACGGTACATGAAAGTGTCGCATGAATATACTCTTAATATGCCCTCAGCAGGACTGGGTTTATGAAAGGAACAATGCAAAGTTACATAAACTAAATTTTCTTTGTGTAGATAAATAGAAAACCCTATAGGTTTTGCATATTATTCTGTTTCCTCCAATAAACACAGAATTACTAGATGACTCTTAGTTTAATAAACAACAACAGCGCAAGATATGCCCGAATGATACTTAAAAGTGGGCTCTGATTACTCTGGGGGAGGGGCCTCATTTAAACATGGCAGTAGTATTAGAAAATACCTACTTTCCCCACATTTCTTCTGGAGCAGCAGATAGAACAGCATCAACTGGTAAAGTCATACTGACATAGTGGTGTCCTCCACTTTCTCTTTCAATGACGGGTGTTACAGCTGCCAGAGGTGTTGACATTTCCAGCATCAGGTCTATATTTACTATTTGATGCTACAAAGATATACAGTGATAGTCAACTTATAGCACACTGAACAGTAATATAAAAGGTAAGTAAAAGGGCTTTTCAGGACCATATAAACTATATTACAGTAAATTATTTAAAAGTACAATTGTGAGCTTAAAGAAAAATTCTTCTCTGCTTTGGAATAATCTGTGCAAAAAATAAAATGCAATCAGACTGATCATGAATCGATTAAAATGTAACATATGGCTTAGCATTAATACTTTTCATTAAAAAGACTTAAAGTGACATGAGAAAATAAATTAAGTAAGATGTAAAGTCAATAGTGTGCATTCACACTTTATAAAATTAAGCCACAAAACGTTTATTTATTAGAAACACAAAGTTAAATACAAATGAACGACATTTTTTATTTTTCTAAGAACAAATGAATTGATTTCACCTTTCTATAGGCTTGCAGCTGACCATCTGGAATTCTTGATGGATATGAAATTGTCACAAGATTTTTTTGCCCTGGCAATAGAAAGTGCAGTGGTTCCGGGACCACAATAGACGTTCCTTTCAAGTATTTCAAAATGCATTTTTCCATATCAGTTAGTTGGTTATGAATTGCATCTACTAGACGCTACGAACTCTGTGGGGGTAAAATTTACAAGTGTATTAACAAACGTTATAATAGTTACGGTACATGAAAGTGTCGCATGAATATACTCTTAATATGCCCTCAGCAGGACTGGGTTTATGAAAGGAACAATGCAAAGTTACATAAACTAAATTTTCTTTGTGTAGATAAATAGAAAACCCTATAGGTTTTGCATATTATTCTGTTTCCTCCAATAAACACAGAATTACTAGATGACTCTTAGTTTAATAAACAACAACAGCGCAAGATATGCCCGAATGATACTTAAAAGTGGGCTCTGATTACTCTGGGGGAGGGGCCTCATTTAAACATGGCAGTAGTATTAGAAAATACCTACTTTCCCCACATTTCTTCTGGAGCAGCAGATAGAACAGCATCAACTGGTAAAGTCATACTGACATAGTGGTGTCCTCCACTTTCTCTTTCAATGACGGGTGTTACAGCTGCCAGAGGTGTTGACATTTCCAGCATCAGGTCTATATTTACTATTTGATGCTACAAAGATATACAGTGATAGTCAACTTATAGCACACTGAACAGTAATATAAAAGGTAAGTAAAAGGGCTTTTTTCAGGACCATATAAACTATATTACAGTAAATTATTTAAAAGTACAATTGTGAGCTTAAAGAAAAATTCTTCTCTGCTTTGGAATAATCTGTGCAGAGGTGGAGAGTGAATGGGAAGTAAAGATGCAATCAGACTGATCATGAATCGATAAACATTAAAACTTCACCACAGTTCACTGTACTATTGTTTTTGTATAGATTTAAAATAAAAAAAAAGGAATAAACAAGATACAATACCCACACACCAAGGCAACTTTTAAACCTATGTTATGACTATATACCTCTTGTCTAAAGACATATGAAAATTGAACTCTATAAGTAGGTTTGATGTTGATAGCGGTATGAAAAGACAATTCTGAAAATGCTTTCTGTATATTAAACTTCGCAAAATATTAAGAGTACTGGAAGTCAGGTTTCTCACCAGGAAAAGGTTAGGAATCACGTGAGGCTGAAGTAGAGCTGGAGGTATAACATGATCTAAATGGGTAAAACTGGATATGTGTGTTTTATATATGCAGTGTGTGTGCATACGTGTGTTCCTTGGAGAAATGGTTGATTACTGAGCTGGAACAGAGAAAGTAGATAATGAATCCTTGGAAGAAAGTAAGAAGTACTCAAAAGTACAGTGTCAAGAGGACACTGGAGCCAGCATGAAGTTTCTCTTGGCCACGTCTTAGAAAATAGGAGCATTGAAATAGCTGATGACCCTAACAGTAACAGATAACTCATTGCATAGAACTGGAATCCATGCTTCCATGAAGTTAACAAGTAAATAGGGAAAAGGAAGAAAAGCTCCTCCTCACAGTCGCAAGATATGCCCGAATGATACTTAAAAGTGGGCTCTGATTACTCTGGGGGAGGGGCCTCATTTAAACATGGCAGTAGTATTAGAAAATACCTACTTTCCCCACATTTCTTCTGGAGCAGCAGATAGAACAGCATCAACTGGTAAAGTCATACTGACATAGTGGTGTCCTCCACTTTCTCTTTCAATGACGGGTGTTACAGCTGCCAGAGGTGTTGACATTTCCAGCATCAGGTCTATATTTACTATTTGATGCTACAAAGATATACAGTGATAGTCAACTTATAGCACACTGAACAGTAATATAAAAGGTAAGTAAAAGGGCTTTTTTCAGGACCATATAAACTATATTACAGTAAATTATTTAAAAGTACAATTGTGAGCTTAAAGAAAAATTCTTCTCTGCTTTGGAATAATCTGTGCAGAGGTGGAGAGTGAATGGGAAGTAAAGATGCAATCAGACTGATCATGAATCGATAAACATTAAAACTTCACCACAGTTCACTGTACTATTGTTTTTGTATAGATTTAAAATAAAAAAAAAGGAATAAACAAGATACAATACCCACACACCAAGGCAACTTTTAAACCTATGTTATGACTATATACCTCTTGTCTAAAGACATATGAAAATTGAACTCTATAAGTAGGTTTGATGTTGATAGCGGTATGAAAAGACAATTCTGAAAATGCTTTCTGTATATTAAACTTCGCAAAATATTAAGAGTACTGGAAGTCAGGTTTCTCACCAGGAAAAGGTTAGGAATCACGTGAGGCTGAAGTAGAGCTGGAGGTATAACATGATCTAAATGGGTAAAACTGGATATGTGTGTTTTATATATGCAGTGTGTGTGCATACGTGTGTTCCTTGGAGAAATGGTTGATTACTGAGCTGGAACAGAGAAAGTAGATAATGAATCCTTGGAAGAAAGTAAGAAGTACTCAAAAGTACAGTGTCAAGAGGACACTGGAGCCAGCATGAAGTTTCTCTTGGCCACGTCTTAGAAAATAGGAGCATTGAAATAGCTGATGACCCTAACAGTAACAGATAACTCATTGCATAGAACTGGAATCCATGCTTCCATGAAGTTAACAAGTAAATAGGGAAAAGGAAGAAAAGCTCCTCCTCACAGTACAGTGTCATCTGTAAATCTGAAAGGAAACAACAGACTTAGAAAAAATCACCACTTTGCAACCATCAGATTAATGCTAGAGTCTGGCAAAAATTATCAATTACTTCTGTACTATTCCCACCAACGACGACCACCTGAATCTATCATGAAGAAGCCTGAGATAAATCCAAACTGAGGAACAGTTGGAGAAGGAAATGACAACCCACTCTGGTATTCTCGCCTGGAGAATTCCATGAACACAGGAGCCTAGTGGGCCACAGTCCATGGGATCGCAAAGAGCTGGATGCGACTGAGTGACTAACACATACTCAAGGACAAAAGTTTAGCTACATAAAACAGAGGAATAGCCTGGGGCAAGTCACTTAGTCTTTCTGGACCTGAACCATCTGATCCGTAAAAAAAATTAGAATGTTGGGTTAAGTACTTTCTAAGATCTCATGCAACTCCCAATTCAAGGATCAAAAATTTTTACCACTACAACGACAGGTAATCTGCTTACCATGTCTGATGACTTTTTATCTTTCTTCTTCATGAATTTTCGTTTTGCATCTTCTTCCTGTTCAAATCTAAATTTTTAACACACGAAGATGTTTATAATACGAAATGACGTTATGAACACATTTCTAGCAGTCTGCAAGCATACTCACTGAACAAAGCACATTAAGTCCTTGCAGGCGGAACCGTCAGTCAGCTCTCCTGGAATGCTGTTCATGTCACTGTTGGGCCATATGTACACTGAACTGTGGCGGATCCTGAACACAAGGGCATTCGAAGAGAGCTTGGTGGACAGGTCACTCAACACATGTTTTAGTGCGTTCTTGATAAAAACTTCTAAATTAAAAGAATATAGATAGAAGTGAATAAGAAAAACTGTAAACTTTTCAACATGAAGGCTTCCAGGCACACAAAAGTAGAGCACAGTGTCAAGAGGACACTGGAGCCAGCATGAAGTTTCTCTTGGCCACGTCTTAGAAAATAGGAGCATTGAAATAGCTGATGACCCTAACAGTAACAGATAACTCATTGCATAGAACTGGAATCCATGCTTCCATGAAGTTAACAAGTAAATAGGGAAAAGGAAGAAAAGCTCCTCCTCACAGTACAGTGTCATCTGTAAATCTGAAAGGAAACAACAGACTTAGAAAAAATCACCACTTTGCAACCATCAGATTAATGCTAGAGTCTGGCAAAAATTATCAATTACTTCTGTACTATTCCCACCAACGACGACCACCTGAATCTATCATGAAGAAGCCTGAGATAAATCCAAACTGAGGAACAGTTGGAGAAGGAAATGACAACCCACTCTGGTATTCTCGCCTGGAGAATTCCATGAACACAGGAGCCTAGTGGGCCACAGTCCATGGGATCGCAAAGAGCTGGATGCGACTGAGTGACTAACACATACTCAAGGACAAAAGTTTAGCTACATAAAACAGAGGAATAGCCTGGGGCAAGTCACTTAGTCTTTCTGGACCTGAACCATCTGATCCGTAAAAAAAATTAGAATGTTGGGTTAAGTACTTTCTAAGATCTCATGCAACTCCCAATTCAAGGATCAAAAATTTTTACCACTACAACGACAGGTAATCTGCTTACCATGTCTGATGACTTTTTATCTTTCTTCTTCATGAATTTTCGTTTTGCATCTTCTTCCTGTTCAAATCTAAATTTTTAACACACGAAGATGTTTATAATACGAAATGACGTTATGAACACATTTCTAGCAGTCTGCAAGCATACTCACTGAACAAAGCACATTAAGTCCTTGCAGGCGGAACCGTCAGTCAGCTCTCCTGGAATGCTGTTCATGTCACTGTTGGGCCATATGTACACTGAACTGTGGCGGATCCTGAACACAAGGGCATTCGAAGAGAGCTTGGTGGACAGGTCACTCAACACATGTTTTAGTGCGTTCTTGATAAAAACTTCTAAATTAAAAGAATATAGATAGAAGTGAATAAGAAAAACTGTAAACTTTTCAACATGAAGGCTTCCAGGCACACAAAAGTAGAGCACAGTAAAACTGACCCCCACGTATTCATTCTGCAGACTCAATAATGTAAAAAAATTGTTTTGTCTTTATAAAAATTGAGATAAAATTCACAGACTATAAAATTCATTCTTTTAAAGTGAACAATTCAGTTACTTTTAGTGTACCACAAGGTTTACAAGCATCACTATTTAATCCCAGAAGATTTCATCACCCCCAAATAAACCCTGGACTTCCCAGTAATCTTTCCCATTCCCCTTGCACTTTCCCATGGCAATCACCAACCTACTTTTGGTCTCTAAAGATCTATCTACTCTGGACACTTCATATAAATAAAATCACACATTTATGCGGCCTCCTATGTCTGGCTTCTTTCTCTCAGCCTAATATTTTCAAGATTCAACCAACTGTGAATTCATCCATAGCATGAATTAGCACACCACTCTTTTTTATGGCTGAATAATACTCCATTGTATGAACAGAACATATTGTTTATCCATTCATCCATTTGGGTTGTTTTTATTTTTTGGTTATCATGAATAATGATGTTACAAACACTTGCGCACAAGTTATTGTGTGGATGTGTATCTTTAACTCTCTTGAGTGATAACTGAGAAGGAACTGCTGGGTCATATGAAAACTCTCTTTTTGTAGAATTGTCCAGCTGCTTCTAAAGGAGCTGTATCATTTTATCCTCCCAGCAGCAATGGATAAGGGTTCCAACTATTCTCAAAACACCATATTACCTATAGAAATAAAACCCGAGTGAGATTTGAATTTCTGTGTAGTTTTCTTCCTTAGAGTATATCCCACTATGGCTGTATAAAATATTATGTTCTGAAGCCATGTTTTTTTCCTCTATGTGGTATGTCATCATCCTGATATTTGTCTGACTTCATTTTCAGGGGTTTCCCTTTTTATTTCATAGAATATTTTGAATATGAAAAACATTTTCATGGTTCCAAAGTCAAAACTATAGAAAAAGATATACTTGAAGAAGATAATATTTAAATATTTGTCCTGGCTTTATACTTCTAAATCCTACACCTATTTAAATCTGTTGCTGAAACATTTATTTAACTATCACATTGATATCTTGATAAATACCTTGAGGTTATGGTAGAGAAAAGATTACTTATAAAAAGTCAGATTGAAAGCTATCCTGATATGTTTCAGAAAGTCAAATTTTAAGATTTTTAGCTTAATTATGAAAGACAAACATAATTCCTGGATTATCTTCTGTCCATTCCTAAAAGATCAAGCAGTATCTAAATAACTGTGATCCCTATGAAGTTAAACACCTCCTTCCTCAATATGTTCTCATTAATGACTGCCTTCATTGAGCGCTTTAAAGAGTTGGATATATTGGACTTCCCTGGTGGTCCAGTGGGTAAGGACACCACCTTGCAGTGCAAGGGGCACTGGTTTGATCCCTGGCCTGGGAAGATCCCATGTGCCGTGGAGCGGCTGGACCCATGTGTCCAATTACCGAGCCAGACCTCTGGAGCACATGCGCCCAGAGCCAGTGCTCTGCGACAACAGAGGCCACCGCGATGGGAGGCCCACATGGGCCAAAGAAGAAAGATGGATGAAAACAGACAAATGAAAGACCAATAGAAGTAGCCCACCTGCTTCCCTCCCTCCCCACCCAACCCCCTCCAAAATAAATAAATAAATCTTAAAAAAAAAAAAGAGTTGGATATAGAAGGAGGAATAGTATCAAGTCAGAAGACAAGCTCAAATACATTAATGACTGGGCAAAAAGTATCTGCGATCCTATTTATGCTTGAAATCACATCATTATGTCTGCTGACTAACAGATTAGTTATACTTTGCAGTAAGTTCATAGCAAAAGATAACTTCAATTTCTACTAAATTGTAAAATGTAAGGCATTATTCATACAAGTAACACATTGCATGAGTGCTCAGTTGTGTCCAGCTCTTTGTGACCCCATGGACTATAGCCCCACAAGGCTCTCCTGTTCATGGAATTTCCCAGGCAAGAATACCGGAGTGAGTTGCTATTTCCTTGTACTGAGGATCTTAGTGACTCAGGGATCAAACTTGTGTCTCCTGCCTTGGCAGGCGATTCTTTACCACCAAGCCACCAGGGAAGCCCAAGGAATCATCAATAATATAGGCTTAAAAATGAGTTTGATTTAGTTCTTGCAAAATGATTCTCATCTTGATGGCACAGTAGAGAATCAACTGAAAAGTTTACTGATGCCCAATTCTCTGTCCTGGAGACTTTAATTGGTCAGGGAGTGGGGATCAGAATGTGGACTGAGATTGAGAACAATTTTCTGATATGAAGGGATGGGTCGGAAAGAACATCCTACATTCTCTCCCTTCCTCTTTGCAAGGGGCCAGTAAATAATCATTCGCTGGTAATCTCCCTCAAGGAGCAGTAACACTGTTTATTCATCATCTTTCTGCAGTTCTCTGTGGCTCATGACACGCTTGATCATACTTTTTTTGAGTGATTTCATCTAGTCTCAAGGTATTAACTATCATCCCTGAGAGATATTAAGAGACCAAACGCCTGTTTGGAATTTGCACTTGAAACACTGTGCATCTCAAATGATACACATCTTAAACACAAGTTCTCACCTTCCTCCTCTAATATCCTTTACCGTGAGGTGCGGCAGGAGTCAGAAACAAGACCTCCTAGACTTTGGTTTATACCAACACTGCTGATTTTTCTCCCATATAGCCTGCCTGCCATTCCTAAACCACACCACCTTCAAAAGAGTGGGTTCCAGAGACTTAGGGTTAGATACAATTGTAAGTCTGCAACATACAAGTCTAGATGCCTCATTTACATTGTGCTCAGGGTGGATATTCATATTTATAGTGACAATTTTCTTGGGGAGGGCAGTAGTTTCTTAAGTAAGAGGATACCTCTTCTTAGTGTGCAGAGGAGTCCCATGGGCTAGCGGTGGTGGGGAACACGTGGCTAAGTTTAAATTGAATTCATATCACTTACTAACTATATGACCTTAGATAGTTTATTTGCGTTATCTCTCATTCAGCTTCATTTGCAAAATGGTAAGAATCTTACCATACTTCATTATCGATTTTATAACAAAAAAGGAGAGTTATCTTGGCAGACCTACCATTAGGAGTAGCTAGCTGAAAAGCTAGATCGAGGCCACCTCTTATTCTGAAGAGTATATCCATTGTCTCTGAAATAACCTAAGACAAATAAAACCAAAATTTCATTGTAAAACAAAACAAACTCATCCTCATACAAATTAGAATCTAAATGAATTTAGGTTAAGGCATTAATGAACCCGCAAAAGTTTTCTAAATCTTGATGCCAGTAGAGAATCAACTGAATTCTGCCCAATTCTCTGTCCTGGAGACTTTAATTGGTCAGGGAGTGGGGATCAGAATGTGGACTGAGATTGAGAACAATTTTCTGATATGAAGGGATGGGTCGGAAAGAACATCCTACATTCTCTCCCTTCCTCTTTGCAAGGGGCCAGTAAATAATCATTCGCTGGTAATCTCCCTCAAGGAGCAGTAACACTGTTTATTCATCATCTTTCTGCAGTTCTCTGTGGCTCATGACACGCTTGATCATACTTTTTTTGAGTGATTTCATCTAGTCTCAAGGTATTAACTATCATCCCTGAGAGATATTAAGAGACCAAACGCCTGTTTGGAATTTGCACTTGAAACACTGTGCATCTCAAATGATACACATCTTAAACACAAGTTCTCACCTTCCTCCTCTAATATCCTTTACCGTGAGGTGCGGCAGGAGTCAGAAACAAGACCTCCTAGACTTTGGTTTATACCAACACTGCTGATTTTTCTCCCATATAGCCTGCCTGCCATTCCTAAACCACACCACCTTCAAAAGAGTGGGTTCCAGAGACTTAGGGTTAGATACAATTGTAAGTCTGCAACATACAAGTCTAGATGCCTCATTTACATTGTGCTCAGGGTGGATATTCATATTTATAGTGACAATTTTCTTGGGGAGGGCAGTAGTTTCTTAAGTAAGAGGATACCTCTTCTTAGTGTGCAGAGGAGTCCCATGGGCTAGCGGTGGTGGGGAACACGTGGCTAAGTTTAAATTGAATTCATATCACTTACTAACTATATGACCTTAGATAGTTTATTTGCGTTATCTCTCATTCAGCTTCATTTGCAAAATGGTAAGAATCTTACCATACTTCATTATCGATTTTATAACAAAAAAGGAGAGTTATCTTGGCAGACCTACCATTAGGAGTAGCTAGCTGAAAAGCTAGATCGAGGCCACCTCTTATTCTGAAGAGTATATCCATTGTCTCTGAAATAACCTAAGACAAATAAAACCAAAATTTCATTGTAAAACAAAACAAACTCATCCTCATACAAATTAGAATCTAAATGAATTTAGGTTAAGGCATTAATGAACCCTGACCTTTCACATTATTTCACGAGTTAATTCTTTGCTTTATGGAGAAAAACAAAACACCATAAATTTTATATGAGAGGTTTTCAGTCTTTGTTGCACATTGAAATCACCTGAGCATTTTAAAATATCCATTCCTGGGCTACACCCCCAGAGATTCTGATTAATAGGTCTGGGTAGGATACTTAAAAAGTTTTCCATGTGAAAGATTCTAATGGAAAAAGGTTGAGGACCACTGCTCTGGGACAGTATTTCTAAATTACAGTCTTAACAATTATAGGGTCTAACAATGCCATGAAAAGATCAACAGTAAAGAAAGGGTTTAAGAATGGGACAGGAACACTAAAGCTATTATCATAACAACTGGTGGGCAAGACAGTGAGAAGAAACTAATATATCACTGATGATGGGAATGTAAATTCCTAGAATTCTTCATAGGGTTATGTGGCAATAAGAATCAAAAGTCTTATATTCCCATTCTTGGCCTAGTAATTCTACACAGAGAAATTCAAGGAAATTTGCAAAACACACGAAGATTAGGGTATACAAATGTTTATCCTGTCAACAAGAGATTAATTACAAATATTATACAGAAATGAAAAATCATGCTTTATGTGAACATTTATTTAATTCCATAGGAAAATGAGTGCAACTTATAAAGGGGGGGGGGCACATGTAAAATGAAATCTATTAACAGTTTTTAATTTGGGTCCACATGCTAAGTTTCAGGTAGTTGATGATATATGACAAAGACCTATGTATCATTTTGAGGGCTGGGAAAGAGGAGAGACCCCTGGGGGTTTCCACAAATGCAAAATGAAGAAAATGCAC
This sequence comes from Tragulus kanchil, assembly GCA_022376925.1. NCBI lineage: Eukaryota > Metazoa > Chordata > Mammalia > Artiodactyla > Tragulidae > Tragulus > Tragulus kanchil. The sequence continues at coordinate 37,638,790 of JAIOJX010000028.1, read as the reverse complement.
TGTAAGCACCCATTTATATTGACCTTAGATAGTTTATTTGCGTTATCTCTCATTCAGCTTCATTTGCAAAATGGTAAGAATCTTACCATACTTCATTATCGATTTTATAACAAAAAAGGAGAGTTATCTTGGCAGACCTACCATTAGGAGTAGCTAGCTGAAAAGCTAGATCGAGGCCACCTCTTATTCTGAAGAGTATATCCATTGTCTCTGAAATAACCTAAGACAAATAAAACCAAAATTTCATTGTAAAACAAAACAAACTCATCCTCATACAAATTAGAATCTAAATGAATTTAGGTTAAGGCATTAATGAACCCTGACCTTTCACATTATTTCACGAGTTAATTCTTTGCTTTATGGAGAAAAACAAAACACCATAAATTTTATATGAGAGGTTTTCAGTCTTTGTTGCACATTGAAATCACCTGAGCATTTTAAAATATCCATTCCTGGGCTACACCCCCAGAGATTCTGATTAATAGGTCTGGGTAGGATACTTAAAAAGTTTTCCATGTGAAAGATTCTAAGGGAAAAAAGGTTGAGGACCACTGCTCTGGGACAGTATTTCTAAATTACAGTCTTAACAATTATAGGGTCTAACAATGCCATGAAAAGATCAACAGTAAAGAAAGGGTTTAAGAATGGGACAGGAACACTAAAGCTATTATCATAACAACTGGTGGGCAAGACAGTGAGAAGAAACTAATATATCACTGATGATGGGAATGTAAATTCCTAGAATTCTTCATAGGGTTATGTGGCAATAAGAATCAAAAGTCTTATATTCCCATTCTTGGCCTAGTAATTCTACACAGAGAAATTCAAGGAAATTTGCAAAACACACGAAGATTAGGGTATACAAATGTTTATCCTGTCAACAAGAGATTAATTACAAATATTATACAGAAATGAAAAATCATGCTTTATGTGAACATTTATTTAATTCCATAGGAAAATGAGTGCAACTTATAAAGGGGGGGGGGCACATGTAAAATGAAATCTATTAACAGTTTTTAATTTGGGTCCACATGCTAAGTTTCAGGTAGTTGATGATATATGACAAAGACCTATGTATCATTTTGAGGGCTGGGAAAGAGGAGAGACCCCCTGGGAAAATGTTTCAAAGATTTCATCAGATTCTCAAAATATGTCCAGAACAAAATGAAGAACCATACTGCACTGTAAGCACCCTATTTTTAAATAAATGAGTACTAACATTTACTGAGCTCTTAAAAAGTAAAAAGCACTACGCCAAGTGACTAGATATATATTAACGTTGATCTTTAGAACATTATAAAATAGGTACCATTAGTATTTTTCTCACTTACAAATCCCTGTCACGTTTTTTTTCCAAGGATGATTGCTCTTATTTCCTATAAATTATAACCTATTGAAAGGCCATGCCCTTTGCCCGAGTTACACTTCTTGGAATTTACCCTAGAGAAATAATCAAGAAGTTCAGGACAAAGTTAGCTTGAATGCTGTCAACTTATACTGTTGTTCATCACAGCAAAAAAGCAAACAAAAAATCCTACCTAAAGAGCTATCAATAAAAATCTGTTAAGTATAAGAAGTTCATTAAATACTATGCACCTATGTGAATAAAAAATATTTAGTGGCACTGAAAGATACTGAAGACAAAAGTTAGCAAGAGCAACGTTTAACTATTACTTTCTGTATGACCTTGTAACTAATCACTCAAATCTGTCTTTTCTGTAATATTGGAAAAGTACACACCATCACAGAGTTGTTTTGAAGGTTCTATAAGAGACCTTAGGTGGATACATTAGAATCTAGTTACACTTCTGAACTGAGAGGCTCTCTAAAGAAATATATTTAAGCTGAGATTTGAGGGGTAAGAAAGTAAGAGTGTCAACAATTTCAAAGGAAAAACAGGGGTGCAGGTGGAGGAGCCCTCCCCAGGCAGGGGCTCTGATTGGTGAAGGCCTGCTTAAGAGACCACTTAGGAGACCTAGCAGATGGTGCCAAGGACAAGGATAGTTAGAAAGAGATGATCGACAACCTTTTAGAAGTAGATTCCGTAGGATATGATTACTCAAAACAGAAATGAAAAATCATGCTTTATGTGAACATTTATTTAATTCCATAGGAAAATGAGTGCAACTTATAAAGGGGCACATGTAATGAAATCTATTAACAGTTTTTAATTTGGGTCCACATGCTAAGTTTCAGGTAGTTGATGATATATGACAAAGACCTATGTATCATTTTGAGGGCTGGGAAAGAGGAGAGACCCCCTGGGAAAATGTTTCAAAGATTTCATCAGATTCTCAAAATATGTCCAGAACAAAATGAAGAACCATACTGCACTGTAAGCACCCTATTTTTAAATAAATGAGTACTAACATTTACTGAGCTCTTAAAAAGTAAAAAGCACTACGCCAAGTGACTAGATATATATTAACGTTGATCTTTAAAAAATTGTAAAATAGGTCCCATTAGTATTTTTCTCACTTACAAATCCCTGTCACGTTTTTTTTCCAAGGATGATTGCTCTTATTTCCTATAAATTATAACCTATTGAAAGGCCATGCCCTTTCCCCGAGTTACACTTCTTGGAATTTACCCTAGAGAAATAATCAAGAAGTTCAGGACAAAGTTAGCTTGAATGCTGTCAACTTATACTGTTGTTCATCACAGCAAAAAAGCAAACAAAAAATCCTACCTAAAGAGCTATCAATAAAAATCTGTTAAGTATAAGAAGTTCATTAAATACTATGCACCTATGTGAATAAAAAATATTTAGTGGCACTGAAAGATACTGAAGACAAAAGTTAGCAAGAGCAACGTTTAACTATTACTTTCTGTATGACCTTGTAACTAATCACTCAAATCTGTCTTTTCTGTAATATTGGAAAAGTACACACCATCACAGAGTTGTTTTGAAGGTTCTATAAGAGACCTTAGGTGGATACATTAGAATCTAGTTACACTTCTGAACTGAGAGGCTCTCTAAAGAAATATATTTAAGCTGAGATTTGAGGGGTAAGAAAGTAAGAGTGTCAACAATTTCAAAGGAAAAACAGGGGTGCAGGTGGAGGAGCCCTCCCCAGGCAGGGGCTCTGATTGGTGAAGGCCTGCTTAAGAGACCACTTAGGAGACCTAGCAGATGGTGCCAAGGACAAGGATAGTTAGAAAGAGATGATCGACAACCTTTTAGAAGTAGATTCCGTAGGATATGATTACTCAACAAAGGTTCAGGAGGTTCAGGAGAGGAGGGCGAGGATGATTTCTAGGTGTTAACAGGCATGAACAACCGTGGGGTGGATGGTGGTTGCAATGAACTGAGAGGGGGATCCCTGGAGGAAGAGCGGGGGTGGGCTGCGGGGAGGTGGGAAAGGGGAGTCAGTGTGGAACTTGCTGAGTTTGGAATACGCAAAGTACACGTACAGTTAGTAAATATGTGGCTCTGGAGCTCAGAATACACACCTAAGCTGGAGAATCCAATTTTGGAGAAAGCATAGGGTGTAAAGAAAAGTACTGAACACACATCTAGGAGACTGGATTGGAGGATCTCCCTGAGCAATGAGGGAGGACCCCAGGGGAGTGCAACACCAAAGCAGCGGAAGGAGCAGAGGATTTGGAAAGTTACTCTCATCTTTCCCAAGTCCAAGTCTTCTTCGAAACTTTCAAAACGCCTAATTCCCTCGTTCTCCAAATGCATGCACAAGGAGAGGGTGCAGGGAGAGCATTTCCAAAGGAGGCAGCGCTGGAGCCGGAGTCACGGCGGCGCGGGGCAGTATGCCTCTGGCCCTAGCGGGTGAGGCAGAGGACAAGAAGGCCCACACCGGGACCCAGACCACTGGCCACCGGAAGGGCCCGTTCTTTCAAGGGTCGCAGAGACCCCCTTGTGACAACTAGTGAAGTCGAAGGTGACACGCAGGGGTCGGTGGCGAGCTAGGGGTACTCACCATATCAGCTACGTGGCGCTGACAGCAGCGCCGACTCCCACCCAAAGCGCAGGAGGCAGGCTAGGAAGTGGGTTCGCGGAAGGGCGGGCCTTGGGAAGGCCGACTACCATTCCCAACATGCCCTGCGGCATACGTCATGGGGCGTACCACTGCTCCAGATCTCGCGGGGGGATAACGGGGCGATAGCGGAAGTCTCCGGTTCGGTAACTTTTGTGGATTGCGTCATTCGTACCCTACAGACACTCTGTACGTCTTCCTGTGTGTTCCTCGGTGCGGATTCGATCCCTCCACCTAACCTCCCGAAATGTTCGTTCTTGGAATGGATTCTCCCGTAGCCAGGGCAACGCGCCACAATAAGTTTCCGCAGCGTGGTGAGCGTACCGGCCTCTGCGTCGTGAGCTCGTGCGGGACTGACTCGAGGCCCTTGTCGCTCCTGCGAACTTGCCTGGGACTGGAGCTAGCCGGATTTTTGTACACTTCTCAGAGGTGACTTGGTCCTCGCAGACATCAGGTGTTGTCCTTTAGATACCTGCTTATTCCGAACCTCCGTTTCCCTAATGGGACATCATTTTCCTCAGAAGTTTTCAGTCCTCCTTCACGCCCTGTAGGGCGCTCTATCCGTGCCTTTGAAAGGGTAGCACAGTGTTCCACTGTGTTATATTTAATTATGTATTGTCTAAGAGTGTAAACTCCCCAACAGCAGTCTACTTCAGTGTTAGTTGCTCAGTCGTGTCTATTTCTTTGCAACTCCAGGGACTGGTCTGCCCGGGCTCCTCTGTCTATGGAATTCTCCAGGCAAGAGTACTGGAGTGGGTTGCCATTTCCTTTTCCAGGGGATCTTCAGAACCCAGGGATGGAACCTAATTCTCCTGCATTGCAGGCAGATTCTTTACTGTCTGAGCCACCAGGGAAGCCACCAACAACAGCAGTATCGATGCTTTTTTTTTTTTTTAAAGATTTATTTATTTATTTATTTGAGGGGTGGGGAGGGAGGGGAGCAGGCGGGCCACTTCTTTTGGTCTTTCATTTGTCCATTTTCATCCATCTTTGTTCTTTGGCCCGTGTGGACCTCCCATCACAGTGGCCTCTGTTGTCGCAGAGCACCGGCTCTGGGCGCATGCGCTCCAGAGCTCTGGCTCCGTAATTGGACACATGGGTCCAGCCGCTCCGCGGCACGTGGGATCTTCCCAGGCCAGGGATCGAAGCGGCGCCCCTTGAACTGCAAGGCGGTGTCCTTACCCACTGGACCACCAGGGAAACCCTCGATGCCTTTTAAAATCTCAGTTGTGGTAACTTCTACCAGCGAGCCCTGCAAAACGTTGAATGAACGCATAATTTTGTAAATGTTGCTTAAGAAGAGTTAAGTAGTGGGAAAATGCAAGGCAAAAACTCCCCTGTTCCCTTTCTTTTCTTCCCCATGTATTACACTTTGTTGTGTGGTTCCTACCTTCTTGGAGCCCACACTTTAGTTGGGGGAAAAGAGCAGTTAGTTCAGCATCCCTGCACATTAAATGTAAAATAACTCGATGTAAAGTAAGTGTCTATGTTGAGGGCTTGGAAAGAGAAGTACATGGAGCTGTGATCAAGGGAGTTAAGGAAGGGAGGAATGAGCTAAACAATCAGAAGGGTTAGTATTTATTGGGAAATGTAAAGTACCTGCCAAAAGTGAAACAGCATGCGCTAGTGTCCTGTGGTTGTAGCTCCTGATAGGGAGGTTGCCATGGTGGTAGATGAGAGTGATAATGGCCTTATGAGCCATTTAAAGGATCTGAGTCCCTGTAATAGCACAGATGGAGAAGGAAATGGCAACCCATTCTAGTATGCTTGCCTGGAAAATTCCATGGACGCAGAAATCAGGTGAACTACACTTACACTCCATGGGATTTTACATATCTATCTATCTATCTTCTCTGATGGCTAAAAGTGAGGAATCTGCCTGCGATGCAGGAGACCCAGGTTCCATCCTTGGGTTGGGGAGAGCCCCTGGATGAGGGCATGGTAACCCACTCCAGTATTCTTACCTGAATTCCGTGGACAGAGAAGCCATATGGGCTGCAGTCCATGGAGTCACACAGGCTGTGCCAGACTGAAGTGGCTCGGCAGCAGCAGCTGCACAAGAAGCCTTTGAGGTCACAGTGGAGATGGAGCTTTGAAATATCAAAGAAATCGAATTAGTGCGCTCCAAGTGACTGACTGAGTTTTAATAGCTGATCAGAGGAAGAGGTAGGATGGCCAGGAGGAGGGGAGGATGAGCCACAGTTTCAAATCCTGTTAACTGTCATTGAAACAGCTTGCTCTAAAATCAAGGCAAAAGTTTCTTACCTTGGGTTATAAACTGGGAAGCTAAGCCAGTGTTTATGTTATTAGCTACCACGTATATCCAGTACCTAGATCTAGTTGGTGCTTCAAAAATACTATGAAATGGAGGCAAGTGTTCTTAGTTCTTTGGTCCAACTTTTTAGAATATGTCTAATTTAAAAAACCCATCGGAACAAGTAGTTGTGTATTTAGAGTGATATTTCAAAATCTCATAGTTGCTGCCTGCCCTTTAACAAATACTCTGAATTCATTGTGGATTTTTATTTTGCTGTTCTTTGTGTTTGTCTTACTTAGTCTGTTGTCCTGTCTTCCTATCTATCTCCTCTGTGAACTGATTTCGCCAAGTGGCTCATTTGTTATATACATTTAAACCTGATAGGGTAATGCCTATGTGTGTTGTGCATTCTGAAAAAGGAAGTTATAATTTTTAATACAAGGGATAATGCAGTATGTTCAGATTAGATAGGAGGGTTTTAAATGAAGGTGACTGCTTTATGTAATTAAGATCTTTCAGTCAACTTTGAACTTCTCAAAAGAAGGACCGTGTTTATACAGTATTTATACCACACTGTACTGTAATAATACTAATATTTATGACAGATGAATGCCAGTGCAACAAATGCACATTTATTTGTAATTTGTGAACACTTTACTTGGAGACTCAAGGGGAGAGTTCGTGGTGATAATTTTGAATCTCAATTTTTCTGCCTCAGCCCCACAAAATACATCCTTTCTCCAAATAGTTTGGGACTGTAGTTTTATGATATAACTATGTTCATCTTAACTCTCAGACTGAAAATATTTTGGACTGAAATTTAGAATTGCCTTTTCCCCTAAATTGTCTCTATTTTTCAATGTAAAGCAGGATTTTGCTATAGCAGACATAACCCCAAGGAACCCACTGAAGTCACCCATATAGAGCACACAGACAAGAAGCAGCAGCCATGCCTGGGGAAGGTGGGAAAACTGATATGGAGAGGATTGGCCTCTTCAGTGAGATGGAATATATTACTGTGGGTGATACATATGTGTCGCAGTTTAATCGTAAGTATATTTGGTTTTCTTTACAGCCTAAGAGTGGATATTTTCTCTATAAAATTTTGGACTTAATGTTTGTTAAATGATAATTTTTAATGGTCTGTATTTTAAAACCTTAGGTATAAAGTTGAATAAACTTGTGAAATTTCAGTAGAGATGAGTGAGAACTTAATTATATAAGAGCAGAAGCTCATTTTCTTGGGCAACCCTGCCTTCATACATTCTCCTCATAGGTAATTTTATTTATTTCCGAGGTACATGGCAGTTTTCTCCTAGAACGTTTTGTTTTTGTTGTTTAGTCACTAAGTCGTGTCCAACTCTTGTATGCCTATGGACTGTGGCCTGCCAGGCTCCTCTGTCCATGGAATTTTCCAGGCAAGAATACTGGCGTGGGTTGCCGTTTCCTTCTCCAGGGGTTCTTTCTGACATTTGTTATATACATTTAAACCTGATAGGGTAATGCCTATGTGTGTTGTGCATTCTGAAAAAGGAAGTTATAATTTTTAATACAAGGGATAATGCAGTATGTTCAGATTAGATAGGAGGGTTTTAAATGAAGGTGACTGCTTTATGTAATTAAGATCTTTCAGTCAACTTTGAACTTCTCAAAAGAAGGACCGTGTTTATACAGTATTTATACCACACTGTACTGTAATAATACTAATATTTATGACAGATGAATGCCAGTGCAACAAATGCACATTTATTTGTAATTTGTGAACACTTTACTTGGAGACTCAAGGGGAGAGTTCGTGGTGATAATTTTGAATCTCAATTTTTCTGCCTCAGCCCCACAAAATACATCCTTTCTCCAAATAGTTTGGGACTGTAGTTTTATGATATAACTATGTTCATCTTAACTCTCAGACTGAAAATATTTTGGACTGAAATTTAGAATTGCCTTTTCCCCTAAATTGTCTCTATTTTTCAATGTAAAGCAGGATTTTGCTATAGCAGACATAACCCCAAGGAACCCACTGAAGTCACCCATATAGAGCACACAGACAAGAAGCAGCAGCCATGCCTGGGGAAGGTGGGAAAACTGATATGGAGAGGATTGGCCTCTTCAGTGAGATGGAATATATTACTGTGGGTGATACATATGTGTCGCAGTTTAATCGTAAGTATATTTGGTTTTCTTTACAGCCTAAGAGTGGATATTTTCTCTATAAAATTTTGGACTTAATGTTTGTTAAATGATAATTTTTAATGGTCTGTATTTTAAAACCTTAGGTATAAAGTTGAATAAACTTGTGAAATTTCAGTAGAGATGAGTGAGAACTTAATTATATAAGAGCAGAAGCTCATTTTCTTGGGCAACCCTGCCTTCATACATTCTCCTCATAGGTAATTTTATTTATTTCCGAGGTACATGGCAGTTTTCTCCTAGAACGTTTTGTTTTTGTTGTTTAGTCACTAAGTCGTGTCCAACTCTTGTATGCCTATGGACTGTGGCCTGCCGGGCTCCTCTGTCCATGGAATTTTCCAGGCAAGAATACTGGCGTGGGTTGCCGTTTCCTTCTCCAGGGGATCTTTCTGACCCAGGAATCAAATGCGTGTCTCCTTTGTCTCCTGCCCTGGCAGGTAAATTCTTTACCACTGAGCTCCCTGGGAAGCCCAAAAAGGAAATCAGGAAGGGATTTGAACCCTTGGCTCTTTTTCTTTTCCTTAGTTGGTACACTCTGCTATACCAGCAGCACTTACATTTGCATCTAAAATGGCCATCCAGGATCACTTCTTGAAAAACAAAGTGCCAGATTTTGAGAAGAGTCATAAATAAAACAATAAAAAGAATACACTGATATGGAACATCTCTAAGATAAATTAAAAAGGCAAGATGCAAAGTACTGTTATGTGGTATGCTAAGCATTGAACATGAAAAAGGATAAAGAAGAAAATATTCACTGGAACATCCCTAAACATTCTCTGTAAAACAAAATTCCTATTGTGGGCTTCCCTGGTTGCCAAGTGAGTAAGGACACTGCCTTGCAGTGCAAGGGGCGCCAGTTCGATCCCTGCCCCAGAAAGATCCCACGTGCTGTGGAGTGGCTGGACCAATGTGTCCGACTACCGAGCCAGAGCTCTGGAGCGCATGCGCCCAGAGCCGATGCTCTGCAACAAGAGAGGCCACTGCAATGGGAGGCCCACACAGGCCAAAGAACAAAGGTAAATAAATGAAAGATCAGTAGAAGTGACCACACAAAAAAATTACTATCATAAGTGCCTGTGGGAGAGGAACTGGGTGGCCAAATGTGGAAGGAAGATTAACTGTAAAAGTATTTATGTTGTGCTATTGAATTTAGAACCATGTGAATGTATTATCATTTCAAAAAGCCAAGTTAAAAACATCAGTGATACAAATTCACATTTAGATAAACCAACTGAATTAAGGGTTATTTGCGCTTCAAAAAGTTCTTTCATATTATCGAAGGACTTTCCAAATTGAATTCTCCTAGGGCTTCCCAGATGACTCAGTGGTAAAGAATTCACCTGCCAGTGCAGGAGCCATAGGAGATACAGAAGATTTCTGGGTTGGAAAGATCCCCTGGAGAAGGGAATGGCAACCCACTCCAGTAATCTTGCCTGGAGAATCCCGTGGACAGAGGAGTTTAGTGCGCTACAGCCCATGGGGTTGCAAAGAGTCAGCCACGGCTAAGCATGCACGCTCAGATGCAAATTACAAAAGAAACTAAATATTTATAAACCCCACCTTTTAAAAATTTGGGGGCTACTAGTATCTCATTGTATAAATATATCACAATTGATCTGTTCCCCTATGGATGGACATTTGAGTTGTTTCTGGTTTTGATTGTTTGAATGAAGCTGCTGTGAACATGATCCAGACACTTAGGGAAAACAAAGTGCCAGATTTTGAGAAGAGTCATAAATAAAACAATAAAAAGAATACACTGATATGGAACATCTCTAAGATAAATTAAAAAGGCAAGATGCAAAGTACTGTTATGTGGTATGCTAAGCATTGAACATGAAAAAGGATAAAGAAGAAAATATTCACTGGAACATCCCTAAACATTCTCTGTAAAACAAAATTCCTATTGTGGGCTTCCCTGGTTGCCAAGTGAGTAAGGACACTGCCTTGCAGTGCAAGGGGCGCCAGTTCGATCCCTGCCCCAGAAAGATCCCACGTGCTGTGGAGTGGCTGGACCAATGTGTCCGACTACCGAGCCAGAGCTCTGGAGCGCATGCGCCCAGAGCCGATGCTCTGCAACAAGAGAGGCCACTGCAATGGGAGGCCCACACAGGCCAAAGAACAAAGGTAAATAAATGAAAGATCAGTAGAAGTGACCACACAAAAAAATTACTATCATAAGTGCCTGTGGGAGAGGAACTGGGTGGCCAAATGTGGAAGGAAGATTAACTGTAAAAGTATTTATGTTGTGCTATTGAATTTAGAACCATGTGAATGTATTATCATTTCAAAAAGCCAAGTTAAAAACATCAGTGATACAAATTCACATTTAGATAAACCAACTGAATTAAGGGTTATTTGCGCTTCAAAAAGTTCTTTCATATTATCGAAGGACTTTCCAAATTGAATTCTCCTAGGGCTTCCCAGATGACTCAGTGGTAAAGAATTCACCTGCCAGTGCAGGAGCCATAGGAGATACAGAAGATTTCTGGGTTGGAAAGATCCCCTGGAGAAGGGAATGGCAACCCACTCCAGTAATCTTGCCTGGAGAATCCCGTGGACAGAGGAGTTTAGTGCGCTACAGCCCATGGGGTTGCAAAGAGTCAGCCACGGCTAAGCATGCACGCTCAGATGCAAATTACAAAAGAAACTAAATATTTATAAACCCCACCTTTTAAAAATTTGGGGGCTACTAGTATCTCATTGTATAAATATATCACAATTGATCTGTTCCCCTATGGATGGACATTTGAGTTGTTTCTGGTTTTTGATTGTTTTGAATGAAGCTGCTGTGAACATTCTTGTTCATGTCTTTTAGTGGATATAGGTACTCATGTGATTATAGGAAGAGTATTGCTTTAGTTTGAGTATGGGATGCCCTTTCCTTCAGCCTAAACACACAAACACAAACACACACAGGCACACTTACTGACCTCTGACACAAAATGAGTTTCCTAGCACATTCTCACAAGTGTTTCCTTTATATAGATGGGGAAGCATTGGGTTCAATGACCTATAATGTCTCTTCCAGCTCTCAAATTCAGAGTCCAAAAGGACCTTAATCCAATTATTAAAATGTTTTCATGGAAACTCCTCTCAGTTCTTCTTGTCACTGTAGCCCTTGATTTGGACCTTTCGGTGACCATTCTGAAACAGTGTTTAAGAGATCAAAACTCACTGACCCACATCATGTATTGAAACTTTTCTTTGATATTCTGATGATCTAGTGGTGAGGATCAGGAAACTTTTCTAAGTTATTTTTCATGTTCTTTAATTACTAGTGAACTCAAAATTGTGATATCCCTATTTTATCTTTAAAGGACCCTTTAATGAAGCTGCAAGCAAAAATAGACAGATGCTACCTGGAGGATCCAAAGAAATGTCCAATCTCCAGCCTGGTTACTTTGATCCCCACTTTGTCAGGATTTTTGAAGGTGAAGGCTACGTCAATCTGAATCTGGGGAAATTGATGGAGAGCCAAAAAATCTAAGCAAAGCCTTCCTCCCTGAGGGCTTCCCAGATGACTCAGTGGTAAAGAATTCACCTGCCAGTGCAGGAGCCATAGGAGATACAGAAGATTTCTGGGTTGGAAAGATCCCCTGGAGAAGGGAATGGCAACCCACTCCAGTAATCTTGCCTGGAGAATCCCGTGGACAGAGGAGTTTAGTGCGCTACAGCCCATGGGGTTGCAAAGAGTCAGCCACGGCTAAGCATGCACGCTCAGATGCAAATTACAAAAGAAACTAAATATTTATAAACCCCACCTTTTAAAAATTTGGGGGCTACTAGTATCTCATTGTATAAATATATCACAATTGATCTGTTCCCCTATGGATGGACATTTGAGTTGTTTCTGGTTTTTGATTGTTTTGAATGAAGCTGCTGTGAACATTCTTGTTCATGTCTTTTAGTGGATATAGGTACTCATGTGATTATAGGAAGAGTATTGCTTTAGTTTGAGTATGGGATGCCCTTTCCTTCAGCCTAAACACACAAACACAAACACACACAGGCACACTTACTGACCTCTGACACAAAATGAGTTTCCTAGCACATTCTCACAAGTGTTTCCTTTATATAGATGGGGAAGCATTGGGTTCAATGACCTATAATGTCTCTTCCAGCTCTCAAATTCAGAGTCCAAAAGGACCTTAATCCAATTATTAAAATGTTTTCATGGAAACTCCTCTCAGTTCTTCTTGTCACTGTAGCCCTTGATTTGGACCTTTCGGTGACCATTCTGAAACAGTGTTTAAGAGATCAAAACTCACTGACCCACATCATGTATTGAAACTTTTCTTTGATATTCTGATGATCTAGTGGTGAGGATCAGGAAACTTTTCTAAGTTATTTTTCATGTTCTTTAATTACTAGTGAACTCAAAATTGTGATATCCCTATTTTATCTTTAAAGGACCCTTTAATGAAGCTGCAAGCAAAAATAGACAGATGCTACCTGGAGGATCCAAAGAAATGTCCAATCTCCAGCCTGGTTACTTTGATCCCCACTTTGTCAGGATTTTTGAAGGTGAAGGCTACGTCAATCTGAATCAAGTGAGGAGACAGTACATGATGGAAGAAGCCAAAAAAAATCTAAGCAAAGCCTTCCTCCCTAGTAGTGGAGAGAAAAAGCCGTAAGTATTGGGGAAAGAAATTTTAAATCTATTTCCTGCATCTTTCTCTCTTCTCCAGTCTAAACTAAGGGTTGATTTTTCCATAGGACTTATTTATGTATGACTCATTTTTTTTTAAAGTATGATTTTTAGGTTAAGTTTGTTTTAGATAGAGGCAATTATATTGGGTGATTTAAGTTGCTGGGTGATTCTGATTAAGTTGATTCTCATTGTCGCATTAACTTTTTGGTCATCTCTGTCTCTCTTCTCTATCAGTTTATACTAATGTAGCCAAGTAAATAATGAAAGTTTAGTTGAAAATCTTGCAGTGGTCAGAGTAGGAAAAAAATAGCCTTGGGTCATCATGTCTGTGCCACTGGCTAATTTTTCTGACTTTTAAAACTTTTTAAATAGTATAAATAAATAAGAAATTAGGAGAAATATTTTTTGGATAAAGAGGATAATTTATCACAGGTACATTATTTAAGAATCATGCATGAAGTTAAATGTATGGGAGGGTTAACAGTATTTTGGTTGTGACAACTGTCAAGGTGAGTTTCTTTTTAAAAAACCTTTAAATCTTTAAATAGATAAAATCACGTCGTCTCTATGATGTAATGTAGCTGAACTTTGTAGTATAATATTAATTCACACTCGTTAACGTTGACTCTCAACCTAGAGTTAATGACAGAGGAGGACTAGTTGAAAAATAATTTTCTGAACAGTGTTTAGGATCAAAACTCTCCCAATCATGTATTGAAACTTTTCTTTGATATTCTGATGATCTAGTGGTGAGGATCAGGAAACTTTTCTAAGTTATTTTTCATGTTCTTTAATTACTAGTGAACTCAAAATTGTGATATCCCTATTTTATCTTTAAAGGACCCTTTAATGAAGCTGCAAGCAAAAATAGACAGATGCTACCTGGAGGATCCAAAGAAATGTCCAATCTCCAGCCTGGTTACTTTGATCCCCACTTTGTCAGGATTTTTGAAGGTGAAGGCTACGTCAATCTGAATCAAGTGAGGAGACAGTACATGATGGAAGAAGCCAAAAAAAATCTAAGCAAAGCCTTCCTCCCTAGTAGTGGAGAGAAAAAGCCGTAAGTATTGGGGAAAGAAATTTTAAATCTATTTCCTGCATCTTTCTCTCTTCTCCAGTCTAAACTAAGCGTTGATTTTTCCATAGGACTTATTTATGTATGACTCATTTTTTTTTAAAGTATGATTTTTAGGTTAAGTTTGTTTTAGATAGAGGCAATTATATTGGGTGATTTAAGTTGCTGGGTGATTCTGATTAAGTTGATTCTCATTGTCGCATTAACTTTTTGGTCATCTCTGTCTCTCTTCTCTATCAGTTTATACTAATGTAGCCAAGTAAATAATGAAAGTTTAGTTGAAAATCTTGCAGTGGTCAGAGTAGGAAAAAAATAGCCTTGGGTCATCATGTCTGTGCCACTGGCTAATTTTTCTGACTTTTAAAACTTTTTAAATAGTATAAATAAATAAGAAATTAGGAGAAATATTTTTTGGATAAAGAGGATAATTTATCACAGGTACATTATTTAAGAATCATGCATGAAGTTAAATGTATGGGAGGGTTAACAGTATTTTGGTTGTGACAACTGTCAAGGTGAGTTTCTTTTTAAAAAACCTTTAAATCTTTAAATAGATAAAATCACGTCGTCTCTATGATGTAATGTAGCTGAACTTTGTAGTATAATATTAATTCACACTCGTTAACGTTGACTCTCAACCTAGAGTTAATGACAGAGGAGGACTAGTTGAAAAATAATTTTCTGCTTATTTGTGGTTTTGAGACTGAGAAAGCTGCAGTCTTCAAAGTTAAATTAAGCTTTTCATTAAGATTGGAGAATGTCTTTTCTGTTGTTATTGTTTATCTTTTCTTACCTTTTCACATTTCAGAGAAGTTTGAGTTATTTATTATTATTATTATTACTACTACTTTCTCTTGGGTTTCTTTTTTTTCTTCTTAGATATAAATTCAGATGTGCATTTTTGAAGCTACTACTTTATTTTTCTTTCATGCAATATATGTATTTTATCCTTTAAATAACTTTTTCCTATTTTTCAGCTTTCCTACCCCCTGAAACTAATATAATATTGTAAATAAATTGTACTTAAATAAGAAATAAATAATTTTAGAAAAAACTCTGGAGAAAAACATACAAGGGTCTGTTTATTCTTAGAGTTAACTGATGTAAACTCTTCTAACTTCCTAGAGGTTTATGTAGAACATGTAAAATAGAATTTGTGACTTTGAATAATAGAGGAAATAAGATTAAAAAAATGACAAAAACTGTTTTTCTTACCAGTTAGGAAAGTCAGTTCCACTGCATATATTTTGCTCCTCTTTCAACAATATTTTATAAATTATGGTACATACATATAACACAGAGTTCACTGTTTTAACTTGCTCCTTTTTTGTTGTTAAACTGTATTTAAGATGTGGATTAGGAAGTTACTATGGAACCATAGGTGGACCAGTCCCATTTTTCAGTGCACAGTCCAGACCCAAAGAAAAATATAAGCCACCTGGAAAAAATTTATACACAAACCCAGGAAAGAAAGGAACTGGATATGGGTAAGATATTTTAATACTTTTGCATCATTTGTTTTGAATTAAAAAATGTAATTTCTGAACCCTGAAGTTATCATCATTATTTTCCTTAGCTATGCAAATGTTACTATAGGGAAGCAGTTTTCACACTCTGCTGATCTCTATGATGCAGAAAAACTAAATTACAAGGTAAAAGAATCTCTTTTCACTTTTTCAACCTTTCTATTCTTTAATTACTTAAGAGAATTCACTTGTGATCTAGTTAGGGTTTGTTTTATCTGTTTGTATTACTTGGGCATTGGCAGACTGATGTTTATGAATTGTGATAATTTCACTGTTTTGATATTAGATTCCCTGGATGAGCTTTAATTCATGTTAGAGTTTATGCTACATCTCTCTAAACTAGCTGTAAGACCTCTGTTAGCATTATGGCCTGATCAGTTCTGCTGTTTTGATTCAGAGCATCGTATCCTAATTCTTAGCTACATTCCTAACACACCCTTACATTTTGTGCCTAAGAAAGTATTGGTAGTCTTTTTGAGTTGATTAGGCCATTATGGTGAGTGAACGGAATGGAAGAGTGATAGGGAGAAGTGGAGAGTATAGAGGGATATAAGTTTTTTTTTTTTTTTTTTTTTAAGATTTATTTATTTATTTATTTTGGGCGGGGGTCGGGTTGGGGAGGGAGGGGAGCGGGCGGACCACTTCCATTGGTCTTTCATTTCTCAGTTTTCATCCGCCTTTGTTCTTTGGCTCCTGTGGGCCTCCCATCGTGGTGGCGTCTGTCATTGCAGAGCGCTGGCTCTGGGCGCATGCACTCCAGAGTCCGGCTCGGTGATTGGACACATCAGTCCAACTGCTCCGCGGCACGTGGGATCTTCCCAGGCCAGGGATGGAACTGGCGCCCCTTGCACTGCAAGGCGGTGTCCTTATCCACTGGGCCACCAGGGAAAACCCGGGATATAAGTTTTTAAATTTTCATTTTTTTTCGTCATGCAGTCTGCAGTAATTTTGACTGAGGTGGCTTTAAATGGCAGTGAGATAGAAGAGTGGAGGAGGGCGTGGCAACCCACTCCAGTATTCTTGCCTTGAGAATCCCATGGACAGAGAAACCTGGTGGGATGCAGTTCATGGGATTGCACAGAGTCGAACACAACTGAAGTGACTTTAGTGTGAGTACACACATGAGATGGAAGGGCAGTGGCCCATTTTTGCAAATGAGCATGTCGAAACTCAGAAAAAGTTTTCTGTTAAATTGGGCAGAAACCTTGGTCATTTGAAAATACGCATTTCTTGTTTCTATGTCTGGATTATTCACTTTATGTGAAATTAATGATTTGTTCAATTGATAAATCCATATGGATCAAATAAATTTATACTCAAGATGAACAATCATAGCTGTGCTTATTGATAAGTAAGCATGTCTTTTGTGTCATTAAAAATAGAACATAATAAAGGAATGTTAAAAAACTTGTGAACCCAGCAGTACATATTTAAAAAATCTCCATGCTTATCTTAAAATTTAAAGCTATATTGATTTTACATTACTCCTAGTTTTAAGTAATTTTTGCTATATAATTTCAAACTCCTTAATTTACAGAAAGAGAATGAAGAACACCATCGATTACTTAAAGGGGCATCTTTCAAATTAAATCTTTTCCCAAGGGAATATTTTGATGCCAATCCTTACACGTCTGAGAATCCTTTACCACCAATTACAAAAGCAGAAAGGAAAGAAACGCTTGGAAACCCTTTTAAGCCCTCTTCTCCTGGTAAGAAGGTAAGTTAAAACTTTTTAAATGAAAAAATATTAAGCATTATAAAGGAATGCCTCTTCCTGTCATTTTATTTCCCATTTGTTTATATTAATGCCATGAATCACGGAACTCATTTTAATGAAATTATGAAAAGTTATGAAAAATATGTAAGCATTATAAAGGAATCCTTGGGCCTGCACTTCCGGGGTTAGATCCGGCTCGGTGATTGGACACATCAGTCCAACTGCTCCGGCACGTGGGATCTTCCCAGGCCAGGGATGGAACTGGCGCCCCTTGCACTGCAAGGCGGTGTCCTTATCCACTGGGCCACCAGGGAAACCCGGGATATAAGTTTTTAAATTTTCATTTTTTTTCGTCATGCAGTCTGCAGTAATTTTGACTGAGGTGGCTTTAAATGGCAGTGAGATAGAAGAGTGGAGGAGGGCGTGGCAACCCACTCCAGTATTCTTGCCTTGAGAATCCCATGGACAGAGAAACCTGGTGGGATGCAGTTCATGGGATTGCACAGAGTCGAACACAACTGAAGTGACTTTAGTGTGAGTACACACATGAGATGGAAGGGCAGTGGCCCATTTTTGCAAATGAGCATGTCGAAACTCAGAAAAAGTTTTCTGTTAAATTGGGCAGAAACCTTGGTCATTTGAAAATACGCATTTCTTGTTTCTATGTCTGGATTATTCACTTTATGTGAAATTAATGATTTGTTCAATTGATAAATCCATATGGATCAAATAAATTTATACTCAAGATGAACAATCATAGCTGTGCTTATTGATAAGTAAGCATGTCTTTTGTGTCATTAAAAATAGAACATAATAAAGGAATGTTAAAAAACTTGTGAACCCAGCAGTACATATTTAAAAAATCTCCATGCTTATCTTAAAATTTAAAGCTATATTGATTTTACATTACTCCTAGTTTTAAGTAATTTTTGCTATATAATTTCAAACTCCTTAATTTACAGAAAGAGAATGAAGAACACCATCGATTACTTAAAGGGGCATCTTTCAAATTAAATCTTTTCCCAAGGGAATATTTTGATGCCAATCCTTACACGTCTGAGAATCCTTTACCACCAATTACAAAAGCAGAAAGGAAAGAAACGCTTGGAAACCCTTTTAAGCCCTCTTCTCCTGGTAAGAAGGTAAGTTAAAACTTTTTAAATGAAAAAATATTAAGCATTATAAAGGAATGCCTCTTCCTGTCATTTTATTTCCCATTTGTTTATATTAATGCCATGAATCACGGAACTCATTTTAATGAAATTATGAAAAGTTATGAAGTGTGGATAATATAGGGAATAGTGATGTTCTTATGAAATAATTATTACTCATCTCAAAAGTATTTTAATTCACAGTGAATTTTCTAAGTGCCTTTGTAGATCTCAGGTATAGCTTTTGTCAAAACCATAAAAAGTCAGACTGTCTTTAGTTTTCAAAGGATGATTAAAATGAATTGTCTCTCATCTGCTAAGGTTTACAAGGGTGAATGAAAATGAAAATCCTCCTTATAGTTTATAAGCTTTAGTTTATACTTTGGTTTTTCTTCTGTGAATTATGTGTTCCTTTTCCTTGCAAATATTCTATTAAGATATTTGTGTTTTTCATAGTCATCTGTAAGGTCTTTTCATATATTAAGGGTACTTTATCATTGTGTTGAAAATAATTTTTGTAGTGTGTTGACTTTTCTAGTGTGTTGATTTTTGACTTTGGTTATAGTATTCTGTGCTATTCAGAAATTTAGTAATTGGATGTAGTCAAATTTATCAGACCTTTGTGCCGAGTTTATGTTATTCTCAGAATGACTTTCTTTCGTATCAGTGTTAGGAAAATATGCATTCTTTATTTCTTTAGCTAGTCTTACCCTTTTGCATTTAAATTTCCATCTGAAATATATTGTTTATTTAAAATACATTTTTAAAAAATATATACTATTTTTAATATATTTCTTTAATTTTTAAAATTATTTTATTATTTTAAAAATAATATATTTCACCTGAAATATATTATTTTTTAATCCTTTAAAAAGGATTCTTTTTTTTAAGTTTTTTTTAAAACATCATGCCATGAGCTCTTTCTTAGTTATTATTTTCATCCATCTTTATTCTTTGGCATGTGTGAGCCTCCCATTGTAGTTGCATCTATCACCGCAGAGCACTGGCTCTGAGCGCATGCACTCCAGAGCACTGGCTTGTAATTGGACACACCTGTCCAGCCGCTTTACGGCACGTGGGATCTTCCTGGGCCAGGGATCGAACTGGTGTCCCTTGCACTGCAAGGCAGACTCTTTACCCACTGGACCACAAGGGAAGCCCTACAATTTACTTTTAAGGAAAGAAGGATCCTGATCTCACCTATAGAATAATTAACAGAATAATAATTCTGTTTTGAAATACTATCTTCTCAAATAAAAATCCCAGTTTTAGTGTTTTTTTCCTGAATTTTCATTCTATTTAATTGATGCTTATTTCTACCAATACCAAACTACTTTTAATTATTGTTACATTTTCATATTGGGTGGTCTAGTCTCTTCTTTTTGCTCTTTAAAAAAGTTATATGACTTTTACAGTAGTTATATATTTAGAACTTTGAAATTATTTTGTGAAGTTCTTGGGGGGAAAAGACCTTTGGTGTTTTGCTCTGAAGTGAAATCTTTAGATTTTAGCTTGTATTAGCATTTTTGTATTTTGAATATTCTTATCTAGAATTAAACTACTTACAAAAACCTTTCTCTTGTAGATTTTAAAATTTTACTTCAAATAGATTTATGTATCTTATGTTTGTTCTTATTTTAAGGTCCTGGTCAAAAGTTTTTGTCCTTATATTATTCTTATTAAAGCATCTAATTTTAAAAAATAACTGACACCTCATTAAATTTTATATTCTAATGGGTGTTCTGTTGATTCTCTTTGGGTCTTTAGATAAGTGATTTTTATCTGCAAATAATTTTGCTCCTTCATTTCCAATGCTTATCTCTCTTATGTCAGACTCATGTTCTGTGTTTAGATGTGATATGGGGATCATGGGAATACCTCTAGTGTTTATTTTTATAGATGTCAAAAATAAGACTAAATCAGACTAATCAGGATGTAGACTAAATCAGGTTTGTAGAATTATGTTGAATGTTTCTTATAATCTATCTAGAACATCTTTGTTTTTTTCTATTGACTTGTTATAAGGTGAATAACCATAATAGATTTCTTAGAATTATTTCCACTTGACTGTGTTGTATTAATCTTTAAGTATGATACTGTGTTTTATATGTTAATATTAAGTATTTTTGCATCAGTTATTTTGTGTTGTGACTGTAATTTTTACATTCCTGTTCTGTTTTGATATAAGTAGATCCTAACATCTTAAAATAATTGGGAGATTTCCTTCTTTTTCTGTGTTTATAAGAGTTTAATAGCACCAAAAATATTTCTTGAAAACTTAAAAGGTTTCTCACAGGAAATGTTCTGTGCTTAATTTCTCGCATGATATCCATCTGTTTTCTGTAGGTGTTCTCTTCTTTTTCACTTTTGATGATATTTTTCTTTAAGAACCATTCATTTAATTCAGGTTTTCAAATTCATTAACATAGAGGTATACAAAAATGTTATCTTACAGTTTTTACTATTCCATATGTATATAGCCTTCTTCCACCTATTTCTCAATCTTTATAATGTATTTACTATTTATTTTTTAAACATCATCTTGTGAGTTGTTCTGTTTACCATATATATATATATTTATTTCCATTTTCAAGTAATCTGTTTTGATTTCACATCAATTAATTAATTAATTATATTTTCTTAAGATTCCTTTTCATTTGTTGCCCTTGAAATAATCCATGTGCCTCAGTCTGGATAACTTGAAAAATTACAACCATATCTTTACCATATATGATATACTATTTATTTCATTGTAGTATGTTTAAGGTCCTGGTCAAAAGTTTTTGTCCTTATATTATTCTTATTAAAGCATCTAATTTTAAAAAATAACTAACACCTCATTAAATTTTATATTCTAATGGGTGTTCTGTTGATTCTCTTTGGGTCTTTAGATAAATGATTTTTATCTGCAAATAATTTTGCTCCTTCATTTCCAATGCTTATCTCTCTTATGTCAGACTCATGTTCTGTGTTTAGACGTGATATGGGGATCATGGGAATACCTCTAGTGTTTATTTTTATAGATGTCAAAAATAAGACTAAATCAGACTAATCAGGATGTAGACTAAATCAGGTTTGTAGAATTATGTTGAATGTTTCTTATAATCTATCTAGAACATCTTTGTTTTTTTCTATTGACTTGTTATAAGGTGAATAACCATAATAGATTTCTTAGAATTATTTCCACTTGACTGTGTTGTATTAATCTTTAAGTATGATACTGTGTTTTATATGTTAATATTAAGTATTTTTGCATCAGTTATTTTGTGTTGTGACTGTAATTTTTACATTCCTGTTCTGTTTTGATATAAGTAGATCCTAACATCTTAAAATAATTGGGAGATTTCCTTCTTTTTCTGTGTTTATAAGAGTTTAATAGCACCAAAAATATTTCTTGAAAACTTAAAAGGTTTCTCACAGGAAATGTTCTGTGCTTAATTTCTCGCATGATATCCATCTGTTTTCTGTAGGTGTTCTCTTCTTTTTCACTTTTGATGATATTTTTCTTTAAGAACCATTCATTTAATTCAGGTTTTCAAATTCATTAACATAGAGGTATACAAAAATGTTATCTTACAGTTTTTACTATTCCATATGTATATAGCCTTCTTCCACCTATTTCTCAATCTTTATAATGTATTTACTATTTATTTTTTAAACATCATCTTGTGAGTTGTTCTGTTTACCATATATATATATATTTATTTCCATTTTCAAGTAATCTGTTTTGATTTCACATCAATTAATTAATTAATTATATTTTCTTAAGATTCCTTTTCATTTGTTGCCCTTGAAATAATCCATGTGCCTCAGTCTGGATAACTTGAAAAATTACAACCATATCTTTCAAATGAATCACATTTTCATGTATATCTGGCTTAGACACGCTGTAAGAGAAAGGATGCCTAATTAAATGGGCTATTTTGATTGAATAGAGTTTTCTTGGTGATCATGTACAATATGATGGAAATGCTGTTAGTATCAGTTTAAAAAGTCAAAGCAAATGTTTGTTTTGGATACAGGTCAAAAATACTTCAATTAACTTCTCTTAATAGATTATAAGAAAAGTACAATGTATGTACAGTTGTCCCTTGGTATCTATGGGGAATTGGTTTCAAGGCCACTGCCCCCTACTCTCAGGATACCAAAATTCAAGGATGCTCAGGTCTCCTTATATAAAATGGTATTTGCATGTAACCTTTGCACATCCTCCTATAGACTGTAAATCATCTCTAGACTACTTACAATATCTAATGCAATGCAGATGCTCTGCAAATAGTTTCTGGTGTGTGTCAAGTTTAAGTTTTCTTTCTGGGAACTTTCTGGAGTTCTTTTTTTAAAAAATATTTTTCACCCCGAGTTTGGTTAAATCTGAGGATGAGGTGGAGGACTGACTGTGGATTGTGGTTTCCTCTCACTTTCTTTTTCTATGTGCTATTCCTTTATTTTTATTAAATTTTTTTTCAGTAGCTTCCTCATCATTTACTGATGCTTAGTGAACTCATTATGTGCCAGGCTCCCTGTTGGACAAACCTTACCACTGGTCTTGTCTCTCGTCCTCTGGTTGCGAGCCCTAACTTCTTTCTTTATCAAAATGCATGTGACCTGGGTCTTGCTCCCTAAGGAGTGGACTGGGTAGATGATAGCCTGATCTGATAAACTCGCTAAAATATTAGCCATTGGCAATAGTTTGGAATATTACCTTCTTATAACTATGTGTATTTTAATAGATAACTTTTGGAATTACAATGTCTTAACCCACCAAAATTGCTGCTGGGGGACTCTTTGGTGGTATTTGAATTAAATGGAATAGACACATTTCTCTAAGTGTGAAACCAGCTCCATGTACTGTACACAAATATAATCTTTTTCAAATCTCATTTTGTTAGAAGCATTTTGACAGAATCACATTAAATTGTCTCATTTTTACTTGTAGGCTGGTGGAATGAAGGCAGGAACATTTGATCCTTACCCTTCACATTCTGCTGACCCTTACGGGGTTAAATTGAAAAGCCCAGTTTTCAGCAAAAGTGCTAAAGTTTTCCATCCACCAGGTGGACCAAAAAGCAGACCAATTGAAAGTATAATGGCTCTGAATGTCAAAAGGTATATGTTCTGTTTAGCCCATAAATTATTTCCAACTTTTAGATTTCTTCCAAGTATTATCTTTTATTTATATATACTTTAAAAAGTGACAAATCTGGGTGACTTTAGAAATCTCAGCTTCTTCCTTATACCTGCCCTCCCATGTAGAAGTTCTGCCCCATCTTCTGAAATTCCCAGTTGAAAAAGCTTAGTTTATCTGGACCAAACAAGTCTCTATTCTGTTCATAAGTTTTAAAGCAGATCTATATGGCGCCTTATTTTCAGTTGTTTTAAACTATATTGGGCTTCCCTGGTGGCTCAGACGGTCAAGAGTCCACCTGCAATGCAGGAGACCTGGTTTGATCCCTGTTGGGAAGATCCCCTGGAGAAGGGAATAGCTACCCACTCCAGTATTCCTGCCTGGAGAATTCCATGGCTCATCCTTGAGGTCATAAAGAGACGGACAGGCAAAGAGTGAATATGTACACTTAGCATTATCTGTTAACATTGTCTGTTTCTCAAGTGGATCTTTTGACTCTTTTTGAATTATTGTCTCTATGTGAGCCCCAGACTCTCAGTAATTGTGTGGACTTCTGGTGACATTAGTTCTATCTTTAACTTTTAAATAACCTTCTATGAGAACAGAAAATATTTTTATTAAAAATGCTTCAAGGAAAAATGTATGTGTATTATTCATCTATCATAAAACTTTAGGGCTTCCCTGGTGGTCCAGTGGGTAAGGACCCCGCCTTGCAGTGCAAGGGCTGCCAGTTTGATCCCTGGCCTGTGAAGATCACACGTGCCGTGGAGGGGCTGGACCGATGTGTCCAGTTACCGAGCCAGAGCTCTGGAGCGCATGCGCCCAGAGCCAGTGCTCTGCGACAACAGAGGCCACTGTGATGGGAGGCCCACACGGGCCAAAGAACAAAGATGAATGAAAGTAGATAAATAAAAAACCAATAGAAGTGGCCCGCCTGCCCTCCTCCCTCCCAAACCCACCTCCCACCTCCCCCCACCAAAAACAGAAAACAAAACTTTAGTCTTTTTTTTTTTCTTTCTAAATTTTGGCCTCTTTTATTAATTTTTATTTATTTATTTTCATCCATCTTTATTGTGGGCCTCCCATTGCAGTGGCAAAACTTCAGTCTTACTTAGATTTTGAGCATTCTCAAAATTGAAAAGAAGTTCTTAGAAGTTCAGAATATAATTCAGAAAAGGACAATCCATCGTTCTTTTGGTATATGAGAAAGGTCGTAAATAACTGAATAATTCATTTGATTACCTTTCCGCCTATTCATTGAAGAAATTTTAATGCCTATTTGACAAACTTACATATTTCCGACTTCAGTGTAATCGCACAATGGATTAGGTAAAGGACATCAAATTCACATTCCTTTTGTAGAAACAGTAATATGTCTTTATCACTTGTGGACAGTGATCGTAAAAACATCATTATTTTCACAAAAGTAAGGTTATTATCTGCTTGATTTAACTGTTGTCTATAGGAATACTATTTTTTTTTTCTTTTTTCCACAAGCTAGCTGGTAGAGGTCATCCAGGAAACAAAGATATAGAGCCTTTATTCCATGTCCTTTGACCTTTATCCTTTGAAAACAGAACTGACAGTAAAGTTAGAATTTTCCTCAACATGCTCACCCTCAAATAAATGGAAGTTTGGGTGGGGTGGAGAGAAGTGTGGTTTCCGATTTTCTGGCTATCCAGAGAACAAATCCAAGAAAATGCTATGATGCTCTAGCATACATGTTTAGAGCAAAGAAAAAAGTATCCAGTTGTTCAGAAGTTTATCATATGTTTAGTCATTTTGAATTTATTGAAATTTTTTTTTTATATATTCACAAATATTATCCTAAACCAAGGTTTAGCTTCTTTTATCCTAATTTTAAAACTAACATACCTCTGGGAAGTAGGATTTAAAAGTGGTCTCATAAACCAGGTTTTCCTTCTTAAATTACATTTGTCCTTTCTTTGTTATTGTTTTAAATTAATTAATTAATTTTAATTGGAGGATAGTTTCAATATTGTTATTTTTGCGATACATCAACATGAATTGGCCACAGGTATACATGTATCCCCATCTGACATAGGAAGTGAAGTTTTTTATTTGGTGAGAATATTTGGTTTTGTTTAGAATGTTAATTTTTTATCACAAAATATTTTACAAGAATATACAGACTGACTGCCCACACCTTTAAAATTAAATATGCATTTATTTTCCAATTTTAGGGCACTAAATACGAAGAACTACAAGACTGCTTCAGTACAGTCCTATTAGCACTGAGAAGACAAATAGCCTTTTAGGTCCTGACTGACAAAAAATGCATTATCAAGTGCTCATTATTTGGAAACAATATAAGATGTGAAACAAGTAGCTGAAGCATTTAAAAGAAATTTAAGGCTGTGACTCTAACACTCTTCCTTCTTTTTGTACTATTACATAATAAAGAACTAGTATTTGTTAATAATTGCTATGCTTGTTGATCTGAGTTTAGATCTGTGTTTCTGAGGAGATATTTAGGCATGTTTAGAAATGTTATAAAGTCTCAAAGTGTACTTTATCATTTGATGTATTTTTCTCCTAACATTAAAAATTTGCAGGGCTGTTGGAAGGTAGGGATAAAATGGGGACTGGAAAGAAAATTTAATTCTTATGTTTCTTTTAAGTGGTATAATTTTTTCAAAATTATTTTCTTTTTCCACAAGCTAGCTGGTAGAGGTCATCCAGGAAACAAAGATATAGAGCCTTTATTCCATGTCCTTTGACCTTTATCCTTTGAAAACAGAACTGACAGTAAAGTTAGAATTTTCCTCAACATGCTCACCCTCAAATAAATGGAAGTTTGGGTGGGGTGGAGAGAAGTGTGGTTTCCGATTTTCTGGCTATCCAGAGAACAAATCCAAGAAAATGCTATGATGCTCTAGCATACATGTTTAGAGCAAAGAAAAAAGTATCCAGTTGTTCAGAAGTTTATCATATGTTTAGTCATTTTGAATTTATTGAAATTTTTTTATATATTCACAAATATTATCCTAAACCAAGGTTTAGCTTCTTTTATCCTAATTTTAAAACTAACATACCTCTGGGAAGTAGGATTTAAAAGTGGTCTCATAAACCAGGTTTTCCTTCTTAAATTACATTTGTCCTTTCTTTGTTATTGTTTTAAATTAATTAATTAATTTTAATTGGAGGATAGTTTCAATATTGTTATTTTTGCGATACATCAACATGAATTGGCCACAGGTATACATGTATCCCCATCTGACATAGGAAGTGAAGTTTTTTATTTGGTGAGAATATTTGGTTTTGTTTAGAATGTTAATTTTTTATCACAAAATATTTTACAAGAATATACAGACTGACTGCCCACACCTTTAAAATTAAATATGCATTTATTTTCCAATTTTAGGGCACTAAATACGAAGAACTACAAGACTGCTTCAGTACAGTCCTATTAGCACTGAGAAGACAAATAGCCTTTTAGGTCCTGACTGACAAAAAATGCATTATCAAGTGCTC
This sequence comes from Tragulus kanchil, assembly GCA_022376925.1. Lineage (NCBI taxonomy): Eukaryota > Metazoa > Chordata > Mammalia > Artiodactyla > Tragulidae > Tragulus > Tragulus kanchil. The sequence continues at coordinate 37,611,605 of JAIOJX010000028.1, read as the reverse complement.
ATTATTTGGAAACAATATAAGATGTGAAACAAGTAGCTGAAGCATTTAAAAGAAATTTAAGGCTGTGACTCTAACACTCTTCCTTCTTTTTGTACTATTACATAATAAAGAACTAGTATTTGTTAATAATTGCTATGCTTGTTGATCTGAGTTTAGATCTGTGTTTCTGAGGAGATATTTAGGCATGTTTAGAAATGTTATAAAGTCTCAAAGTGTACTTTATCATTTGATGTATTTTTCTCCTAACATTAAAAATTTGCAGGGCTGTTGGAAGGTAGGGATAAAAATGGGGACTGGAAAGATAAAACATGCACGGTGAATTCTTATGTTTCTTTTAAGTGGTATAATTTTTTTTTTAATAAATTTTTATTGGCATATAGTTTCTTTCCATATAGGAAATTCTTAATTTGCTGTTCTTTCTTGGAGGTATTTGAAGGTTGAGCTGATAGCTATCCAGGTGTCATAGTCCATTAAAGTATTCTTAACATCAGGGAAGTGTTGATCCAGTCGTACTGCATAGATTCGTGTATATATGCATTGTATGATGAGACAGATGGCTCAATTAATGTGCTGCCTTCTATTTATAGCTTATGTAAAGTATCTGGTCTATCGGTGGCTGAGCAGGATGGGCCCGGGGAAGGAGAGTGGGGAATGCCTTTCAGTCCAGCCTCTTGTTATCTATTAATAGAATCTGTTGGGGTAATTATCCTTTTTCCATGGTTCTTTCTTAGTATTTGTCCATTCTAGACATCCCAGAGCCGAAAATCAGAATGTGTAGGGGCTGCTGTGCTCTGCTTCTAGACCCACTTTTTTCTGAAGGGGGAGAAACCATGTCAACCCAGAGACATGTCTGATGTTTGAAGGGAAGGCAGAGGGTATTGAGAAAGTTTTACTGTTGTCAAATGTCTGTTTTTATTTCATGCCTTGTATCTGTTTGCTTCTTTCTAAAAGAATAGATTTTCTAAAAAAATTTTGGCCTCTTTTATTGGTTTTCTATTTGTTTATTTTTATCCATCTTTATTACTCGGCCCGTGTGGGCCTTCCACTGCAGTGGCCTCTTGTTGCAGAGCACTGGCTCTGGGCACATGCACTCCAGAGTGCTGGCTCGTAATTGGACACACCAGTCCAGCCGCTCCACGGCATGTGGGGTCTTCCCGGGCCAGGGATCAAACCAGTGCCCCTTGCACTGCAAGGCGGACTCTTTACCCACTGGACCACCAGGGAAACCCCTGAAGGAATAGATTTTTAAAGAAGATTTTAAAAGAAGACTGAAAAACGTTTTCTAAAAGAATAGTTAAAATTTTTATTTACTATCCAAAGGACAGTGTGGAACAAACATCTCAAAAGACAGTATCAGGGCTTCCCCTGGTGGTCCAGTGGGTAAGGACACCGCCTTGCAGTGCAAGGGGCGCCGGTTCGTGCCCTGGCCTGGGAAGATCCCATGTGCTGCGGAGCGGCTGGACTGCTGTGTCCAATCACCGAGCCGGAGCTCTGGAGCGAATGCGCCCAGAGCTGGCGCTCTGCAACGACAGACGCCACCACGATGGGAGGCCCACAGGAGCCAAAGAACAAAGACGGATGAAAACAGAGAAATGAAAGACCAATAGAAGTGGCCCGCCTGCTCCCCTCCCTCCCCAACCCGACCCCCGCCCAAAATAAATAAATAAATAAATCTTTAAAAAAATTAAAAAAAAAAAAAAAAAGACAGTATCAGGTATCATGAGCCTCCAAGGGGAATATATTTGTCTCAAGTAGCAACGGTTTTGCCAGCTAGACACAACTGAATAAAAATTCATTTAGTTGCATAGAGGTAAATGTTACCAAACAAGCTGTGGCTGGGGCATTCTCACCTCTCTGCATTCGGTGGTAGTTCCAGAGCAGCTAGAGTAAACTGGAGACTACTCAGCACTCACCCTAATGACAGTTTAAAAAACAAGCCTCACAAGGATCTGACGGAAACAGAAGTAAGGTGATGCCCAGCACAACCAATTCCAGCAATCTGGACAGGAAGATGACAAATGCAGACAATCAGCAGTGTGAAATGCACAAAAATCTGGGCTTTGTTGGTGTCTTGGGTGAAGAATCCATCTGCTAATATAGGAGACACAGATTCAATCTCAGATTCAGAAAGATCCCACATGCTGCGGAGCAACTAAGCCTGTGCACAAGTACTGAGCCTGTGCTCTAGAGCCCATGTGCTGCAGAGACGGAAGTCCAGTTGCTATAGAGCTTGTCTCAACAAGAGAAGCCACCGCAATGAGAAGCCTGCATTGCGACTAGAGAAAAGCACGTGCAGCAGTGAAGACCCAGCACAGCTAAAAATAGTTATTTAAAAAAGTCCATTTTCCAGTAAAACAAAAACACCACTAGATATGCCAGGAAGCAGGAAAATGTGAGCCACAACCAGGAGAAAAATCAATCAATAGAAATAAACCCTGTAGCGGTAGAGAAGATGAAATTAGCAAAGACATTAAAATGGCTTCTGGAGCTGTTTGTATTTAAAGGAAAAGCTCAGAGTCTTCTCTTGTTGTGACCTGTGTGCCCATTTTCCTGTTACCTGTAGGAATTTGGCGAACCCCTGGGGAAGTGCTGTTACTCTGTGTACTGTTATTGCTGTGAACAACAAACTCTATCTCTTATCCAGAAGTCTCATGTCTTCCACTGGAACCCATGACACCGTGTAAGGCTGACATATTAACTTGCCAATTGCATAAAGCCTCAACGTGTTTATAGTTAATGACAGCATGAGAATATATACTACTTCCAATGTCTAATTAAAGACTAGTCCAACTGGTTATATAAGGTAACTGTAATCACGTGTGAAAGCGAATTTAAAATTTTTTGTTGAAAAAAAGTACCCAGACAAAGGATTTTGAAACATTGATTTTAGAAATTTATTTACATGTCTTGGACGGAAGCAGTTGATACAGTTTACTCGGAGTTCCTGGATGAAAAAAAAAAAAAGAATTTTTGAAAAGATGGGACTGCAAAGTGTACTGCAGAAAAATAATAATTAGAAAAAATTCCACTTGCTGCCAAAGTTGCTTCGGGGATATACAATATATAGAAGTAGTATAAATAAAATAAATTTTATCAAAGAAGCAAAATCTCTAGGTTATTCCACTATATAATGAATTGAATACAAATCAGTGTACACCTTCTTATTACTGTCCTCTGACTAATGCCAGTTTGTGGGGCTTAATATAGGAGACACAGATTCAATCTCAGATTCAGAAAGATCCCACATGCTGCGGAGCAACTAAGCCTGTGCACAAGTACTGAGCCTGTGCTCTAGAGCCCATGTGCTGCAGAGACGGAAGTCCAGTTGCTATAGAGCTTGTCTCAACAAGAGAAGCCACCGCAATGAGAAGCCTGCATTGCGACTAGAGAAAAGCACGTGCAGCAGTGAAGACCCAGCACAGCTAAAAATAGTTATTTAAAAAAGTCCATTTTCCAGTAAAACAAAAACACCACTAGATATGCCAGGAAGCAGGAAAATGTGAGCCACAACCAGGAGAAAAATCAATCAATAGAAATAAACCCTGTAGCGGTAGAGAAGATGAAATTAGCAAAGACATTAAAATGGCTTCTGGAGCTGTTTGTATTTAAAGGAAAAGCTCAGAGTCTTCTCTTGTTGTGACCTGTGTGCCCATTTTCCTGTTACCTGTAGGAATTTGGCGAACCCCTGGGGAAGTGCTGTTACTCTGTGTACTGTTATTGCTGTGAACAACAAACTCTATCTCTTATCCAGAAGTCTCATGTCTTCCACTGGAACCCATGACACCGTGTAAGGCTGACATATTAACTTGCCAATTGCATAAAGCCTCAACGTGTTTATAGTTAATGACAGCATGAGAATATATACTACTTCCAATGTCTAATTAAAGACTAGTCCAACTGGTTATATAAGGTAACTGTAATCACGTGTGAAAGCGAATTTAAAATTTTTTGTTGAAAAAAAGTACCCAGACAAAGGATTTTGAAACATTGATTTTAGAAATTTATTTACATGTCTTGGACGGAAGCAGTTGATACAGTTTACTCGGAGTTCCTGGATGAAAAAAAAAAAAAGAATTTTTGAAAAGATGGGACTGCAAAGTGTACTGCAGAAAAATAATAATTAGAAAAAATTCCACTTGCTGCCAAAGTTGCTTCGGGGATATACAATATATAGAAGTAGTATAAATAAAATAAATTTTATCAAAGAAGCAAAATCTCTAGGTTATTCCACTATATAATGAATTGAATACAAATCAGTGTACACCTTCTTATTACTGTCCTCTGACTAATGCCAGTTTGTGGGGGCTTAGTTGCTCAGACATGTCTGAATCTGCGACCCCATGGACTGTAACCCGTCAGGCTCCTCTGTCTATGGGATTATCCAGGCAAGAATACTGGAGTGGATTGCCATTGCCTTCTCCAGGGGAGCTTCCTGACCCAGAGATTGAACCCTGGTGTCCTGCACTACAGGCAGATTCTTTACCATTTGAGCCACCTGGGAAGCCCAGAGAGTGGTTTTGCTCTCAACCCCACGGACTATGTAGCCCACCAGGCTCCTCTGTCTATGGAATCTCCAGGGAAGAACACTGAAGTCGATTACCATTTCCGTCTCCAAATGCCTGGTAGACTAAAGGAATCTTAAACACATTTCTATGAATCCACCACAATATACATACCTTTCAAACCAGAGGCTAAGGGCCTGCTCCCAGGACTAGAGGGGTCTTCATAAAAGTCATAGATGTCACAATGGAATTTCTCTCTCCTTGAAATGTAACCCATTTTTGAGAGGTCACTATTGTAACTGCAGATTTTTTCACTTAGATTTGAATATTCCCTTTGAAGGTTCCGCATCTCAAATTCCAAGGTGTCCCTTTCATTCTCTATACTTCTTACATAGTTTTCTAAAAGTATTTTGTCTTCCTCAAGTCTACTGATGCTGTTTTCAAATTTTACACTTTCTTGACTATGTTTCTTTAATTCTTCTTTTAGGATCTGATTATCGGTTTTAATTTCCATGACCATTTTTGATAACAGTTCACATTCATTGCCCATTTCCGACAAACTGTTTTTATAAACACTTGCCTCTGACTTTGCATTTTTTATTTCTTGCAGAAAATTCTCTTCTGCAGTAGATTGGTATGTTTGAATGTCTTCGATTTCTCTTTGCATCATTTCTCTCGCAGCAGTGGATTCTTGTAAGGTTGTTTCAAGATCATACTTTTCATTTTTAACTGTTTCTACTAATTGAAGAAGTGTCTCTTGTTCCATTTTTGCCAGTGTTTCTTTCTCTTTCAGCTGCATTATCTCCAGCTGGTTTTCTTTTAGTTCGTTTTCCAGTGAGCCTTTTTCCTTTAGGAGCTGATGTGTTTTTTTTTCTAACATTTCTTTTTCCTCTTGTACCAACAGAATGTTTGTTTTCATTGATTCCATCTCCATGCTCAGTCGCTTGTTTTCATTATTGACAGTGGCCATGTCACTTTGAGCTTTGTGTTCCTTACTTTTTAGTTGATCTAATATTTCTATCATTTGTTGCTTCTCCAAAGAAAGCTGGCTGTTTTTTTCCTCTAGAGTTTTATTTTGTCCTTGGAGAACATTATAGTTACTAATTATTTTTTTCAGTTCTTTACAGCATTCTTCCCCATCTTCCTCTGTTTTACTTAACTTGGACTGAAGAGTGTTCCTTTCTTCCACCAGTGTCTTAAACTGCTTTTCATACGTTTCAATTTTCTGTATCAGAGATTGTGTGGTAAAGACAAGAGGTTTAATTTTCGTTTTTAGGGTTAGGTTTTCATTCTCTAGTTTCATCACTTTTTTCTGGATCTGCATAGATTCTTTCAAGTAATTCTGTAAGTACTGAATTTTTGCTACACAATGCTCAGTAACAGAATTGAGTTTGGTTGTCTTCTCATTTTCAGGTATTATTGATCTTCGTTTTACTGTACATGGTGGTTTGTCTCTGATTTCATATTTTGTTGGGTCAAAGAATGTCACTGTATGTCTTGGGACTCTGGAATGGAATTTTAAGTCTGCAATATTATTGTCAGTGATGGGACTTTCTTTATTGTTTTTCTCATCCCTTTTCCCCCTGTGGATTTCACTCCTAGATAATTTTTTACATTTCCTACAAAAGTTCATGTGGAATTTTGATACTGTTCCCCTAAGTGGGAGCAATTTGTTTACTAATGCCTCTAATTCCAAAATTCTCTTTGACTTTATATCTTCATTTAAGTTACTTTCAGCATTTTCTTCCTTAATAAAGGAATTAGTTTCTTCCTTGTGAATGGGGGGCAGGTCGTAGTTCCCCTGCCTTGGCAAGCTTAAGTTGTGTGTAGCATTTTTCTTAGTTTTGAGGCCTTTTATTCCAGTGTTTCTTTCTCTTTCAGCTGCATTATCTCCAGCTGGTTTTCTTTAGTTCGTTTTCCAGTGAGCCTTTTTCCTTTAGGAGCTGATGTGTTTTTTTCTAACATTTCTTTTTCCTCTTGTACCAACAGAATGTTTGTTTTCATTGATTCCATCTCCATGCTCAGTCGCTTGTTTTCATTATTGACAGTGGCCATGTCACTTTGAGCTTTGTGTTCCTTACTTTTTAGTTGATCTAATATTTCTATCATTTGTTGCTTCTCCAAAGAAAGCTGGCTGTTTTTTTCCTCTAGAGTTTTATTTTGTCCTTGGAGAACATTATAGTTACTAATTATTTTTTTCAGTTCTTTACAGCATTCTTCCCCATCTTCCTCTGTTTTACTTAACTTGGACTGAAGAGTGTTCCTTTCTTCCACCAGTGTCTTAAACTGCTTTTCATACGTTTCAATTTTCTGTATCAGAGATTGTGTGGTAAAGACAAGAGGTTTAATTTTCGTTTTTAGGGTTAGGTTTTCATTCTCTAGTTTCATCACTTTTTTCTGGATCTGCATAGATTCTTTCAAGTAATTCTGTAAGTACTGAATTTTTGCTACACAATGCTCAGTAACAGAATTGAGTTTGGTTGTCTTCTCATTTTCAGGTATTATTGATCTTCGTTTTACTGTACATGGTGGTTTGTCTCTGATTTCATATTTTGTTGGGTCAAAGAATGTCACTGTATGTCTTGGGACTCTGGAATGGAATTTTAAGTCTGCAATATTATTGTCAGTGATGGGACTTTCTTTATTGTTTTTCTCATCCCTTTTCCCCCTGTGGATTTCACTCCTAGATAATTTTTTACATTTCCTACAAAAGTTCATGTGGAATTTTGATACTGTTCCCCTAAGTGGGAGCAATTTGTTTACTAATGCCTCTAATTCCAAAATTCTCTTTGACTTTATATCTTCATTTAAGTTACTTTCAGCATTTTCTTCCTTAATAAAGGAATTAGTTTCTTCCTTGTGAATGGGGGGCAGGTCGTAGTTCCCCTGCCTTGGCACAGCTTTTAACGTCTGCAGTTTGTGTGTAAGTGCCAGTTCTCTATCATGTGACTTTTGAAGCTCTTCCTTCATTTGTTTGATAGAGTGGCAGATATCATCTAAATTTTCACAAAATTCGTGCTTGACAAAAGGCATTGTCATTCTGGACTTATCCAGAATTACCGTCTCAGCTTGGGACATCCCATTTTGAGGTGTATTAGGTAGAAAATCATAAGGATTATTATAATTTTCCAACCTGTCAGAATTTTCTGAAGCTGAATTATCTGTTGGTGTTCTCAGAGTTAATGTGTCCTTGAAATGTATCTGGCACGGAGCATCTATACTTTGAGGGAGACTGTTAACACTGTCACTACTGAATTTTTCTTCTGCTGAATGAAGAATCCTAGAATCCTTAAAATGATGCGTTTTCTCTGTAGAAAGGGTTTCTTCTTGATTCTGTATAGGCTATTAACAATGGAAAAATCACATTATAAACATACAGTCACTTACTACATGACCAACAAATTAAGACAATATTTTGTGGAGGATATGTATTTTTTTACAACCATAGTGAACATTTTATCTACTTCTGCTGCAAAGAAGCCTAGTAAGTATGATTCATTCTTTGTAGAAAAATCTACCTTTATTTTGAGATTTATAACTCTGGTCTTCACAATTTGCTTGGAAATTATACTTATTTTCTTAGGTAGTGAGATAGAAGGGCCAACCCTTCAATTTTAGAAATAGAAATACAGCATTTCTCAAGAGACCACTCATAGATTGGTGGAGAAGAGAGAAGCCATTGTTCACAGGGAAGTTTAAGGAAAATGAAAATTTCTATTCCTGGACTATATATCAACCTTAGCTTGTCTTCTTAGTTTCAAGTGTATCTAGGACTTTGACTGTTGTGGAAATGTGAGTTCTAATAAGTGTGGACACAGTGACTCTGGTTTGGACCTGGCCTATAGAATTCACTCTAGGTATAAGGCTATCCTTAAAGTAGAGGCACTCGTAAGTGGACAGAAAGGCTATAAAAGCTGCCTTGTGTTTCAGTTTACTTGTATATCAGTTTAGGTATCTGGGCTAAGTCAAATGCCCCTCGCACGCTCTCCTAAGAGAAACAAAATGGCAGAAGTGCAGAGGTAAACGCACGTCTTTTGGGGTTTTCAGGACAGGAGTTTCCTTATTTTCATCTCTGACAATCCAGTTGCCCTGTGAAGAAGGGGAGAATGTGAAGGTGAAGATCAGCTGGTTGTAACATGTCTAAAGTACCTAAATGTGGAAGTGATTTTGTGTTGGATAACGTACCAAAGTCATTTCACTGCGTATGCCGAATACTGAACGTTTTTCTGGACTAAATTGTGGGTTTTCTACTTCAATAATACTTTTGTTCAATATTTCACTGATCTCAGACTGCACCTTTAAAAGATAAATGAATAATGTCAGACTTTGATTTCAGATTTATAAGCCTAGAAGTGCAATGCACAGAGATAATAGATACTGGAATTAAAAGGTATCTTTTAAATATCCTACACATAAAAATTTTCATGATTTATAAGCCTAGAAGTGCAATGGAAAAATCACATTATAAACATACAGTCACTTACTACATGACCAACAAATTAAGACAATATTTTGTGGAGGATATGTATTTTTTTACAACCATAGTGAACATTTTATCTACTTCTGCTGCAAAGAAGCCTAGTAAGTATGATTCATTCTTTGTAGAAAAATCTACCTTTATTTTGAGATTTATAACTCTGGTCTTCACAATTTGCTTGGAAATTATACTTATTTTCTTAGGTAGTGAGATAGAAGGGCCAACCCTTCAATTTTAGAAATAGAAATACAGCATTTCTCAAGAGACCACTCATAGATTGGTGGAGAAGAGAGAAGCCATTGTTCACAGGGAAGTTTAAGGAAAATGAAAATTTCTATTCCTGGACTATATATCAACCTTAGCTTGTCTTCTTAGTTTCAAGTGTATCTAGGACTTTGACTGTTGTGGAAATGTGAGTTCTAATAAGTGTGGACACAGTGACTCTGGTTTGGACCTGGCCTATAGAATTCACTCTAGGTATAAGGCTATCCTTAAAGTAGAGGCACTCGTAAGTGGACAGAAAGGCTATAAAAGCTGCCTTGTGTTTCAGTTTACTTGTATATCAGTTTAGGTATCTGGGCTAAGTCAAATGCCCCTCGCACGCTCTCCTAAGAGAAACAAAATGGCAGAAGTGCAGAGGTAAACGCACGTCTTTTGGGGTTTTCAGGACAGGAGTTTCCTTATTTTCATCTCTGACAATCCAGTTGCCCTGTGAAGAAGGGGAGAATGTGAAGGTGAAGATCAGCTGGTTGTAACATGTCTAAAGTACCTAAATGTGGAAGTGATTTTGTGTTGGATAACGTACCAAAGTCATTTCACTGCGTATGCCGAATACTGAACGTTTTTCTGGACTAAATTGTGGGTTTTCTACTTCAATAATACTTTTGTTCAATATTTCACTGATCTCAGACTGCACCTTTAAAAGATAAATGAATAATGTCAGACTTTGATTTCAGATTTATAAGCCTAGAAGTGCAATGCACAGAGATAATAGATACTGGAATTAAAAGGTATCTTTTAAATATCCTACACATAAAAATTCTTGGCCATCGTATGAAGTGTAAATTAAATTTAATTCATTGTGGTCTCTATTACTGAAGGAATCTTTAAGAAAAGTATGCCTTTACAGCATGATTATAAAATCAGAAAGACAATTTAGGAAAGTAAAATCTTCTGAAATAAAATAATTTTAGATGTTTGCTTTTTACATTGTTGGGTAAATCTGAGACCCTCGATCTCTGTCATCAGTATGGAACCTACTCTGTCAACCTGAGGAGGATTTTCTCTTCTCTTTGCATTTACCCTCAGCTGCTTCTAATATAGGGCTATCAGGGTGAAGTTTACCTCGGGTCTCGAGTGAGTGTGTGTTGTGTTCTGTACCCCCAGTATCCACGCTCTGTCCTTCTGTGAGCACTACCCCTGTTCTTTCTGGATGAAGACCATGTCCCTTTGGTGACAAAGATCCCACCTCCAGTCCAGAGGGGTGAGCATGCGACCAGTCAGAGCGCTGCGTCCCTTTGAACAGGAACTGCTTCAAGACTGCATGTGCGGCAGGGCCGTCAGTATCAGGACAGACTGCTAAGAGAGAAAAGCACAGTCTCTTCTCTAAAGGTTAAAGGAGTCTGGGAGGACCTGGAGTCTGAGAATCCATTACTGTCAAAAGCAGAACCAAAATCAGAAGTGAGGCTGGTTCTCTGAGGACCTCGTCCTGGTCATATGGATGAAGCTGTCCCCAAGTGCACTGTCCCTGGGGTTTTCATTATCAGAGCTAACAGTGCACTTTTCCCTTAGTTTGAATTAGATTTTATATCACTTGGCTTCCCTGGTGGTTCAGACGGTAGAAAATCTGCCTGTATTGCAAGAGACCTAGGTTCGATCCCTGGGTTGGGAAGACCCCCTGGAGAAGGAAATGGCCACCCACTCCAGTATTCTTGCCTGAGAAAACCCATGACAGAGGAGCCTGGCAAGCTACAGTCCATGGAATCCCAAGGAGTTGGACCCTTCTGAGTGACTGACACCCATCACTTATGATGAGAGTCCATATTGTCGACTGTATATGTGCTTGTGCTGTGCTTAGTCACTCAGAAGAGTCTGACTCTTTGCAACCCCATGGAGTGCAGCCTTCCAGGCTTCTCTGTCTGTGGGAGTCTCCAGGCAAGAATACTGGAGTGGGTTGCCATAGGTAGCACTTTAAACATGTTTTTTTTTTAAGAAATCTGTTCTTTCTTTTACCTCATATCCAAATACAGGTGTAACAGAGTGTAGTTTCCTTCAAATCTGGGGTCTAGAATAGATTGTGGCTCTATTTTTTTAAATTCAGTATCAAGGAATCAATTGGCTAGGGGTCGTCATCTTAGACGTGAGGGACGGCGTCCTAAGTTTGGATATTTTCTGTGTACATTGAAAGAAACATACCATGCTAACGTTCTGCAGAGTCTGTATCCGGAGAGCCTGAAATGATTCCAGTTGTTGCTGAAGGGCCTGTTACAAAGTTATACAAGGATGAAATTGAATATTTTTAGGTGAACGTAACACTTGTGGCTCAGACTAATGACTCAGACCATAAAGAATCTGCCTGCCATGCAGGAGACCTGGCTTCAATCCCTGGGTTGGGGAGATCCCCTGGAGAAGGAAATGGTAACACGCTCCAGTATTCTTGCCTGGAGAATCCCATGGACAGAGGAGCTTGGTGCCTACAGTCCATAGGGTTGCACACAGTTGGACACGACTTTAGGGACTTAGCACACATGCATGCACAATTTTGTTACAATTAAAAAAAAAAATCCCCCAACATTGCCTGTTACAAGGATCATGTGGAGGGTCAGGTGACTCACATTCTTAAACATTCTTGCTCACTCTCAAGTATTCTGAGAAAGATCAGACTCTCCACAGGTTTTCTGAGAAAATGAAACAGACTCACTTTTAGTGCTGATTGTGGTTGGATTTGATTTTCTGATTCTGATATGCAGCCATGTTCTAAAAAGTAAAATTGAAAAAAACTATGTGATTTAATTCTTTTCTGTGTGTGATATAATTCTTAATTGTTATTTTAAAACAGTGTTGATGGAAAGTGGTCTCTCAGGTAATGAGACCATTGATATTCATATTAGGAAGAATCCAGTGCTGCCTGCATAGTGAGTTTGAGAAATAATTCTCACCTGACTTGAAATACTGCCCCTCCTTGAGGCTGTAATAGTGGTTTAATTTTTATGATAAACCATTAACTTGTAACACCAAACTTAGAGTTTTCCAAAACTTATTTGTTTCAAGGATATAGACTATATATTTTGGGGGGTAAAAAAATGAACAATTCACATATGATGAGAGACCCTTGGCAGAGTACTCAGTGTCTATGAAACAGCCATGTGATGTTTTCCTTCCATAACATGGAAAATAGTTTGAATTAATAGAACATAGTTTTTGTCATGTTCTTAAGCAAAGTGCTATAAAGATCCACATGTTCCTTCCAAAGCCAGATCACAGGTCTACAATTGGCTAGGGTCGTCATCTTAGACGTGAGGGACGGCGTCCTAAGTTTGGATATTTTCTGTGTACATTGAAAGAAACATACCATGCTAACGTTCTGCAGAGTCTGTATCCGGAGAGCCTGAAATGATTCCAGTTGTTGCTGAAGGGCCTGTTACAAAGTTATACAAGGATGAAATTGAATATTTTTAGGTGAACGTAACACTTGTGGCTCAGACTAATGACTCAGACCATAAAGAATCTGCCTGCCATGCAGGAGACCTGGCTTCAATCCCTGGGTTGGGGAGATCCCCTGGAGAAGGAAATGGTAACACGCTCCAGTATTCTTGCCTGGAGAATCCCATGGACAGAGGAGCTTGGTGCCTACAGTCCATAGGGTTGCACACAGTTGGACACGACTTTAGGGACTTAGCGCACATGCATGCACAATTTTGTTACAATTAAAAAAAAAAATCCCCCAACATTGCCTGTTACAAGGATCATGTGGAGGGTCAGGTGACTCACATTCTTAAACATTCTTGCTCACTCTCAAGTATTCTGAGAAAGATCAGACTCTCCACAGGTTTTCTGAGAAAATGAAACAGACTCACTTTTAGTGCTGATTGTGGTTGGATTTGATTTTCTGATTCTGATATGCAGCCATGTTCTAAAAAGTAAAATTGAAAAAAACTATGTGATTTAATTCTTTTCTGTGTGTGATATAATTCTTAATTGTTATTTTAAAACAGTGTTGATGGAAAGTGGTCTCTCAGGTAATGAGACCATTGATATTCATATTAGGAAGAATCCAGTGCTGCCTGCATAGTGAGTTTGAGAAATAATTCTCACCTGACTTGAAATACTGCCCCTCCTTGAGGCTGTAATAGTGGTTTAATTTTTATGATAAACCATTAACTTGTAACACCAAACTTAGAGTTTTCCAAAACTTATTTGTTTCAAGGATATAGACTATATATTTTGGGGGGTAAAAAAATGAACAATTCACATATGATGAGAGACCCTTGGCAGAGTACTCAGTGTCTATGAAACAGCCATGTGATGTTTTCCTTCCATAACATGGAAAATAGTTTGAATTAATAGAACATAGTTTTTGTCATGTTCTTAAGCAAAGTGCTATAAAGATCCACATGTTCCTTCCAAAAGCCAGATCACAGGTCTACAATAGGGGAGAGACTGTATAATGTTTGTAAATTTCCTGACATATGTTAGGGTACTTGCTTTGTAAATTTGTATTTAAAAAGTTAAAAGAAAAACATGTCCTGAATGAAATGAGAGTTATGTTAGCATGTTCCCCTAGACTGACAGTTTCTTCTGTTTAAGAGAAGGTTTTTAAAGAGGGCGCCCTGTCTCCTTTGTAATGGCAGTCTGCCAGATGTTATAGACTCTGGTTGAAAAGTGGCTTCTCTCCCACTCTGTCCCAGTCTGGCCCTTATCACTGAGAGAGCAGCTCTGGTTCACAGCCTGGCGTCACGTGGCCATTGGAAGAATCCCACCTTCATCACAGGGCAGGGATGGCCAGAGAGTCCATCTGGTTCCTGCTCAGCTTTGCATCTTGCTGGGAATAAAGTGGTAGTCAGAAAAGTTCATCTCAGAGAGAGAGAAAAAGGAACTCAGGTAAGGTCTGGACCACTCCAGTAAGGCATCCCAAAGTTTTTCAGACTCTAAAATAACCTCTTCTGATGAACTTAAATATTAGTAGATCAAATTGCAAATACAAAGGAATATATCACCTAGAATCCCACCATCCAGAATTAAGGATGCTTGCTCCTTGGAAGGAAAGCTAAAAGCAGAGACGTCACTTTGCTGACAAAGATCTATATTGTCACAGCTATGGTTTTCCCAGTAGTCATGTATGAATGAGAGATTTGGACCATAAAGAAGGCTGAATGTCGAAAAATTGATGCTTTTGAATTGTGGTGCTGGAGAAGACTCTTAATAGTCCCTGGGACAGCAAGGAGACCAAACCAGTTAATCCTAAAGGAAATCAATTGATATTCATTGGAGGGACTGATGCTGAAGGTCCAGTACTTTGGCTATCTGATGCAAAGAGCAGACTCATTGGAAAAGATCCTGATTCTGGGAAAGACAAAAGAGGGGGACAACAGAGGATGAGATGGTTGGATGGCATCACTAAGTCAATGGACTTAAGTTTGAGCAAATTCTGGGAGATGGCAAAGGACAGGGAAGCCTGGCGCGCTGCAGTCCCTGGGGAGCAAAAACTCGGACACGACTGAGCGACTGAACAGCAGCAACAACAGCAACATGTTAGGTCCCCACCTTTCAGTCAGCTCTCTATTCACATATTTGGGGAAAAGACCATATGATTTTCAAGCCATGGGATCATATGATGCATTCTGCTTTTAAATAATAATGAGATCTATGTTTCATAGAATAAAGAAAACTGTAAATAGTCACAGTTATTGCTAGTATTCAGATTTTTACTCACTACATGAGAGATTATTTCCTATGAGAGCCCTCTAAAATAATGAAAATAGATCATGAAGAGGATAAGGAGATTGGAATTTTTATGTTTTAAGTGGGACTTCCCTGATGGCTCAGCAGGTAGGGCATCTGTCTGCCAATAGCATACATTTCTGTTGTGAATATTCAGTGTCCATTTACTCCATTTGCGCCAAGAAAGGGAGTAAATGAGAAAATTGGCCTTATCTTTTTTTTTTTTTTAAAGATTTATTTATTTATTTATTTATTTTGGGCGGGGGTGGGGAGGGAGGGGAGCGGGTGGGCCACTTCTGTTGGTCTTTCATTTCTCTGTTTTCATCCGTCTTTGTTCTTTGGCTCCTGCGGGCCTCCCATCGCAGTGGCCTCTGTTGTCACAGAGTGCCGGCTCTGGGCGCATGCGCTCCAGAGCTCCGGCTCGGTGATTGGACACATCAGTCCAGCCACTCCGCGGCACGTGGGATCTTCCCAGGCCAGGGATTGAACCGGCGCCCCTTGCACTGCAAGGTGGTGTCCTTACCCACTGCGCTACCAGGGGAAGCCCTGGCCTTATCTTTCCTCCCACATCTGCTCCCCAGTTGTCACGATGTCTGATAGTGATATTATTTTCACACATTTTATGGTGTTCACATTTTCTTCTGTAACTAATTCTCACAAAGCATTGAGATCCTTGGTATGAGTACAGAAGCGAGTCTGCTTCTCCAGCAAAGTTACAATGACTCAGTGAAGATACAGAGTAGGCAGAGAGAGTCATCTAGGTTAAAAAGCTATCAAAAGAACTTTTTATTTTTCTTAGGAGTTTCAGAGACACTGGCTGCTACTTAACTTCCAAAGGGAAGGTTTATTAAGTCTTTGCTAAATGTACAATATTGGGAGGCATTTAGACGCAGCAGAGGATATGGTGCCTGCCTTCCAGAAGCTTACTCTCTATTCAGATTGCAAGAAATATTATTCAGATTATGCTCAAATTCAGTTCCCTTGCTGTTTCAGATTTAAGTGTCAGATTGAGAAACAAGATAGTTATCAGTGGGATGGCTTTTGAAGTAATCAAGGTGAAGATATGGGGAATGTATTCTGAAGTCAGCAGGAGCTTATGTCATATTCACTATAGAGAGAAGGTTTTCAAAGGCATACCTGTAGCTAACAGAGAAGGGAGAACAAATGAGTTTTAAAAATACAATGTCGTGGGCTTTCCTGGTGGCCCAGTGGGTTAAGAGTCCGCCTTGCAGTGCAACGGGCACCAGTTCGATCCCTGACCTGAGACAATCCCACGTGCCATGGAGCAGCTGGACTGGTGTCCAATTATGAACCAGTACTCGGGAGCGAAAGAGGCTACTGCAATGGGAGGCTCACACATGCCAAAAGAATAAAAAAGATGGATGAAAATAAATATAAATTTTAAAAAGAGGCATGATGAGGAAAAGAAAAAAAAAGCAATGTCATGATTATGCTATTGTGTTGGCCATAAAGTTCATTCGGATATGTCCGTTGCATATTAAATTTGAACAAACTTTTCAGCCAAGTCCACGTGTAGGCTGTTAGACACTCTGTAATCAAAGATTTTTTAACTCTCAGGTTCAATACTGAGTTTTGCGTGGCAATTCCCATTTACTCCTAGAAGTAATTGTTTTATGAAGACTTGAGAGCTGTTCTCTCCATGGGTTTTCATGCATTCATGTTAACAACTGTTTTTGAACACCTGCTATATATTAAGTACTGTCCAAGGTGCTGGCCATCGTACCATGAACAAAACAGGCACGATCTCCGCCCATGTGAAGCTTATCTTCTAATGAGAGAATAGCGGATATTATGTGTAGGATGAGAGTAAATACTGTGGTAAAAAGGAAAGCCCAGAGGGTCCAGGGAAGCATCGGTCTGCACGAGGCATTAACCTGGGTGCTCTGGAGCCTGGGGGCAGGTCAGCCCACTGTCTCACAGCAGCTGTTGAGGTGTGGCTTATCTTGGTGGTCACTGGGCATCCAGTGTCTTTGTCTACAGGGGTGTGACTGCCCCAGCCGTGTTTTCAAAGCCCTTCACAAGGCCTTTGTGAAAGCCCTTGGTTTCTGAAGGTGGACGCCCTGACCTCAGGTCTCCATCTCGTCACTTCTCCCAGCACCTCTGTGTCTGGACTGCCCATGTGACCCTTGTGGCTTATGGGCAACTGTAGGATCCCAAGGTGGCCTGTCAGTTTATAGAGACAGCCTCCCCAACGTCTTAGCACAAAGACCCTCTGAGAGCCGTGTAGCTGCCTCCAGCTTCTCTCACAGAAGTGAGACTCCAGTTTCGGTGTTCTCAGATCCCCACACAGCTTATTCATGATCTATATGGAACTTCAAAACCGCATCTCTTTGATTATTTCAAACATCTTCCCTATACATTTTCCTGTAATCCACAAAGATTTACTTTAAAACTATTTCTTTTGGAAAGAATCGGTATCTTTTTAGTGACTCTGCAGAAAATCATCACTTCTTATCTGATATTCAGAGAAGTTTAGTGCAGCAGGTGTGTTAAGGCCTGGACTCTGTAGCTACCCTGTTGAATACTGGCTGGCTCTGTGACTTGCTGTGTGATCTTGGGGAGTTTATTAACCTCTCTGTGCATCAGTTTCGTCACCTATAGTATTTGGAGAATGGTCGTACCTGCTTACAGGGTTGCTGTGAAGATTAAATGAGTCGATGTATTTAAGTGCTCAGAACAGTATCTGGACCAAAGAAAATGTTCCCTGTCAGTTATTATTAGTACTAGAGAACTAGTTGCTGGAAGTACACCAGTTGGGCCAGTGGATTTAGGCAGCGGACCGGTTGCCTGTATGAAGAGGCAGAAACATCACTGCCATTGGAGCTTGACCTGGAGGTTTTACCTGTTTCACTGCTACCGTTTTCCTTTACTCCCTCGGAGGAATTTAGGATCTTGGATGCTGAAAGGAGAACGCAGGTCACCTCATCCTCTTCCTCAGGAGGCTTTTCTGTAACAGAACAGTACTGGGCTTTTGGCTTTGGGTTTTGCTGGAGGAGGGAGAGGAGGCGTGGGGATTCGGGACGCGGGCGCCCTGAGCCGCCGCGGGAGGGCGCGCCGGGGCTGGATGCAGGGCGGGCGCCGGGGTGCTGGCGGTGCTTTCAGGCGGGCGGAGGTGTGCGGCCGGTCCAGCAGATCCACACTCCAGTCCGGACTCGCTTTGTGGGTGAAGAAACTGGGGACGGGCAGGCGGCGCTCCCCAGGACCCGTCCACTTCTCAGGACGACCCCTCAAAGGACAGCCGCCGAGCCTGGCTCTTACCCGGGCTCATTTTTGCTGCTCAAGGCCTCTTCCCAACTGCCTTCTCTCGTCTCAGGCATTCTGCTCAGTTGCTTCTCGCCTGGGCACCTCGTTGCTTGGTAACAGGGTGGCCAGGACAGCACGCGCGGCAGTGGGGCGCGCACAGGGATGGGGGTGGGGAGGAGGAAAATGCGCGGCAGTGAGCGGTGCCTGCAGCAACTGCGCGGTGCGAAAGGCCCACCTTTGCTGGGCCTCCCAAACCCCGCGACAAACTGACAAACTTATTGGGGCACGCCTTGCCCCCTTCTTCCGCTGGAACCGGGTCTCCCCTGCTGACCCAGAACTTGGTCAAACTCTGGCTTAACACAGCACCTTTTGGGCGGAAGCCCTGTGGACAGAGGGGGATGTTTACAGACACATGGACACCTAGGAATTTCCCGTCTGCTCGCCATTTGTTATTCTGTCCTCTTGATTCAATCCATTTGTCAGATTGCTTTCAGCGACTGGGGACTCATACTGTCCTAGATCAATATTGTGAAAGGACACCTGTTTGCTGCGGTTAAAAGAAGACCGTGATTTCCAATAATGAACCTACCATGGCAGTGTATTGAAATGTACACATTAGAGCTGTGCCAGAGGCGCCAGTCTTCATCTGCAGAGCATGCTGATTTCCTGTGCACCTGGGTAAACCACTTGCAAAAGATGGATGTTGTGTTCAAGCTGGGGCTTGTTCAAGTAAGAACTCGTGGACAGTGGCTGCGGTCAATGCCTGTGCCGGTCAGAAAATGGAGCTTTTTCAGTGAACCTCTTAAATGAGTATGCATTATTATTTTGTGTTAACAGCCATTACAAATAGAAAATAAAATGATTGAAAGTTCAAATTTTGAGTCACAATAAATAAAATCATGATGGAATAACTTACTGTGTAATAATTACGTGGCTCAGTTTAATAAAAATGAAATTCTTTATCCTCGTTTCAGTGTTTAGCTGTAAATTTCTTGTTTCCTAGCCTGTAAAAATGGTCTCTAGAAGATTTGGCAGCCTTTCTTGTGGTGTGGTAGACAATTTTGACAAACTGTCATTTTGAGAAGTTAGGTTCTCTATTGATGACTAGTGAAAAAGTTAACTTTTTCTGAAAAGCTGTGAAAGTTTTCATCTATGTCTCTGTTGAACTACTCTTATGAATAAATTACAGTATTTTGAAGGGAGGATGTAGATAAAAAAGCATCACATTTTAGTAAGTTAATGGCTATGCTAATGAAATTTCCATAACAAATAAGAAATTACTATAAATATTCTATTTTATCTAACATATATTAAGATCTAGTAACCTGATAATTAACACAATATAATATTTTACAATAACTGACTTGTCTATGTAATATTTGTGGATTAGGATGCGTGCACAGAAATTACTTGTGGATTTAAATGGAAAGATTCAGCCATATCATTTAGTATAGAATATAAAAAGTAGATGAGGGCTTCCCCTGGTGGTCCAGTGGGTAAGGACACCGCCTTGCAGTGCAAGGGGCGCCGGTTTGATCCCTGGCCTGGGAAGATCCTACGTGCCGCGGAGTGACTGGACTGATGTGTCCAATCACTGAGCCAGAGCTCTGGAGCGCATGCGCCCAGAGCCGGTGCTCTGTGACGACAGATGCCACCGGGATGGGAGGCCCACAGGAGCCAAAGAACAAAGACGGATGAAAATAGAGAAATGAAAGACCAATAGAAGTGGCGCGCCCACTCCCCTTCCTCCCCAACCCGACCTCCGCCCAAAATAAATAAATTAATTAAAAAAAAAAAAAGTAGATGATACGGGTTATAATATCAAAAACTCAAAGTTACTCAGTGTGTTAATTTCAGCAGAGACCCACTCTAGTGTTAAGATACTTCCAGTCATCAGTTAGAAGATCAGCTAACTTTAGGCGTTAGGTCAAGCAGATCATTTGATTATCAGACTCATTTCTCTTTTTTAAATTAAAGAATAACTTTTTTGAATAATTTGTCAGAAAATCATTGTAACAGATATTCAAAAAGCCTGTCTTTGGAGCCAACAAAGTTATAATACATTTAAAAAGATGCCTTTAATAGGGGCTCCCCTGGTGATCCAGTGAATCAAGAGTTCACCTTGCAGTGCAAGGGACACCGGTTTGATCCCTGGCCCAGGAATATCCCACATGCTGCAGAATGGCTGGACCGGTGTGTCCAATTACCAGCCAGTGCTCCAGAGTACATGCGCCCAAAGTCGGTTCTTTGCAGTGAGAGAGGCCAGTGCAGTGGAGGCCCACATAGGTCATAGTATAAATATGGATGAAAATGAATAAATAAAAACCCAATAAAAGAGGCCAAAAATTTTTAAAATGTCATTAATAGTAATTAAAATGTCTATGACATGAATGCCATCCCATCAGGAGAGGCCCCTTGTAAGGTCCTCATACCAAGAGCTACACGTGGAGACCCTGTTCTTTGGTGAGAGAGAGCCTGGATGGTTAAGAAAGAGAACACATCCCCCCAAATGGGGGTGAATGGTGGACACATCTCTTTGGGAGTGTTTACTGCATTTGTGAATGTGTGTCCGGGGAAAGCTTATCTGATTACTGATATGGCCCCACATATCATAGTTCCCGGCATCTGTGGCACTGAATGGGTTGATGATCCCAGTTAAAATTGGCCAGTCAAGTTTAGAATCAAAACATTTACTTTGAGGGATGCTCAGTTTTCTCCCTCCCTAAGCACAAGCTGTAATCAAGATTGTCAGGAGAAATATCAATAACCTCAGATATGCAGATGACACTACCCTTATGGCAGAAAACAGAGGAACTAAAGAGCCTTTTGATGAAGGTGAAAGAGGAGAGTGAAAAAGCTGGCCTAAAACTCAACATTCAAAAAACTAAAATCATGGCATCTGCTCCCATCACTTCATGGCAAACAGATGGGCAAACAGTGGAGACAGTGACAGATGTTATTCTCTCGGGCTCCAAAATCACTGCAGATGGTGACTGCAGCCATGAAATCAAAAGACGCTTGCTCCTTGGAAGAAAAGCTATGACAGACCTAGACAGCATATTAAAAAGTGAAGACATCACTTTGCCAATCAAAGTCTGTATAGTCAAAGCTATAGTTTTCCCAGTAGTTGTGTGTGGATGTGAGAATTGGACCATAAAGAAGGCTGAGCACTGAAGATCTGATGCCTTTGTATTTTGCTGTTGGAGAAGACTCTTGAGAGTCCCTTGGACTGCAAGGAGATCAACCCAGTCAGTCCTAAAGGAAATCAAGCCTGACTATTCATTGGAAGGACTGATGCTGAAGCTGCAGTACTTTGGCCACCTGATATAAAGAGATGACTCACTGTTAAAGCCTCTGATGTTGGGAAAAACCGAAGGAGAAGGGGACAACAAAGGATGCAGATGGTTGGATGGTCAAAGCCCCGAGAGGCCAAATTTAAAATGTCACTAATAGTAATTAAAATGTCTATGACATGAATGCCATCCCATCAGGAGAGGCCCCTTGTAAGGTCCTCATACCAAGAGCTACACGTGGAGACCCTGTTCTTTGGTGAGAGAGAGCCTGGATGGTTAAGAAAGAGAACACATCCCCCCAAATGGGGGTGAATGGTGGACACATCTCTTTGGGAGTGTTTACTGCATTTGTGAATGTGTGTCCGGGGAAAGCTTATCTGATTACTGATATGGCCCCACATATCATAGTTCCCGGCATCTGTGGCACTGAATGGGTTGATGATCCCAGTTAAAATTGGCCAGTCAAGTTTAGAATCAAAACATTTACTTTGAGGGATGCTCAGTTTTCTCCCTCCCTAAGCACAAGCTGTAATCAAGATTGTCAGGAGAAATATCAATAACCTCAGATATGCAGATGACACTACCCTTATGGCAGAAAACAGAGGAACTAAAGAGCCTTTTGATGAAGGTGAAAGAGGAGAGTGAAAAAGCTGGCCTAAAACTCAACATTCAAAAAACTAAAATCATGGCATCTGCTCCCATCACTTCATGGCAAACAGATGGGCAAACAGTGGAGACAGTGACAGATGTTATTCTCTCGGGCTCCAAAATCACTGCAGATGGTGACTGCAGCCATGAAATCAAAAGACGCTTGCTCCTTGGAAGAAAAGCTATGACAGACCTAGACAGCATATTAAAAAGTGAAGACATCACTTTGCCAATCAAAGTCTGTATAGTCAAAGCTATAGTTTTCCCAGTAGTTGTGTGTGGATGTGAGAATTGGACCATAAAGAAGGCTGAGCACTGAAGATCTGATGCCTTTGTATTTTGCTGTTGGAGAAGACTCTTGAGAGTCCCTTGGACTGCAAGGAGATCAACCCAGTCAGTCCTAAAGGAAATCAAGCCTGACTATTCATTGGAAGGACTGATGCTGAAGCTGCAGTACTTTGGCCACCTGATATAAAGAGATGACTCACTGTTAAAGCCTCTGATGTTGGGAAAAACCGAAGGAGAAGGGGACAACAAAGGATGAGATGGTTGGATGGTCACTGAGTCAATGGACATGAGTTTGAGCAGACTCCAGGAGATGGAAAGACAGGGAAGCCTGGCGTGCTGCAGCCAGTGGGGTCACAAAGAGTTTGATCTGACTAAGTGACTGAATTGAGCTGAGTGTAGTTATTGCCCCAGTAATTAAACTTTTGGAGAAATAATCTTGCTTATACATAGTGGTTGTAAACAGTGTGGAATTTTATGGAAAAGTGTTATTTTCCAGGTTTATGTGGGGATAAGTGAAATGTTGAAAGGTTCAGGAACTTTTCAAAAACTCTCTTAACTGGTCAGTGCTAGACTTCTTCATTCTGAAACCCTAGTTTTGCCACAAATCAGTTTATTTTGATTTTTTTTTTTTTTTTTTACCCATAAAAAGTCACAGTTTTACTAGATAGGCCAGCATTTCATCTAAATTTTCCAAAAATATAGAGGAGGTTATACACATTGATATTAGAATTAAAAGTTTCTGTTTCCTGATATGGTGTCACATGTCACCTGGTACTACTTTCTCAGTATGGTGAGACTCTGTCTATTTTATTTGACCTCATATCATATACACAGTGGAGAATTTTCTGTCAGGGGATATGCTTTCTCTTGCCATACATGTCAGTCAGTCCAGCAACTGCCCTGAATATGTCTGATTTATTTATTTATTTATTTTTGATCATGAAGCTCACTGCTAAAAGTTGGAATTAAAATCTGTACTGCCATTTTTTTTTTTTAAATCTGTGAGTCACAGTATTTCAGAATCTCCAAATAGTAGCTCTTCTTACAGAATCCATCTTCACCTGTTGACTAACAGCTGCAGAATCAAGACTCTGGAACAAATTCAAGAGTTTGCACAAAAACAAGCTAGTCAAATCTATTCTTAGCAATTTATTACCAGACTAAAATACTTCTGGGGTTTTAGCTCCAGAAGATCTTTTTTAAAACCTGAGATTACAAGGCTGTCATTAACCACAGCTAAGATCTATAGTAGTGTGAAAAAGCGACCAAAGCACTCCTAAAACATGACAAATTGGGGCAATTGTCATAAGGTTAGTGCTTTGGTCAAAGGACCTATGTGCTGGTGAGTTACGTTTTGGATGGGTACAGGATCATTGCAAAAGCTTGGTGCAAATACAAATCCACAACCAGCTTTAAGTTTCTTTTAGAGTTGATTTTAACCTGATTTCATCTGTATAGGAGAATGAACCCCACAACTCACTGAGTAGCCAGTAACTTTGACTCTTCGGAAGCTGATTGCTGCCTTACAGGGACTTACTAATAGTGGTGCAGTGGGGAAACTCAGAAAGTGGAGTTGATCTACCTGTGCTAAAGGGATAGTGGTAGATTAGTTGCCCTGTCGTGTCTGACTCTTTGTGACCCTGTGAAATGTTGAAAGGTTCAGGAACTTTTCAAAAACTCTCTTAACTGGTCAGTGCTAGACTTCTTCATTCTGAAACCCTAGTTTTGCCACAAATCAGTTTATTTTGATTTTTTTTTTTTTTTTTACCCATAAAAAGTCACAGTTTTACTAGATAGGCCAGCATTTCATCTAAATTTTCCAAAAATATAGAGGAGGTTATACACATTGATATTAGAATTAAAAGTTTCTGTTTCCTGATATGGTGTCACATGTCACCTGGTACTACTTTCTCAGTATGGTGAGACTCTGTCTATTTTATTTGACCTCATATCATATACACAGTGGAGAATTTTCTGTCAGGGGATATGCTTTCTCTTGCCATACATGTCAGTCAGTCCAGCAACTGCCCTGAATATGTCTGATTTATTTATTTATTTATTTTTGATCATGAAGCTCACTGCTAAAAGTTGGAATTAAAATCTGTACTGCCATTTTTTTTTTTTAAATCTGTGAGTCACAGTATTTCAGAATCTCCAAATAGTAGCTCTTCTTACAGAATCCATCTTCACCTGTTGACTAACAGCTGCAGAATCAAGACTCTGGAACAAATTCAAGAGTTTGCACAAAAACAAGCTAGTCAAATCTATTCTTAGCAATTTATTACCAGACTAAAATACTTCTGGGGTTTTAGCTCCAGAAGATCTTTTTTAAAACCTGAGATTACAAGGCTGTCATTAACCACAGCTAAGATCTATAGTAGTGTGAAAAAGCGACCAAAGCACTCCTAAAACATGACAAATTGGGGCAATTGTCATAAGGTTAGTGCTTTGGTCAAAGGACCTATGTGCTGGTGAGTTACGTTTTGGATGGGTACAGGATCATTGCAAAAGCTTGGTGCAAATACAAATCCACAACCAGCTTTAAGTTTCTTTTAGAGTTGATTTTAACCTGATTTCATCTGTATAGGAGAATGAACCCCACAACTCACTGAGTAGCCAGTAACTTTGACTCTTCGGAAGCTGATTGCTGCCTTACAGGGACTTACTAATAGTGGTGCAGTGGGGAAACTCAGAAAGTGGAGTTGATCTACCTGTGCTAAAGGGATAGTGGTAGATTAGTTGCCCTGTCGTGTCTGACTCTTTGTGACCCTGTGAACTGTTGACTGCCAGGCTCCTCTGTTCATGGAATTTTCCAGGCAAGAATAGTGGAGTGGGTTGCCATTTCCTTCTCCAGGGGACCTTCTCGACTCAGGGATCAAAGTC
The DNA here is from genome assembly GCA_022376925.1 of Tragulus kanchil. Lineage (NCBI taxonomy): Eukaryota > Metazoa > Chordata > Mammalia > Artiodactyla > Tragulidae > Tragulus > Tragulus kanchil. The sequence continues at coordinate 37,586,310 of JAIOJX010000028.1, read as the reverse complement.
CGTTCTCTTATGTCTCCTGCATTGCAGGCAGGTTCTTTTTTTTTTTTTTTAAATACTGCGACTTTTTTTTTTTTTTTTAATTTGAGAGGGGTGGGGTGGGGAGGGAGGGGAGCGGGCGGGCCACTTCTATTGGTCTTTCATTTATCTATTTTTCATCCATCTTTGTTCTTTGGCCCCTGTGGGCCTCCCATCGCGGTGGCCTCTGTTGTCGCAGAGCACTGGCTCTGGGCGCATGTGCACCAGAGCTCTGGCTCAGTAATTGGACACATCGGTCCAGCCACTCCGTGACATGTGGGATCTTCCCAGGCCAGGGATCGAACCAGCGCCCCTTGCACTGCAAGGCGGTGTCCTTACCCACTGGACCACCAGGGAAGCCCTGCAGGCAGGTTCTTTACTGACTGAGCCACAAGGGAAGCCTGGGAATATCAAAGGAGCATGAGATAGAATAGATGGCAGGGGAAGAGTGAGTTTTAGGATGGTGGAGAGTACATAAGCATGCTTGCAGGCTGAGAAGAGTCGGTGACACAGAAAGATTGAATGGGAAAAACAGGAACCCTCAGTAAGATTCACAAACACAGTACTTTGCTAATGGAAAGATTGCCTACATTTAGAGAGTTTGTATCCTCATCTCTTCAGATTGGCCAAACCTTCCCAAGGTCAAAGGCGACCAAAGCACTCCTAAAACATGACAAATTGGGGCAATTGTCATAAGGTTAGTGCTTTGGTCAAAGGACCTATGTGCTGGTGAGTTACGTTTTGGATGGGTACAGGATCATTGCAAAAGCTTGGTGCAAATACAAATCCACAACCAGCTTTAAGTTTCTTTTAGAGTTGATTTTAACCTGATTTCATCTGTATAGGAGAATGAACCCCACAACTCACTGAGTAGCCAGTAACTTTGACTCTTCGGAAGCTGATTGCTGCCTTACAGGGACTTACTAATAGTGGTGCAGTGGGGAAACTCAGAAAGTGGAGTTGATCTACCTGTGCTAAAGGGATAGTGGTAGATTAGTTGCCCTGTCGTGTCTGACTCTTTGTGACCCTGTGAACTGTTGACTGCCAGGCTCCTCTGTTCATGGAATTTTCCAGGCAAGAATAGTGGAGTGGGTTGCCATTTCCTTCTCCAGGGGACCTTCTCGACTCAGGGATCAAAGTCCATTCTCTTATGTCTCCTGCATTGCAGGCAGGTTCTTTTTTTTTTTTTTTTAAATACTGCGACTTTTTTTTTTTTTTTTAATTTGGGGGGGGGGGGGGGGGGAGGGGGGGGGGCGGGCGGGCCACTTCTATTGGTCTTTCATTTATCTATTTTTCATCCATCTTTGTTCTTTGGCCCCTGTGGGCCTCCCATCGCGGTGGCCTCTGTTGTCGCAGAGCACTGGCTCTGGGCGCATGTGCACCAGAGCTCTGGCTCAGTAATTGGACACATCGGTCCAGCCACTCCGTGACATGTGGGATCTTCCCAGGCCAGGGATCGAACCAGCGCCCCTTGCACTGCAAGGCGGTGTCCTTACCCACTGGACCACCAGGGAAGCCCTGCAGGCAGGTTCTTTACTGACTGAGCCACAAGGGAAGCCTGGGAATATCAAAGGAGCATGAGATAGAATAGATGGCAGGGGAAGAGTGAGTTTTAGGATGGTGGAGAGTACATAAGCATGCTTGCAGGCTGAGAAGAGTCGGTGACACAGAAAGATTGAATGGGAAAAACAGGAACCCTCAGTAAGATTCACAAACACAGTACTTTGCTAATGGAAGTGCCTTGTTTCAGAGAAAATACATGTCCTATTGCTTCAGCCTCTGTCAGAGAGCCAAGCTTTGTATCCTCATCTCTTCAGATTGGCCAAACCTTCCCAAGGTCAAAGCATCTGTTAGGCTGGACTACCCTGTTGGTCCAGGGGTTAAGAGTCTGCCTGCCGCTTTATGCAGGGGACACAGGTTTGATCCCTGGTCCAGGAAGATTCCATATGCCTTGAGGTAACTGAGCCTGTGTGCCACGACTACTGAGTCCATGTGCCACGACTATAGAGTAGTCCCCGCTTGCCCGCCGCATCAAAGAAAGCCTATGTGTAACGATGAAAACCCAGCACAGCTGAAAAAAAAGAGAGAGACTGAGCCTTGTTGGTCCAGATCATGCCCATTACTCTATTCCTTGGGTTCTTTTTTTCCTGCCATTTAAGGCTTTTTTTCTTTTCTTTTTTTTTTTTTTTTTACATTAAAGGACTGTCTCCAGAACAAAGCACATGTATTTGAATTAAAGGGAGAAGGAGAAAATGACTAGTACTTATTTGCAGGAATTAGTCTTTTCCATTGGCTTGCAGAGCAAGCATTGGAATGAATCAGAGACCTTCTTCATGAGGAGGAATGACAAGGTTTGAGGCTTGAAGCAGGGATCTGGAAGGGTCATGGTTGGAAGCCATGGTGGGGACTCAGGCAACAGCATCTGGAGCCCAGATGTGTGAAAGGGCAGGCGGAATAGCAGGTGCACCTGTGTGTGGCAGAATGGTACACAAAGTCAGCTCTTCCACGTGTGGGTAGCATGACCTTGGTGCTTTAGTGAACCACAGAAACATGTGCATTTTGGCATATGTACACGTGATGAGTCATTCACACATTGTGCTTTTCAATCCCCTCTACTTCAGGAGAGGAGATTAAATGGGGATTTGATCTCATGAGAGGTAGATCTGAAACTGTACAGCCTAATTTTGCCCTTGGTAAAGAAGCAACTTGTACATGCTCATTTTAGTTTTAGAGCTGCTGAGCATAAAAAGATAGAATAGATGGCAGGGAAGAGTGAGTTTTAGGATGGTGGAGAGTACATAAGCATGCTTGCAGGCTGAGAAGAGTCGGTGACACAGAAAGATTGAATGGGAAAAACAGGAACCCTCAGTAAGATTCACAAACACAGTACTTTGCTAATGGAAGTGCCTTGTTTCAGAGAAAATACATGTCCTATTGCTTCAGCCTCTGTCAGAGAGCCAAGCTTTGTATCCTCATCTCTTCAGATTGGCCAAACCTTCCCAAGGTCAAAGCATCTGTTAGGCTGGACTACCCTGTTGGTCCAGGGGTTAAGAGTCTGCCTGCCGCTTTATGCAGGGGACACAGGTTTGATCCCTGGTCCAGGAAGATTCCATATGCCTTGAGGTAACTGAGCCTGTGTGCCACGACTACTGAGTCCATGTGCCACGACTATAGAGTAGTCCCCGCTTGCCCGCCGCATCAAAGAAAGCCTATGTGTAACGATGAAAACCCAGCACAGCTGAAAAAAAAGAGAGAGACTGAGCCTTGTTGGTCCAGATCATGCCCATTACTCTATTCCTTGGGTTCTTTTTTTCCTGCCATTTAAGGCTTTTTTTCTTTTCTTTTCTTTTTTTTTTTTTTTACATTAAAGGACTGTCTCCAGAACAAAGCACATGTATTTGAATTAAAGGGAGAAGGAGAAAATGACTAGTACTTATTTGCAGGAATTAGTCTTTTCCATTGGCTTGCAGAGCAAGCATTGGAATGAATCAGAGACCTTCTTCATGAGGAGGAATGACAAGGTTTGAGGCTTGAAGCAGGGATCTGGAAGGGTCATGGTTGGAAGCCATGGTGGGGACTCAGGCAACAGCATCTGGAGCCCAGATGTGTGAAAGGGCAGGCGGAATAGCAGGTGCACCTGTGTGTGGCAGAATGGTACACAAAGTCAGCTCTTCCACGTGTGGGTAGCATGACCTTGGTGCTTTAGTGAACCACAGAAACATGTGCATTTTGGCATATGTACACGTGATGAGTCATTCACACATTGTGCTTTTCAATCCCCTCTACTTCAGGAGAGGAGATTAAATGGGGATTTGATCTCATGAGAGGTAGATCTGAAACTGTACAGCCTAATTTTGCCCTTGGTAAAGAAGCAACTTGTACATGCTCATTTTATGTTCTTCTGAAGTGTGATGGATAATATTACTACAAAATCTGAAACACAGAAATTATGATAAAGCAACCACTTCTTACAGGTGCTTTGTTTTGAACTTAATCACACGAAACGTTCTAACTACCTCGAACATGTCAGTTTACAGCCAACATAGTCAGAAATCCATTTTGTTGTTCCCACATCTCTTACTTTGTAGGTGTGTAACTAACTATTTACTGAGCTCTCTCCCACATAAATAGACAATTATCTTGAAATAGTCATGTTGATCAGGTAAATGGTTTATGTACCTGAATTATCTGAATGCCCTCAATCTCTCTCTGATTTTCTTTTTTATGCATAAGCTTCAGATGGCACAACATAAGTCAAAAGAGGGCATTAGGCCATGATAATACAGAGTAATGGTTATAAGAAGTAGTTTCCTAAGACTGAAAGCAAATCTGTTCACAATACAACTTGATAAATGTTTGCAACTCATTGTTAGTGGAGGAACCCCAGAGCTCCATCCTGCCCCTCTTGGAAGGTTCCTATGATGGACAGACCTCAGATTATCTTACATAGAGATTAGTAAACTGTTTGCACGTTATATTAGCCATTAACTTTTACTTTGCTTACACAGGTGCAAATGTATGTGATAACCAGAACTGTTTTTCTTTTTTTTTTTCCCAACAGTTGTCCTATTGGGATAGAGTGTAGCAACTCTATCCAGGATTTACTCAAGAAAAGAGCAATTTAGTTAATCATGAGCCCAGAGTACTTAGCCGTAGATCATTTCATTGATCATTGCTGGTTTTAATAAGCTTATAAAAACAGTGACTAATCTGTTTTATCAGAAAATATGGTATTCCAAGAGCTACATAAGAACTGGTTGGCATTTTATGTTCATGGCATGAAGATTCCAATGTAAGATTTCTATGTGAAAAAAGAAAAAGAATAGTGAACACCAAAAAAAAAAAAAGATTCCTATGTAAGACCAGATGTGAATTCGTTATTGAAGGACGAAATACTAGTGAAGGGAGAAATATTGCTTTCTTATTTACTTTTTAAAAAAAAATTAATTCTTTTCCATTTTAACATGGTTATTTTCACCCTGTACTTTATTTTAAAATGATTTTTGTATTGCATCCATTTCCATTGGTTAATTCTGTCATATATTTAATCTATATGCTTAAATTCTAGATTTAATCATCAAAAGAATAATTTTTTATTAAAAATAATGAACATATAATTTTGCAATGTGCTTCATAAGCCTTAGGGCTCCTTAGGCAGCACAGTGGTAAAGAATCTGCCTACCAATGCAGGAGATGCAAGTTTGATCCCCGGGTAGGGAAGATCTCCTGGAGAAGGGAATGGCAGCCCACCAGTATTCTTGCCTGAAGACTCCCACGGACAGAGGAGCCTGTGGGCTCCATGGGGTTGCGAAGAATCGGAGAAGACCTAGTGACTAAACAACAACAACACCACTCACAAGCCTTAGTTACATAGACTGAATTATCAACTTTAAGCCCTGTCTCTCCTGAATTTCAGATTAAAATTATATGACCCTATTATGAACATCCTTCAAAAAAAAAATGGACAATGTACTAGAGATTAGGTAAAAACTTACTTATCATTGTTAGTGGAGGAACCCCAGAGCTCCATCCTGCCCCTCTTGGAAGGTTCCTATGATGGACAGACCTCAGATTATCTTACATAGAGATTAGTAAACTGTTTGCACGTTATATTAGCCATTAACTTTTACTTTGCTTACACAGGTGCAAATGTATGTGATAACCAGAACTGTTTTTCTTTTTTTTTTTCCCAACAGTTGTCCTATTGGGATAGAGTGTAGCAACTCTATCCAGGATTTACTCAAGAAAAGAGCAATTTAGTTAATCATGAGCCCAGAGTACTTAGCCGTAGATCATTTCATTGATCATTGCTGGTTTTAATAAGCTTATAAAAACAGTGACTAATCTGTTTTATCAGAAAATATGGTATTCCAAGAGCTACATAAGAACTGGTTGGCATTTTATGTTCATGGCATGAAGATTCCAATGTAAGATTTCTATGTGAAAAAAGAAAAAGAATAGTGAACACCAAAAAAAAAAAAAAAGATTCCTATGTAAGACCAGATGTGAATTCGTTATTGAAGGACGAAATACTAGTGAAGGGAGAAATATTGCTTTCTTATTTACTTTTTAAAAAAAAATTAATTCTTTTCCATTTTAACATGGTTATTTTCACCCTGTACTTTATTTTAAAATGATTTTTGTATTGCATCCATTTCCATTGGTTAATTCTGTCATATATTTAATCTATATGCTTAAATTCTAGATTTAATCATCAAAAGAATAATTTTTTATTAAAAATAATGAACATATAATTTTGCAATGTGCTTCATAAGCCTTAGGGCTCCTTAGGCAGCACAGTGGTAAAGAATCTGCCTACCAATGCAGGAGATGCAAGTTTGATCCCCGGGTAGGGAAGATCTCCTGGAGAAGGGAATGGCAGCCCACCAGTATTCTTGCCTGAAGACTCCCACGGACAGAGGAGCCTGTGGGCTCCATGGGGTTGCGAAGAATCGGAGAAGACCTAGTGACTAAACAACAACAACACCACTCACAAGCCTTAGTTACATAGACTGAATTATCAACTTTAAGCCCTGTCTCTCCTGAATTTCAGATTAAAATTATATTACTACTTTTCCCCCCTCATTATGGAACATCTGAACTTAAGTGCATTGTAAAATATATAAAATTTAATTTTAAGGAAAATACTGTCTGATGTCTAACATAAAGTGTGCATTGATGTACAGTTACAATTTTTAATGGGCACTTTTCTTCTTATGAGTCTTTCATTCTTATTTAACATCTTTTTAGTATGTTATGCATACCCTCAACTGTGCTCCTGACTTGTGAGACGCTGTGTTGGTTTCTCTGTATTACACCAGGCCGGACTTTGCTGTGGGCGTGTGAGGGGGAGGGGCAGAGAAGGGACAGAGTGGGGATTAAGTTCTCACACAGCTTGTCCTTATCAAACAAACTCCTTATCGTAATGCCACCTCTATCCCCTAGTCTAGAAATGCCTGTGCTATCAACTCCCCTGCCTTTTGCAGATGCTGGAGAGTAAATTGGGTTGGTCTTCAGTTTTCTCCATTACTGCTTAACCCTACGTTTCTCAGGTTTTCTAAGTCAGTTCCCATTCATTTGCTGTCTAGTTTCCAAACTTTTAAGATTATATCCTCCCCAGAAAGAGTGTTTAAAAATGACATTTGAACAAAAAAAGACTAATGTGTTTTAATAATTATTTCTTTGATTGCATAGTTTTCTATTTTCTTTCAATTGCTCTGTGAATGAATTTGTGTTTTGGTGCAGGGGTTCCAGTTTCAGTCTCAAACATGCATAGGGGCCAAGCAGGTGTTCTGCCTCCTGTCAGTAGTTCCAAACCCCAGACTGGTCAAGAAATCACAACTTGTGGCCTATTTTCCATCTTGGACAATAGGAGAATCTTTGCTCTGGGCCCAGAGGCAACAACTGCTGTCGGGTAGACAGGACTTTGTGAAAAGGTAGTGAGACCAAGGGCCTGAGACAAGCCCCTACCTCTGTAGCATGCTGGTCCCCAAGGTTTAGATTTGGAGACGACAGTTTTGTAAGTGCCCTGGTGTCCCCAGGGAGGAACATGTAGGTGAGACATGCAAGTCAAGGGGCATTGCCATGGGACCACTCTAGTGAGACGCAAGGCAACAAGGCTGAGCCCAGGGCCAGATAGGGTCCCTGTCTGAGATGCAGAAGAAACAGGACTCCAGGGAAGGCTGGGCTGAGACTTTCAGAGGTGGTGGTAAAGGTGGGCTTGTGGCAAAGGTGGGCATGTCGCCCGGTTCCAGCTATGCTGAGAAAACAGAGCTCAAGTGGAACCACAGATTTCAGCAGAGATAGCAGGACCCCAGGAGACCTTTTGCAGGCATTTATAACATCTTTTAAAGTATGTTATGCATACCCTCAACTGTGCTCCTGACTTGTGAGACGCTGTGTTGGTTTCTCCGTATTACACCAGGCCGGACTTTGCTGTGGGCGTGTGAGGGGGAGGGGCAGAGAAGGGACAGAGTGGGGATTAAGTTCTCACACAGCTTGTCCTTATCAAACAAACTCCTTATCGTAATGCCACCTCTATCCCCTAGTCTAGAAATGCCTGTGCTATCAACTCCCCTGCCTTTTGCAGATGCTGGAGAGTAAATTGGGTTGGTCTTCAGTTTTCTCCATTACTGCTTAACCCTACGTTTCTCAGGTTTTCTAAGTCAGTTCCCATTCATTTGCTGTCTAGTTTCCAAACTTTTAAGATTATATCCTCCCCAGAAAGAGTGTTTAAAAATGACATTTGAACAAAAAAAGACTAATGTGTTTTAATAATTATTTCTTTGATTGCATAGTTTTCTATTTTCTTTCAATTGCTCTGTGAATGAATTTGTGTTTTGGTGCAGGGGTTCCAGTTTCAGTCTCAAACATGCATAGGGGCCAAGCAGGTGTTCTGCCTCCTGTCAGTAGTTCCAAACCCCAGACTGGTCAAGAAATCACAACTTGTGGCCTATTTTCCATCTTGGACAATAGGAGAATCTTTGCTCTGGGCCCAGAGGCAACAACTGCTGTCGGGTAGACAGGACTTTGTGAAAAGGTAGTGAGACCAAGGGCCTGAGACAAGCCCCTACCTCTGTAGCATGCTGGTCCCCAAGGTTTAGATTTGGAGACGACAGTTTTGTAAGTGCCCTGGTGTCCCCAGGGAGGAACATGTAGGTGAGACATGCAAGTCAAGGGGCATTGCCATGGGACCACTCTAGTGAGACGCAAGGCAACAAGGCTGAGCCCAGGGCCAGATAGGGTCCCTGTCTGAGATGCAGAAGAAACAGGACTCCAGGGAAGGCTGGGCTGAGACTTTCAGAGGTGGTGGTAAAGGTGGGCTTGTGGCAAAGGTGGGCATGTCGCCCGGTTCCAGCTATGCTGAGAAAACAGAGCTCAAGTGGAACCACAGATTTCAGCAGAGATAGCAGGACCCCAGGAGACCAGCGGCCCCTCCCTTCCTCTGAGGGTCCCTTAAATGTCTTCTCTTGGAGGTGCCATCTTTGGAAAAAGAAGATGGCAGAGGTGAGCCTTGAGAATAAAGAACTAGCCTCAATAGAGTACAAACTTTGACTGAATATTTATCTGAAAGAGACATTGAAAATGAGACTATTTCAGAAGCAATGGAAACTGTTTTAATCTGAGACTCTATCACCTTTAGCAAATTTAAAATTTCACCTCCAATCAGCAGAAATTGTGAGCTCGTAGGAAAGAGCAAATGACTTATTAAAAACTAAAGAAGCCACATTTTTTCCTTAAAATACCTGCATTGTTAGTGTTCATGACGAGATAGGACTGGGCTCCCTCATTGGAATGTTGATTTTGTCTGAATTCAGCAAATGCCACTTCATTAGGTAGTTTAAAAATATTTTATGTATTTATTATATACGTTGCATCCAGTGATATAACTGCTTGAATATGAAACTAGAGAGATCTAGAGAATTTCTCCCTGACGTGCACTATAACTGTTGAAACAGATAACACACTCTGCAGCTTGTGTTAGAATACAGGATTGTCATTTGGTATTTACTATAATTGCAAAATCAGCTAGTTAGGGAAAGACAATTAGATTCTCCCAAATATCTTGATGTTTACATGTTTGATGGTCACAGTAATATAAATGTAAACTGTGGAGTATGACATGAAAATAATTACTGCTTTAGATGTCATTAAGTTATTGCCAACCCCAAAGAGAAAAACAGTTGGCTCTATGTTTCTATTATAGCAGGCATCTACCTCTCATTCCTTTTCCTGAAAATACATGAAGAGTCTAAAATCCTGGCTCTAGATTTGGCATCAGCACTTTGCTATACTTTTGCCCAAAGCCATTCACATCTGCCCATGTAGGTGCGCGTGGGTGAGTGTGTATTCATTTTGCGGAAGACCTTACGCTTTGGGATAAAGAGTGACTGTATCGTAGCCCTCTGGGGGCCTCATGCGGGCCCGGGCATGAGTTTCGCAGTACAGCTCCCCCTCCACGAAGAAGTAGCCCTTCTGTTTGAGGTTGAGGTTACAGTCAGCGCACACGAAGCACTCCGGATGCCGGTATTTGTCCCGCGCCTTCACAACCGCACCCCTGGTGGGGAGAAAGGAGACTCTCGTGAATAAAAAAAAATCCACAAAGTCAAAAACCTGACACAAAGGGAGACAACACTACAGATAAGGCAGGTATGATCTGTTTCACATTCAGGGAACAACAGCTGTAAAACTGGGCACAGCTGTGGCACAAATGTAATTGTCAGGGGGAGTCAAGACAACTACAGTAAATCTTCGCTTGCTTCTCTCCTCTCCACTGTTGGCATGTGAATATTTTCCAAATTTTTTTCAAATAACTTAAAATTTTTTTTACAGAAATTATAGGCTCTTGCTTGATGATCTTTCCCATGTTTCTTTGGAAGTGGGAGAGATGACACAGTAAGACAGGACTGGGCTCCCTCATTGGAATGTTGATTTTGTCTGAATTCAGCAAATGCCACTTCATTAGGTAGTTTAAAAATATTTTATGTATTTATTATATACGTTGCATCCAGTGATATAACTGCTTGAATATGAAACTAGAGAGATCTAGAGAATTTCTCCCTGACGTGCACTATAACTGTTGAAACAGATAACACACTCTGCAGCTTGTGTTAGAATACAGGATTGTCATTTGGTATTTACTATAATTGCAAAATCAGCTAGTTAGGGAAAGACAATTAGATTCTCCCAAATATCTTGATGTTTACATGTTTGATGGTCACAGTAATATAAATGTAAACTGTGGAGTATGACATGAAAATAATTACTGCTTTAGATGTCATTAAGTTATTGCCAACCCCAAAGAGAAAAACAGTTGGCTCTATGTTTCTATTATAGCAGGCATCTACCTCTCATTCCTTTTCCTGAAAATACATGAAGAGTCTAAAATCCTGGCTCTAGATTTGGCATCAGCACTTTGCTATACTTTTGCCCAAAGCCATTCACATCTGCCCATGTAGGTGCGCGTGGGTGAGTGTGTATTCATTTTGCGGAAGACCTTACGCTTTGGGATAAAGAGTGACTGTATCGTAGCCCTCTGGGGGCCTCATGCGGGCCCGGGCATGAGTTTCGCAGTACAGCTCCCCCTCCACGAAGAAGTAGCCCTTCTGTTTGAGGTTGAGGTTACAGTCAGCGCACACGAAGCACTCCGGATGCCGGTATTTGTCCCGCGCCTTCACAACCGCACCCCTGGTGGGGAGAAAGGAGACTCTCGTGAATAAAAAAAAATCCACAAAGTCAAAAACCTGACACAAAGGGAGACAACACTACAGATAAGGCAGGTATGATCTGTTTCACATTCAGGGAACAACAGCTGTAAAACTGGGCACAGCTGTGGCACAAATGTAATTGTCAGGGGGAGTCAAGACAACTACAGTAAATCTTCGCTTGCTTCTCTCCTCTCCACTGTTGGCATGTGAATATTTTCCAAATTTTTTTCAAATAACTTAAAATTTTTTTTTTTACAGAAATTATAGGCTCTTGCTTGATGATCTTTCCCATGTTTCTTTGGAAGTGGGAGAGATGACACAGTAAGACAGACACCTCTGCAAAAGATTCCAATTTTGACCAAGGTTGTTGTCTACACAGAGCTTCCCAGGCGATGCTAGTGGTAAAGAACCTGACTGCTAACTTGGGAGACATAAGAGACATGAGTTCGATCCCTGGGTCAGGAAGAGCCCCTGGAGGAGGGCATGATAACTGCCTCCAGTATTCTTGTCTGGAGAATCTCACAGACAGAAGAGCTTGGCAACCTGTTATCCATGAGGTTGCAAAGAGATGGACGTGACTGAAGTGACTTAGTATGTTATCTACACAACCAAAAGTCCCTCTGGTTACTCTCTAGCTTGGTGGTCTGGTGTCTGCTCTGTCAATCAAAGGGCAGAGATGGAATTTCCATGGGTGAGTGGACTTGGGTCTACTGTTGAAACAGTACTTTGGAGCAATAACTATTGGGTTGGCCACAAAATTCATTCAGGGTACGGAAAAACCAGAACGAATTTTTTGGCCAACCCAATACTTTGGTAACATCACAACCAGTCGTGTATTATGAGGTCCTTTCTCCCCTCAAGTCTCCTGTCCTGTGGGTTTCTTGGTCTTACGGCCCACTCTGTGCTGTGAACCAGGCTTGTCTCCCCCTGTCCTCCTGGGATGCGTCCTTGGCGATTGAACTGACAGCTCCTCAGTGTGCGAGCTAGTGACAGAGGAACAGAGAAAGGGGATGGAAGACGTGGTCTATAGGACATAAGGTGGAGGAACTGGAATGATCTGGTTCACCTGAAGATCTGAACTAGCTCAGGTGGCTATTCATACACAAAGTCCCTCAAAATGGAAGCTGATTATTGGCCTAAAAATCGTATTTCAATATTTGTGCAACATAAGAAATCGACTAAGGATAATATGTTTTAATGAACAACTAGATGACCCCCATATGTGTTTTCCTGGGTTTATATAGAAAAGGAAGAATTCAAAGACTCTGCATCAACAAAGGGAGGACTTTTTGAAGTAAACTTAAGATTCTTGGGAATGACTTCTTAGATATGTTTCTGGGGCAGTTTCTTTTCATGAGACTGTATTTGAAATTGTAAGTCAAGATTTCCAGTTCACATCCTATGCTATTTGGGGGTGCAACTAAGGGATTCTGGTCAAAATGGGCTGATGTGTGGGCCTGTATTTCAATTTGAGAAACAGAAGTTTGTTTTACATAAAACTGAAAGTCTTTTCTATCTGTGGAATCTTAAAAGTAGAAGAAACAGAATTGATGCTGAGTTGGTGATGAATTTTGGGTTGAAGATGAAACTCACACAATGCCACTCCCACATTTGTCACAGAAGGGCATCTTCTGTGTGCCGCCAGCACCACCATGGATTTTGGTAACCGGAGCCCTCACACTCCGAGTTCCAGCAGGACGGTCATCTGAAAAGCAAAGTGTTTCCATTTATGGCCAGAGAACAGCTGGTTACAGTTTATACTTGGCTTCTATTTTAAGGTGTGCACTTTAACCTGAGGAATTCTTAGTTGCACCCGCAGTATCATTTGGAAAGAAGCAGGATTGGTTCCAGCATAATTTGTCCTAAAACAGGACCTTGCGGAAACAAAATAACAATTTTTTGGAAGCTGCATCGGGTCCCTTTGGTGAAACCAGGGCCCTTTGTACATCCCCGTTTTATTATGAGGTCCTTTCTCCCTCAAGTCTCCTGTCCTGTGGGTTTCTTGGTCTTACGGCCCACTCTGTGCTGTGAACCAGGCTTGTCTCCCTGTCCTCCTGGGATGCGCCCTTGGCGATTGAACTGACAGCTCCTCAGTGTGCGAGCTAGTGACAGAGGAACAGAGAAAGGGGATGGAAGACGTGGTCTATAGGACATAAGGTGGAGGAACTGGAATGATCTGGTTCACCTGAAGATCTGAACTAGCTCAGGTGGCTATTCATACACAAAGTCCCTCAAAATGGAAGCTGATTATTGGCCTAAAAATCGTATTTCAATATTTGTGCAACATAAGAAATCGACTAAGGATAATATGTTTTAATGAACAACTAGATGACCCCCATATGTGTTTTCCTGGGTTTATATAGAAAAGGAAGAATTCAAAGACTCTGCATCAACAAAGGGAGGACTTTTTGAAGTAAACTTAAGATTCTTGGGAATGACTTCTTAGATATGTTTCTGGGGCAGTTTCTTTTCATGAGACTGTATTTGAAATTGTAAGTCAAGATTTCCAGTTCACATCCTATGCTATTTGGGGGTGCAACTAAGGGATTCTGGTCAAAATGGGCTGATGTGTGGGCCTGTATTTCAATTTGAGAAACAGAAGTTTGTTTTACATAAAACTGAAAGTCTTTTCTATCTGTGGAATCTTAAAAGTAGAAGAAACAGAATTGATGCTGAGTTGGTGATGAATTTTGGGTTGAAGATGAAACTCACACAATGCCACTCCCACATTTGTCACAGAAGGGCATCTTCTGTGTGCCGCCAGCACCACCATGGATTTTGGTAACCGGAGCCCTCACACTCCGAGTTCCAGCAGGACGGTCATCTGAAAAGCAAAGTGTTTCCATTTATGGCCAGAGAACAGCTGGTTACAGTTTATACTTGGCTTCTATTTTAAGGTGTGCACTTTAACCTGAGGAATTCTTAGTTGCACCCGCAGTATCATTTGGAAAGAAGCAGGATTGGTTCCAGCATAATTTGTCCTAAAACAGGACCTTGCGGAAACAAAATTAGTTAACAATTGTTTTTGTTGTAGGAAGCTGTTACAGAATGCCCAAGGGGGCAGAGAACTTTTACATTCTTTCTTTTTTGAATTGTGGTAAAGTATACACAACATAAAATTGATCATTTTAGCCATTTTAACTGTGCAAGTCAGTAGCATTACGTTTAGTCGCAGTTTTGTGCAACCATCACCAATATCTATTTATAGAACTTTTTCATCATCCAAAACAGAAACTCTGTACCCAGGAAATATTAACTTTGTATTCCCCTCTCCTTCCAGACCCCAGTAACCTCTAGTCTACTTTCTTTTCTTATGATCTACCTATTCTAGGGTGGAATCATACAATATTTACCCTTATGTCTCTGATTTATTTCACTTAGCAGAATGTTTTCAAAATTCATCCATGTTGCAGCATATGCCAGAATTTTCATTCCTTTTCAAGGCTGAATAGTAGTCTACTTTGTCTATCACAAAGACATAATGTGGATTTACTACATTATGTTTTTCCATTCATTTGTGAATAGACATTTAGGTGGTTCTACCCTTTTGGCTGTGGTGAGTAATGCTCCTGTGGATGCTGGTGTACAAGTATTGCTTTGAGCCCCCACCTTCAGGTCTTCTGAGTATGCATCTAGGAGTGGGACTGCAGGGACCCACGGCAGTTCTACACTTAACTTTTTGAGGGACAGCCATATTGTTTTTCCCAGTGGTTGCACCAAGTTACATGCCCCATTCAGGGTCCCCCTCCTTTTCTTTTAGGTATGCATCTAGGAGTGGTCGTGATCTAAAAGTGAAGAAACAGAATTGAGGGAATTTTTGGGTTGAAGATGAAACTCACACAATGCCACTCCCACATTTGTCACAGAAGGGCATCTTCTGTGTGCCGCCAGCACCACCATGGATTTTGGTAACCGGAGCCCTCACACTCCGAGTTCCAGCAGGACGGTCATCTGAAAAGCAAAGTGTTTCCATTTATGGCCAGAGAACAGCTGGTTACAGTTTATACTTGGCTTCTATTTTAAGGTGTGCACTTTAACCTGAGGAATTCTTAGTTGCACCCGCAGTATCATTTGGAAAGAAGCAGGATTGGTTCCAGCATAATTTGTCCTAAAACAGGACCTTGCGGAAACAAAATTAGTTAACAATTGTTTTTGTTGTAGGAAGCTGTTACAGAATGCCCAAGGGGGCAGAGAACTTTTACATTCTTTCTTTTTTGAATTGTGGTAAAGTATACACAACATAAAATTGATCATTTTAGCCATTTTAACTGTGCAAGTCAGTAGCATTACGTTTAGTCACAGTTTTGTGCAACCATCACCAATATCTATTTATAGAACTTTTTCATCATCCAAAACAGAAACTCTGTACCCAGGAAATATTAACTTTGTATTCCCCTCTCCTTCCAGACCCCAGTAACCTCTAGTCTACTTTCTTTTCTTATGATCTACCTATTCTAGGGTGGAATCATACAATATTTACCCTTATGTCTCTGATTTATTTCACTTAGCAGAATGTTTTCAAAATTCATCCATGTTGCAGCATATGCCAGAATTTTCATTCCTTTTCAAGGCTGAATAGTAGTCTACTTTGTCTATCACAAAGACATAATGTGGATTTACTACATTATGTTTTTCCATTCATTTGTGAATAGACATTTAGGTGGTTCTACCCTTTTGGCTGTGGTGAGTAATGCTCCTGTGGATGCTGGTGTACAAGTATTGCTTTGAGCCCCCACCTTCAGGTCTTCTGAGTATGCATCTAGGAGTGGGACTGCAGGGACCCACGGCAGTTCTACACTTAACTTTTTGAGGGACAGCCATATTGTTTTTCCCAGTGGTTGCACCAAGTTACATGCCCCATCAGTGGTGCACAAGGGTCCCCATTTCTCCACATCCTCACCAACAGTTATTTTCCATTTTTTGATAACGGCTATACTAATGGCGGGAACCTGGGTTTGATACCTGGATTGGGAAGATCCCCTGGAGAAGGGAAAGGTTACCCACTCCAGTATTCTTGCCTGGAGAATTTCATGGCTTGCCCATGGGTTGCAAAGAATCGGACACGACAGCGATTTCACTTTCACATATTAATGGGGCATTTTACATTTCTGTGCAACTTATGAAGGTCAGTATGTATCTTGTGGACTTGGAAAATTATTGGTGAGAGCTATGAACTCTGAAGACAGCAGGGGTGGGCTGGAGACCCAACTCTGTTTCTTACTGGCTATGTAACTTTGCATAAACGCACTATGCCTCATTTTCTCTTTTGTTGAATAGAGAAAATCATAGCTCCTACCTCAGTGAGTTATTCTGAGGATTAAATGATCATGTGTGCAGAGCAACTCAGCACAAGATTTGGAACACAGCAAGGGTTCATTCCAGTGTCATCTAAACATTTTGATGATCATGGTACCCTGAAATATGGGGGAGGCTGAGAAATGTTGCAGTGTTTTAGGATCTATAAGCTGAGCTAGCCCTTGACTACTGAGATAGGATTTATATTTGATGGTCTTTGACTATCAAGTTGATGGCTACTTAGATATGTTCTGGATGTTCCTTTCCTAAACCAGGCAACACCAAATCCTTTTTAGCAGTCATTTGATGATGGATAAAAATCAATTGTTGGACTCTCATTTTCATTATACTTGCTTCCCTCCCCCCCCGACCCCTCGCTCACAACTGCTCACCATCGTTGACTAGCTCCTGGAGCACCCTGAAGGAGCCTGACTGGCGAGGCTGAGTAGGTTCATTCCGATTGTCATGGAGCATCCGGTACACATCTGACTCAGGGGGCACGGAGGCTGTGGGTTCACTGAAACAACATGGTAGGTGGAGCAGCATCAGGGTGTGTGTATGTGCAAGAAGCCATAAGATATCAAAAAGCAATAACCACTATATTTAGAAATTCTGTATGTTCAAGTTCATCTCTATTATAGTTAAACATAATGTGATTTCACACAAGTTGCCTTAAAAATATTGATTAACATAGGGGATCACATTGGCACTTCTCCATGTGGCAGAATCCTTTGGAGGGTAACTGAAAGTGTGACTGTCAGGAAATAGTAATTTAAAAGATAACACTTGTGTATGATGGATGTATATTTATAACAAAATGAACCTTCTAGAAAAAAAAAGACAACATGCATGTGATGGAAAGTGCACGAGTGAGCCCCATTTATCAGTCATAATGTGTTAATAAAGTTCAGATTCATTTTTGATATTAAACCAAAGTACTTGATTTAGTTTTGTTAACTTCTGAATCAAGTATAACTTTAATTGTAAGTTGAAGAAATTCAACTTGTCAGGATTTGCAAGTGCATAATACAGTACCTTTCACATAGAATTCAGTTCTATTGGCTACTAAATTGCCACATTATAATTTTCTTTTGTTGAATAAGGAAATTTATAGCTCGTACCTCAGTGAGTTATTCTGAGGATTAAATGATCATGTGTGCAGAGCAACTCAGCACAAGATTTGGAACACAGCAAGGGTTCATTCCAGTGTCATCTAAACATTTTGATGATCATGGTACCCTGAAATATGGGGGAGGCTGAGAAATGTTGCAGTGTTTTAGGATCTATAAGCTGAGCTAGCCCTTGACTACTGAGATAGGATTTATATTTGATGGTCTTTGACTATCAAGTTGATGGCTACTTAGATATGTTCTGGATGTTCCTTTCCTAAACCAGGCAACACCAAATCCTTTTTAGCAGTCATTTGATGATGGATAAAAATCAATTGTTGGACTCTCATTTTCATTATACTTGCTTCCCTCCCCTCCCCCGACCCCTCGTTCACAACTGCTCACCATCGTTGACTAGCTCCTGGAGCACCCTGAAGGAGCCTGACTGGCGAGGCTGAGTAGGTTCATTCCGATTGTCATGGAGCATCCGGTACACATCTGACTCAGGGGGCACGGAGGCTGTGGGTTCACTGAAACAACATGGTAGGTGGAGCAGCATCAGGGTGTGTGTATGTGCAAGAAGCCATAAGATATCAAAAAGCAATAACCACTATATTTAGAAATTCTGTATGTTCAAGTTCATCTCTATTATAGTTAAACATAATGTGATTTCACACAAGTTGCCTTAAAAATATTGATTAACATAGGGGATCACATTGGCACTTCTCCATGTGGCAGAATCCTTTGGAGGGTAACTGAAAGTGTGACTGTCAGGAAATAGTAATTTAAAAGATAACACTTGTGTATGATGGATGTATATTTATAACAAAATGAACCTTCTAGAAAAAAAAAGACAACATGCATGTGATGGAAAGTGCACGAGTGAGCCCCATTTATCAGTCATAATGTGTTAATAAAGTTCAGATTCATTTTTGATATTAAACCAAAGTACTTGATTTAGTTTTGTTAACTTCTGAATCAAGTATAACTTTAATTGTAAGTTGAAGAAATTCAACTTGTCAGGATTTGCAAGTGCATAATACAGTACCTTTCACATAGAATTCAGTTCTATTGGCTACTAAATTGCCACATTATAATTCATTTCCAAAAATTATAAAAGCTTTATTTTAATAAACATTTTACAAATATATTCATTATGAACAATAAAAAATGCCACAATAAAAAACATATCAGATACTGAAATGTTTTACTATTTTGACATTTAATTGCATTATCTAGAAAAGGTAATTGCTATTTGTACATATTTTTATTACCTATATCGCATTTGAAAATAATCATCTTATATACCTGAAATTCCTTGCAAATAACTTTGAAATACATTATGCTAATATTATCTCATTGTATTCATCCCAAGGGTTATCTTTGGGATATTGGTACATTAGCACTTGTAAGCATTATAATACCTTAAAATGGTTCTATAATATTGAAAGGAGTAATAAGATTTTATCTTATAATAAATCTTTTTAATTGAAAAGTACTTTGAACAAATATGTATAATAAAGAAGAAATTAGTCACAATAGAGACCAGTGGAAATTAGATATCTCCATTAGTACCTTGAGATATTCATTTACAAAGGCTTATTCATGACAAACATTTTTAAAAATCATCAACTCTCCACAAGATGTCATTAGAAGAGAGATGACATATCATCTCTTTTAAAATTTCTCTGAACCACCCAGCCCTTCCTCAGTTTTGATCCTCAAAGAAGAAACACAGTATCCCAGATTATAAATCACTTTTGAGGAGTACTATACCAGACATTCATAAAGTACATTGTAGTTTTTCAAATGACATACACGTTTGTTCTTCCATGATTTCATTTTATCACCATCTGTCACATAAAACTCTGCTAGGTTAATTTTTCAAATCGCTTTTATCATTAGGCCTAACTATCTGCAAAAAATTCTTTTAGTATTTTTTTTTTCTTGAAAGCTTTTCACGAAGGTTTCTCTCGATTAAGCCAATGTTACAAGACAGCAGTAATGTTGACATTGCCCATGTGTTTAGTTAATATGCCCATGGTTCAGAAAGACTCTTATTACCTCATCAAGGGTGTTTCCCCTAGAGCTGTTGAAACCTGACCCTGAAGTGTTTCCATAATATTGTCATCTGAGTACAACTGCATAGGTGTATTAAACTGAGCATGTACAATCTTCACACCAGGAAGTTCCATTTCCAAAGGAATGTTAGGGGCCATCTTAGCAGCAACTTTCAAGTCACCTGGGCAAATAGTACTAAGAGTACTGACAGAAGAAGGGGTGCTACGTCCACTGCCACCGTCAATACCGGATGGAGTGCTGCATCCACTGTGTTAATGCCCACGTTACACAGAGATGACACAGGAACCAAAACATCCAGACAGAGAACACAGACAACACGTACAGAGAGGTTAAAAGTAAGAGGTGAAGGAAATCAGGTGAAAAGAAATTTTTATTTCTGGCTGGCATTTATTTTAGAAATGTTTAAAAATTCATGATTGAAAAAAAAAAAGGTTTAACAGAATTTAAAAGGCATGGGTGATACTGCATTTTTTGGCTCTCTTCTACCAGACAATAGGCTCTGCTAGGTGAAGGCGTCCTGTCAAAAGAGTTGTGTGTAAAGGAACCGGCTCAGGAAATTGCATTAGCTGAAATCCTTTTACATTTCTGAGCTGCAGTATTTAAAATGAGGGAAATTGCAAAAAATTAGCTGAAATCAAACATTTTAAAAATCATCAACTCTCCACAAGATGTCATTAGAAGAGAGATGACATATCATCTCTTTTAAAATTTCTCTGAACCACCCAGCCCTTCCTCAGTTTTGATCCTCAAAGAAGAAACACAGTATCCCAGATTATAAATCACTTTTGAGGAGTACTATACCAGACATTCATAAAGTACATTGTAGTTTTTCAAATGACATACACGTTTGTTCTTCCATGATTTCATTTTATCACCATCTGTCACATAAAACTCTGCTAGGTTAATTTTTCAAATCGCTTTTATCATTAGGCCTAACTATCTGCAAAAAATTCTTTTAGTATTTTTTTTTTCTTGAAAGCTTTTCACGAAGGTTTCTCTCGATTAAGCCAATGTTACAAGACAGCAGTAATGTTGACATTGCCCATGTGTTTAGTTAATATGCCCATGGTTCAGAAAGACTCTTATTACCTCATCAAGGGTGTTTCCCCTAGAGCTGTTGAAACCTGACCCTGAAGTGTTTCCATAATATTGTCATCTGAGTACAACTGCATAGGTGTATTAAACTGAGCATGTACAATCTTCACACCAGGAAGTTCCATTTCCAAAGGAATGTTAGGGGCCATCTTAGCAGCAACTTTCAAGTCACCTGGGCAAATAGTACTAAGAGTACTGACAGAAGAAGGGGTGCTACGTCCACTGCCACCGTCAATACCGGATGGAGTGCTGCATCCACTGTGTTAATGCCCACGTTACACAGAGATGACACAGGAACCAAAACATCCAGACAGAGAACACAGACAACACGTACAGAGAGGTTAAAAGTAAGAGGTGAAGGAAATCAGGTGAAAAGAAATTTTTATTTCTGGCTGGCATTTATTTTAGAAATGTTTAAAAATTCATGATTGAAAAAAAAAAAGGTTTAACAGAATTTAAAAGGCATGGGTGATACTGCATTTTTTGGCTCTCTTCTACCAGACAATAGGCTCTGCTAGGTGAAGGCGTCCTGTCAAAAGAGTTGTGTGTAAAGGAACCGGCTCAGGGAAATTGCATTAGCTGAAATCCTTTTACATTTCTGAGCTGCAGTATTTAAAATGAGAATGTTAATGAATGATCCTGCAGAAATCGTAATATGAATATGCAGCATGAAGACCTAATCAAATATTTTAGGCTAACCATTTCAAAATACGTATTCTCAGAAATATAGTTGGGCTTACTTGAATAGTAATTGGCGATTTGTAGGTTATGTGATAAAGATTCTTGTCAAGAGTGTTTTGTAAATAATGTTACTATTTTAACATTTTCTATTTGATTTAATTTTGTGAAGACTACACTTTAGGAAATTATTTGGTGATATAGGTTCTAGAAAGAGCCAATAAATGCTTGTCACCTTGAAATTAATGATTAGAGAGCAAATAAGGTGATCTCAGTCTCTTTGGATGCAACTTAGTGCTAAGATATATAAATATATATTTCTTTAATACATAGCTATTTCATATAAATTTTTGGAAGCACATATATATTTCCATGCATATTTCTCATTTCCTTTTAAAGGCAAGTTAAGGGAACTTACCATCAGAAAGGCCAGTCATGCAATTTTAAGAACAACTACAGAAATTTTGTGTTCTCTATAAATAGAATTCTCTTCAGATAGACTAAAAGTCATTTTTCTACATGCATTTTAAGTGCAGCATGATATGCAGTTTTTGAGAAAATGGAATATACTGCTTTTTTTTTAAAAATAGAAAAGTACAGTCATTTAAGACAAGGCCAAAAGAAATATTAGTATGGATGTAAACTTCTATCACGCTTGCAGGTTAGTGTTGCTGTAAACTCAAGACAGAGAACAGTTTATGTGGTGTGTTTATCTCAAAGTCCGTGTTCCCTTAGGGCTCAAGAATGGCCCCATGTCTGCATTTACTCTCTAGGGTTACTAATGTCGACCTCAGACCCACATAGAGAGCAAAAATCCAAAACCCAGTGTATTGGGAATTAATTTTGTTGGCTTCATCAATGCTTCAGCCTGGTTAGTCTGGTCAACCCTTATCACTAAGTGAATTAAGTTTTTGTGTGTGTCTGTGTGCTGTGTTATCCAATTCTGCCTATATAGACTAAATGAGACAGGTAAATATGAACTTGTTCCTTCACTTCCTGGCTGTTGAGAACCTGTTTGAAGCTCAATCAGTAAATTGGTTGATGATACACCAAAATATAAAGTGGTTTATTTTCATAGGCTTAACAGTCTACTGGCTGCTGCAATTGACTTCAGTTGGTAAAAGAATAGGCATGACATTGCTCTGTGAGAAAAGGGGATCCTGCAGGGGTGCTGTGTGATGGCCTGGAGGGGTGGGATGGGGGGGGATATACATATGACTAATCTGGGAACATACATATCTGTAAACACCAAAACTCTGTAAAAGTTAAAAGTAAAATAAAAGTTTTTAAAAAATATTTAAAAAAAGAGAATACACGTGAAATTTCAGTTATAGTGCAGTTTAGTCAGGATCATATTGATTTGACCTCAGTATAATGAAGTTTATTAAATTGTAATTTAGGGATTTGAAACACTGAGTTTCAATATTGGGACACTAGGACTTAAAACAGTGACCTTTACAACAAGCCTTTATAACTACTCCAACCTTACTTGTGTGCAGGCATTGAGCTAGAGAGTGGAGATGTGAATGATGGTTCACTCTGAACTTACAGATAGACCTTATATTACAGCTGTAATTAATATTACTTTTTTTCTCTTATTAGGGTTCTTATATAATGCAGGTTTGTGTACATAGCTTTGTTTCAGCAGAGATTGTGTTTTCTGTTTGCTAGTTGCTTTATCATTCTACTTAGATCCATGCCTATCTATTCAGATAGGAAATAAAACCTAAGCAAATGACAATTACCTTTTTATAAATTTCTGGAACAATTTTGAAGAGCTCTTGAACTGATGCTTTAAAAGTATAATTTTCATGAACTCTAGTTCCTGTGGCGATCATCAAAGGGCAGCATGACCTATTCATGTGACTTGGATAGGTAGATAATACTGAGATTTCTTTTATTGACTTGGCAACCTGTAAAGCTGATGGTACACTCAATTACTATCATACAACTGTATAGATCGTTAGACTGGTCAACCCTTATCACTAAGTGAATTAAGTTTTTGTGTGTGTCTGTGTGCTGTGTTATCCAATTCTGCCTATATAGACTAAATGAGACAGGTAAATATGAACTTGTTCCTTCACTTCCTGGCTGTTGAGAACCTGTTTGAAGCTCAATCAGTAAATTGGTTGATGATACACCAAAATATAAAGTGGTTTATTTTCATAGGCTTAACAGTCTACTGGCTGCTGCAATTGACTTCAGTTGGTAAAAGAATAGGCATGACATTGCTCTGTGAGAAAAGGGGATCCTGCAGGGGTGCTGTGTGATGGTCTGGAGGGGTGGGATGGGGGGGGATATACATATGACTAATCTGGGAACATACATATCTGTAAACACCAAAACTCTGTAAAAGTTAAAAGTAAAATAAAAGTTTTTAAAAAATATTTAAAAAAAGAGAATACACGTGAAATTTCAGTTATAGTGCAGTTTAGTCAGGATCATATTGATTTGACCTCAGTATAATGAAGTTTATTAAATTGTAATTTAGGGATTTGAAACACTGAGTTTCAATATTGGGACACTAGGACTTAAAACAGTGACCTTTACAACAAGCCTTTATAACTACTCCAACCTTACTTGTGTGCAGGCATTGAGCTAGAGAGTGGAGATGTGAATGATGGTTCACTCTGAACTTACAGATAGACCTTATATTACAGCTGTAATTAATATTACTTTTTTTCTCTTATTAGGGTTCTTATATAATGCAGGTTTGTGTACATAGCTTTGTTTCAGCAGAGATTGTGTTTTCTGTTTGCTAGTTGCTTTATCATTCTACTTAGGGATCCATGCCTATCTATTCAGATAGGAAATAAAACCTAAGCAAATGACAATTACCTTTTTATAAATTTCTGGAACAATTTTGAAGAGCTCTTGAACTGATGCTTTAAAAGTATAATTTTCATGAACTCTAGTTCCTGTGGCGATCATCAAAGGGCAGCATGACCTATTCATGTGACTTGGATAGGTAGATAATACTGAGATTTCTTTTATTGACTTGGCAACCTGTAAAGCTGATGGTACACTCAATTACTATCATACAACTGTATAGATCGTTAGACAGAGAACTCATTTTTTTGATGTGTATATATATAGACTTTTGGGGACACGCTTCTGGAAGCAACTTGTCCAAAAAGCACTCACCAGATTGTATTTATCATTTGGATCTATCAAATGCCTCGTATGTATTTTTTTTTTTTTTAAGATTTATTTATTTTGGGCGGGGTCGGGTTGGGGAGGGAGGGGAGCAGGCGGGCCACTTCTATTGGTCTTTCATTTCTCTGTTTTCATCCATCTTTGTTCTTTGGCTCCTGTGGGCCTCCCATCACGGTGGCGTCTGTCGTCGCAGAGCACCGGCTCTGGGCGCATGCGCTCCAGAGCTCTGGCTCGGTAATTGGACACATCAGTCCAGCTGCTCCGCGGCACGTGGGATCTTCCCAGGCCAGGGATCGA
This sequence comes from Tragulus kanchil, assembly GCA_022376925.1. Taxonomy (NCBI): domain Eukaryota; kingdom Metazoa; phylum Chordata; class Mammalia; order Artiodactyla; family Tragulidae; genus Tragulus; species Tragulus kanchil. The sequence continues at coordinate 37,561,376 of JAIOJX010000028.1, read as the reverse complement.
ACCGGCGCCCCTTGCACTGCAAGGCGGTGTCCTTATCCACTGGACCACCAGGGGAAGCCCGGAAGCCCCCTTGTGTGTATTTTTAATGATAGTTTTGGCTTTAAACATTTATATAGTTTCATCTGAAAATACTGGTCTTTTAATATGGTTAAATTACGATGAAACCATTAAAAGAACATTAACTAGTAGTAAAACTCAGGAAGATGAATATATTAGCATCTCCAACTTACATCTGATTCAAAAGTTGTTTATTAATGGTATAGATATTGCTTGGTAAGTAGCCACTCAAAATTCCACCTTGATGAAAAATGATTTAGTAAGAAGAAATTCATAAGCTTGAGCAAATGGTGAGGGGACACAGTAAGACAGGAAGGATAACAGAGGCATTCTTAGAATTTTTTAAGGCTTGTGTACTGGTACTATCTTTTAAAGCAAATCCTCTCATCTCTGTTTTTCTTCTCCCCTCTTCCAAATTTAGCTAGTTTGAAAGGCACCTTACAATGAAAAGGGTATGAGTGGCTTATCATTATTACCACATTTGAATTAAAATGAAAATATGAAAGAGGGCATTATATATCTGAATCTCTCTGACTTTCCCTGAATTTTTATAATATTAAATGTTATTGGTCTTTAGCAAAAGCAAGGTCTGTGTTACTCTAATGCATCATTTTACTCGAGCCTCGTGGAGTCCAAAGCTCCCATTAATGAGCATACAGCTAGACTAACCTCAAAAGAATGCAAGTACATGTGTTTTACTATGCTTCTTTAGGAAGATGTATGTATGTGTATTTATTCAATAGTAAAAGAGCATTTTAACTTTTAATCGAACTTTTGTGTGTTGTGTGTTACTGAGGATGAGGTTGGGAAGCTGTTGAATGTGGAGAATTAGAGAAAGATGCAGAGGAGAATGGAATATGAAGGAGGCAAAAACAAGGAGAAGCAAAAAAGGGTTATTCAGAGTTGCTGGGATACAGGAGGATTCACAACTCCTGACTCTTGCTACTCAGGAAGTCTGCTTAGATACTCTTGGAATTTTGTTCCTTTATCTAATGAATATTTGCTGAGTTTCCCTTAGCTACTCTAGAGGTGCATCGTGTCATTTTTAATTTGATACCGCGCCTTGCACTGCAAGGCGGTGTCCTTATCCACTGGACCACCAGGGGAAGCCCGGAAGCCCCCTTGTGTGTATTTTTAATGATAGTTTTGGCTTTAAACATTTATATAGTTTCATCTGAAAATACTGGTCTTTTAATATGGTTAAATTACGATGAAACCATTAAAAGAACATTAACTAGTAGTAAAACTCAGGAAGATGAATATATTAGCATCTCCAACTTACATCTGATTCAAAAGTTGTTTATTAATGGTATAGATATTGCTTGGTAAGTAGCCACTCAAAATTCCACCTTGATGAAAAATGATTTAGTAAGAAGAAATTCATAAGCTTGAGCAAATGGTGAGGGGACACAGTAAGACAGGAAGGATAACAGAGGCATTCTTAGAATTTTTTAAGGCTTGTGTACTGGTACTATCTTTTAAAGCAAATCCTCTCATCTCTGTTTTTCTTCTCCCCTCTTCCAAATTTAGCTAGTTTGAAAGGCACCTTACAATGAAAAGGGTATGAGTGGCTTATCATTATTACCACATTTGAATTAAAATGAAAATATGAAAGAGGGCATTATATATCTGAATCTCTCTGACTTTCCCTGAATTTTTATAATATTAAATGTTATTGGTCTTTAGCAAAAGCAAGGTCTGTGTTACTCTAATGCATCATTTTACTCGAGCCTCGTGGAGTCCAAAGCTCCCATTAATGAGCATACAGCTAGACTAACCTCAAAAGAATGCAAGTACATGTGTTTTACTATGCTTCTTTAGGAAGATGTATGTATGTGTATTTATTCAATAGTAAAAGAGCATTTTAACTTTTAATCCAACTTTTGTGTGTTGTGTGTTACTGAGGATGAGGTTGGGAAGCTGTTGAATGTGGAGAATTAGAGAAAGATGCAGAGGAGAATGGAATATGAAGGAGGCAAAAACAAGGAGAAGCAAAAAAGGGTTATTCAGAGTTGCTGGGATACAGGAGGATTCACAACTCCTGACTCTTGCTACTCAGGAAGTCTGCTTAGATACTCTTGGAATTTTGTTCCTTTATCTAATGAATATTTGCTGAGTATTTACCCTGTCCCAGCCTCATTTCTAGGTGCTGGGGATATGATATGTTTACATTCTCCTGAGGGCAGGGGTCTTTGGTGGCCATTGCCTTTTTAGCATCTTTCTCCTGCTCTTTTACTCCTTTGCTGCTTTCTGAGTCTGATACCACAAAATCGTCTGGCTTACTCTGAGGTCATTTTCTGGCCCTGACTTTAGCTCATGGAAAGGTCTGTACATGGAAATCATACATCAAGTGATGCCTGACCATCCATGGCCAGGCATCATAAACTCGGATGTTTCCAGGGGCCAGGAAGGTCACACATATATGAAAACGCACCAGGTGTCATATGCTGGGGAATTACGGGCATGTTTTCCATGATGGAGGGTAGATGTTCCATCTTTAGGCATTTACCTAAATTCTGTATTTTTAAACAACAGAAAGGTTAAAGAAAACATTGTCTGTGAGTTGGGACACCTGCTGTATGTCATTATTCAGTGATCCTAACCTATTACAGTTGACCTGCTTCCTTCCTCTGGGCTGATTGATGTAGCAAAGGCCAGAGGAATGACCTTGATGTTTCCTGAAGTCACTGTTTTCTGATGTGGCAACACAGGGCATTCATTTCTTTCCTGGTAGGTTGGAATTTAATTTCTAGGGAAGACTTGAAAAGGATTATCTGACAATGATCTGTTTCTCTGACAGACGAGAAGAGATCTTGCTCATTATTATTCCAATCTATGCACAGTTATCCATGAGAGTTACACAGTGAATTTCCCTCCCTCCCAGTTCTCTCTTTATACTTATTTTCCTAAAGTGGAAAAATGCCATTTCAAATGGTCTCTCTTCCTTTGCAAGTATCCATATGTGTGTGTGTGTGTGTGTGTGTGTGTGTGTTAGTGTCCAATTCTTTGAGTCCATGGATTGTAGCCCACCAGGCTCCTCTATCCATGGGATTCTCCAGCCAAGAATACTGGAGTGGGTAGCCATTCCCTTCTCCAGGGAATTTTTCTGATCCCGGAATTGACTGCAGATCTCTTGCATTGCAGGCAGGTTCTTTACCATCTGAGCCACCATGGAAGCCCCACAAGGATCCGTACAAACACAAATTTATTTTTAGGTAAGAGCTAGAATGAGTGGACTATCCAGTGGGCTCTGACAACACAGTGAGAATTAGGTGCTAAGATGAGATAATCAGACTCTGGCAAACACAGAAAGCTACACCAGCCGTCCATGTTTGCCTCGCCTACTTCCTTACTTCTGACCAGGGGCTGGTCTTGTTTGTTCCTGCTGATGGGGCCATCCTGCCCTAGGACAGGGTATGGCTAACTGCCTCAAAGGTCACTGTGTTCTGGATGGGATCCTCAAAGCAGCAAGGGTGTCAGTTATAAATACACACAGCAGTTGCATAATATTTCACAGCTCTATGATCTTGTCAATATTTACTCTCAGAAATGGAGGTTAGCTGGCTGCTAGTCTCTGATAGATGGATTTTTGCTTTTTCAGTAAGCTTCAAAACGAGAAAAGTCACTCCAAACACCTAAGTGTTATGTATCTTGGTGATTAGTAGGATTCATTAAACATGCATGCACTCCAAACTTCACCATCTTAAAGCTTATGACCTGCTTCGGCCTGGGATTATGAAAGGTTTGGGCCGAACATTGTGCTTGTGTTCAAAGTAGTTCACATCCTGTAAAAACAAAGGGTTAAAAAGTCCCTCAGTGAAAGATTAATAGATATATATTTTTTAGACAAAGTTAAATGAACAATAATCTCACAAAAGGATTATTTACCGCCACATACTGACATGACCAAGAAGGGTGCTGATGGAGCCATAGCGATTTCTTCCTCTCAACCATTTAGTCACTAAACGGTTGGGAACTGGCAGACCGGACTCTAGAACTGTGTTCTAGAGTCTTTAGAAGAAAAATCTGATCTGTGCCTTCAGGAAATTAAAAACTTGAACAGCAAGAGCTGGACTTTCAAAAGGAAAAGAAGCCTTCCTGTCACCATTGAGAATATGGTGGCCAGAAGCCAGATGACATACTTACTTTTGCGGTGAACTAGGGATGAGCCCCCGCAGCTGCCCGTGAAGTGCATCTTGTATATTGCTGGTTGAATAGAGCCCAATGGGTGAGTTATAGGAAGCGCTCACTACCTGTCTTTTGTCATCAATGTTTGCTGCTGCAACAAAAGGCTGGGCCCTTCTGTTGTGTGTGGCACCAATGGGTTTGAACTCCTGTACAATGGCAGACAAAATACACAAAGCCACAGAATGCACAACAAAGCCGTTAATGCGCAGACCAACAGCATCGCTCTTGTTAATCAAGGCTTCTTTACCCATTACAAGATTAATGGCAGGGTTAAAGGGGGATGACATTTGCCATGAACTTCACATGTGCCATGAACGTCACCAAATGTTAAGGTGCAAAGAAACTGCCCTTATTTGAAGTATAAAATAGTGTGAATATGGTACCGCTTGTTTGCTCCCTACTAACTTATTCATCCAGAGGTTTTAAGACTTTCTCATAGGATTCATTTGAATCCAGAAATTTTGTGTCAGAAATTAGATTTTTTGGGTTAGAAAATGATTCTTTGTAATACTTTCTAAGCAAAACTTAAGTAAGATTTCTCTTCTGTTACTATCTTAAATTTTCTCCCGTCTCAGGAAATAGGGGACTAAAACAATCAGAAAGGGAGTGAGCATTTATGAATAATTGTGCTGCATTGTTTTAACTAATCAAGTCTTTTTTTCCTGTTTTTTCTTAATTCCTACAGCAAATAAAATTCGTAATTTGTGTTTAGATATAACCTTAAATTTAGAAAAAAATGATAGGCATTAAAAGACTTTCTTTATGACAGCAGCAATAATATTTATAGAAAACCCTCCCTTTTTATTGTGATAATCTCATGTCATGGGTTCATGTTTACTCTAGTCTCAGAAAGACTGAGGTCAGTAATTCAGAGATCGTTAATGTATGTGATTCACAAAAGCATTTTCACTTTATTGCTTGGGGAAAATGAACAAGCTTCAGTCCAAAACTGAGTCTGAAACTTGCCTGAATGATCAGAAATGCTATTATTATCTCCCATTGAGAATATGGTGGCCAGAAGCCAGATGACATACTTACTTTTGCGGTGAACTAGGGATGAGCCCCCGCAGCTGCCCGTGAAGTGCATCTTGTATATTGCTGGTTGAATAGAGCCCAATGGGTGAGTTATAGGAAGCGCTCACTACCTGTCTTTTGTCATCAATGTTTGCTGCTGCAACAAAAGGCTGGGCCCTTCTGTTGTGTGTGGCACCAATGGGTTTGAACTCCTGTACAATGGCAGACAAAATACACAAAGCCACAGAATGCACAACAAAGCCGTTAATGCGCAGACCAACAGCATCGCTCTTGTTAATCAAGGCTTCTTTACCCATTACAAGATTAATGGCAGGGTTAAAGGGGGATGACATTTGCCATGAACTTCACATGTGCCATGAACGTCACCAAATGTTAAGGTGCAAAGAAACTGCCCTTATTTGAAGTATAAAATAGTGTGAATATGGTACCGCTTGTTTGCTCCCTACTAACTTATTCATCCAGAGGTTTTAAGACTTTCTCATAGGATTCATTTGAATCCAGAAATTTTGTGTCAGAAATTAGATTTTTGGCTTAGAAAAATGATTCTTTGTAATACTTTCTAAGCAAAACTTAAGTAAGATTTCTCTTCTGTTACTATCTTAAATTTTCTCCCGTCTCAGGAAATAGGGGACTAAAACAATCAGAAAGGGAGTGAGCATTTATGAATAATTGTGCTGCATTGTTTTAACTAATCAAGTCTTTTTTTCCTGTTTTTTCTTAATTCCTACAGCAAATAAAATTCGTAATTTGTGTTTAGATATAACCTTAAATTTAGAAAAAAATGATAGGCATTAAAAGACTTTCTTTATGACAGCAGCAATAATATTTATAGAAAACCCTCCCTTTTTATTGTGATAATCTCATGTCATGGGTTCATGTTTACTCTAGTCTCAGAAAGACTGAGGTCAGTAATTCAGAGATCGTTAATGTATGTGATTCACAAAAGCATTTTCACTTTATTGCTTGGGGAAAATGAACAAGCTTCAGTCCAAAACTGAGTCTGAAACTTGCCTGAATGATCAGAAATGCTATTATTATCTCCCAATGTAGGAATGAAGTTTTGCAGTTTTTATGTGGATTGAGAATTTTCTTGTCATTAAACATTTTTCTTCCTCTAAGCAACATAAGAAAACCAAAAGTAAATGCTAAAATACACACATACTGATTCTCTTTCCAAATCTTCTCACTTGGCAGAATTAATTAAGATCAATCTTTACAATATTTTCACTCACACATCAGCTTCTTTTACTTTTGTGACTGTGCCACCAGTGTTTCACAGAGATCTCAAATAGTACAAACATTTATGATTCTTTGAAATGTTAATGGAGGCTGTTTTGATTTAAAAACTGAAAATATCTTATAATGGCCTTATTTGTGTCATTTTTTTCTTTGTGATTATAAATGAGTAATGAGTGGAACAGTGCTTTTTTAGAAAAAAGATTGTGTTCCTTTCTTGGGTGTGGAAGCACAGTTTTGTGTGGCAATTTCAGAGAATACCAACAACTTCCTTTAGGGACCCAAGCCTCACGATGCCTCTTGGTCCTCCTGAGCAGGCAGTCAAAACACACAGTCCCTACTCCCTCTTCAGGCCTATTGGCAAAGCCCACTTGAAAAATAGCTATGACAAGGCAAACAGGATGCCTCTTCTAATACTAGCCCTAAAAGAGTCTTTGACTCTACCTGCCCCTGTGACTCAGATGGTAGAGTCTGTCTGCAATGCAGGAGACCCAGGATGAATCCTTGGGTTGGGAAGATCCCCTGGAGAAGGGAATGGCTAACTACCCCAGTATTCTTTTTTGGGGGGGGTCGGGGCAGTGGGTTGGGGAGGGAGGGGGGCAGGCAGGCCACTTCTATTCATCTTTCATTTATCTATTTTTGTTCTTTGCCCGTGTGGGCCTCCCATCACAGTGGCCTCTGTGGTCGCAGAGCACCGGCTCTGGGCGCATGCGCTCCAGAGCCCCGACTCGGTAACTGGACACATCGGTCCAGCCACTCCACAGCACGTGGGATCCTCCCAGGCCAGGGATCGAACCTGCGCCCCTTGCACTGCAAGGCGGTGTCCTTACCCACTGGACCACCAGGGAAGCCCTGCCCCAGTATTCTTGCCTGGAGAATTCCAGGGTCAGAGGAGCCTGGTGGGCTGCAGTCCATGGGGCTGCAAAGAGTGGGACATGACTGAGCACTTTCCTGAACTTGAAAAGAGGGTCTGTGATTCTATAGTGTGATTGAGTTGACTAATATCTTAGTTGATTGAATCTTCAATCTCCAGAATAATGGCTTACTGCCTAGGAGTTGGTTGGGTGACAATATGGTTGCTGATATGAGAGGGCAGCATGATTACAACAGTCAAATATGGTTTTAGAAAAATGCTGAATCCCAGAACATGTGAAAATGTGTGCAGTCAAAGATTTACACAGTGGTACCATCTGATTGCTTTGACTGATTTACTAATAAATTTGGATTGGCTGTATTTTATGATTAACCATTATGATTACCCATTATTATGCCATGAAAAAAAGTGAATGGAAAATAATTGTAAATAACGACAATGGCCATGAGTCAAGTCTTTGTTACTTTGGATATGAAAGAAGACAGAAGGCCAATTGCCTAATTTAGTTTTGGTGGGTTATAAATCTCTCAGGATAATTAAAAGAGTGAATCAAGAAGTACAGAAGAACTCAAGCTTTGTGGAATTTAGGTTTTTCTTTTTTTTTAAGCTGAGAGTGATATGCCTTAAAAATGTTAGTATGTAGTATTGAATTTACAAAACTAGGGTAGCATAATGTGATGGCTTAAAGAGGAAAAAATCTCTGTCCTTATTTCTTCTTAAAGTGATAGATAAACATGGATGGCAATTGCCTTATAAATGAGGCATTTTCTTTGAAAATATTTGTGCAATAATAGTCTCTAGTAGTACTTCCCAAAAGCAGCACATAAGTTAATTAGCTCCAAGCTTTTTCTTGGCCATTTTCAGTTTTAGTTATATATCGCAATGTCACAAAAGTATAATTCATTAAAATGAAACAATAAAACCCTCTCTTTTCTATTCAGATCATAAAAGGAAGTGTTTCTAATACAGGCTTCAACATTTATACTCAGGCTTTGCAAAGCATTAGTATATGAACTGCTGGAGTCATTCCAAAAAAGCACAATGAAGTGTATATACTAAAGGCAAACAAAAAATTTAAATATGGCACAGAGAGGCAACATTCTATCCAAGTCTTACATCATTGTTGAGGGTCAAACAGAATCAAATGACAAAACCAATTAGAAATTTGCTATTCTACTTTAATTCCTTTTTATATTTTCCTGACAAATCATTAGTAATGGAAAACACTGTAAAAATTTTATATAACAGGTAATGTAGTCCAGCTCTTGTGTTTCCTCCACCTAGACTAAATGATTTTTATCTCTTAGAAATTCAGTAAGTAATTATTGCAATTCCTTAGATTTTTCAGTATTATTTTTAAATGTTAGGATCTCATATTAAGGAATACTATTTTGAATTAATGAAATGCTAGAGCTGCAAGAGTAAAAGCTAAATAGCTAGACAGAGATCTGCTGACACTGGGAGAGTGCAGCTCTTTTTTATTTTCTTCTCACGTCAGATGGGTAATGTGCCAGTGTTGTAACAAGGTTTGGAGGGAGGCACATGTTACGCAACCATGTGACCACTCAGTCATCATACTAGTCAACTACCAGAGGATCTGAGAATGCTGGCATGCAACCAGGAGAACACCCAATCATCACACTCGTGAACGTGAACACTCAGTCATCACGCTTATGAATGTGAACGCCCAGTCATTACACTCATGAACTGCCAGCGGAATTGAGAATGCAGCCCTTGACAGCAGTCTCCCCAGTCTTTGACAGTTCACCTGTCAGTTTCCTACTTCAGTAAATATTTGGTCTGAGAACTGAGGCAATAACCAGCTTCAATAGACACACCAGGTTTGGTACATGTGTGACAGAACACAGGTCTCCTTATAAGAAAAAATGGTGGCAAAATTAGGAAACCACCTCTGTTCGGTGCTCATATATTTGATCAAGTGACACTTAGTAATAAATGATTACATTTTATCAAGCTTGGAATTTATGAACAATCCCTGCCCTGTCCTCATGCTCACCCCTTAAGTGAAAAATAAAGCCACTCATATATATATATATATTTTTTTTTTTTTTTTTTTAATTTTTTTTTTTCCAGTGATCTGTTTCAAGTCAGTGGGGAAGAGTTTGGGGAAACAAGGATTTTGTGAAGACTTGTTTTAGGCAGGCAGCCATCCAGTTACCAAAACATTCCAGAATAAAGTTACTTCATAAAAATATGACAGCTTCAAACCTACTTCAGTACCCTATTTGACTGTGCAAATAGTATGTCTTTATTGTGAAATCTTTTATGGAAGGGATGCAGTCTTTTCTCATTTAGAAAACAGCATTTTTATTTCTGAAAAGCATCTTTCCTGTCTTGTGATAACTACATTATAATTTTGAATAGTTCAGATAATATTAAAAAAGATGAGGGTAATGCTTTGTTAGAGAATGTAAGCTTCGAAGAAGAACAAAGAACTCCAACAAATACCGTTTGTCCTTTTCTAGGCTTTACATAGGAAAATGCACCCATCTTCTGCTCAGAGGCATGCTCAGGATTGTCTAGAAGGAGTTTATCCAGTGGCTAGGGGTTGATTTTAACAGCCTCTGACGTTTTTTTCAAGCCTATGATTGGAGTCTAAATTCATAAAATCAAAATGTAGGTATTTAATAATAGCATGGGAAAATCTAGATATTAAAAATTTATATCATTTATTACTATGTGTAAGAAAAAGTCCCCAAAGCCTAAGCATATTCCTAGGGGGAAAAACTGGAAAAAAATACACTGACATTTTATTATTTGTGGCTATGCTTGCATAGTAGGGTGTAATGTTTTTCTCCCCCGCCAATGAATATATCTTGCCTTTAAAGTGAAAAAATAGTGTTTTAGTTCAATAGCACAGGTCACACAACTTACAGAGGGACTTTGACTTGGGTTGAGAAACAAGAATGCAGTTATTATATCACTCAAATCTGGCATTTTACTATTCACTACAATAGCATTTTAAGGACTTCATGGCATTTGTTTTTCTGACTGACACACCTTGGTTGTCCAGGAGGTGTAGCTTTCTTTGGCATGTTTTCATTTGGGGAATGAAAAGATACGTGTATGCAGGCCATTTCTTTGCATAGCTTTGGTATTAATTAAAAATAGAAAAAGATACAAACATAACCACAGTTTAGCCTTTCTTCAGTATCACTCTAAGAGTTAAATTCACTGTTTGGTATTTATCCCTACATTTTGTCCTAGTTTGTGCTACCAAATTTTCAGATAGGAGAGGTTATACTGAAATTCAACTATGTCTTGTAGCCAAGGTCCATCCCGAAGTGCCAAGTTATGTGAGCCAGTCGTGCATAAATCTGGCTGAGGGTCATAACGAGTAGGGATATTTTGGTCCTTTAGGGTAAGAATTGACATGATCCTTTATCTCTAACCCTTTCAAACATCAGCCTCTGGGAGGGGGTGCAAGTAAGAAATTAGTCATGACTCAATCTAATGGAATGCTCAAGGGCTCCATCTGACTGACTTCAATAGCCCTTTACTCAAGTCTTCACCTTTTTTTGTTTTAAGCTATCCCATTCTTTATCTTTTTTCCCATGTGTGGCATCATAAATATTTACATTGTCTAACCCCAAAATGCAGGACACATGGGCTAACAAATGACTGACAGGAGGCCAGAGTAGTTAACATTTGGCTTAGTAACGGGCCTCTGATTTTTCCTAAATTTCATAAAATCAAAATGTAGGTATTTAATAATAGCATGGGAAAATCTAGATATTAAAAATTTATATCATTTATTACTATGTGTAAGAAAAAGTCCCCAAAGCCTAAGCATATTCCTAGGGGGAAAAACTGGAAAAAAATACACTGACATTTTATTATTTGTGGCTATGCTTGCATAGTAGGGTGTAATGTTTTTCTCCCCCGCCAATGAATATATCTTGCCTTTAAAGTGAAAAAATAGTGTTTTAGTTCAATAGCACAGGTCACACAACTTACAGAGGGACTTTGACTTGGGTTGAGAAACAAGAATGCAGTTATTATATCACTCAAATCTGGCATTTTACTATTCACTACAATAGCATTTTAAGGACTTCATGGCATTTGTTTTTCTGACTGACACACCTTGGTTGTCCAGGAGGTGTAGCTTTCTTTGGCATGTTTTCATTTGGGGAATGAAAAGATACGTGTATGCAGGCCATTTCTTTGCATAGCTTTGGTATTAATTAAAAATAGAAAAAGATACAAACATAACCACAGTTTAGCCTTTCTTCAGTATCACTCTAAGAGTTAAATTCACTGTTTGGTATTTATCCCTACATTTTGTCCTAGTTTGTGCTACCAAATTTTCAGATAGGAGAGGTTATACTGAAATTCAACTATGTCTTGTAGCCAAGGTCCATCCCGAAGTGCCAAGTTATGTGAGCCAGTCGTGCATAAATCTGGCTGAGGGTCATAACGAGTAGGGATATTTTGGTCCTTTAGGGTAAGAATTGACATGATCCTTTATCTCTAACCCTTTCAAACATCAGCCTCTGGGAGGGGGTGCAAGTAAGAAATTAGTCATGACTCAATCTAATGGAATGCTCAAGGGCTCCATCTGACTGACTTCAATAGCCCTTTACTCAAGTCTTCACCTTTTTTTGTTTTAAGCTATCCCATTCTTTATCTTTTTTCCCATGTGTGGCATCATAAATATTTACATTGTCTAACCCCAAAATGCAGGACACATGGGCTAACAAATGACTGACAGGAGGCCAGAGTAGTTAACATTTGGATTATCTTTTAAAATCAGTTTTTGGAATAACCATAGTCGTAAATTCATCCTTATAGATCTGCAAAAGGGGCCTCTTCTAGAGTAAAGGTCAGACAAGCTCCAATTCTGGGGAGATGTTAGCCAAACACAGGCTCGCGGCATTCTCTAAGCTCACCCTGTGCTTAATAAAGTCCATACTTGCCTAGTCACTCACATGCCTGAGTGGGCGCTACAGCGTGATCAGGGGTCACTGGGGATTTGGTACTTTGGTCAAACATGTGTAATTGCTCCCTTACTTTAGTGCTGATGAAATCAGGTTTTAAAAATTAGGAGAAATTTTGAATGGAAGTGTGCAAAAGGGCACTATACAATTTGTGATATGTCCTCTATGTGGCTCAAGGGTGCAGAATTCTATCCAGTGCGTCCTAGTGATAATAGGAGATGGGGGGGAGGTGTCTATATATGCATGTATAAGAGCTTTACATTCCCCTCTCCGTTTTTTTTTTAAAGCACCACGTGATCTCTGTTTTTCCCGTGTTGCCTCTAAGTGGTGAGGTGATGAGGGTTGGAGGAAGCAGGTGGCCTTGGGCATTACTGCTGTCGCTCTGCCTGGAGGAGTTTGCTCTCATTCCTTCTTTCAGTCGTTTCTTCTGTGAAAGAAGATGCTGATGACAGGTGTCATTCGCCCACCCACCTCTGATGCCAGGCTGAGCCTCCATCACCTCTGTCACAGAGGCAGCCTCCTCTCTCACTGATGGGAAAGGCCAGGAAGCTTTCTGGTCACAGCCTGGCAGGAGGCGGAGCACACTCTGTAGTGAGAGCGCCCACTTAACTGCATATCTTTAAGAGCAATTCAAGGCATCAAGCTCTTTTTCTGTATTATTTTGTTGCAGTCTTCAAAAGCCCTAAGGGACATATGAACATAGGTGCTCTCCAAGTCTTTACCAAGAGTGAAATGAATGGGGGCTTAGGCAGCCAAGTGGAGAACCTGAGGAACAAGTCCAGGACTTGATGATCCTGAAAATGGCAGCCTTGCGGAAGCATAAATTATGGATATATTTTCAGTTTGTTTTCATTAGATACAATCAGCTTAGTAGTAATACTTGCTTAAAAGGGAATACTCACATTACATATGTTTGTCTCGCTAAATTTGGGGACTGTCTAACCAGGCAGAGGCTCTAAAATCCTTTTCTTGATTACAGTGTCCACACAGCACAATTGAGGGTCCATTTTATTTTGCCTTTTTTGCAGCTTTTGAAAGTAGACATAGTCAGATAAGCATTAGATTATTAGATTAATTTAGCTCATTTGAGTTGCCTAAAGGGAAAATCCTTTATCTTTTGTAATTAAGTTGGACAGGCAGAATATCATTGTCATTACATAATGCAAAACTCTTTTCCTAGAGTAAACATAGTTATAGAATGCCTAAACTGATAATTAAAGAAGGATATAACATAAGAGCTGGGTGAAGACCTTGAGGAATTGAAGTTCACTATAACTATCAGATTAGAATTCTATCCAGTGCGCCCTAGTGATAATAGGAGATGGGGGGGAGGTGTCTATATATGCATGTATAAGAGCTTTACATTCCCTCTCCGTTTTTAAAGCACCACGTGATCTCTGTTTTTCCCGTGTTGCCTCTAAGTGGTGAGGTGATGAGGGTTGGAGGAAGCAGGTGGCCTTGGGCATTACTGCTGTCGCTCTGCCTGGAGGAGTTTGCTCTCATTCCTTCTTTCAGTCGTTTCTTCTGTGAAAGAAGATGCTGATGACAGGTGTCATTCGCCCACCCACCTCTGATGCCAGGCTGAGCCTCCATCACCTCTGTCACAGAGGCAGCCTCCTCTCTCACTGATGGGAAAGGCCAGGAAGCTTTCTGGTCACAGCCTGGCAGGAGGCGGTGGCACACTCTGTAGTGAGAGCGCCCACTTAACTGCATATCTTTAAGAGCAATTCAAGGCATCAAGCTCTTTTTCTGTATTATTTTGTTGCAGTCTTCAAAAGCCCTAAGGGACATATGAACATAGGTGCTCTCCAAGTCTTTACCAAGAGTGAAATGAATGGGGGCTTAGGCAGCCAAGTGGAGAACCTGAGGAACAAGTCCAGGACTTGATGATCCTGAAAATGGCAGCCTTGCGGAAGCATAAATTATGGATATATTTTCAGTTTGTTTTCATTAGATACAATCAGCTTAGTAGTAATACTTGCTTAAAAGGGAATACTCACATTACATATGTTTGTCTCGCTAAATTTGGGGACTGTCTAACCAGGCAGAGGCTCTAAAATCCTTTTCTTGATTACAGTGTCCACACAGCACAATTGAGGGTCCATTTTATTTTGCCTTTTTTGCAGCTTTTGAAAGTAGACATAGTCAGATAAGCATTAGATTATTAGATTAATTTAGCTCATTTGAGTTGCCTAAAGGGAAAATCCTTTATCTTTTGTAATTAAGTTGGACAGGCAGAATATCATTGTCATTACATAATGCAAAACTCTTTTCCTAGAGTAAACATAGTTATAGAATGCCTAAACTGATAATTAAAGAAGGATATAACATAAGAGCTGGGTGAAGACCTTGAGGAATTGAAGTTCACTATAACTATCAGATTAGAAACACCTGTCTCAAATGGTTGACCCTATTTTTGTTTTGTTTTGTTTTAACATCTTAAGTTTCTTGGATTACCTCATGGTCATTTGGCAGATGGCCATCATCAAAAAATGAAACAATAAGCAGATTGTATATAGATATAGCCATTTTTTCTTAATGAGAACATATTTGTCTTTTAACAAGATATTTATCTAAGCATACTTCTCTTTTCTCTTGATGCACAAAGTCATGAATAATATAAATTTATCTCAAAGCGTTAAGACAATCACTTTGTCAGGTGGCTTATTCCAGTGTTTTGTTTTGTTTTGTTTTAATATTTGCCCCTTTTTCCTCTTGGGAGATATCCGCATCATTTTAAAGGAAACATAATGTGAACATCGTTTACTCCAAAATTCATACCTGTGGTTCGGATTCTAAGTTGATTTTGAAAGGATGAACCTTTCCATCTTCAGTTACCTGTGGAGACCATAAGCGAGCTTCTGCCCTGTAAATAAAAATAAAGTCTGTAAACCCCAAATTCTAATGGGACATCTATTTTAGTATGCTTTAATAAGCTTTAACTTTCTGTGTTTGTGAACATCGAGAACCGAACCAGGCTGGCTTCCTGACCTAGAACATCCAGCTTCCATAACTGTGAGAAATAAAATGTTTGTTGCTTAATCCGCCCAGTCTATGGTGTTCGGTTGTAGCATCCTGAACTGCGGGAAGGACACTGTACAGTTTCTGGAGAAAGTGGGTCTGCTGTGCATGTGGAGACTGAACGGAAGAGGAAATCCTGGTGGCAGGCCCTGCAGATGACCACAGGGCAACTACCTTGGCCCCCCCGATTTGACAGGTCAGATAAGCATTAGATTATTAGATTAATTTAGCTCATTTGAGTTGCCTAAAGGGAAAATCCTTTATCTTTTGTAATTAAGTTGGACAGGCAGAATATCATTGTCATTACATAATGCAAAACTCTTTTCCTAGAGTAAACATAGTTATAGAATGCCTAAACTGATAATTAAAGAAGGATATAACATAAGAGCTGGGTGAAGACCTTGAGGAATTGAAGTTCACTATAACTATCAGATTAGAAACACCTGTCTCAAATGGTTGACCCTATTTTTGTTTTGTTTTGTTTTAACATCTTAAGTTTCTTGGATTACCTCATGGTCATTTGGCAGATGGCCATCATCAAAAAATGAAACAATAAGCAGATTGTATATAGATATAGCCATTTTTTCTTAATGAGAACATATTTGTCTTTTAACAAGATATTTATCTAAGCATACTTCTCTTTTCTCTTGATGCACAAAGTCATGAATAATATAAATTTATCTCAAAGCGTTAAGACAATCACTTTGTCAGGTGGCTTATTCCAGTGTTTTGTTTTGTTTTGTTTTAATATTTGCCCCTTTTTCCTCTTGGGAGATATCCGCATCATTTTAAAGGAAACATAATGTGAACATCGTTTACTCCAAAATTCATACCTGTGGTTCGGATTCTAAGTTGATTTTGAAAGGATGAACCTTTCCATCTTCAGTTACCTGTGGAGACCATAAGCGAGCTTCTGCCCTGTAAATAAAAATAAAGTCTGTAAACCCCAAATTCTAATGGGACATCTATTTTAGTATGCTTTAATAAGCTTTAACTTTCTGTGTTTGTGAACATCGAGAACCGAACCAGGCTGGCTTCCTGACCTAGAACATCCAGCTTCCATAACTGTGAGAAATAAAATGTTTGTTGCTTAATCCGCCCAGTCTATGGTGTTCGGTTGTAGCATCCTGAACTGCGGGAAGGACACTGTACAGTTTCTGGAGAAAGTGGGTCTGCTGTGCATGTGGAGACTGAACGGAAGAGGAAATCCTGGTGGCAGGCCCTGCAGATGACCACAGGGCAACTACCTTGGATCACCTCAATTTCCCTCCTGTCCCATCCAGGGCACCACAGGAGGCAATGAATGATTGGCCGGGTGGATTTACTGCTGGCCTCAAGGAAATGGGCTCTGTCCAAGCTGCTTATGTATCTACTTGGAGTCGTCTGGCTCCTACAGGACTGTGTGCTTGGCAGGAACACAGGTGATGCAGACAAGACAGGGACAGGGTCAGTTTCACTCCATGAAATGGCAGACAGGCTGATGGAGTGTGCCTTCTGGGCCACAGCAGGGAAAACTGTGGGTGCAGCAGAAATGGTGTAAACACACTCTATGGTAACTACTATAACAAATCATTATTTACACAGTTCAGTTTCAGATCTCCAGTCTGATGGCAGTAGATCAGTTTCAATTTCCTAATAATGTTTTTGATCAGAAATGTCTCATTGTCTAAAACTCTTATGTTCACATGCCCTCTCATACCTTATGAGATTCTTCTGGTGTGCATTTAGTACAAAACAGCCAATAGCTTACAGGATGTGTGTGTGCATGCTCAGTTGCATCAGCTGTGTCTGACGGTTTGTAAGCCTGTGGACTGTAGCCCACCAGGCTTCTCCATCATGGGGTTCTCCAGGCAAGAATACTGGAGTGAGTTGCCATGCCGTCTTCCAGGGAATCTTCCCAACCCAGGGATCGAACCCACATCTAACTGCGTCTCTTGCATTACAGGCAGATTCTTAACACCTTGATCTACCTGGAAAGCCTCAGCATACAGGGTATTAGCAACCAGATTTTAACAGGATCACTTTTTGGCGAGCATGAGATTCTTTTTTGGAGTATTGCTAGATTCTATCTGATTCTCTATTACAGTTAGAATAGCAGTATAACTGGACATGCTGTTTACTGTTTATGTGGCCAGTACTTAAGATGGTTGTATTTTTTTGGTTAGCTAACTGGGTTAATACAGGAAAAAAGGTTCTGAGTTAAATTCCGAGTTCAAATTCTGAGTCCTGCAATATCCTTCCTTACTGGGAGGATGAAGTCATTTATTCTTCTGGTTCCGGTTCTTCTGCAAAACAAATCAAATCTTAACACCATTAATTAAAGGTCACCTGTCAATTTTGAGACATAGCTGGTGTCCTGCTGCCTTAATCCTGTCCTGTGCATCAGCATGAGTCATGGACTCTGTTCCAAAGCCATCAATAGCCAGGATCACATCTCCAGGACACAGGTTGGCAGCTGCCGCCTTGCTTCCTGGAGTGATCTGGAAGAAATCATCACATATTTAAAAATCAACACCCTGCAACGTCTTGATTTTTGTATTTTACCTTGGTAACATTCTACATGCTTCACTGGGCAGGAAATGCTGTGTTCAGTCATTCTTTGTGATCCCATCGACTGCAGCCTGCCAGGCTCCTCTGTCCATGGGTTTATCCTGGCTAGAATAATGGAGTGGGTTGCCTTTACCTCCTCCGGGAGATCTTTGCAATCTAGGAATCGAACCTGCATCTCCTGTGGCTCCCACATTGGCATGCAGATTCTTTACCACTGTGCCACTGAGCCACCTGGGGAACCCCCCTGCAGGAAATATTAAACCAGCTTAACTCTTAATTGACTCATTGTGTTCTTTCTATTTTCCTATTATGTGAGATAATTCTGTGTCTTACTAACCACATTTCCTCTATTGTGATATCTCTGATTCTCTTTTAAAACATTTTCCATGACTCCTTGTTTGAATCATATTTTTGCTTTATATAAAATAATTTGCATGTGTGTGTGTGTGTGTGTGTGTGTGTGAGTTTCTGGTCACCCAGAATTCTCTATTTGGGAGTAGAACTTTATGATTAATATATTTGGGGAGCTTTTATATTTGAATTTAAACAGCTTTAGCATCACTATCATGCACCTGGAACATAGAAAGCTGGAAAGAGTATCACTCTTGTATTAACAAGAAACCAGATAATATGCAAAATTATGACTCTTCAGAGAACTGATGGTCCAGGACAACCAACTAGGTTGGAATCTAAGGGAAGATGGGAATCTCCAAAGAAGGACAAGATGTAAGCATGGGCTCACCTGTACCACAGCATGAAGGGAGATGGGACCAAGTGTACTAGCTGTCAAGAGAATATAGCTAAGATTATGAACAAATTGCTAAAGGCCAAGTATGAGTTAAGCATTGAGAGTCTAGAACCCCTAGTAACCACAGACCCAAGAGAAGTTTGTATCCATTCATAGTCTCTTCTCCATAAATGAAGAACAGCTGGAACAAGTAGAAAATAACTAACAAGATGGTAGCTTTCAGTTAAACCATACCACTAATTACACTATACGTAAATGGCCTAAAAACATACCACATTCTGTTTTTAAGCAGTGCTTGTCAAACTAGGTTAAAAAAAAAGCAAGATCTCACTTTATGTTGTCTACAAGAAATCCATGGTGCTTTCTCTTTTGGAGGGGAGGCAGAGAATGATATGGGAAAATGATACGACAAGGGCTTCCCCTGGTGGTCCAGTGGGTAAGGACACCGCCTTGCAGTGCAAGGGGCGCTGGTTCGATCTCTGGCTTGGGAAGATCCCACGTGCCATGGAGCGGCTGGACCAATGTGTCCAATTGCCAAGCCAGAGCTCTGAAGTGCATGCACCCAGAGCCGGTGCTCTGTGACGACAGATGCCACTGCGACGAGAGGCCCACAGGAGCCAAAGAACAAAGACGGATGAAGGTGGAGGAATGAAGGACCAATAGAAGTGGCCTGCCTGCTCTCCTCCCTCCCCAACCCGACCCCCGCCCAAAATAAATAAATAAATAAATCTTTTAAAAAAAATGATACGACAAAAAAATTGTCATTAAATGTTTGCGTGCATGCATGTTAAGTCACTTCAGTCATGTCTGACTCTTGTGATCCCACGGACTGCAGCCCACCAGGCTCCTCTGTCCATGGGCTTCTCCAGGCAAGAATAGTGGAGTGGGTTGCCAGGCCCTCCTCCCTGGGATCTTCCCAACCGAGAGATCCAACCCACATCTCTTGTGTCACTTGCAGTGGCACATGGGTTCTTTACCACGAGCACCACCTTGGAAGCCCTCATTAAATGTTTAGAAAATAGCAAATTTGAAACTGTTTCAAATATTTCAAATTAATTGAACAAACACATGTTGAGCATACAGTTAAAGGTAATGACTGTTTTGATTGCCCTACCTACTTCCAGTTTTTCTGAGTAAATCCCATTTACAAGTGTCTAATAGTCCTTAACTGGGTATCACCCAGCCTGCTTTTCTAGTATGATCTCATACCATGTTCACTGCCCTCATCACTGTTCTACTGCTAGTCTGACTTCCTTTAGCTCCTCAGATACGCTCTGACTCCCATTCTGTATGAGTTAAGCATTGAGAGTCCCCATTTTCATAGTCTCTTCTCCATAAATGAAGAACAGCTGGAACAAGTAGAAAATAACTAACAAGATGGTAGCTTTCAGTTAAACCATACCACTAATTACACTATACGTAAATGGCCTAAAAACATACCACATTCTGTTTTTAAGCAGTGCTTGTCAAACTAGGTTAAAAAAAAAGCAAGATCTCACTTTATGTTGTCTACAAGAAATCCATGGTGCTTTCTCTTTTGGAGGGGAGGCAGAGAATGATATGGGAAAATGATACGACAAGGGCTTCCCCTGGTGGTCCAGTGGGTAAGGACACCGCCTTGCAGTGCAAGGGGCGCTGGTTCGATCTCTGGCTTGGGAAGATCCCACGTGCCATGGAGCGGCTGGACCAATGTGTCCAATTGCCAAGCCAGAGCTCTGAAGTGCATGCACCCAGAGCCGGTGCTCTGTGACGACAGATGCCACTGACGAGAGGCCCACAGGAGCCAAAGAACAAAGACGGATGAAGGTGGAGGAATGAAGGACCAATAGAAGTGGCCTGCCTGCTCTCCTCCCTCCCCAACCCGACCCCCGCCCAAAATAAATAAATAAATAAATCTTTTAAAAAAAATGATACGACAAAAAAATTGTCATTAAATGTTTGCGTGCATGCATGTTAAGTCACTTCAGTCATGTCTGACTCTTGTGATCCCACGGACTGCAGCCCACCAGGCTCCTCTGTCCATGGGCTTCTCCAGGCAAGAATAGTGGAGTGGGTTGCCAGGCCCTCCTCCCTGGGATCTTCCCAACCGAGAGATCCAACCCACATCTCTTGTGTCACTTGCAGTGGCACATGGGTTCTTTACCACGAGCACCACCTTGGAAGCCCTCATTAAATGTTTAGAAAATAGCAAATTTGAAACTGTTTCAAATATTTCAAATTAATTGAACAAACACATGTTGAGCATACAGTTAAAGGTAATGACTGTTTTGATTGCCCTACCTACTTCCAGTTTTTCTGAGTAAATCCCATTTACAAGTGTCTAATAGTCCTTAACTGGGTATCACCCAGCCTGCTTTTCTAGTATGATCTCATACCATGTTCACTGCCCTCATCACTGTTCTACTGCTAGTCTGACTTCCTTTTAGCTCCTCAGATACGCCTGGCTGACTCCCCATTCTGAGCTTTGTACACACTCTGATTTCTGTCTAAAATGCTCCCAGCAGTCTTTACCCTATTGCTCCAGCTCATCCTTTTGGTTTAGGCTTAAATATCACGTTATCAGAGAGACCTCTCTGGACATCTAATGTAGCGTCTCCAGCACCCTCGGCATTGTTCTCCATGGTTACACCCTGTTCTTCTCCTTTAGGGAGACAGTGTGTGCTTTCATGTTTGTTTATTTATTTGTGCATTGTGTCTTCCCGACCTCAAGTTCTTGAGGATATCTACAATACTATGTATATTCCCAATACTTCACAGTGTATACTCAGTGTTTGGAACCGATGAATAATTACTTGAATAGTGAATGAAATGGACATTTAATCAGAGCTTGTAAAGCAAAGAAGAACTAGTCTTTACATGCCCAAAGATGATAGCTATTGGTGTCAATCTATCATTGCTCTTTTTGCAAATTCTTACTGTTTAGAGCAGAATAATCTGTGGATATGACTTAAGCCTCAAACTGCTCCAGGAATAAACTAGATCATTCCTAATGTTTACCTTGAGGATCAGTCATTAATTCATTTTTTTATCTATTTGCTTAATCTATTCTTCAATTCCATTTAACTTCGTGGCTCTAGGAGAGAACCAAGATTCATATAAATGAATAATTAATATTCATACATTATATTCATATAAATAACAAGTTCTCATGTATCATAGATCTTCAATCTCATCAGTAAAATGTTTATTGATATCTCTGACCATGATTATTCTCCAGTAGGGGCAGATCATGGGGGCCTGGGTGAATATAACTAGAGATAGTTACATCTTAGTTTTTGGGAGGCATTTCATTTTTCCATTTAGAAATTCTCTGAGACTCAGAACTGTTAGAAGAATAAAAATTTCCATCCCTGATGTGAATTGTAGAGATAAAAATAGCCTTAAACTTTTAATTTTCTCTAGCTACAGTTTGTCATAATCAGTACAATCTATTTTTAAACTTCTGAGATGAGAATGCCTTTCTTTGAGTTAAAACATGAGAAAGCATGGGTTCAGTGTATTTGCCTTTAAAACCTCACCTAGCTCTTCTAATATACTTAAATTTGGTTTGTATATAATACTCAAAATTGTTTTAGAAAAAACCTAACATTATTTCTTAGCTCTGGTTCTGGGGAGTGGAACCATCTAAGGGTGGGTTGGTGTGTATCTGTCTGTATAAATTTTAAACAGAGACATCTGGTGTGCTGAAGTTAGATACTGAATATTACTAAATGCGGGCTTCCCCCGTAGCTCAGTGGTAAAGAACCAGCCTGTAATGCAGGAGATGAAAGAGATGTGAGTTTGATCCCTAGGTAGGGAAGATCCCCTGGAGAAGGAAATGGCAGCCCACTGCAGTATTCTTTTTTTTTTTTTTTTTAACATTTATTTATTTATTTATTTATTTTTGGCGAGGGTGGGGAGGGAGGGGGTGGGCGCACCACTTACACTGGTCTTTCGTTTGTCTCGTTTCATCCATCTTTGCTCTTTGGCCCGTGTGGGCCTCCCATCGCGGTGGTGTCTGTCGTTGCAGAGCTCTGGCTCTCGGCACATGTGCTCCAGAGCTCCGGCTCGGCAATTGGACACATGGGTCCAGCCGCTCTGCGGCACGTGGGATCTTCCCAGGCCAGGGATCGAACTGGCACCCCTTGCACTGCAAGGCGGTGTCCTTACCCACTGGACCACCAGGGAAGCCCCACTGCAGTATTCTTGCTGGAAAATCTCACGGACAGAGGAACCTAGTGGGCTACAGTCCATGGGGTCACACAGAGTTGGATGTGACTGAAGTGACTTAGTACACACACACATTACTAAATGTAATTAATAATGTTAATATGGAAGTTAATAACTATCTTATACTTAGGCAAAATATTACATTTGCAAAGCTCCTTCTAATAACTCTCATCATTACAACTCTAACACAGGTTGGACAAAAGAGTCTGCTTTTATTTTCTTCAGAGGACACGAAGCGACTAAGGAACCTGTGACTTCTCAGTGAGGTAGAAGCTTGTGTTGCCAGTGGTTTCATTAGTCAGATAGGAAAGGTGACTTCTAGGGATGCTGGAACCAGAGTCTGACTTTGTGTTCAACCTAGACATTGATGTCCTGACACCTCCAAGATGGGAACTGGTGATAAAGAAGAAAGTATGTCTAGAGATGGATGAGAGAGAGGAAAAATTAGGATCATCCCTTTTTCCTGGGTATCCAGTCCAGCCAGGTCAGTGATCAGCAAGTGACCACTAAATTGGCTTGGTTTTAGGAAGTTAAACTATCTGTTTAATCGTAGAGTTAAAACATGAGAACCAAACTTAGATACTGGGATAGTTATTTCCCAGCATTACTTTATATCACGGGGATTCCCTGGTGGCTCACATGGTAAAGAACCTGCTTGCAATGCAGGAGACCTAGACTTGATCCCTGGGTTGGAAAGATCCCCTGGAGTAGGGAGTGGCAACCCACTCCAGTATTCTTGCCTGGAGAAACCCTTGGACAAGAGTAGCCTGGTGGACTGCAGTTCACAGGATCACAAAGAGTCAGATAATGACTTAGTGACTAAGGACAGAACACTTTATATTATTACTTTGAATTTTATTTATATTATTGCTCATAATTTTTAAAAAAACATTTTCCCAAATTAGGAGAAGAGAGAACTAAAATGAGGCAAAGTGTTTTCTAGTGGATTTTATAAAGTTTCATTAGGGTTTCAGATGTCAAAAGCATTCAAGAGAGCGCTGGGAACAGTACTGTCATCAGTCACTGAACACATGCTTTCAGACTTGTCTGATTAGAAGAGTCCCTGCGGGGGAGGGGGTCTTTGCTCAACATAAAGGTTCAGTCCAATCCAGATGCCTAGAATCACACAGCAGAAGCTCGATCAGAGAAACTAAGGAATTTGCATTTTTAACAAGTCCCTCAGATGACTTCTTTTTTCCCACATGAACCTATTACTTGGGTCTGTTTGAAAGGGAAAAAAAAACAATAACAACTAATTTAAACAACAGGTAAACCGTCTATAAGGTCCTGTTAACTGTGGGAGACGTGAGGGAAGTCCTGGGCCCTGATGGGATTTTTGTGTTAAGAATAAAAATGATTGAAATAGTTATGGAGCAAAACAAGCGTGTCCCGAAGGGCTGTCCCGTGGGGCATGGTTCTAACTAGAGAGACATCACATTGCTCACTTGTCCTCCATTGCCCACAAATAAGCTCCAGTGCCTCAAAGCCCTGTAGCACCTGGCTGCGATCCACATTTCTAGTTCAGTCAGAATCTCTACAAGTAGCACTAGGTCTTGGGGGTTTTCAAAAATTATCTGAGTGAATCTAATGTGCAGCCATGGTTGAAAACTGTGTTATACTATTATATATTATATAGGATAACATTTTTACGTTATTGGTATTTGTCTTTTTTAAGATGAGAAAAGGAATGCTCAGAAAGTGTAAGAAACTTGCTTAGGGTCACACATCTAGTGAAGATTTGAAATTCCTCACGTGTCCATCTAAATCTATAGCTTAAGCTCTTCCTCTATCCCACAATGCCACACCTGCAGGTATTCTCTCTTCCCTGACTCCTCCTATCACTTTGACCACATGTCTTTCATAGAATCCTGTGACAAGTTGTATCAGGGTAGTTTGTGTACATGTCTCTTCTGATACATGGACTTCTCAGAGGGGCATAAACCCATTAAGTTATAACTGTATCCCCCGCAGTACCTTCCATGAACAGTACATTCTGACCTGATAGATACTTGTGGGATGTAATGAATGTTCAGGACAGATGAACCTGGCTTACATGCAGACACATGTCTGCTAGAACAAAATTAAATATAGTCACCCCTTTGAATCCGCTGGTTCCGCATCCAGGATTCAACCAACCAAGGGCTGAAAATACCTGAAAAAAAGTTCCAAAAAGTTCCAAAAAGCAAAACTTGAATTTGCCACCTGCTGGCAACTATTTGCATTGTACTTACATCAAGAGATATTATAACTAATTTAGAGATGATTTAAAGTATAGAGGAGGATGTATCTAGGTTATGTGCAAATACCATTTTATATTTTAAAAAGCTTGATTATCCTGGGGTTTAGGTATCCTTCGGTGGGGGTTGGGCAGATAGAGGGTTGCGGTCCTGGTACCAATTATAAAGGGACAAAACAACAGGTAAGGGCTGTCCGTGGGGCCCATGGTTTTGTGTTAAGAATAAAATGATTGAAATAGTTATGGAGCAAAACAAGCGTGTCCAAGGGCTGTCTGGGGCATGGTTCTAACTAGAGAGACATCACATTGCTCACTTGTCCTCCATTGCCCACAAATAAGCTCCAGTGCCTCAAAGCCCTGTAGCACCTGGCTGCGATCCACATTTCTAGTTCAGTCAGAATCTCTACAAGTAGCACTAGGTCTTGGGGGTTTTCAAAAATTATCTGAGTGAATCTAATGTGCAGCCATGGTTGAAAACTGTGTTATACTATTATATATTATATAGGATAACATTTTTACGTTATTGGTATTTGTCTTTTTTAAGATGAGAAAAGGAATGCTCAGAAAGTGTAAGAAACTTGCTTAGGGTCACACATCTAGTGAAGATTTGAAATTCCTCACGTGTCCATCTAAATCTATAGCTTAAGCTCTTCCTCTATCCCACAATGCCACACCTGCAGGTATTCTCTCTTCCCTGACTCCTCCTATCACTTTGACCACATGTCTTTCATAGAATCCTGTGACAAGTTGTATCAGGGTAGTTTGTGTACATGTCTCTTCTGATACATGGACTTCTCAGAGGGGCATAAACCCATTAAGTTATAACTGTATCCCCCGCAGTACCTTCCATGAACAGTACATTCTGACCTGATAGATACTTGTGGGATGTAATGAATGTTCAGGACAGATGAACCTGGCTTACATGCAGACACATGTCTGCTAGAACAAAATTAAATATAGTCACCCCTTTGAATCCGCTGGTTCCGCATCCAGGATTCAACCAACCAAGGGCTGAAAATACCTGAAAAAAAGTTCCAAAAAGTTCCAAAAAGCAAAACTTGAATTTGCCACCTGCTGGCAACTATTTGCATTGTACTTACATCAAGAGATATTATAACTAATTTAGAGATGATTTAAAGTATAGAGGAGGATGTATCTAGGTTATGTGCAAATACCATTTTATATTTTAAAAAGCTTGATTATCCTGGGGTTTAGGTATCCTTCGGTGGGGCGGGGGTTGGGCAGATAGAGGGTTGCGGTCCTGGTACCAATTCCTCTAGGATACCAAGGGCTACGTGGAAAAAGACTTGTATTCCACTGTAAACATTTCTTTCTAAAAGTTCAAATGTCATCTACAGTTTATATTAAAGTACTATTCTGGGTTGAAGCCTACAAAACTTAAGAATACACTATCGTATTCTGTGTTGGTACCGAAGTCCACATACAGCATTCTTATTCCTGGGTGTGCCCAGTATAGAAAGGAGGGAAGAGGAACCATGTAGGGAGGGACAGAGTGGAATGTATACAGTCATTTTACATCATGTACACAAAAGAAGCCTGTGCTCTCTTCCAGACTGGACCATTTGTGAAAACAAACTGTCTGTAACTTGGCTGTGACAATAGATCCACCTTCTGGGTGGTCCAAACATTTAAGAAAGAGAGAGACTCCTTAGAACCTCTTGCCAGAGAAAGAAAAGCTGCTCACTTAGAGAGGTGAACCTTAAGCTTTATTCTGTGAAATGCCTAGGCCAATTGTATATAGTGTTCGCAGTCACAACGCCCTCCCCCAAGCTGAACATCTGCATCTTAGATTCATATTGCACGAAGTATATAGCAGCACACCCTTGCCTAGAAACTGCTTTCTGACAAATAGAATCACAACGAGTTGCTCAAAAATTTTTTGAGATGGTCTCGTGTTGGATTTATTGTCTGAGCCATCAGGGAAGCCAGAGTTTATCTTACTTCTTATGTTTTTTTTTTTTTATTTTTTATTTTTTTTAATTTTTATGATACCGAGTTTTACCCAGCTGATTGGACGGTAAACAATTATCGGGTAGGGACCCTTTGTCCTAATTTTGTGAATTGTAATTTCAACCGATGGAGAGAGTTACTTTATAAACCTGCCCCTCAGTAGAAGGTGGAGCAGAGGACCACTGTCTAAGGAGCATTGCTGTCACCTGCTTTTGTAGAGTGTGAGGAAGGGAGGAGAGGGCATTGCTTGTAGAATAAAAATTGGTTGAATTGTCTTGAGGACCCTAGCTCAATCATGGGACTTCTGCTGTCAAGTGTATGCATTGGTATTTTAATTCTTTACATGCTTAAGAGCTTACATAAGACAAATCAATTAACAATAAGGACAGTTTTTCTTCATTGTGGGATATTTCTGAGAACATAATGTGCACCTATTAGGATAATAAAATGTAAAGAGCGAACAATTTGATTACTCCTACTGTGTCAGTTTTTACTCTGTAACATATATGAGGTACTAGACACTGCTTGGCACTGAGTAGACCCCCAAATCTGCCAGTTGTTGCCCTGAGAGGGGAGCATGCAACCGGTAGGACACAGATGTCCTCAAACAACTATGGCACAAGGTGCGCTGGGAGGAGATGCTGTAGGTCAGGAGCTGCAATAAGTTTGTGGATGAAATGACGGCTCTCGGGAGGGGGCTGGAGGAGTGGTATCTGAATGGGTTTCCAGAGGATGGCAGAGTAGGTGGGGAAGAGAATTCTGGAGGAAAAATGATAGCAGGAGCAGTGCCCTGTTAGAGAGCTTGTAAGTGGTCCAGAGAATGGGCCCAATACATATTCGTGGAGTGAGAGGAAGAAAGAAGAGAGGAGGAAAAGAGGGAGGAAATGAAGTTGGAAACTTGAATTGGGAGAGAGGGTGAAAACCATGAATGCTGTGCTAAAATCCACACATTTTATTCTTTATAAACTGGGTGTGCCAGTGAAGGATTTTTAAGAATGGGGACGATAGGATCAAATGGCAACCACCTCAGAGATGGCTGGTCATTGCAGGGTGAATTGGAGAAGGGAGACAACAGCTAGGTGTGAACTTATGAAATCTCTACTGCAAAGAGTGGTAGAAAAAGAGGAGAGTGGTAGATCTGAAAGAGGTAGCATCGGTAGGACCAGGTGGTGAGTTGGATGTCACAGTCTGTACAATAAGCAGAATCTCTCACGTGTGTGGGCTTCAAGATGCAGGCTAACGGGGGACCTTTTCCTAATTTTGTGAATTGTAATTTCAACCGATGGAGAGAGTTACTTTATAAACCTGCCCTCAGTAGAAGGTGGAGCAGAGGACCACTGTCTAAGGAGCATTGCTGTCACCTGCTTTTGTAGAGTGTGAGGAAGGGAGGAGAGGGCATTGCTTGTAGAATAAAAATTGGTTGAATTGTCTTGAGGACCCTAGCTCAATCATGGGACTTCTGCTGTCAAGTGTATGCATTGGTATTTTAATTCTTTACATGCTTAAGAGCTTACATAAGACAAATCAATTAACAATAAGGACAGTTTTTCTTCATTGTGGGATATTTCTGAGAACATAATGTGCACCTATTAGGATAATAAAATGTAAAGAGCGAACAATTTGATTACTCCTACTGTGTCAGTTTTTACTCTGTAACATATATGAGGTACTAGACACTGCTTGGCACTGAGTAGACCCCCAAATCTGCCAGTTGTTGCCCTGAGAGGGGAGCATGCAACCGGTAGGACACAGATGTCCTCAAACAACTATGGCACAAGGTGCGCTGGGAGGAGATGCTGTAGGTCAGGAGCTGCAATAAGTTTGTGGATGAAATGACGGCTCTCGGGAGGGGGCTGGAGGAGTGGTATCTGAATGGGTTTCCAGAGGATGGCAGAGTAGGTGGGGAAGAGAATTCTGGAGGAAAAATGATAGCAGGAGCAGTGCCCTGTTAGAGAGCTTGTAAGTGGTCCAGAGAATGGGCCCAATACATATTCGTGGAGTGAGAGGAAGAAAGAAGAGAGGAGGAAAAGAGGGAGGAAATGAAGTTGGAAACTTGAATTGGGAGAGAGGGTGAAAACCATGAATGCTGTGCTAAAATCCACACATTTTATTCTTTATAAACTGGGTGTGCCAGTGAAGGATTTTTAAGAATGGGGACGATAGGATCAAATGGCAACCACCTCAGAGATGGCTGGTCATTGCAGGGTGAATTGGAGAAGGGAGACAACAGCTAGGTGTGAACTTATGAAATCTCTACTGCAAAGAGTGGTAGAAAAAGAGGAGAGTGGTAGATCTGAAAGAGGTAGCATCGGTAGGACCAGGTGGTGAGTTGGATGTCACAGTCTGTACAATAAGCAGAATCTCTCACGTGTGTGGGCTTCAAGATGCAGGCTTTGGAGGTCCACCTGCATCAAATTCAGTCCTGCCACTTGTGGTCATCAGCAAGTTATCAATCTCTTGAAGCCTCACTCCCTTCATCTGCAGAAAAGGCTATTACTATACTGCTCTGATGGGATTATTGTGAGATTTAAGTGACTCAGTGCATATGAAGGGCGCATGGCAGGCAGAAGAGTACACTAACACACACCCAACCTCATTCACTACCTTTTAACACAGTATAAAAATTATGAGGCTTCCCCTGGTAGTCCAGTGGGTAAGGACACCGCCTTGCAGTGCAAGGGGAGTCGGTTCGAGCCCTGGCCTGGGAAGATCCCACGTGCCGCGGAGCGGCTGGACTGATGTGTCCAATTACCGAGCCGGAGCTCTGGAGCGCATGCGCCCAGAGCCGGCGCTCTGCGACAATGGACGCCACCGCGATGGGAGGCCCACAGGAGCCAAAGAACAAAGACAGATGAAAATAGAGAAATGAAAGACCAATAGAAGTGGCCCACCCACTCCCCTCCCTCCCCAACCCGACCCCCGCCCAAAATAAATAAATAAATAAATAAATAAAAATAAAATAAAATAAAAATTATGAAATTAATAGAATTATTCTACCACCTATTTACAATACTAAGTGTTTGTATCTCTTAGTCTTTTTTTTTCGAATGATTTTTCGTATTCTTATAATTCAGTGGAAATACTCTCAATTAGGTGTTCACTAAGAGAAAAAAGTTCAGGTGAATATGTTTTCACATATCGAACAAGAATCTACCATGTGAATGACTTTGGGTACGCTTGAAGTACAAAACAGTTTAGTGTTACCTGCGGTCCATGAGTTAAATTAATTGAAGAGAAAATCCGTAGTCAAGTGAAATAATCATATGTGTTCCTGCACTGTTATAGAACGAAGTGTCAATGTGAGTGACCTAAATTAGTTATGAGTTAAAAATTCAAACAGAATTGGCTTCCCAAATAATAACTGGCATCATATCAAATATATTCACTGATAGCTCCTGCAGTCAAGTGCAAAATGTTCTTCTTTGAAACAAACATTGTTTATAATGTCAACGACTCAACATTTCAAGCATAAGGGCAAATCACACTGACATGTTTGACAGTAATAGCAAGATACTTCTTTTATACATCACTGAAAGGATTTATGTGACAAAATTATTTCCTTAAGACTTAAGATCAATACGACTTGTTAGAATTTTTAATATAAATATGATTTGTTAGGATTTAAAAGCTTATTTAATATAAACAAATGAAAACTATACTTTAGAAACTTTTAAAATATTTCTCTGTAGAGATAATGGAAACTGTTTCCTTTGGCAAATCCATAAAAGGCATTGCTTGGCCCAATTACTGAACCATTTTCTGCCTAATTTACTTAGGAACATTTCAGGGATATGTTAAGTTCTTATGTCTCATATGAAAACACATATCAGGTATGTTTATATGTTTTCAAAAAATGTAAAACACAGCTTGAAATGTTCCACACACTCATATGATGTGTTCTGAGATATTTTTAAAAGCCATTGGTTCTTAAAACTCATAAGTAGAACAGAATTTAAAAGGTATTATCTTGTTTAAGATATATCAGGTTAAAAAATATACATTTATAAAATATAGTGTAAGCAGTAAGGAAGAAAATAAAGCATAATAAAAATGTATTCTGAAAGTTTATGTTTTAAAATTAGGTTTAATATGCTTTATATGTGATAACTGAAGTAATAAAAAAGATTTTCTGTTAAGACAATGTTAGAAGAAAGTCAACTAGACCAACTAGAAATTTACTGACAGGACAGATCCTGAATTTTTCGCTTTCTTTTTTCTTAATTGGACAATACTTAGAGAATAGTAAGTAAGGAAAACTTGACTTCGATAGTGAAGTATTTTCAGAGTTACTAGGCTGAGTGATGGCTCTCTATTAGGCAAACGAAACTATCCCACACGTTTTCTTTGTAGTTTGAGTTATAGGTGATGATTTCTAAGCCAAGTTCCAGTGTTGGAAACTGTTTATTCAAAATGCCTGGAAACCTAGGAATACAACTGAGTAACATTTTTCCCTGTCTGGCTGATATGAGCGATTCCAACTTGGCCCCCTCAGGTGGTGCCCAGCGAACAGCGCCCTGCTGAAGTTTTCATCCAGACAAGGTAAGACTTAAGACGCGCGTCTCTCTCCAAGGAACAACCACTATGGTCAATTCTTCGTCTCTGCTTTTCGGGACCCCACCTCGTTTGTTACCGAAAGGAAACCTGGAGTGGAGGGCGAGAAGGCAGCCCATCTCGCAGCCTGGGTGTCTCTGAGCGCAGGGAAATCACAGAGTCAGTTCCCCTCTCCTCGGAAAGTTGCTGGGGGCCACTGGAACTGACTCTAAGCCGCTCTGCATCCTCCGCACCCTAGTTTGCCAAGATGCTGCGGTCCCTCGACCAGTGAACCCGAAGCAGAGGACCCACCCAGCGCACCCCAGTGGCTCATTGCCCACTCTCCTCTCCAAAGGGGGCCCGCGGCACGCCCGAGTCCCCGACTTGCCGCCAAAGGATGGAAAACACCTACCCTGGTGATGATCAAAGGCTGATTGAAGTCAATGCCCCCCGAGAGTCTGAAGCCCCAGGGCGCAGGCCCGGGCAGGACCACGTTTTGGGGCATGGTGCCTCCTGGCACGGCCTTTCTCGGGCGGGGACGCAGCAAGTGTCCCTGAGCGACACAGCCCACTCAGCTCCCGGGGCAGTGTCCTCGCTGGACCGCGACCCGGGAGCTTTATCCCCGCTCCCCAGTGACGTCACTGGCCTCCCCTCCTCCCTACCCCCTCCCACCAAGGAGAGCTCCAACTTTGGAAGAAAGAGACGTGCCAGACCCGCGGGAGTTTACAGAGGCGCACCGGCGGCGGCTCAGCCTCCCAGACTTCTTGGGCAGACGCTGGAGGAGGCTTCGGGTTACAACTCCCATCACTCTCTTAAAGTAACACCTGTCCTCCTGTTTATCTTCTGCTTGGAGCGTAGCAGGGAACTTCATTCGAAGTCCAAAGCAGTTAAGCCACAGCCTCTATACTTTCAGTTAAAACATGTGCATCATCAATGAAATTGATTATGTAGCCGTTTTGAGTTCGCTAATGGTTACTTAACTAGTTACGTGACGTTGGTTAAAGTACTCAATGCTCTTAAGCCCCAGTTTTCTTTTCTGTAAAATAGGGGTAAATTTGGTACTTCTCTGGTAGGGTTGCTGTGAGAATTACATGAGCTATTTAGGCACAGTTCTTGGGCACAGCATGAGTGGTCAGTAAATATTAAGCATTTCTGCGATTTAATATAGAGTCAATTGAGCCCACGTCTCCTGCATTGGCAACTGGGTTCTTTACCACTGAAACCACCTGGCATAATAATTGTCACTCCCCTCAAATTCAGTCTCTAAACTTCCGTTTTTGACACATGGTGGGGAGTATTACAGGAACCTAGGAGTTGAGACTGCCCTGTGTGTGCGGTACAAGAGGACCCCCAAACAGGATGAGAGGAGGAGGAGGGGGCGAGTGGTCAGTGAACATCTTCATGGTCCGGATGCTGTGGCCAGTTTCTTTATTCCTGTCATCTTCGTCCTCATGGCAAGCCCATCAGATGGCTAGGCTTCTCAATTTTATTTTCTGGTAAAGGAGTAATTTTTTAGAAGTTGAGTTACTTGCATAGATCACAGAGCTAGTAAATGATAGAACCGAGATCACAAACCTGCCTGACTCCAGCGTGTGGCTGGTTGTGTAGGACTGAAGGGTCTGTGGAGGGGCCTGCCTAGGCTCTGTGTGGAATCAGGAGTTTTTGGTGTTATATTCCAGGGTGTTTTGACTCCCAAGGAGAGGGGAGGGACAAGGGAGGAGCAGTATGAAATGCTTAAAAAGCCAGAGAATGAAGGTCTTGGACCTCGTGCCCAATAGGATAGGGCTGTCTCACTTCAGGAGAGGAGAGCTGCAGATGCTTTATTAACAGCATAGTCTCTTTGGTTTTAAGACTGATAGAGATTCAGGAAGCTGAAAGCAAAGTTGACTAGCCTGGAGATAGTGTAAATCGCAAAACCTGGGATGGAACTGTTTTGTCCACTGTGGTGGATTATATAAAATCCCAGTGGGTAGGTGTTTTCTGGTCCCAGTTAAAACATGTGCATCATCAATGAAATTGATTATGTAGCCGTTTTGAGTTCGCTAATGGTTACTTAACTAGTTACGTGACGTTGGTTAAAGTACTCAATGCTCTTAAGCCCCAGTTTTCTTTCTGTAAAATAGGGGTAAATTTGGTACTTCTCTGGTAGGGTTGCTGTGAGAATTACATGAGCTATTTAGGCACAGTTCTTGGGCACAGCATGAGTGGTCAGTAAATATTAAGCATTTCTGCGATTTAATATAGAGTCAATTGAGCCCACGTCTCCTGCATTGGCAACTGGGTTCTTTACCACTGAAACCACCTGGCATAATAATTGTCACTCCCCTCAAATTCAGTCTCTAAACTTCCGTTTTTGACACATGGTGGGGAGTATTACAGGAACCTAGGAGTTGAGACTGCCCTGTGTGTGCGGTACAAGAGGACCCCCAAACAGGATGAGAGGAGGAGGAGGGGGCGAGTGGTCAGTGAACATCTTCATGGTCCGGATGCTGTGGCCAGTTTCTTTATTCCTGTCATCTTCGTCCTCATGGCAAGCCCATCAGATGGCTAGGCTTCTCAATTTTATTTTCTGGTAAAGGAGTAATTTTTTAGAAGTTGAGTTACTTGCATAGATCACAGAGCTAGTAAATGATAGAACCGAGATCACAAACCTGCCTGACTCCAGCGTGTGGCTGGTTGTGTAGGACTGAAGGGTCTGTGGAGGGGCCTGCCTAGGCTCTGTGTGGAATCAGGAGTTTTTGGTGTTATATTCCAGGGTGTTTTGACTCCCAAGGAGAGGGGAGGGACAAGGGAGGAGCAGTATGAAATGCTTAAAAAGCCAGAGAATGAAGGTCTTGGACCTCGTGCCCAATAGGATAGGGCTGTCTCACTTCAGGAGAGGAGAGCTGCAGATGCTTTATTAACAGCATAGTCTCTTTGGTTTTAAGACTGATAGAGATTCAGGAAGCTGAAAGCAAAGTTGACTAGCCTGGAGATAGTGTAAATCGCAAAACCTGGGATGGAACTGTTT
The DNA here is from genome assembly GCA_022376925.1 of Tragulus kanchil. Classification (NCBI taxonomy): domain Eukaryota; kingdom Metazoa; phylum Chordata; class Mammalia; order Artiodactyla; family Tragulidae; genus Tragulus; species Tragulus kanchil. Next base: position 37,526,753 of record JAIOJX010000028.1, on the reverse strand, counting down.
TGTCCACTGTGGTGGATTATATAAAATCCCAGTGGGTAGGTGTTTTCTGGTCCCAGTTTTCTTTTTCTTCCTTCCTTCTCTACTTCTCTTTCTTTCTGTCTTTAAACAAAGGATGTGTGTTTAAGTCTGAGACCCCTTAGCCAGTGGTTCTGAATTTTGATGTGCATTAAGAAAGCCTGGATGCTTATTAGAGATGCAGAACTCCTGGGCTCCACCCCCTAGAGATATGAACTCAGTTGCTGGGGCCAGAATCCACTGTGGGTGGTCTGCGGACCACATGTTAAGAAAAAGTAATTCAGATCAACACATCAAATTCTCATTTTTTATACTATGTCTTCATATGTGTGGTTTATCCTTTCCAGAATGTCCCCTGTTCTCTATCACGCCCTGCTGTCTTTCCGCATTTTCTGGGAAAACCTGATCAACCACCAGTATCTACCCTGAATGTTTTCTCTACCTAATTCTTATTTCTTGTCAGTGTATCTTGATTTTGAATGTAACTATTCCCCAATTTGGAAAAGATCCTGATGCTGGGAAAGACTGAAGGCAGAAGGAGAAGAGGGTAACAGAGGATGATATGGTTGGATGGCGTTATTGATTCAATGGACTTGAACTTGGGCAAACTCCAAGAGATGGTAAGGGACACAGAGGCCTGGAGTGCCACAGTCCATGGGGGTCACAAAGAGCCAGACACAACTTGGTGACTGAACAACAACTTGGTTATTCTCCAGCATAACCATGCACCTGCTAACGTGGTGGGGGCTGCAGCATGGATCTAGATTTTGAGAGGCACATAATCTTCCAAGGATGATGTTTTATTTTATTTTTATTGCTTATTTATACTTTTATTTTTATTATTTTGGCCACATGGCATGTGGGATCTTAGTTCTACGACCAGGGATCAACACTTTTTCTGCATTGGAAGCTCAGAGTCCTAACCACTGGACCACCAGGGGAGTCCCAAGGATGACGGTTTCCTGAGAGCTTATTTTGAATTCCCAACCAGACAACAGGCTCCTTCAGGGCAGGCATCCTGTTTCTTTGGAACTTATCAAAACTGCCACCCAGTGCTGGGCCCTGAGGAGATCATCAGTAATTACTGATAGGTGTGCTGTGCTGTGCTCAGTCACTTCAGTTGTGTCCTACTCTTTGTGACCCTATGGATTGTAGCCTGCTAGGCTCCTCTGTCCATGGATTTCTCCAGGCAAGAATACTGGAGTGGGTTGCTGTGCCCTCCTCCAGGGGATCTTGCATAGGTAGAAGCTTGTTTTGGTCTTGGAGCTGGTTGGATTAAAGAAGCTCTTTCTTCCTTCTCAACTTTCCCTTCCACGATAGTCTTTCCAAGAAGCACCTTCCAGGACAGCAGACGTTATGCTAATTATTTACGGGGTTTCTTCTCCCCCAACCCAACCTTGCTGTTGCTGTATTTACATGTCCTTTCTGCTTTGGCCACACAAACCAACTTATCCAGGGGCCCAGGCAGCCAGCCAGTGCTCCCAAGCCCTTCCCTGCATTGTGTCTGACTTCCTCTTTGGTGAGAGCCCGTGTGATTTTCATGCTTTGGAGGATTTGGGGCCTTGTGAAATCTCTTCTGGAGAATTAGCCACACTGAATTCCATGCTTTGTGTCTGCCCTAAGTGCTGGCAGGAACCTCTGTTGTTTCATTCCCACGTCGTCACACTCCTTGGGACCATGTGATGGTTCAGCTCAAGTGGGAAAGACTGAAGGCAGAAGGAGAAGAGGGTAACAGAGGATGATATGGTTGGATGGCGTTATTGATTCAATGGACTTGAACTTGGGCAAACTCCAAGAGATGGTAAGGGACACAGAGGCCTGGAGTGCCACAGTCCATGGGGGTCACAAAGAGCCAGACACAACTTGGTGACTGAACAACAACTTGGTTATTCTCCAGCATAACCATGCACCTGCTAACGTGGTGGGGGCTGCAGCATGGATCTAGATTTTGAGAGGCACATAATCTTCCAAGGATGATGTTTTATTTTATTTTTATTGCTTATTTATACTTTTATTTTTATTATTTTGGCCACATGGCATGTGGGATCTTAGTTCTACGACCAGGGATCAACACTTTTTCTGCATTGGAAGCTCAGAGTCCTAACCACTGGACCACCAGGGGAGTCCCAAGGATGACGGTTTCCTGAGAGCTTATTTTGAATTCCCAACCAGACAACAGGCTCCTTCAGGGCAGGCATCCTGTTTCTTTGGAACTTATCAAAACTGCCACCCAGTGCTGGGCCCTGAGGAGATCATCAGTAATTACTGATAGGTGTGCTGTGCTGTGCTCAGTCACTTCAGTTGTGTCCTACTCTTTGTGACCCTATGGATTGTAGCCTGCTAGGCTCCTCTGTCCATGGATTTCTCCAGGCAAGAATACTGGAGTGGGTTGCTGTGCCCTCCTCCAGGGGATCTTGCATAGGTAGAAGCTTGTTTTGGTCTTGGAGCTGGTTGGATTAAAGAAGCTCTTTCTTCCTTCTCAACTTTCCCTTCCACGATAGTCTTTCCAAGAAGCACCTTCCAGGACAGCAGACGTTATGCTAATTATTTACGGGGTTTCTTCTCCCCCAACCCAACCTTGCTGTTGCTGTATTTACATGTCCTTTCTGCTTTGGCCACACAAACCAACTTATCCAGGGGCCCAGGCAGCCAGCCAGTGCTCCCAAGCCCTTCCCTGCATTGTGTCTGACTTCCTCTTTGGTGAGAGCCCGTGTGATTTTCATGCTTTGGAGGATTTGGGGCCTTGTGAAATCTCTTCTGGAGAATTAGCCACACTGAATTCCATGCTTTGTGTCTGCCCTAAGTGCTGGCAGGAACCTCTGTTGTTTCATTCCCACGTCGTCACACTCCTTGGGACCATGTGATGGTTCAGCTCAAGTTCATTTGGTATTCCCCACTGAAGTGTCACTGAGTTTCCCCACTGTTTGTACTGAATTAACTCATAACAATCAAGGGACTCATCAGTATGCTGGAGATGTGAACTGAGACTCTGTGGGCTGAGCAGCAAATAGGGGTGACTTCTGGCTACCCATACGCCTCTCGTACTGCTGATGGCTGCCGTTTGAGTGCTAAGGGCCTTTGTAAGTTGCAGAGTCATAGAGAGGAGTTCGTCAGAGGATGGGAGATGTTATCATGTTTTTCCATTGAAGCAGCTTCTCTGTGGATACTTCCATCCTTCCTAGATTGTCCTCTGGGTGAACTTCAAGCTGAGTGAGGGCAGCCTGCTTTCTGCCACTAAGTTGAGGAAGTATGCTTCCTTCTTTGTGGACTACTTAACCTGTTTCTGATTCCGCTAAAGTGAACGTGATCAGAAGAGCTACTATGGTGTATCAGGCATTGTGCTAAGCATTTGACAGGCTAGTCATTTCTGATTCTTAGGACAATCTTGCATAATAGATATTATCCTAGGATACAGGGACTGTGAGAAGATAAGGAATCTCAGATCTTATACCTGATAAGTGGCAGGGCTGGATTCAAACTTAGATCTGTTGCTTTCTGCCACTTCGTGGTTCTTTTACTGTTTCATATTGCTTCTTCTTTTTTTTTTTTTGGTGTGGGGGTGCTGTGCTGGGTCTCGGTTGGGGTACACAAGCTTTCTCTCTAGTTGTGGAGCCCCAGCTCTAGAGTGTGGACTGGGTAGTTGTCGTGCATGGGCTTAGTTGCCCCACAGCACGTGGGATCTAACTTCCTCAACCAGGGACTGAACCCCCGACCCCTGCATTGGGAGGCGGATTCTTAATTACTGGACCACCAGGGAAGTCCCTTCATGTTGCCTCTCAATTTGTTAAGGTTTGCACACCCTAGAGAGCTTCTAACAACCTCTACATACTGTATAGTGCCATGCTTTGAGGTCTTTTAAAAGTCCTCAGCTCATTTTCCCTGGGGATGCAGGGAGACTCACAAATCCCAGTGGAAAAGGGCTCCTCAGAAAGTTGGAGTTGATTTCACTCACTGCAGCCTGTTACTGATGTTTTGGGGACCCTAGAAATTCCTGCCTAAATGTGTCTTGGGAAATCAAAGACCTGATCTTCAGTCAAATGGTGTTTTACTTGGTAGGGTTAACTGCCCTCAGACTATCTAGATGTACGTCCACATTTTTAACAATGCTCCCAAGCATCTGAAGAGCCAGCACGCACAGCTATAATAGCAACATATCGGACCCCGTTCTTCAGTAACAGAGGCCATGTGTTTTGGGGCTTTTCCGTTTGGAGTCAGTTTATCATCATCACTATACAAACATTTCAGATGAGAACACAGTGAGTGGAAGCCCTGGGGAGGTGTACAGGGAGCTCTAGATTTGAATGGCTGGACGCCTGGCCTGGATTGAGTCACTCAGAAGGTTTGAAGCGAAGCATTAAGGCTAGAATTTAATCTATCACAGACGCCTTGGCCATTTCCTTGAGTGTTTCCACCTGCTTCACCACTGCGCTGCATGGCTGGTGTCCTAATAAATAAAACGTGTGTGTTCTGTACTTCCTTCTTTGTGGACTACTTAACCTGTTTCTGATTCCGCTAAAGTGAACGTGATCAGAAGAGCTACTATGGTGTATCAGGCATTGTGCTAAGCATTTGACAGGCTAGTCATTTCTGATTCTTAGGACAATCTTGCATAATAGATATTATCCTAGGATACAGGGACTGTGAGAAGATAAGGAATCTCAGATCTTATACCTGATAAGTGGCAGGGCTGGATTCAAACTTAGATCTGTTGCTTTCTGCCACTTCGTGGTTCTTTTACTGTTTCATATTGCTTCTTCTTTTTTTTTTTTTGGTGTGGGGGTGCTGTGCTGGGTCTCGGTTGGGGTACACAAGCTTTCTCTCTAGTTGTGGAGCCCCAGCTCTAGAGTGTGGACTGGGTAGTTGTCGTGCATGGGCTTAGTTGCCCCACAGCACGTGGGATCTAACTTCCTCAACCAGGGACTGAACCCCCGACCCCTGCATTGGGAGGCGGATTCTTAATTACTGGACCACCAGGGAAGTCCCTTCATGTTGCCTCTCAATTTGTTAAGGTTTGCACACCCTAGAGAGCTTCTAACAACCTCTACATACTGTATAGTGCCATGCTTTGAGGTCTTTTAAAAGTCCTCAGCTCATTTTCCCTGGGGATGCAGGGAGACTCACAAATCCCAGTGGAAAAGGGCTCCTCAGAAAGTTGGAGTTGATTTCACTCACTGCAGCCTGTTACTGATGTTTTGGGGACCCTAGAAATTCCTGCCTAAATGTGTCTTGGGAAATCAAAGACCTGATCTTCAGTCAAATGGTGTTTTACTTGGTAGGGTTAACTGCCCTCAGACTATCTAGATGTACGTCCACATTTTTAACAATGCTCCCAAGCATCTGAAGAGCCAGCACGCACAGCTATAATAGCAACATATCGGACCCCGTTCTTCAGTAACAGAGGCCATGTGTTTTGGGGCTTTTCCGTTTGGAGTCAGTTTATCATCATCACTATACAAACATTTCAGATGAGAACACAGTGAGTGGAAGCCCTGGGGAGGTGTACAGGGAGCTCTAGATTTGAATGGCTGGACGCCTGGCCTGGATTGAGTCACTCAGAAGGTTTGAAGCGAAGCATTAAGGCTAGAATTTAATCTATCACAGACGCCTTGGCCATTTCCTTGAGTGTTTCCACCTGCTTCACCACTGCGCTGCATGGCTGGTGTCCTAATAAATAAAACGTGTGTGTTCTGTACTTGGTATATCCGTTTATTCGAGAGAGAACTGGGTTCCATATATAGTCATTTTAGTGGCCCCATGTTTTATTTTCTTTCAAGTTCTTTAAAACTTACGATGAAAAACGGGGTAATAGCTAGTGAGTAATTACCTTATATAGTCTGTATTTATATGATGTGGACAGTGTTATTATTGTTCTAGAGTCACGGGCTCAGCCTCCTCTTGTGTAGGAGACACTTTCAGGAGGAAAATAAATACTTCTGCCCTGTTTGTCCCAGTTCTCTGATGCACTGGGAAGGAAATGAACATTTCAGGTCCCCAGTCCCGGCCGAGTGGTCATCATTGGAGGAGAGCCTTCTCACTACTGGACAGCCACCTGCAAAGAACATACAATTGCTCTTCCCCCACAATAATGAAACCATTAAGTTTCAGACATAGAATTGGATGCTCATGGTACATACTAAAGCCAAATTCAGTGAAGGTTCTGGTCCAGGTATTCTGTTAAAATTGTGCATCCCTTAGACCCGGTCATACCAGAGTCTTCTGGATTTTTCCCTGACATGTATCACTGGATGCTCCCGAACTTCTTCAGAAGGCCCCTTCGATAATTCTCTCTTAAGTGTCGGTGACTCAGAGGCTCATCTCATGTTCTGCAATCTCACTGTGTGGCTTCATGAAAGCCAGTGGCATTTTTCTACTTAAAAATTAGTCTGGGGACTTTCCTGGCAGTGCTGTGGGTAAGACTTTGCCTTCCAGTGCAGGGGGTGGGGATTCAATCCCTGGTTGTGGAAGATCCTACATGCCAAAAAAAAAAAAAAAAAGAGAGAAAAAGCCCCACATAAAAACAACAATGTTGTAACGAATTCAATAAAGGCACTCTAACAATGGTCAGTGTTAAAACACACACACACACACACACACACACACTCCTTTAAAAAAGTCTGGAGGGCCATCCAGCTTCCAGTATCAGCCTACATGGAGGCAGACGACTGGGAGAAGGGCACCTCAGAGCTGGAACCTGGAGAAGGGAGTGACCAGAAGCTAGAGGCACAGGAGCAACAGGAGCAGCCCAAGAGGCCGCTAGCGGTGGCGAGAGACGGTAGTCAGGTGCGTCCCTCTCCAGCCCCCACCGCTCAGGCCTCTGCAGGGGTGGACCCATCTCAGCTCCATGAGGTCAGGCGCATTTTTTCTCAGTGGGGCCACGTTCATGAACAGCCAGAAGAAGGCAGTGGCCCCATGTTTTACTTTCAAGTTCTTTAAAACTTACGATGAAAAACGGGGTAATAGCTAGTGAGTAATTACCTTATATAGTCTGTATTTATATGATGTGGACAGTGTTATTATTGTTCTAGAGTCACGGGCTCAGCCTCCTCTTGTGTAGGAGACACTTTCAGGAGGAAAATAAATACTTCTGCCCTGTTTGTCCCAGTTCTCTGATGCACTGGGAAGGAAATGAACATTTCAGGTCCCCAGTCCCGGCCGAGTGGTCATCATTGGAGGAGAGCCTTCTCACTACTGGACAGCCACCTGCAAAGAACATACAATTGCTCTTCCCCCACAATAATGAAACCATTAAGTTTCAGACATAGAATTGGATGCTCATGGTACATACTAAAGCCAAATTCAGTGAAGGTTCTGGTCCAGGTATTCTGTTAAAATTGTGCATCCCTTAGACCGGTCATACCAGAGTCTTCTGGATTTCTCCCTGACATGTATCACTGGATGCTCCCGAACTTCTTCAGAAGGCCCCTTCGATAATTCTCTCTTAAGTGTCGGTGACTCAGAGGCTCATCTCATGTTCTGCAATCTCACTGTGTGGCTTCATGAAAGCCAGTGGCATTTTTCTACTTAAAAATTAGTCTGGGGACTTTCCTGGCAGTGCTGTGGGTAAGACTTTGCCTTCCAGTGCAGGGGGTGGGGATTCAATCCCTGGTTGTGGAAGATCCTACATGCCAAAAAAAAAAAAAGAGAGAAAAGCCCCACATAAAAACAACAATGTTGTAACGAATTCAATAAAGGCACTCTAACAATGGTCAGTGTTAAAACACACACACACACACACACACACACTCCTTTAAAAAAGTCTGGAGGGCCATCCAGCTTCCAGTATCAGCCTACATGGAGGCAGACGACTGGGAGAAGGGCACCTCAGAGCTGGAACCTGGAGAAGGGAGTGACCAGAAGCTAGAGGCACAGGAGCAACAGGAGCAGCCCAAGAGGCCGCTAGCGGTGGCGAGAGACGGTAGTCAGGTGCGTCCCTCTCCAGCCCCCACCGCTCAGGCCTCTGCAGGGGTGGACCCATCTCAGCTCCATGAGGTCAGGCGCATTTTTTCTCAGTGGGGCCACGTTCATGAACAGCCAGAAGAAGGCAGCTGCAGCCTCCTCCACAGGAGGAAAAAGTGGTCCAGGTACTGTGAGGGCTGCACAGAGGGCTGGATGCATCTCAGACCCGACTAGCCGAGCCTGTGGGCTTGCCATCTCCACCCCCAGCCACAGGCTTCCCCAGGTGCAGGCCCTTTTTCCAGGACTCGCCACGTGGTGCCTGGTCCCGCCTCCATGAGCATCCAGGTGCGCAGGCAGCGCCTGAGGGCTGAGGCTGCCCAGGCCAAGCGTGAGAGTCATGTCTGTTTTCCAAGTGTGGCGTGGGGACAGCATCTCCTGGTCGCCTTTGGGGATTCTCCCTGCCCAGATGGCTCCTGGACCTTTGCCTGGCGTCATTCTGAGCAGGAACTGAGGGCCAGGATGGCAGGGTGGCCAGGGGAACGTGGACAGCTCATGGCATGGTAACTCAGGACCAGGCCCGCTTCTGGTCAAGTGCTTCTGGTCAAGCTTCTGAGAGCCAGACGCCTGCCGAGAGTATGGAGGGCTCCTCCCTGGGCAGGAGCTCTGGAGGGCAGAGAGGGCCCTTCCTAGCCCAGTGCAGTGTCCTGTCTCCTGATAATAGCTCCTGGGGGCGGGGGAACATTTTATGGCATCTCTAAAGCCAGGAGTCTCTGGTGAGTACTCAGACATTGCAGTTTTGTAGGCTTTTCTGTCCCTCTTCACTCCTGTACCTGCCTGACTGAGGCACTTAGTCCTCATTAGCATGAGTATGACTACTGCCGATGTCTGGGCTTTGTTGCTGTTTTTGTTTTTGTTTGTTTAAACTCATTTTTAGCAGCAGTGCTTGAGTTTTTAATTCTATTTTGTTCTATTGTATTTTTTGGCTGTGGCTGGGTCTTCTCTGGGGTGTGTGAGCTCTCTAGTTGTGGCCAGTGGGCCCCAGAGCACGTGGGCTCAGTAGTTGTGATGCGTGGACTTTGTTGTGAGGTCTTAGTTCCCTGATCAGGGATCTAACCTGTGTCCCCTGAGTTGCAAGGTAGGTACTTAACCACTGAGTCACCAGGGAAGTCCCCTCGATGCCTGCTTCATCTTGTTCGATTCTGGACTGCCTGCCTTGCAAGATCTTCTAAAAATCATATTTTCAGACCCCAAGAAGAGTTTTTATTTTGAGCTAGAGTGATATTGGCTAGTCCAGACAACTGTTTACCAGCCACTATACTAGGCAGTAGCAACATACTTTTTGTTGAGAAGACATTAACAGGGACAGGGGTTAATGGGAGAAAAGAAAAAGATTTATTTATATAGTGTGTATGTCTTTGTAGTTTATGGTGGGTCAGGATGGTCACTGGATAAGTTCCACCTTCTGTCCGAGTCCCATTCACTCACTTTCACTCCATCTCTTGGTCTTAGCCCCCAATTCAGTTTGAATACTTTTCTATCTATCTAATCAGTTTCTCAGGCCTCCCTGGTAGGTCAGTGATAAGGAATCTACCTGCTAATTCAGGACACATGGATTCAGTTCCTGGATCGGGAAATTCCTCTGGAGAAGGAAATGACAACCACTCCAGTATTCTTGCCTGGGAAATCCCTTGCACAGGGGAGCCTGGCGGGCTACAGTCCATGGAGTCACAAGAGTTAGACAGGACTTAGCGACTGTACCACCACCACCACCACCACCACCACCAATCAGTCTATTAGACCCTGTTACTAAGTCATGTAACTTAGTATTTACTAAGTCACTAAATGAGAACATAGAGTGACAGGGGGTAGTAACACATGGCTCTTGGTGTAAGTCTTATAGACCACTAAAAAAGGTAGATGTTGGGACTTCCCAGGTGATCCGGTAGTTAAGGGCTTTGCCTTCCAATGCAGGGAGTGTGAATTTGATCCCTGGTCAGGGAGCTAGGATCTCTCATACCTTATGGCCAAAAAACTGGAACATAAATAACAAAGGTAGTGTTGTAACAAATTCGATAAAGATGTTAAAAATGATCGACATCAAAAAAATTTTTTTAAGTAAGATGTTTAAGAAATACACGTACAAAGTACTACAGGCATCATGGCAGATGTGTCCAGTGGGTAGAGTGGGGCCAGGGGAAGGCATGGTTGACTCCATCTGGGTAGGTAAGCTGTACTCACAGGATGGACCTGATTTCTTATCAACGCCTTCTGAGATGGGTAAGGTTTCACCAGGTGTTTCAAATCATGCCGGAAAGGTAAACCAAAGTCTGAAAGAGCCTATATATATGCGTAAATGCTCAGTTGTGTCTAGCTGTTTGCATCCCCATGAACTGCAGTCTTCCAGGTTCCTCTGTCCATGGGATTCTCAGGCAAGAATACTGGAGGGACTTCCTTGATGGTCCAGTGGTTAAGAATATGCCTTCCAATGCAGGGGACTCAAGTTCAGTCCCTGACTGGAGAACTAAGATCCCACATGCCATGGGCAACTAAGCTGGTGTGCCGCAACTACTGTGCCTGCACACCACAACAGAGACCCAATGCAGCCAAAAATAAATAAATAAATAAATAAATAAATAAATAAAAAGAATACTGGTGTGGGCTGCCATGCTCTCCTCCAGGGGATCTTCCCAAACCAGGGATTGAACCCAGGTCTCCTGCATCTCTTGAATTGCAGGCGATTCTTTAGTATTGAGCCACTAGAAAGCCTGAAAGAGTCTAGGGTATTTTTATTGGAAATAAAACTCCATGGATGGAGGGTTGGGTTCAGACCATGGTAAAGGTAGGCAAAGCCTGGAGGTAGTTGTGTACACATGATATCCCTCTGGTGCACGTATACATGTTGTCTACGCTTAGACAAGGCGAGGTTCACAGACAGTGTTCAGAGCAGCTCTGGAGGTGACCGAGAGTCCATGTTAAGTCACTAAAGGGAACTGAGGTGTCACAATAAAGTAAGAAAATCCTGACACAGCCTCATTATAGATGAAAATTCTGGTCAGTACCCAGACTTTTAAAACTTACAGGACGTTTTAGAATGATAACAATAAATAATTTGAGTTTTTTTTTTTTTAAAAGAAAGCCTGTTTCCCCCAATTAAATAAATATCCTATTATTACTTTTTTTCCCCTTTTGGACACAAGATCCATATGTTGAAGTGTCTGTTAACCTTTTCCCTCAGAGAGACTCAGCCTCAGCTTGTTCAAAATTCTAATCTTTTGCCTCTTTCCCTTCCTCTCCCCTCTGTTCTAGTGAAGAGCACCCTCAGGATTGCTCTTCAAGGCTCAGACTTGAGTGTGGTCTTCCCCTTCTCCCCTCAGCCACGCCAAGTAATGAGCACTTTCCACATATTGTATGATTCCATCTGTATGAATATTCAGAATAGGCAAATCCATAGAGACAGAAGCTTAGCTGCTGCTGGGGCTGAAAATGCTCAGTTGTGTCTAGCTGTTTGCATCCCCATGAACTGCAGTCTTCCAGGTTCCTCTGTCCATGGGATTCTCAGGCAAGAATACTGGAGGGACTTCCTTGATGGTCCAGTGGTTAAGAATATGCCTTCCAATGCAGGGGACTCAAGTTCAGTCCCTGACTGGAGAACTAAGATCCCACATGCCATGGGCAACTAAGCTGGTGTGCCGCAACTACTGTGCCTGCACACCACAACAGAGACCCAATGCAGCCAAAAATAAATAAATAAATAAATAAATAAATAAATAAAAAGAATACTGGTGTGGGCTGCCATGCTCTCCTCCAGGGGATCTTCCCAAACCAGGGATTGAACCCAGGTCTCCTGCATCTCTTGAATTGCAGGCGATTCTTTAGTATTGAGCCACTAGAAAGCCTGAAAGAGTCTAGGGTATTTTTATTGGAAATAAAACTCCATGGATGGAGGGTTGGGTTCAGACCATGGTAAAGGTAGGCAAAGCCTGGAGGTAGTTGTGTACACATGATATCCCTCTGGTGCACGTATACATGTTGTCTACGCTTAGACAAGGCGAGGTTCACAGACAGTGTTCAGAGCAGCTCTGGAGGTGACCGAGAGTCCATGTTAAGTCACTAAAGGGAACTGAGGTGTCACAATAAAGTAAGAAAATCCTGACACAGCCTCATTATAGATGAAAATTCTGGTCAGTACCCAGACTTTTAAAACTTACAGGACGTTTTAGAATGATAACAATAAATAATTTGAGTTTTTTTTTTTTTAAAAGAAAGCCTGTTTCCCCCAATTAAATAAATATCCTATTATTACTTTTTTTCCCTTCTGGACACAAGATCCATATGTTGAAGTGTCTGTTAACCTTTTCCCTCAGAGAGACTCAGCCTCAGCTTGTTCAAAATTCTAATCTTTTGCCTCTTTCCCTTCCTCTCCCCTCTGTTCTAGTGAAGAGCACCCTCAGGATTGCTCTTCAAGGCTCAGACTTGAGTGTGGTCTTCCCCTTCTCCCCTCAGCCACGCCAAGTAATGAGCACTTTCCACATATTGTATGATTCCATCTGTATGAATATTCAGAATAGGCAAATCCATAGAGACAGAAGATTAGCTGCTGCTGGGGCTGAAAAGTATGGGAAATGGGGAGTGACTGTTTCATGGGTGTGGGATTTCCTTTGGGGATGATAAAGAGATTCTGGAAATAGTGGTGGTACAACACTGAGAATGCACTTAATGCCGCCGAACTGCATCCTGGATGAACTTGGGGGATATTATGTTAAGTGACATCCACTGGTCATTAAAGGACAAATACTGTGTAATGTGACTTAGATGAGGTACCTAAAAGAGTCAAACTCACAGAAAGTCACAGAAACTGGGGCCTGAGGGGAGAAGAAAGTGAGGAACTGCTGTTTAATGGATATAAAATTTCAGTTGTATAAGATGAATAAGTTCTGGATGTGCTGTACAACATTTGTGCCTATAGTTAACAATTCTGTACTATACCCCTAAAAGTTTGCTAAGAGGATAGATCCCATATTAAGTGTCCTTACCACATAAAAAAGCTTACTTGTATCATTGAAGAGATTGGATCCGTAATTCAGATGTAATTATTCAGTCTTCAAAAGATGGTCAGCGAGGCAACTGGAGTTCTTTCTTACTTTTGATGAACCTCCACTTATACCCAGCTAGAGTCTGCTGTCTTCTTTGAAGGTTTTCTGAATTCCTACAGTCAAGAGTACTCTCTTCTTGGAGTGATTGCCTGAAAATTAGTCAGGTACATGAAACTGCTGTAGTTTTTGTTCTCAAGATAGTGACAGGTAGCATTATTTTGGGGGTCATCTATATTCTCAGAAAATGAAAAGAAGTAGACATAAAGTATACATTTCTTTAGGTGCAAAAAGTGGATTCAAGAGGTCATGGACTTTGAGGAGTTTTCTATCAATGGTTATGAGAGTTTGCTGTTCTGTACATGTGTATGTGTGTGCTCGTTGTGTCTGACTCTTGACAACCTTGTGGACTGTAGCTTGCCAGGCTCCTCTGTCCTTGGGAGTCTCCAGGCAGAACACTGGAGTGGGTTGCCATGTATTCCTCCAGGGGATCTTCCCGCCGCAGGGATCAGACCTGTGTCTCCTTCTTTGCAGGTAGATTCTTTACCACTGAGCCAGCAGGGAAGCCCTCTGTACATACATTTTGTCTAATTTCCCTGTAACTGGGGACCTGCATACTTCAGGTTGGCTGGGCTCGTGGTGGTGCTCTGAGGGCATGAAATGGGTTGAAGCCAGCTTGTTAATATGGCAACTGAATCCTTTGATTTGTGTTTCCTTAAGTCCCACCCTCCAGCTAGCAAGGTGACCTGCCGTGGATTACAAACTTCCTGAAAATGCAATAAGCAAAGGATTTAAAAGCTATTTTGAGATGTGTCAAATATTGAAAAATATTTGTTGACCGTGTATGTCCTAAGATAGCATGCTACCTAAAACTATCAATGGAATAGTTTGGACATTATGCTCGTTGGCAAGTAGGACATAAATAATGAACTGTGCATTTACCTGGCAACATGGACGTTTAAAAGCAGCCAACATGGAAAAGAAAAAAATTGCATCTGTGGGTATCACAGAGACACTACTGTGAAGACTGCCTGCCATTCATACATTACATGCTCATCTGTTTAGTGGAGACCTGCTCCTTTGTCCTAGGAAAATGCCGTTTTTTCTCTCTCTCTCCTTCCTGGGTTAAATTTAGCACACCCCACCCCCAGCTTACAGGGTACTTTTAAATAACGCAGGGCCTCACTGGAAGTAAGATAGCCCTTTAGCTAAATATTTTCTGAAGGTGGATAAGATGTGATTGACTTGAGAGGTTGGTGGGAGGCATTCCGAGAATTGCAGGCATGTCTGATTTCATTTTACGAAGCAGTTTAAAATAGATGACAGAGAATGAGTCTGTCTGGGGGCCTTCATATTGCCTGGTCATCCAGCTGTGATTGGGGCTGGGTGGGCAGAGCAATGACAGCCAGGGTATCCAGATCCTTCAGCAGTGTGTCTTGTGGGACTTTCACTGAGAACCTACAGTTAGAAAGTGCTCTTTATCATAGACATGTCAAAGAAAGTCTTCAGAGCCTTGCATTGTGATATCTGGTTATTCAAATTCAATTGATTATTGCAGTGTTAAGTGAATTGTAAGAAAATTTGAAACTTCTTTGCTTGATATTCTGTTAAACTTTTGATGGACTTTCTCAGAATTAGGACAGATTTTTATTTATTTAAAGATCATGAGGTTACTGCTAGAGACACCCACCAAAGAAAACAAAGAAAAACAGAACTACCGCCTAGTCAAAATTGAGCTGATAGCCTATGCGTTTTGAACTCAAGTTTTTTTTTTTTTTTAAAGATTTATTTATTTATTTATTTTGGTGGGGGGTGGGGTGGGGAGGGAGGGTAACCGGCGGGTCACTTCTATTGATCTTTCATTTGTCCATTTTCATCCATCTTTGTTCTTTGGCCCGTGTGGGCCTCCCATCACAGTGGCCTCTGTTGTCGCAGAGCACTGGCTCTGGGCGCATGTGCTCCAGAGGTCCGGCTCGGTAATTGGACACATTGGTCCAGCCGCTCCGCGGAAGGTGGGATCTTCCCAGGCCAGGGATCGAACTGGCGGCCCTTGCACTGCAAGGCGGTGTCCTTACCCACTGGACCACCAGGGAAGCCCCTGAAATCAAGTTTTGAACTTCTAGGTTTGTCTACCACTTGGCATCAAGAAAGATCAGACCATTTCTTATTGTCTTTGAAGTAAACACTCAATAAAAGAAAATACATAGCTGCAGCAGGTAGGCCCTGGAATTCCAAGTTATTTGGGCATATGTAAAGGACTCATGAGCTGACCAGCTACTAAAGTGTTAGTCATTCAGTCATGGACTGTAGCCTGCCAGGCTCCTCTGTCCATGGGATTTCCCAGGCAAGAATACTGGAGTGGGTTCTCTTTTCTGTCTCCAGGGGATCTTCCTGACCCAGGAACCGAATACAGATCTCCCACCTTGCAGGCGAATTCTTTACTGTCTGAGCTACCAGGTACTCTGTAGATGTTTTCTTCTTCTTCTTCGGGCCACTTTTATTGGTCTTTCATTTATCTATTTTCATCTATCTCTGTTCCTTGGTCTGCGTGGGGCTCCCCTTGTAGTGACCTCTGTTGTCTCAGAGCACCAGCTCTGGGCGCATGTGCCCCAGAGCTCTGGCTTGGTAATTGGACACATCGGTCCAGCGACTCCACAGCATGTAGGATCTTCCCAGGCCAGAGATCAAACCAGCGCCCCCTGCACTGCAAGGCGGAGTCTTTACCTACTGGACCACCAGGGAATCCCCTCTGTAGATTTTTATTTTTTTTTAATTTTTTTTAAAATTTTTTTATTTTTATTCTTTATTTTAAAGATTTTACAGAGTTTTGTTGTTCACATACATGTATGTTCCCAGATCAGTCATATGCATATCCATGGTCCCCACCCGCCCAGATCCCCCCATCCCACCCCTCCAGACCTTTGCCCCAAGCCGTTGTAAGCACTCCTATTCCCTTAGCACTGTGACACTAGCTATCTTTTCCACACATAACACTATAGGTTTCCTTGTTACTTCCTCCATGCTTCCCCCTCCCTATTTATTCGCCACGTTGTCACTATGTCTATGCTCTGTCTTTTTTTTCATGAGTTCCCTGTGTGTGATATCAAGACTGTCCTGCTAGATTCCATATATGTGTGTTAGTATACTGTATTTGTCTTTCTCTTTTTGACTTACTTCACTTTTTATGATAGGTTCTAGAGCCAGCCACTTCATTAGGACTGAGTCTTCTGCATTTCTTTTAACAGCTGAGTAGTATTCCATTGTATATATGTACCAGAGCTTCTGGATCCATTCATTCGAAGTAAACACTCAATAAAAGAAAATACATAGCTGCAGCAGGTAGGCCCTGGAATTCCAAGTTATTTGGGCATATGTAAAGGACTCATGAGCTGACCAGCTACTAAAGTGTTAGTCATTCAGTCATGGACTGTAGCCTGCCAGGCTCCTCTGTCCATGGGATTTCCCAGGCAAGAATACTGGAGTGGGTTCTCTTTTCTGTCTCCAGGGGATCTTCCTGACCCAGGAACCGAATACAGATCTCCCACCTTGCAGGCGAATTCTTTACTGTCTGAGCTACCAGGTACTCTGTAGATGTTTTCTTCTTCTTCTTGGGCCACTTTTATTGGTCTTTCATTTATCTATTTTCATCTATCTCTGTTCCTTGGTCTGCGTGGGGCTCCCCTTGTAGTGACCTCTGTTGTCTCAGAGCACCAGCTCTGGGCGCATGTGCCCCAGAGCTCTGGCTTGGTAATTGGACACATCGGTCCAGCGACTCCACAGCATGTAGGATCTTCCCAGGCCAGAGATCAAACCAGCGCCCCCTGCACTGCAAGGCGGAGTCTTTACCTACTGGACCACCAGGGAATCCCCTCTGTAGATTTTTATTTTTTTTTAATTTTTTTTAAAATTTTTTTATTTTTATTCTTTATTTTAAAGATTTTACAGAGTTTTGTTGTTCACATACATGTATGTTCCCAGATCAGTCATATGCATATCCATGGTCCCCACCCGCCCAGATCCCCCCATCCCCCCCCTCCAGACCTTTGCCCCAAGCCGTTGTAAGCACTCCTATTCCCTTAGCACTGTGACACTAGCTATCTTTTCCACACATAACACTATAGGTTTCCTTGTTACTTCCTCCATGCTTCCCCCTCCCTATTTATTCGCCACGTTGTCACTATGTCTATGCTCTGTCTTTTTTTTCATGAGTTCCCTGTGTGTGATATCAAGACTGTCCTGCTAGATTCCATATATGTGTGTTAGTATACTGTATTTGTCTTTCTCTTTTTGACTTACTTCACTTTTTATGATAGGTTCTAGAGCCAGCCACTTCATTAGGACTGAGTCTTCTGCATTTCTTTTAACAGCTGAGTAGTATTCCATTGTATATATGTACCAGAGCTTCTGGATCCATTCATTCGTCGATGGACATCTAGGTTGCTTCCATGTTTTGGCTATTGTATAGAGAGCTGCAATGAACATTGGGATACAGGTGCTTCTTTCAGTTTTGATTTCATCAGGATATAAGCCTAATAGTGGGATTGCTGGGTCATATGGTGCTTCTATTTTTAGTTTTTTAAGAAATCTCCATACTGTCTTCCATAGAGGCTGTATCAATTTACATTCCCACCAGCAATGCAAGAGGGTTCCCTTTTCTCCGCACCCTCTCCAGCATTTAGTGACTGCAGATTTTTTGAAGATGGCCATTCTGACGGCTGTGAGGTGATATCTCATTGTAGTTTTAATTTGCATTTCTCTAATAATAAGCGAGGTTGAGCATCATTTCATGTGCTTTTGGGCCATCTGTATGTCCTCTTTGGAGAGGCGTCTCTTTAGGTCTTTTTCCCATTTTTTGATTGGGTTGTTCGTTTTCCCTGTGCTGAGTTGTCTGAGTTGCTTGTAGATTTTGGAGATTAATTCTTTGTCTGTTGTTTCATTTGCTATGATTTTCTCCCACTCTGTGGGGTGTCTGTTGAGCTTTTTTGTAATTTCTTTTGCTGTACAAAAGCTTTTAAGTTTCATGAGGTCCCACATGTTCATTTTTCTTTTCAGTTCTGCTATTTTAGTTGGTGGGTCAGAGAAGATCTTGCTTTGATTGATGTCCTTGAGGGTTTTGCCTATATTCTCCTCTAAGAGTTTGATGGTTTCTGGTCTTACATTTAGGTCTTTAATCCATTTTGAGTTGATCTTAGTGTATGGTGTCAGGGTATGTTCCAATTTCATTTTTTTGCATGTAGCTGTCCAATTCTCCCAGCACCACTTGTTGAAGAGGCTGTCTTTGTCCCATTTTATAGTTTCTCCTCCTTTATAAAAAATAAGGTACCCATAGGTGCGTGGGTTTATCTCTGGGTTCTCGATCTTGTTCCATTGGTCTATAGTTCTGTTTTTGTGCCAGTACCATACTGTCTTGATGACTGTTGCTTTGTAGTAGAGTCTGAAGTTAGGGAGGCTGATCCCCCCAGCTCCATTTTTCTTTCTCAGGATTGCTTTGGCTATTCGAGGTCTTTTGTGTTTCCATATGAACTGTGTTATTCTTTGGTCTAGTTCTGTGAAAAATGTCAATGGAAGTTGAATAGGTATTGCATTGAATCTGTAGATGATATTTGGTAGTATGGTCATTTTCACAATATTGATTCTTCCGACCCAGGAACATGGAATATCTCTCCATCTGTTTAAGTCTTCTTTAATGTCTTTCATGAGTGTCTTGTAATTTTCTGTGTACAGTTCTTTTGTTTCTTTGGGTAGGTTTATTCCTAGATATTTGATTCTTTTGGTTGCAATGGTGAAGGGAACTGCCTCTTTGATTTCATTTTCTGATTTTTCATTGTTTGTGTATAGGAATGCCAGTGATTTCTGTGTGTTGACTTTGTATCTGTAGATTTTTAAATGAAGAGTAATTGTGTGTAGTTGCATGAGTAACCCCTTCTGAAGAAACTGATCTGAGACGAAGAGAAAATACTGGGTAAATACTCAGAGGTTGGTGCAAGTCCATGAACTGGTTTAAAAGGCCAGGGGTATTATACTTAGTAGTTATTATTTCAGATCAGCCATATCAATCAATATCAAAACACGTATCAGTGGGTTTCAAAACCCTAAGGCAGGAAGTTACAAGAATGAGGAAGGAGTGATTTCATGCAAATGTCCATGTGATTTAAGACACATACTGTCAGTTACAGGTTTTCCTGGTGGTTAAGTGGTGAAGAAGTCACCTGCCAATGCAGGAGACATGGATTTGATCTCTGGGTCTGGAAGATGCCCTGAAGGAAAGAGAAGGAAATGGCAGCCCACTCCAGTATTCTTTTTTTTTTTTTAATATTTATTTATTTATTTATTTTTGGGGGGGGGGGAGGGAGAGGGGCGGGCGGGTCACTTCTGTTGGCCTTTCATTTATCTATTTTCATCCATCTTTGTTCTTTGGCCCGTGTGGGCCTCCCATCGCGGTGGCCTCTGTTGTCACAGAGCACTGGCTCAGGGCGCATGCGCTCCAGAGCTGCAGCTCGGTAATTGGACACATCGGTCCAGCTGCTCCACGGCAGGTGGGATCTTCCCAGGCCAGGGATCGAACTGGCGGCCCTTGCACTGCAAGGCGGTGTCTTTACCCACTGGACCACCAGGGAGGCCCCCTCCAGTATTCTTGCTAGAGAATTCCATGGACAGAGGAGCCTGGTGGGCTACAGCCCATGGAGTCACAAAAGAGTCAGTCGGACACGACTTAGTGACCTAAATAACAGCAGCTGACAGTTAACTCTAGTGCGAGCAAACTGAAAGCTTCAGAGGGCAACTTCCTTAGCCAGCGCAACACTAGGGGGGATTGGTGGCCCAAGAAAATAAGTAGACACTCATGGTGATGTCTCTGCCTCTGGGAAGGAGCACCCTGCAGACTTGGTGTACCTTTATTGCCCACTCTTCTCGGAACTGTGAGCGGGAGCAGGGTTCTTTTGTTTCTTTGGGTAGGTTTATTCCTAGATATTGATTTTTTCAATGGTGAAGGAACTGCCTCTTTGATTTCATTTTCTGATTTTTCATTGTTTGTGTATAGGAATGCCAGTGATTTCTGTGTGTTGACTTTCTGTAGATTTTTAAATGAAGAGTAATTGTGTGTAGTTGCATGAGTAACCCCTTCTGAAGAAACTGATCTGAGACGAAGAGAAAATACTGGGTAAATACTCAGAGGTTGGTGCAAGTCCATGAACTGGTTTAAAAGGCCAGGGGTATTATACTTAGTAGTTATTATTTCAGATCAGCCATATCAATCAATATCAAAACACGTATCAGTGGGTTTCAAAACCCTAAGGCAGGAAGTTACAAGAATGAGGAAGGAGTGATTTCATGCAAATGTCCATGTGATTTAAGACACATACTGTCAGTTACAGGTTTTCCTGGTGGTTAAGTGGTGAAGAAGTCACCTGCCAATGCAGGAGACATGGATTTGATCTCTGGGTCTGGAAGATGCCCTGAAGGAAAGAGAAGGAAATGGCAGCCCACTCCAGTATTCTTTTTTTTTTTTTTTTAATATTTATTTATTTATTTATTTTTGGGGGGTGGGGAGGGAGAGGGGCGGGCGGGTCACTTCTGTTGGCCTTTCATTTATCTATTTTCATCCATCTTTGTTCTTTGGCCCGTGTGGGCCTCCCATCGCGGTGGCCTCTGTTGTCACAGAGCACTGGCTCAGGGCGCATGCGCTCCAGAGCTGCAGCTCGGTAATTGGACACATCGGTCCAGCTGCTCCACGGCAGGTGGGATCTTCCCAGGCCAGGGATCGAACTGGCGGCCCTTGCACTGCAAGGCGGTGTCTTTACCCACTGGACCACCAGGGAGGCCCCCTCCAGTATTCTTGCTAGAGAATTCCATGGACAGAGGAGCCTGGTGGGCTACAGCCCATGGAGTCACAAAAGAGTCAGTCGGACACGACTTAGTGACCTAAATAACAGCAGCTGACAGTTAACTCTAGTGCGAGCAAACTGAAAGCTTCAGAGGGCAACTTCCTTAGCCAGCGCAACACTAGGGGGGATTGGTGGCCCAAGAAAATAAGTAGACACTCATGGTGATGTCTCTGCCTCTGGGAAGGAGCACCCTGCAGACTTGGTGTACCTTTATTGCCCACTCTTCTCGGAACTGTGAGCGGGAGCAGGGACTTCAGTGGGGCGTAGCCAGGAGTGATGGCAGCTTCTCTGGGCATTGGCAGTTTTGACTTCATCATGTTACCTTGGCAGAAGCTGTCATTTTTGGTGTAAACAGTTCTGGGAACCAGACCACAAAAGGAGGCATCGTGGAGTACATGTGAGGTCCTCCCAGGGAGAACAGGGAAGCCTCCACAGTTGTGGGGGCAAAGTCAGGTTGTAGTCTTCTGCCATTGATTGTGACCTTCTTTTTATGCCAGATTAGAGCAGCCTGAGAATGAGATTTGACCAGTTCGGGCCAGATAATCAGATACATTTTGATATTTTGAAGTTTTAGGCATCTTGAGGGAACCAGTGAATAATTGAGAAGGGAAAATTATATTCTTTGCCTTCCTGTTTTCTTTCCATCTTCTATATATGTGAAAAACATTTAAAACTTCCTTAATTTCAAGACTTCCAACTCAATTTTGCATTAAACGAAGATTTTGTAAAAGTAAATATTCCCTTAACATTCTTTCCACAAGTGTAAAAAAGAATATGAATGAAGATGAGTTTTTTTAAGCTCAGAGCCAACTAGATAGAGCTTTTAAAAATATGTTATGATGGCCATTCCTCTGGAAATTGAGCATCATTATTTTCCGTTCTGTCAGTTTCTCCTCAGTGGCTCAGTGCTATATTGATTGTTAGACTTGAACATCATCTCCAAGTTTGGCAGACAGCTGCCCTGACTCAGTTGAGGGCTAAAGCCTATTCTGGCAAAGAAGATGGATCTGCTCATTCCAGATGAGAAGATTTGGATGGAAACCCGGGAGGCCCCTCCAGTATTCTTGCTAGAGAATTCCATGGACAGAGGAGCCTGGTGGGCTACAGCCCATGGAGTCACAAAAGAGTCAGTCGGACACGACTTAGTGACCTAAATAACAGCAGCTGACAGTTAACTCTAGTGCGAGCAAACTGAAAGCTTCAGAGGGCAACTTCCTTAGCCAGCGCAACACTAGGGGGGATTGGTGGCCCAAGAAAATAAGTAGACACTCATGGTGATGTCTCTGCCTCTGGGAAGGAGCACCCTGCAGACTTGGTGTACCTTTATTGCCCACTCTTCTCGGAACTGTGAGCGGGAGCAGGGACTTCAGTGGGGCGTAGCCAGGAGTGATGGCAGCTTCTCTGGGCATTGGCAGTTTTGACTTCATCATGTTACCTTGGCAGAAGCTGTCATTTTTGGTGTAAACAGTTCTGGGAACCAGACCACAAAAGGAGGCATCGTGGAGTACATGTGAGGCCATCCCAGGGAGAACAGGAAGCCTCCACAGTTGGGGGGGCAAAGTCAGGTTGTAGTCTTCTGCCATTGATTGTGACCTTCTTTTATGCCAGATTAGAGCAGCCTGAGAATGAGATTTGACCAGTTCGGGCCAGATAATCAGATACATTTTGATATTTTGAAGTTTTAGGCATCTTGAGGGAACCAGTGAATAATTGAGAAGGGAAAATTATATTCTTTGCCTTCCTGTTTTCTTTCCATCTTCTATATATGTGAAAAACATTTAAAACTTCCTTAATTTCAAGACTTCCAACTCAATTTTGCATTAAACGAAGATTTTGTAAAAGTAAATATTCCCTTAACATTCTTTCCACAAGTGTAAAAAAGAATATGAATGAAGATGAGTTTTTTTAAGCTCAGAGCCAACTAGATAGAGCTTTTAAAAATATGTTATGATGGCCATTCCTCTGGAAATTGAGCATCATTATTTTCCGTTCTGTCAGTTTCTCCTCAGTGGCTCAGTGCTATATTGATTGTTAGACTTGAACATCATCTCCAAGTTTGGCAGACAGCTGCCCTGACTCAGTTGAGGGCTAAAGCCTATTCTGGCAAAGAAGATGGATCTGCTCATTCCAGATGAGAAGATTTGGATGGAAACAGTGTGGCCGTCAGCCAGAGCTTCAGGGATCAGAGCAACGGCCACAGTCCACGTACACTGTGAGCTGGACCTAGGAGTGCAGACGAAATCTACAGCCTTGGGAGCGTGTGTGCCTGTGAGAAAATGTTGAGCTCTCCAGCCAGCAAAATCCAATCATGGAACACTTGCATAGCCTTGAATCGAGGTATGTTGCATCATATCCCCTGAAAACACACAGGGCAAAGGTCAGTCGTATTTCAGTTCTCTTAGCAGAAGCGAATTAGCATGGTTCTTCATAAAATTCCCTGTCCATATATTTTAATTAATAGAAATAGTAATTTATTATTCCTGCTAGAAATATTTTGGATAATGCTGTGTTAGATTAGCCATTAAGTAGCCATTTTGAATCTACCATTTTCTCGCTGATTCATTTATTGAAGGGACTCCTATGTGTCTAGCATTGGGTAATGACAGAAAGAAAAAGGAACACGAAACAGTATTTCCTGGCTTTGAGAAAACAAATAATGCTTGTATAAAATAACTTCCAGGTAATAAATGGGTCAAATGCATGTTAGAGGTTTCAAGAATTAAAGACAATTCTGAAAAAGGATCTCAGGGATAGCATTAAATAGTGAGGGAAAGATACCTGAGTGTTTTGTGCATCGTGAAGAATATGTTTGATCTTAGTTGGCAGAGAAGAGAGGATTTGGCTTTACAGGCTGGTAAACATTAGCAAAACTATGTATGTAGGTGGAAAAAAGCATCTTGTGTGATTCATGGTGAAGGAAGGGATAGTGGGGAGCTTGGATAATGGTTGGAGTGGGAGGAGAAAGACTGAGTAACAAGACCAGCCTAAAATTTGTAAAGGTTATTAGAAGAAAACGTTGGTTAGAATGGGTGGATCCATCTGATGGAGGTTCTTAAAATGTCTGGCAAGGGCCTTTGAATTATCACTCATTCATGCATTTGTTCATCTATTTATCAAATGTTTATATGTGAGGCACTAGACAAGCCATTGGAGCGGAACAGACCCATTTCTTGCTCTAAGGACTTGTCAAAAAAAATTTAGTCTGAAACATGGATGCAAGACTACAGCCTTGGGAGGGCTAAAGCTTTTGGGTGATCTGCTCATTCCAGATGAGAAGATTTGGATGGAAACAGTGTGGCCGTCAGCCAGAGCTTCAGGGATCAGAGCAACGGCCACAGTCCACGTACACTGTGAGCTGGACCTAGGAGTGCAGACGAAATCTACAGCCTTGGGAGCGTGTGTGCCTGTGAGAAAATGTTGAGCTCTCCAGCCAGCAAAATCCAATCATGGAACACTTGCATAGCCTTGAATCGAGGTATGTTGCATCATATCCCCTGAAAACACACAGGGCAAAGGTCAGTCGTATTTCAGTTCTCTTAGCAGAAGCGAATTAGCATGGTTCTTCATAAAATTCCCTGTCCATATATTTTAATTAATAGAAATAGTAATTTATTATTCCTGCTAGAAATATTTTGGATAATGCTGTGTTAGATTAGCCATTAAGTAGCCATTTTGAATCTACCATTTTCTCGCTGATTCATTTATTGAAGGGACTCCTATGTGTCTAGCATTGGGTAATGACAGAAAGAAAAAGGAACACGAAACAGTATTTCCTGGCTTTGAGAAAACAAATAATGCTTGTATAAAATAACTTCCAGGTAATAAATGGGTCAAATGCATGTTAGAGGTTTCAAGAATTAAAGACAATTCTGAAAAAGGATCTCAGGGATAGCATTAAATAGTGAGGGAAAGATACCTGAGTGTTTTGTGCATCGTGAAGAATATGTTTGATCTTAGTTGGCAGAGAAGAGAGGATTTGGCTTTACAGGCTGGTAAACATTAGCAAAACTATGTATGTAGGTGGAAAAAAGCATCTTGTGTGATTCATGGTGAAGGAAGGGATAGTGGGGAGCTTGGATAATGGTTGGAGTGGGAGGAGAAAGACTGAGTAACAAGACCAGCCTAAAATTTGTAAAGGTTATTAGAAGAAAACGTTGGTTAGAATGGGTGGATCCATCTGATGGAGGTTCTTAAAATGTCTGGCAAGGGCCTTTGAATTATCACTCATTCATGCATTTGTTCATCTATTTATCAAATGTTTATATGTGAGGCACTAGACAAGCCATTGGAGCGGAACAGACCCATTTCTTGCTCTAAGGACTTGTCATTAGGGAAAAGAAGCATATAGTCAGTCACTGAAACATAATAAGGGTCTGTTGGAAAGAGCCTGTCACGATGCAGAAGTTTCTTTTTGCCTAGAATAGAGACTGGGCTGAAAAATCTTTGGAAAATATATGTTCTTAAGCAGATAGAACTGATGAAAAAAGCCAGTTGAAGTGGGCTCTGGAACCTGATGCAGAATAATAGAAACTGAAACACAACAAGAGGACTATGTGCTATAACATCAGTTGCCATGGGTGCCAGCCACTGAGGATGACAGCAGAAACACCTAAGGTGCAGCTAGGTGTGTAGTAGGCCTGGCTCTGGGCTGTTGGGAAGAGGCAGCGACACAGAGTAGTCTGGTGCTTAGAGCTAGAAAGTGCTGACTTTGGAGGCAGAGGTGAACTGGCATCGCTGTGAGTAGCAACACGTGGTGTGGGCTGACTCTTGGACTGTCACCCAAGTCTCCATCCACAGAGGCAGCATTCTTGGTTGTTTTCTTGGCTGGTCCTCCAGTACTTCCAGTTTTTGTGCCTTTCAACTTGTGAATATTTTACTCCTTTCCCTGTCTACCTCCTGAATGCCCTTGTTCTTCTTTAGAAACCTTAATCATTTCAAATGTCACTTCTCTGACACTCCAAGGAATTCCTCATTTTCCTCATAGGTAAATATCTTGGCTTTGTATACAGCTCAGCTTTGGCACTTACATCTTTTACTTGTGAATCTTTACCATGGATTGTTCATTCTTCAAGGACAGGGATTGTGTTTATAGCAAAAGCAGGACTGAGCCTCGTCCTGACTTCGAGTCCCTGCCTTACCACGTATTAACTCTGTGGCCTTATGAAACGTGGTTAATCTGTCTTTATCCGTGTTCCTCATTTTAAAAACAGGGCACATAGTATCTACTTAATAAAGTTTCTAGTTAAAAGGTAGTTAAGAGGATATATGTAGAACACTTCTCAGTGGCTGATTCAATTTGAGAACGTGTTTTCTAAAAATTTGTCTGGCAAGGGCCTTTGAATTACATCTATGCATTGATCAAATGTTTATATGTGAGGCACTAGACAAGCCATTGGAGCGGAACAGACCCATTTCTTGCTCTAAGGACTTGTCATTAGGGAAAAGAAGCATATAGTCAGTCACTGAAACATAATAAGGGTCTGTTGGAAAGAGCCTGTCACGATGCAGAAGTTTCTTTTTGCCTAGAATAGAGACTGGGCTGAAAAATCTTTGGAAAATATATGTTCTTAAGCAGATAGAACTGATGAAAAAAGCCAGTTGAAGTGGGCTCTGGAACCTGATGCAGAATAATAGAAACTGAAACACAACAAGAGGACTATGTGCTATAACATCAGTTGCCATGGGTGCCAGCCACTGAGGATGACAGCAGAAACACCTAAGGTGCAGCTAGGTGTGTAGTAGGCCTGGCTCTGGGCTGTTGGGAAGAGGCAGCGACACAGAGTAGTCTGGTGCTTAGAGCTAGAAAGTGCTGACTTTGGAGGCAGAGGTGAACTGGCATCGCTGCGAGTAGCAACACGTGGTGTGGGCTGACTCTTGGACTGTCACCCAAGTCTCCATCCACAGAGGCAGCATTCTTGGTTGTTTTCTTGGCTGGTCCTCCAGTACTTCCAGTTTTTGTGCCTTTCAACTTGTGAATATTTTACTCCTTTCCCTGTCTACCTCCTGAATGCCCTTGTTCTTCTTTAGAAACCTTAATCATTTCAAATGTCACTTCTCTGACACTCCAAGGAATTCCTCATTTTCCTCATAGGTAAATATCTTGGCTTTGTATACAGCTCAGCTTTGGCACTTACATCTTTTACTTGTGAATCTTTACCATGGATTGTTCATTCTTCAAGGACAGGGATTGTGTTTATAGCAAAAGCAGGACTGAGCCTCGTCCTGACTTCGAGTCCCTGCCTTACCACGTATTAACTCTGTGGCCTTATGAAACGTGGTTAATCTGTCTTTATCCGTGTTCCTCATTTTAAAAACAGGGCACATAGTATCTACTTAATAAAGTTTCTAGTTAAAAGGTAGTTAAGAGGATATATGTAGAACACTTCTCAGTGGCTTATTCATGAACACCCAATAAACATTCATTTTTTTTCTTCCTCCTTTTTTGTCATTTGTATTCACAGTGCTCAGCACAGTGCCTGGTATATAGTAGAAGCTCAATAAACTTTGGTTGAGTTTACAAACTTCAGAGTTTACTGAGGGTATACCACATCCAGGCACTATTCTAAGCACTGTAGATATATATTAACTAATTTAATACTGTCCATAACACCATGAGGAAAACATTTAATGTCTTCCTTTTGTTTATGAGGAATCCAAGGCACTAGAAAGCTAGTACTTACTGAAGCAAGTCCAGAGGGTAAATGGCAGAGAATAAATGGTCTGCTAATATATGTATAATTATATTTATTCATTTTTGGCTGTGCTGGGTATTTGTTGCTTCCTGTGCTTTTCTCTACTTGTAGTGACAGGGGCCACAGTCTACATGCAATGCGTGAGCATGAGCTGTAGGGCCTGGGGCTTCAGTACTTGTGGCACATGGGCATTGGTTGTGACTCGTGGGCTCCAGAGTGCTGGCCCAGTAGTTGTGGCACACAGGCTTAGTTGCTTTGCAGCCTGTGGGATCTTCCTGGATCCGGGATTGAACCTGTGTCTCCTGCATTGGCAGGTGAGTTCTTTACCACTGAGCCACCCAGGGAAATCCAGAGGCAAGATTTGAATCCAGGTAGATGCAACTCTGCAGTCCCTGCTCTTATCTTAACCTTAACAGGTTGGTTCTATATATAGTTTACGTTTGATGATGAACCACTGGAAATTTTCTGATGGCGATAAACTGGCCCCTTCAGAGAGTTTCAAAAGTAGGACTGTGCTGTGCCTTGAGCAAACGCATTCCTAGTATATACCTTCAAGGACTTCTGACTGCTCTTAAATTCTTGAGAAATTATTTCCGAAATAAAAAGGAGACAGTTCTTTCCTTCACGATATCTCCCATATATATATATATATATCATCCATTCAAATTAGAATATGAATTTACTAAGTAGCTTATTCATCTGAGTCCTCCTTAAAGCTTGCTTAGTTGTTGCTAAGCTGCAGAGGAGTAAGACATGGCAGTTGCCCTTGATGAACAACCGCCACCTCCACCACCACCATCTCCACCACTAACAACTACCATTTCCTGCATTTCTATATGGAAATACTTTGATGGAAGTTCTGCTATAGCTTCATTTTGTAGCTGAGAAAGTTGAAAGTCACAGAGGTAACTCATTGACCCATAGTCATAGAGACAGCAAATATTTACACCTAGGTCTTCCTGACTCAGGCACTATTGGGAATTCAAGAGCAACATAATTAGAGAAGCTGAGTGATGGGTCCGTAGTGGCTTGTCTGTGGTTTGTTTCGGGAGAAAGAATGCAGTATATGTTATCAGTACTCTCCTGGGTATAGTTTTAATTATCTGTGTGGCATTTATGAAACTCTCTTGGTATTTCGTATTAGCAGCAGCACAGAAGAGGGACACAGAGCAAAGGACATCAGGCAGGATGTCTTGGATTTGAGCCTGGCTTCTCCATTCAAGTCACCCAACTCCTTGGTTTATTACAAAAATGAGAATACTAATGGTACTTACCTCAAAGGGTTGTTTTGAGGGTTAGTTGATGTTACAGCAGTGCTTCAGTGAGGTAAGGCAAATTTTGAGCAACTTTTTTATTGCTTTGTCTGTCCAGCTTTTATGAGACAGAGAGAGATGTTCACTTACAAGTGGGAACATAGAAAAGATTCGTAGACATGAAGCAGGAGAGTCCTGAAGAGGCCATGAGTATGAGGAGCCAGAAGGCGGAGAAGCAAGGATGTGCGCTGTTGATCACACACAGATTGATAGCATTTGTCACATTTCTATCCCCGAGGGGCAAGAAGGTAACTCAGTGCATCTGTTTTCTATTGCTGAATGTCAAATGACCACACACTCAGCAGTTTAAAACAAAGAAAGCTATTTTACCATGATTTCTGTGGATCAGGAGTCTAGGCACAGCTCAGCTGGGTCCTCTGCTCTGGCTCTCACAGGCTGAAGTGAAGGTGTCAGAGGGGCTGTGGTCAGAAGAGGCTCAGGATCTTCTTGCAGCTCACTGGTTGTTGGCAGAATTCAGTTCCTGTGGTTGTAGGACCGAGGCTCTTAGCTCCCAGAGGTTGCCTGTTGCTCCCTGCTGCATGGCCCTCTCCACACATGGTACTTTGCTTCTTAAGCACAACATGGAGATTTCACTCTAGCCTTCTACTTGGTGTCGTATGTAACAGTGCAGTCGTGAGTCACTGTCTTCCCACACTCAGTGTTCACTCCCCATTCAAGAGGAGGGAGCTACACAGGGTGTGTTCACCAGGGAATAGGAATCTTCGGGGCCATCTTAGGATTCTGCCTACCACGCTCAGTCTAGTCCCAAGGTGTCCCTAGAATCTTTCAGTTCTTGAGCTGTACTCCAGCTTCCTGGGTTCCCACACATTCCTGCCTCTCACCCCTAGATGTTCTCATTCCTTGAGTGAATCAAGAGACCCTGTTTAACACAGGTAGGAAGGAAGCGGAAGAAAAACTGTATCTTCTGATCTGAGAAATGAGCATTTTCAGTGAAAAAGAAAAAAATACACATCAGACATTTTAAGGATTCCTGATTTAAATATTTTTAATATGAATTTTGATTTCAGCAAAATAGTGATTATATGACCTATATTTCCTCTAAGTCACACTTTTTCATCAAGAAAAATAGAAAGCTTCAAAAGTGATTTATTCTCTGACTATTCAAATGGAAGAATATTTTTCTATAATAAATTTCACTTTAAAATTAACCAGTGGGACTACAATAGTTTTCTCTTTTTTCCTAATTCACTATATAAGTTTTCAATTTGTGGGGAAGCCAGAAGATGAATTTCTTTTTAGGGAATGAAACATAACATAAATGTTTTTTCAGAAGAGGCCTGCACAGACAATATTAATTATTAATGATGAAATGATATAACCTTATGACATCTAATTTTGGTTGTGGTTTAGTGTATTGATTGATGGAATTCAATTTCCTTTTTGCTTTATTTAAGACCATTTTATGGTTCCTGAGCAAAAGCTTGAAAGCCAGCAAACATGATAAATAAATGACTAATGTGCACCAAGTACACATTCCTTTCCAAACTGGAAAGTACATACATTCCTTTTTTTTCTGTTTGAGGGAGTTACTTGGCCAGATAAGCACAGACTGTACTTGTGACTAAGTCAAGAATAAAGCCATAAACTTCAGGAGTGCAATGCTGAAAACGAATGGATATACATGAATTTCCACATAGATGAGACCCCATGGGAAGCCAGTATGGATGCCCAGCACAGAGAGGAGTGGGCCTCTCTGCCCTGATTTGGGGAACCTGGGGCTCCACCTTCCTGCTGGCATTAGTGCTGCAGGAGTCAGTGGAGAGCCTCGCCCCCAGGCCTCTGTCACTTGGGGAAAGGGGAGCAGACTTGCTCCAAGTTATTATTTTTCCACTGGGTATGGGTCTCTTTTCTTCAGACACTAACCCCCAACACAATAGGACCAATCTGGCCAATTTGTTCTTTCTTGGCTTCTTCCATGCATCATGAAGGTAGCCCCGAAACAGGTGTTGAGAAAACACCTGCTTCTGTTTGACTCTGAGACACATTGGTACCTAAATGATGGTGTTCACATGATGGGTAGACCCATGGGGGTCCCAGGAAGATGGCGCCTGTAGCCCTTCTAGTCTGGACACCTTCTTGTCTCCCTGGTCACCAGCATCTCTGCCTCCCAAGGGGATTGATTGGACCTTTTACTCCAGGTGGTTCCTCAAGCTTATGGTTACCCAAAACCGTCCCACAACAAAACTCCTTGACAACACAACACCAAGTCTTACAGCTCAAGTGACACCCTCT
The DNA here is from genome assembly GCA_022376925.1 of Tragulus kanchil. Classification (NCBI taxonomy): domain Eukaryota; kingdom Metazoa; phylum Chordata; class Mammalia; order Artiodactyla; family Tragulidae; genus Tragulus; species Tragulus kanchil. The sequence goes on along the minus strand of JAIOJX010000028.1, from coordinate 37,495,611 downwards.
TTCCATTACTGTGAGCACCATGTGCCTTTTGTTGTGTCGGATCCTCTAGACAGCCTTCTCCCATCATGGCGATCAATGTCCCTACAGTCCTTTGCTGTTCTTGGGACACACATGAGGTTATGCTAGTTCAGCAGGCAGATTTTGAAATTCTTTGACTTTTAATCAGAAGGGATCAGGCCACTAATCAATTGTCTTCTCCATTCCTCTACCTTTTAGTAAGCTTGTGATTGCAAAATAATGCACGGAGAAAGGCGGCTCTCAGTACACCTACCAACTGAAGTGCAGATAGATATCTTGGTGGAAGGTGAAAATCTGTCCCCTCCACTAGTGCATGAAGGATTCAGGATCCTGCCATGCTCTCTGTGATGTTAGGACAGTGATGGGATTTCAGCTGCATCCTTAGGCTGATGACCAAGTGCTCACAACATTCCCGGTATCGCCGCTTACTTGCTGGTAACAGTGTTTCTGTTCTCCACAGTCCCCTTGGACTAGATTCCATTTATCTCTCCTTGATGTGTTGAAAACTGCTGCAGTTTCCAAGAGGCTTTGTGTGACTTGTGTATCAAGTGGCATGACGACAGAGAGACTTTTCTCCAAAGCACTGCCATCATAGCAGGGTTGTGTCTCTCTCCTGATTCCAGAGCAATACCTTCGTGTTGAAGTGACATTTCTTCCTGGAACAGGTGCTGTTTGTCTCCATAGGCATGGACCTCTTCCTCTGAGTGATAAGATCCAGGTCTGGAGACCTTTACAGTGTTTTCTTCAATGTTCTTTCCTGTATTCCTGGAGCAAATCCCCTCTGGTTCTGAAGGAACCACACACCCTTCTGCACACAAGAGCATATTTGCCAGGGCCTACTCCTTGGGGTCAGAGATGAGCTTCTGAAAAAGACAACCATCCTGGGGCCAGGGAGGAGCTTAAAAAAGTTACCAGCCAGTTTGAGAAAGGAAAAGTACATTTATCAAGGATAAAATAGTAATAGCCTATAAGTATCTCTGCTTCTTTTCTGTCTCGTTACTTTTGCTGGACATTTTACACTAATGTGGTCATGCAATATGTGGTCTTTTTCTCAGTTTTAGAGAAAACAACATTGTCTTTCACCAGTAAGTACGATGGTAGCTGCAGATTTTTCAAAGAATCCCTTTATCAAGTTGAGGAAATTCTGTCTCTAGTCTTGAGACATTTTAAAATCATGAATGGGTGTTAGATATTGTCATTTTTTTTTCTGTATATTGACATGATCATGTGGTTTTTGTCCTTTTTCATAGTATATTAAAATGATTTTATATTTACTTTTAGATATTAAGTCAACTTTGTGTTGCTGGGGAAAATTATAGTAATACTTGGTTATGGTGTATAATCCTTTTGATATGTTGTTGGATATGTTGATTTGATATGTGGTTGTTGTTGTTGCTAGCATTTTGTTGAGAATTTTTGCATCTAGACTCATGAAGAATATTGGTCTGTAGTTTTCTTTTCTTGTGATGTCTTTGTCTGATTTTAGTATTAGGGGAATACTAGCCTCAAGGGATTAGTTGAGCAGTGTTCTCTCTGTTGTTCTGTGGAAGGATTTTGAAGGAGTTGGTGGTGTTTGTCCTCTAGATATTTTATAGTGTGTACTAGTAAAGAAAGATATTAGATCTAGACTTTTCTTTGAAGATTTTCAATTACTCATTCAGATTCTTCTTATGGATCTGTTCATAGTTTATCCTTGTCATTCAATTTTGTGACTGTGTACCTTTTTATGAATCTTTCTATTTCGTCTAATTTGTTGGCATAAACGTAGTCATAGCATGTCCTTAATATCCTTTTACTTTCTACAGGATTGGTAGTGATGGCTCTCTCATCTTTCATTCCTGAGTTTAGTACTTTGAATCTTCTCTCTTCTCTCTTTGGTTGGTCAGATTAGCTCAGGTTTCTCAACCTCAGCACTTTTGATATTTGGGCCCAATAGCTTTTAATATTGTGTGTGTGGCGGTGGTGGAGAGGTGGCTTTCATGCTATATAAGATGTTTAGCAGCATCTTTCCCTGACCTTGGGCAACCACTCATCTGCCTTTTGTCTCTACAGACTTAGTTTACACTTTCTAGAATTTTATATAAATGGTATTATGCACTATGGACTCTTTTGTGTCTGGCTTCTTTCATTTACCATAACCATTTTAAGATTCACCCATGGGATTCCCTGGTGGTCCAGTGAGTAAAGAGCCCGCCATGCAGTGCAAGGGGTGCCAGTTCCATCCCTGGCCGGGGATGATCCCACGTGCCGCGGAGCGGCTGGACCGATGTGTCCAACTATCGAGCCAGAGTTCTAGAGCACCTGTGCCCAGAGAGGTGCTCTGCAATGAGAGAGGTCACTGCGGTGAGAGGCCCACACAGGCCACAGAACAAAGATGGATGAAAACGAATAAATGAAAGACCAATAGAAGTGGCCAAAAAAAGAAAAAAAAGATTCACCCATGTCACTATATCAGTTGTCCGCTTCTCTTCCCCTTCGCCTGTTTTGTTTTGTTTTCCCCTAAGTAGTATTCTACAGGGTGGATATTCCACAGTTTGTTTATATTTACCTGTTGGTGAAAAATTGGGTTGTTTCAGTTTGGGATTATTATGAATAATGCTACTTTGAACATTTGTATATAGCTGTTGGGTATACTTAAATTTTCATTTGTGAATTCCTAAATATGGAAGGTGTATATTTAACTTTTTAAGAGGCTGACAGATAGTTTTTAGATGCATTTGTACCATTTGCATTCCTACCAGCAGTGATGAGAATTCCAGTTACTCTGCATCCTTGTCGACATTTGGTGGTGTCAGTGTATATCACATTTTCTTAAAGTATAAATTCATGTAAATGAATGGTTGCAAATATAAATAATTATATATATTATAATAATCTTGAATAAGTTTTATGTTTTACTTAACTAAAGTGCTTCCCAGGTGGTGCATTGGTAAAAAAAAAAATCCTCTTGCCAATGCTGGAGACGCTGGGTTTGATCTCTGAGCCTGTAAGATCCCTAGGATTAGGAAATGGCATTCCACTGTAATATTACTGCCTGGAAAATTCCATGGACAGAGGATCCTGGCATATTGCAGTCCATAGGGTCACAAAGAGTGGAAATGACTGAGCATGCAGCAACTGAAGTAGTTTATAGATTGCCTTCTTCTATTCTTCTCTTATGTTATATTAAATTGGACACTAAGGGAAGAGAATTCCTATTCTATTCACTAGTGAATGGTTCAACCCGTTGTAGCTGAGGTTAACAAAAGGCACTGCTATTAGTGTCCTGGCAAGGGGAAAAAAATAACCTAAATCTCTAAATTATAATTGGGGAAGAGTGGAGAAGGGAAAAAAGTTTTTAAAAATTGTATGTGGAGCAGATGGACTAGACTTTCAGAGTAGTTCTAATCATATATGGTCACATCACTGTCCCCAGACCAGGGCTTCACCTTCAGATTTCAAAAGCTGGGCAACCAAATTTCACCAAACCATGTCTATTAACTTTGAGTATGCGTTCCATTCAATTTTCCATTTTTCCACCATCAATCTCAGGCCATGTTAACAGGGCCTCCTGAGACCAGAGACCATGAGAAGTTGCTAGTAACAGTGACTGAGGCTCCAGCTTTCCCTGAAGGCCTTGAGGCTACCAGTCGCTGTCTTTACTACTAAGTTATCAGCAAACGAAACAGCTGGAGTCCTGCTACGGTGAGGAGGAGGACGTGGGAGGGGTGGTTGCCACTGGCCACAACGAGTACGCTGGCAAGGCTTGAGGACCTGAGCTTCTCTTCACATAGTGAAATTGTAGGGTTACACATGGAGCTCCAGTGTAAGGTGAGTGTGTAAAAGTGGATAAAGAAAGGAGAAAAGAGGGAGAGTAAAACAGGACAAAATTTGTAACTAAGTAAGAGAGTTTTTTAAAAAAATACACAGTATACAACAAAGTTTCCTGTTTTTACAGTAAGAAATGCTCACTATGCCCCCTGCCTGTTCATTGAGTGACGTGTTTTGATGAGGGAGAACCAGCACCACAGGAGTAGCCCATTGCACTCCCACGTGCAGCCCTTAGGTACATCACCACACTGCAGGATGGAGTCTGGGTAAAGAGAAGGAGCAGTCTTGGCTTAACCTGGAAGCAGTCCTGGATTACACCGGAAGTCTGGCCCCTCTGGGCTTCAGTGTCCTGATCTGTAATGCAATGACCTATTGATCAAAATAAACATAAAAGTTGGCACTCATAAAGACTTTCTGTTCCCAATATTTTTGCACTTGCCAGTTTGGGAACATTATTCATGAAAGTTAGTTCTGAGCAATCTCTTTGTCATATGTCTTCAAGGACACAGTGGGAATATGGGATTAAAATAGCTTCTTGGTGTTCTTTACTTGCATTACTTTGATGATTAGCAACCCTGATACTTGCCGACAGGAAGCACTTGAAGAATCATGGCTCGCAGAAGTTTCTTTCCACTCAATTACTGAAGCTTAGCATATTTTAGTTCCCCTCAGTTTAGGTTTCATACTTTCTGGCCTTGCAGCACTGCACCAAACCATCCTTCCCTCTTGAGGATTCTCCACCGTTTTCCTCCATTAAACCCCATAATGAGTTTTGTTACCAAGATGCCTGCTGTTACCATGCCTACAAGTCCTGTTTTCCAAACTGGCTGTTCTCAGGCTGGCGAGAGTGAACTGATTTAACTCCAGAAACATTTTCAACTTCCTGAAAGCTTCAAAGGCCAGGGGTGCTCCCACGAATTCTCTGCAGTATTCTTTTTTTTTTTTTTCTTTTTTTTTAAAGTCAGAGTTTCTGCTTTCTTTACAGACATGGCGATTTTCTGTCATGCTCTCTCTAAAATGTAGCATTCATCAAGGCTGTTCTGTGATTGTCAACGACAACAAAAAGCCCTATCTTCCTACTGCTCCTCCTTTTCAGAATCTTGACTGCTTCAATCTCTAGCTGCTTTTGCAGTAATTTGGGTTTCCAGAACTTCTACCTGTTCTGGAGAAACGTAATGCTTGGACTGGCTTGGTGACGACTCCCCATGGCGTCTGACACTAAAGACTAAAAATAGCAAGATGAAGCCCAAAGCACTCTCCAAGGAACTAAAATTGAATAACGTAACCAGATTATTCTTGGTTATCTTGCAGATATCCGTGTGACCAGACGTCTACAAATGGTGGTGAGATCATTTCTAGTTGCCTCTTAATCTATTGGCAGCTGGCTTCTGAATGCTTCTTGGGAGACTTTTTCCCCTTTGTTTTTCCCCAAGCCAAAGGCAAAGCTGGCAGTTTTGAAACTTTCCATACTGGATCATCACTTTGACTTTCATATGGACCTTGGCGAGGTCCGTTTTCCTTTCTTTCCTCCTTTCAGGCTTGTTTTGCGGGTGGGAGGGGAAGGGAGCATTCCATGTCTTCACAGTGGTTGCTAAGAAAGCATCTCCTCTGTTTATAGGTGCTTAACAAATACTGACAGCTGAGAGACAAATATGGTGTGGTGTTTGCAGGAGGATGGAAGGCGGCCAGCAATTAGCAGCTCCAAGCACCAGTGCTCACAATGAGGCCTTTGAGAGCCGTGGGTGCCGGCATTATGCTTCCACAGATTGCCAGTAATAATTTAAAAAGGGACTTGCCTCCTGCCTTCAATGACAAACTTATTTCCAGACACCAGCCAGGGTTGTAGAACTTGATAGGATTGTGAAATGACCTAGTCTTTTCTTTCTCAAAGAAGCTTTTACTTGTGAACAGGAGCCAAACCTCCATATAATTTGTATCCATTTTCAGAACAGGGTTCTTGGACCTTTTGGTCAGAGGCTGGAGAGTCACTAGCCAATAAAGAGAGGCCAGTGTAGTTTCATTCATGTTCACCCTTTGTTTGGAGGCCTTGACTCCATTCTGTTGGAGTGACTGTTGAGTAGGAATTTGGAAAAGCATTATGCAAAGCAGAGAGACAGTGAGGTTGTCTTTTCTATCTAATACTGATATCTCCATGAACATTTGGGTTCTTCATTTACTAATTATAGTATAAAAGAAATGGTTACCTGGGGTAAAAGAGAAGGCCCTGAGATGATGCTTCTGGAATGGAGGCCATAGAAGAGGGATGAGGAGAACAGACAGTGCTGTCAAGGAACACAGACGATGACACGTGGTGGCAGGGGTGCTGGTGGTGAGGACTTTTACTGTTGTCCTTCACAGGAGTGTCATCTCGGTCACTCCCCCCGCCCCCATGCAGCTCTGGTGGTAGGTCCTGTAATGATCTCAGTTTACAAGGAGACAGAAGACACACATAACCTGTCCAAGATACACAATGGATGGTGGAGTTGAAGTCTGAATCCAGGCAGCTTGAGTCAGAGCAAGTGCTCAGAACCGTGGCACTCTCTTGGGAGGCCTTGGTTCTCAAAGCTTCAACCTGTATTCTCTGTCTTTTAGTTTGACTGACAGCACTTCTGGTCCTGGGTCGAGAACTGCCCTGAGAAAACTTCTCCACCGATTTTGTAGGCAGAACACCTTTATCGCCTGTCTTCTTTTCCCCAAGACCTCCTCTAAGGGTACGCTGTTCATGTACAATCCTAGAAAAACTTTAGAGGAAGCACATGACACTTTGACATGGAAAGAGTGGTTAAAAAGTCAGTGTTAATTCTTTTCCCAACTCAGTACACCGTTCACAGTCTGAATGTCTCAGTTTGGTACACCTATCTCTGAATTTTCTGGAGCCCAGAAGTGCCTGGATTAATTTTTTCTGGGATGTAAATTATGTCAGAAACCATCCATAGGCAGAGGGTATCAGGTCGTCAGTGGAGAACAATTCGAGTTCCTGTTGGAGAGATTTCATTCTGTTGGAGAGCTGAGATACATATTTGTTGGTCGAAAACGGATTAAGCAGGGTTTGTCCTTGGCAGGATGAAATTCAGATTTCTCATCGTCAAGGGCCCTGCTTTCCTTTTCATCCTCTGGTGGATGCTTCTGTAAATGCGATTCTCTCTGCCTTTAATCCCTTCTTGATCCTTCCTCTTCTTCACTTAGGAACCTCTAGAGTAAACTTTCTCCTTTACACTTTCAAGTGATTATACATGACTTTAAATATTTATTTAAAAACAAATTTGAAGAGTTTCAGTACTGGGTCTTGAAACTATTTGGAGTTGAATGGAGACTTTATACCTGTATGATTCTTTTTTTGTTGTTGTTTTTAAAGATTTATTTATTTATTTATTTATTTTGGGTGGGGGTCGGGTTGGGGAGGGAGGGGAGCAGGCGGGCCACTTCCATTGGTCTTTCATTTCTCTATGTTCATCCATCTTTGTTCTTTGGCTCCTGTGGGCCTCCCATCGTGGTGGCGTCTGTCGTTGCAGAGCCCCGGCTCTGGGCGCATGCGCTCCAGAGCTCCGGCTCGGTAATTGGACACATTGGTCCAGCCGCTCCGGCACGTGGATGTTTGCTAGGCAGCAAGCTGCTCAGAACCGTGGCACTCTCTTGGGAGGCCTTGGTTCTCAAAGCTTCAACCTGTATTCTCTGTCTTTTAGTTTGACTGACAGCACTTCTGGTCCTGGGTCGAGAACTGCCCTGAGAAAACTTCTCCACCGATTTTGTAGGCAGAACACCTTTATCGCCTGTCTTCTTTTCCCCAAGACCTCCTCTAAGGGTACGCTGTTCATGTACAATCCTAGAAAAACTTTAGAGGAAGCACATGACACTTTGACATGGAAAGAGTGGTTAAAAAGTCAGTGTTAATTCTTTTCCCAACTCAGTACACCGTTCACAGTCTGAATGTCTCAGTTTGGTACACCTATCTCTGAATTTTCTGGAGCCCAGAAGTGCCTGGATTAATTTTTTCTGGGATGTAAATTATGTCAGAAACCATCCATAGGCAGAGGGTATCAGGTCGTCAGTGGAGAACAATTCGAGTTCCTGTTGGAGAGATTTCATTCTGTTGGAGAGCTGAGATACATATTTGTTGGTCGAAAACGGATTAAGCAGGGTTTGTCCTTGGCAGGATGAAATTCAGATTTCTCATCGTCAAGGGCCCTGCTTTCCTTTTCATCCTCTGGTGGATGCTTCTGTAAATGCGATTCTCTCTGCCTTTAATCCCTTCTTGATCCTTCCTCTTCTTCACTTAGGAACCTCTAGAGTAAACTTTCTCCTTTACACTTTCAAGTGATTATACATGACTTTAAATATTTATTTAAAAACAAATTTGAAGAGTTTCAGTACTGGGTCTTGAAACTATTTGGAGTTGAATGGAGACTTTATACCTGTATGATTCTTTTTTTGTTGTTGTTTTTAAAGATTTATTTATTTATTTATTTATTTTGGGTGGGGGTCGGGTTGGGGAGGGAGGGGAGCAGGCGGGCCACTTCCATTGGTCTTTCATTTCTCTATGTTCATCCATCTTTGTTCTTTGGCTCCTGTGGGCCTCCCATCGTGGTGGCGTCTGTCGTTGCAGAGCCCCGGCTCTGGGCGCATGCGCTCCAGAGCTCCGGCTCGGTAATTGGACACATGGGTCCAGCCACTCCGCGGCACGTGGGATCTTCCCAGGCCAGGGATCGAACTGGTGCCCCTTGCACTGCAAGGCGGTGTCCTTACCCACTGGACCACCAGGGGAAGCCCCTGTATGATTCTTTTGTAAAATTTGCCTATTATTACTTTTGAAAAAAAAAATCTAGCTAATTTAAAATGACACTCCTTTAATTACTTTGAGTTATGGAGCATACTTTTTTTGTTGCAAGAATCTGAGGGAGGACATGGGAAGGTCCTTCCCTGGGCAATGAGGGGGAGATAGAATTTATATCTTGTGAGAGATGATGCTACAGCCTGCTCCACTGGAAGCACAATACACTTGTTAGAGAAGCACAGAACAAGCAGTGGAGGGTGAGAAGGGGTGGCAGCATTAAAGAAAGGTTCACCAAGAAGCTAATAGTTTAGTTGGGTTTTGAAGGATGTATTCACCCACTCAAAAAATATTGTTGAATGCCTACCCCATGTAGCCGCTATAACAGGTGCAGGGTGTGAAGAGGGGAAAAAAGGCCCCCCCTCTGTGTGGACACAGGCCAGGAGTTGGCACTGGAGGGTGCCATGGGCAGTGATCTGGTGGCGGGAGGCAGTGTCATGCTCAGATGTCAGCAACAAGGGGAGCCATCATCTGCCCAGTCCAGACAGGACCAGTTGTCATGAAGGGCACAGAGCCAAAGCCCAGCGTTGTCAGGCCACTGCCATGCAGAGGCCAGGAGAGGAGGACATCTCCCCACCCCCTGCTCATTGCTAGGAGGATCCTCAGGTTTCCTCTGTACCAGAGCAACTTGGGAAGAAAGCTCTGTGCTTTACCCTTAGTGAGTCTTTACCAAAATTAAACTGTCTTAAACCAGAAATGTCTGAGATGCTCAGTTCAAGCTAAAATAAATTTTTATTGCCCCTCAGCAGGGTAAGAGTTCATAGAGCCAGTTGGGCTGGCTACACGGTGTATGATCCATTGGTCTTTCATTTCTCTATGTTCATCCATCTTTGTTCTTTGGCTCCTGTGGGCCTCCCATCGTGGTGGCGTCTGTCGTTGCAGAGCCCCGGCTCTGGGCGCATGCGCTCCAGAGCTCCGGCTCGGTAATTGGACACATGGGTCCAGCCACTCCGCGGCACGTGGGATCTTCCCAGGCCAGGGATCGAACTGGTGCCCCTTGCACTGCAAGGCGGTGTCCTTACCCACTGGACCACCAGGGGAAGCCCTGTATGATTCTTTTGTAAAATTTGCCTATTATTACTTTTGAAAAAAAAAATCTAGCTAATTTAAAATGACACTCCTTTAATTACTTTGAGTTATGGAGCATACTTTTTTTGTTGCAAGAATCTGAGGGAGGACATGGGAAGGTCCTTCCCTGGGCAATGAGGGGGAGATAGAATTTATATCTTGTGAGAGATGATGCTACAGCCTGCTCCACTGGAAGCACAATACACTTGTTAGAGAAGCACAGAACAAGCAGTGGAGGGTGAGAAGGGGTGGCAGCATTAAAGAAAGGTTCACCAAGAAGCTAATAGTTTAGTTGGGTTTTGAAGGATGTATTCACCCACTCAAAAAATATTGTTGAATGCCTACCCCATGTAGCCGCTATAACAGGTGCAGGGTGTGAAGAGGGGAAAAAAGGCCCCCCCTCTGTGTGGACACAGGCCAGGAGTTGGCACTGGAGGGTGCCATGGGCAGTGATCTGGTGGCGGGAGGCAGTGTCATGCTCAGATGTCAGCAACAAGGGGAGCCATCATCTGCCCAGTCCAGACAGGACCAGTTGTCATGAAGGGCACAGAGCCAAAGCCCAGCGTTGTCAGGCCACTGCCATGCAGAGGCCAGGAGAGGAGGACATCTCCCCACCCCCTGCTCATTGCTAGGAGGATCCTCAGGTTTCCTCTGTACCAGAGCAACTTGGGAAGAAAGCTCTGTGCTTTACCCTTAGTGAGTCTTTACCAAAATTAAACTGTCTTAAGCCAGAAATGTCTGAGATGCTCAGTTCAAGCTAAAATAAATTTTTATTGCCCCTCAGCAGGGTAAGAGTTCATAGAGCCAGTTGGGCTGGCTACACAGTGTATGATCCAGTAGGTACAAAATACCTGAAACAGGCCAGTGCATAGAGACAGAAAGTAGATTAGAGGCTAGCAGAGGCTTAGGAGGGGAGCGTGGGGAGTGACTGCTAATGGATAAAGATCTCTTTTGGGGTGAAAAAATGTTCTGCAATCAGACAACTTTGTGAATACACTAAAAATGATCCATTGGACACATTAAAAGAATATAGTATGTGAATTATGTCTCAATTTAAAAAATACATGAAATATTAGGAAATATGGCAGCTATGGTTTTCTCATTAGAAAATATGGCAGTTATGGTTTTCTCTACACATCTGAGTTGTTGTCTGGATAAAGTCTCCTCCTTGGGATGAAGTGACGTGAGTGAAGTGAAAGTCACTCAGTTGTGCCTACTCTTTGTGACCCCATGGACTGTAGCCTGCCAACTCCTTAGGAGCATTGGTAAACATTCACTTTTCTAAACATCCTAATCTTGTACCATGTTGCATAGCAGACTACATATAACTTTACATTATTTCTACCAAAGAATAAATTTCCAGAAAAGCCCCATAACTGGTCAGAATTCAATTACCACTTGACACAAAAAGTACTTTGGTAACTATGCAAAAATAAAGCAGTCCACAAGGTGTATAACCTCAGTGTGAGGTCATACTTATAAATTCACAGACTTTTGGTTAAGTCAGTGCTTTTTTATCTTTTTGATTTCTTTTACCTTTCAGTGATAAGAAATGACAAATGTTATGTTCTAAATCAGAGAGCTTCTTGTTGCCATTACATATACTGATTCAGAACAAATTTTAAAAAATTTCCATCTTTACTTTTGCATCTATTGATATTGTTATCACAGAAAACTTATAAGTGGAAAATAAATCACCATCATTGTGTTTTAAGAGCAAGACTGGAAGTGCGCCATTTCTCATGCTGTTTTTATTATTCCTGTAGTTGGCTTGGCTTGGAGCCGCAGTCATCACGGACCCCACTGTTTCCTTCCATGTTTAACCCAGTCGTTGGCCAAGTCTTGCTTATTTTATTTTTGTAACTCCTCTTACACACTTTACACTGCCATGGCCGTAAGGTCGACTATCCTTTCCTTGCGCTTGGGCCAGCATGGCTTCTGGCCTCTTGGTGTCCATCTCACTCCCTCCAAAGGCTCCCGTGTCATCTTCTTAAAGTTTTGTGTTGTGTTGCCAGGTCACTTCCCACACCCTCTTCACCGTGCGTTTCTTGATTAAATCATCATTTTCTTCCTTGATTTTTCTTCCTTGGTACCTTGGTCTATCTTCTTTACAAATCTGTATCATTTCCAATATTCCTTTCTTCTTTTTCTCTGTGAACTAGAGAGTTTACACCTTGAAATGCTTCTAAAAAGAAGACACATTCTTTTCCTTTTTGGAACTCCTCAGTCATATAGCATTCCTTTTTCCTATAAGGTGAGAGTGGTTCCTGTCCGCTGCTTGGAATCCTTTCTGGGACTAGACAGCAGAGAAATAAACTATGGACATTAGTGTCTTAATTATGTATCTTGGTCTCCAGAGAGTGTCAGGCTCATAGCAGAGAGATTTTTGTGTAACATAATTATTTCTCTCAACCCAGAGATCAAACACACATACCCTGCATTGGAAGTGTGGAATCTTAACCACTGGACTACCAGGGAAATCCCAGACATTTTCGTTTTTATCTCTTAGATTTTCTCTGTATTTTGCACTGATTTCTCTTAATTCCCTTCATTAACATACAGAATCCTGCAAGTCTCAGTTCATCTTTTTACTTTCTTCAGTTCATCTTTTCCTTTTTATCTAGGTAATGTAATAATATTTAGGCTTACTCTTTTTCTTAAATAACTTTATAATGGAGATAAAGTTTTAAAATATTTAATTTTTTTGCTTTCTTCAGTCACAAACCTTTGCTTTTTCTGGCCTCAATATTCATCTATATATAATTTTTATAGGAGAAATACCAAGAGAAAGATCAAGGCAATATTCATTATTAATATTATGATTGAAAAACTTTATTTAATTAGCAAAACAGGAATATTGCTTGGAGCCGCAGTCATCACGGACCCCACTGTTTCCTTCCATGTTTAACCCAGTCGTTGGCCAAGTCTTGCTTATTTTATTTTTGTAACTCCTCTTACACACTTTACACTGCCATGGCCGTAAGGTCGACTATCCTTTCCTTGCGCTTGGGCCAGCATGGCTTCTGGCCTCTTGGTGTCCATCTCACTCCCTCCAAAGGCTCCCGTGTCATCTTCTTAAAGTTTTGTGTTGTGTTGCCAGGTCACTTCCCACACCCTCTTCACCGTGCGTTTCTTGATTAAATCATCATTTTCTTCCTTGATTTTTCTTCCTTGGTACCTTGGTCTATCTTCTTTACAAATCTGTATCATTTCCAATATTCCTTTCTTCTTTTTCTCTGTGAACTAGAGAGTTTACACCTTGAAATGCTTCTAAAAAGAAGACACATTCTTTTCCTTTTTGGAACTCCTCAGTCATATAGCATTCCTTTCCCTATAAGGTGAGAGTGGTTCCTGTCCGCTGCTTGGAATCCTTTCTGGGACTAGACAGCAGAGAAATAAACTATGGACATTAGTGTCTTAATTATGTATCTTGGTCTCCAGAGAGTGTCAGGCTCATAGCAGAGAGATTTTTGTGTAACATAATTATTTCTCTCAACCCAGAGATCAAACACACATACCCTGCATTGGAAGTGTGGAATCTTAACCACTGGACTACCAGGGAAATCCCAGACATTTTCGTTTTTATCTCTTAGATTTTCTCTGTATTTTGCACTGATTTCTCTTAATTCCCTTCATTAACATACAGAATCCTGCAAGTCTCAGTTCATCTTTTTACTTTCTTCAGTTCATCTTTTCCTTTTTATCTAGGTAATGTAATAATATTTAGGCTTACTCTTTTTCTTAAATAACTTTATAATGGAGATAAAGTTTTAAAATATTTAATTTTTTTGCTTTCTTCAGTCACAAACCTTTGCTTTTTCTGGCCTCAATATTCATCTATATATAATTTTTATAGGAGAAATACCAAGAGAAAGATCAAGGCAATATTCATTATTAATATTATGATTGAAAAACAGAATTATACAAACTATTGTCTTGAAAGCAGTTTCTTGAGAAAGGCTTCCTTTCCACTATCATATTAATAACTGAGCATACAGGCTTCTGTTTAGAGAGATGTTTAATAATGCAGAGAAGAGACTCCTGAATATTTAGCTGGATAGGTAGGGGGAAAGGGGCTGGGTATTATGGAAGGAAAAGAAAAGTCGGGTCATATTCTGTCCTGGGAAATGGAATAAAGGTGGAGAAGGAGAGAAGGAATGAAAAGGAGAGTGGTATTTCTTTTGATTTCCTCACAGAGGCCTTGGCTTTCAACTTTGAGAGCAGTCTGGACCTCAGTTATATCACAGTAAGATGGGCAAAGCAATGTGGTCTTGTAGACAGGGGGCCCTGGGATTGAGTTTTGCCAAGCTACCATCATTCTTTATCTGAGAGAGATGAAGAATTGAGGAAGGGAGATATCTACAGTGGTGCACAGGATGGTCAGATGAGGAACCTCCAAGGCAGAGGTGGGCTGCGCTGCTGGGACAAAGGCTGGAGGAAGGGCATGGCAGAAGTTCAGGAGTCTGCAGCTTGCAGAAGCTAACACAAGCCTAAGTCACCCATTCCGAGCAAACCAAGGCAGATCAGATCACCAGATATACTGTTCTCAGATTTAAGCCCTCAGGACCAGGAGACACTTTTGAGACAAGGTATGCAGCCCAGGAGACCAGAAGAGGTAGAGGACATCCTGCCTAAGACTCTGGATCTTTGCTACCCTCATGAGGATGTTAAATGTGCCTTCTTCCCATTCATCTGGGAACTGTCTTGGGAAGGAAGCCCAGGAGGGGAGGCTACTTTGAGGGACCAAGTCTAGTTGTCATCCTGATGAGTGACTAGATGAGTTGTCTAGTCTAGTCGTCATCCTGATGAGTGATTCTTCGGGGAAATGTTTTCCCTAAAGACTTCATGGATAGTTTAGAAATGGAAGGAACTTGATGATTCAATTGACTTCTTCATTTTACCTATGAGGATGTTGACCTTGCGACCATTCCAGTAACTTTCAGCGTCACAGATCACATGAGGACAGAATTCAAGCTCCGTAATGCTGTTCTAGGCTTCTAGTGTGGTTGTATGTCCACCATCCCCTGGACCCACTAGGGTTCCTGCAGATAGACTAGATCTCTCTGTTGGAATCATCAGAAGAGCTTGGTTGGTAGCACTTTATCCATATTTCCTGCTCTATTCTTTTTCTATTTCTAGCTTCTAACTATTTTTATGTCATTTCCTTCTTTTTTTTTTTTAACATTTTATTTATTTATTTATTTTGGGGGGGTGGAGTGGGGCGCGACAGGTGGGCCGCTTCTATTGGTCTTTCATTTATCTATTTTTATATGTCTTTGTTCTTTGGCTCTTGTGGGCCTCCCATCGCGGTGGCCTTGTTGTCGCAGAGCACCGGCTCTGGGCACATGCGCTCCAGAGCTCTGACTCAGTAATTGAACACAACAGTCCAGCCGCTCCGCAGCACGTGGGATCTTCCCAGGCCAGGGATCGAACCAGTGCCCCTTGCACTGCAAGGCGGTGTCCTTACCCACTGGACCACCAGGGGAAGCCCTGTCATTTCCTTCTTAAGAACAATTAACTTAGATGAAAAATTACACTGCCTGTTTTAAAAGTCTTATTCATTTAAAATGTTTTTTTATGCTATATTCTGACTTTCTTCTTCAAACATCTAGACTCTGAAACTTAGCAGTGAAGCCAAGAGATGTATTTACAAGTAAATCCAAATGTTCAATGCTAATTCAAATCAGCCAAGATGGTAACTTCAAAAGGAAAAGAAGGGTAAGGAACTAGCTTTTATTTAGGGCCAACTTTGTGTTCAATTCTGCTTGTATATTTCTATCTCATGTGTATCTCATATAAACATTATGTGATTTTTAAAAATTGTGTCCATTTGCAAGCTAACTGGAGTTGTCTCCAGTTCAGTGCCACTTCTTTAGAAACCTAAGCAAGTCTGAATTTGAACAATATGCCTTTCATACTGTTTTACTGATTTGTGTTGGGAAAGTCAGACATTCACTTTCTTATACTTCTTCTTTTGGTAAATCCTGAATTCCAGAATGATCCTCAAATAAATATCATTATCAGCACATGTACACAGTCAAGAAAAGGAGATTTAGCCATATGTGGATTTGAAATTAACAAATGGTCTTTGTTGTTTCTTTAAATCTTTTTTTTTTTTTTTTTCCTGAAAAGTAGCTCCTGAGGTAGGAAGATTATTCATGACCCCATTTAGAAAGCAGGTCATCTTGTCTATGTATCATCAGTGTTGAGAAGTATGCTGTGGTTTTCAATACAGCTGTCTAGCGATTTATCTTTAATAGTGAAAGAAATACCAAGCCCATTAATCCAGGGGCAGATGTCTGCTAAGCTTGTTGTCATATCGTCTGACAGCTGACCAAAGGCATTTCCTTATTGGTCTTTCATTTATCTATTTTTATATGTCTTTGTTCTTTGGCTCTTGTGGGCCTCCCATCGCGGTGGCCTTGTTGTCGCAGAGCACCGGCTCTGGGCACATGCGCTCCAGAGCTCTGACTCAGTAATTGAACACAACAGTCCAGCCGCTCCGCAGCACGTGGGATCTTCCCAGGCCAGGGATCGAACCAGTGCCCCTTGCACTGCAAGGCGGTGTCCTTACCCACTGGACCACCAGGGGAAGCCCTGTCATTTCCTTCTTAAGAACAATTAACTTAGATGAAAAATTACACTGCCTGTTTTAAAAGTCTTATTCATTTAAAATGTTTTTTTATGCTATATTCTGACTTTCTTCTTCAAACATCTAGACTCTGAAACTTAGCAGTGAAGCCAAGAGATGTATTTACAAGTAAATCCAAATGTTCAATGCTAATTCAAATCAGCCAAGATGGTAACTTCAAAAGGAAAAGAAGGGTAAGGAACTAGCTTTTATTTAGGGCCAACTTTGTGTTCAATTCTGCTTGTATATTTCTATCTCATGTGTATCTCATATAAACATTATGTGATTTTTAAAAATTGTGTCCATTTGCAAGCTAACTGGAGTTGTCTCCAGTTCAGTGCCACTTCTTTAGAAACCTAAGCAAGTCTGAATTTGAACAATATGCCTTTCATACTGTTTTACTGATTTGTGTTGGGAAAGTCAGACATTCACTTTCTTATACTTCTTCTTTTGGTAAATCCTGAATTCCAGAATGATCCTCAAATAAATATCATTATCAGCACATGTACACAGTCAAGAAAAGGAGATTTAGCCATATGTGGATTTGAAATTAACAAATGGTCTTTGTTGTTTCTTTAAATCTTTTTTTTTTTTTTTTGCCGGAAAAAGTAGCTCCTGAGGTAGGAAGATTATTCATGACCCCATTTAGAAAGCAGGTCATCTTGTCTATGTATCATCAGTGTTGAGAAGTATGCTGTGGTTTTCAATACAGCTGTCTAGCGATTTATCTTTAATAGTGAAAGAAATACCAAGCCCATTAATCCAGGGGCAGATGTCTGCTAAGCTTGTTGTCATATCGTCTGACAGCTGACCAAAGGCATAACTGTATGTGTTGAGGGATGTTGGGTCGGGGGAAGTCTACATAGAACTAGCTCAGAGTTCACAAGCATTTTGAGATCCCTGCATTAGAAGAGAGAATGAAAGAGAGTGAGAGAAAGGGAGGAAAGACCATATTTTAGAGGTCCCGTAAATACTTTGAACAAATAGTACCAGTGTTTTTCCTAGGGAGTAGGTCAAAGTTGCTTGCTAGTTCCACCTCATTTCTGCCGCTCACTGTCTTTCTTAGCTGATGAGTTAGGGGGAGAATGCCAGTCATTCTAAGCAGAAGCCTATGTTATCATCAAGTCTGATAAACTATGTAACAACTGCTTAGTTTGTATAGGAGCAGACTTGGAAGGGGGTATTCTTAACAGAAGAGTAAGCCTACAGATGGCCAACAGACACATGAAAAGATGTTCATCGTCACCCAGCATCAGGAAAATGCACATCAAAGCCACAATGAGATACCACGTCACACCTGTCAAGAATGGCTATCATCAAAAAGCAGGAAGTAACAAGTGTTGGTGAGGGTGTAGTGTAAAGGGAACTTCTGTGCACTGTTGTTGGCAATATAAGCCAGTGCAGCCACTGTGGAAAACAGGATGAAAGTTCCTCAAACAATTAAAACAAATGTAATTACCCTGTGACCCAACAGTTCCACTTCTAGGTATTTACCTAAAGAAAACAATAGTAATTTGAAAAGATATCGGAACCCACATGTTTATTGCACATTACTGACCACAGCCAAGACATGGAAGCCACCTAGGTGTTCATGGACAGACAAATGATAAAGACGATATGGTGTATATATGCAATGGGGTATTACTCAGCCATGCAAAGAATGAAATGTGAAAACATGGAGGGACACAGAGGGTATTATGCTAAGTGAATTTAGAGAAAGACAAATATCACATGATCTCACTTACATGTGGAATCTAAAAAACAAATGAACAAAACAAAAAGCAGAATTACAGACACAGAGAGCAAATGGAGGATTGCTGATGGGCAGGAGAGGGGATGGGGCAAAATAAGTAAAGGAGATTAAGAGACACAAATTTTCAGTCATGGGGATGCACTGTGCAGCAGAAGGAAGATAGGCATTAATGCACTAATAATCTGGTATGGAGACAGGTGGTCACTCAGCTTGTGGTGGTTGTTTTGTAACATGTTTGATTGTCAGATCACTAGGTTGGACACCTGGAATGAAGACAATATTGTACATCAACTATACCTGAGAAAAAACTTAAAAAGTGAGCAAATCTCATGTCCCTTGTCTGGTCTATGATGACACACACAGCTTCTGAGTAACTTGATGTCTAAGTTCGTATTTCTTTTGTTTTGAACTAAATATCCTCTGTTGATAATGAGTTACCAAAATCAGCCCAGTGGAATGATCAAGAGTCGTGTCTTGCTGTGTCAAAGCTCTGGATCTCAGGCCCCAGGGGAGCTCAGTTGAGATACTGGCAACATTGTAAGGAATGTTCAGACCAGGATGCCTTGAGTGTGTGGTCTTGATATCCTATTCCTGTATCAAAGCTCATCTGCAGAAAAAGCCAAGGGAACTGGCTCAAATATAGGCTAGTGGTTTTGAGCAGTGACAGTAAGAAAGGTACTATGAGTTGGTAGTGCATTAGAGATCCAATAAAGTCAATGTTTATACCAATCTAATTTTGAGACCAGTTTTAGTTGATAGGGTTAAAGAACAGTCAGTGAGTCTTTAGAAAATGTATGTTGATTCCTTGAGATTTTGTCCAAGGACATTATTCCAGGATAAGTATTGATAAATTCTTGAGCTTATATCTCATCATGACTTTATCAATACTTAAAACCCTGAGGAGAAACATTGATATTTCATGAGTATCCAATCAGCAACTTCTGATATTATTTGCTTTCATTTTCTACCTTTTTGTATTCTAACACTGCCTACATCCTTAGCTATCTGTCTGCCTACCTACCCATCATAGTAAATATCTATCTGTAAATATATATCTGTAGATATTTAGATATATAGGGAGAGAATGAAAGAGGTATTTACTATGGTAGATATATAGGTAGACAGGTAAGTAGATATTTGTGTGTATCCTGTGTGATGAGTTGCTCAATCATGTTTGACTCTTTGTGATCTCATTAACTTTAACCCACCAGGCTCCTCTGTCTATGGAGGTTTTCAGGCAAGAATACTGGAGTGGGTTGCCATTTCCTCAAGTGAATCTTCCTGACCCAGAAATCAAACCTGTGTCTTGCAGATGGATTCTTTACTGATGAGCCATCAGAGAAGCCCAGGTCGATATTTACTCCATAGCAGTTGATTGAATATTTCACTGCTTTCTCCTATTCATCTGTTGACACTCTCTTTGAAGGCTCTTTTGAATGTGTCAATATTTGAGATTACTTCTGAAAGAAGAGGAATGAGAATGTATGGTGAAACAAAGTTATTAATAGATCAAATAGTCTGGTCTTATAGAATTAGGTGCGGACAAGAAATCTCAAGGACTTCCTGAGATATGCCTGCAATGCAGGAGACGCAAGAGGTACAAGTTCAGTGTCTGGGTCTGGAAGATCCCATGGAGAAGGAAATGGCAACCCACTCCAGTATTCTTGCCTGGAGAATCCCATCGACAGAGAAACCTGACAGGCTGTAGTCCATGGGGTCACAAAGAGTCAGACGTGACTGAGCGCGCACGCGCACACACACACACACACACACACACACACGATAATTAGTGATTAGTGAAGAAATCTCACAGGAGTCTGAGAGCCCGAGGTATCATGTGAAGAGACATGGGTATCTGCGTCCTGTTTTGTTTTTTTTTTGCCTCCTCAGCTCACCCTTTCCATGTGACACATTTATAATGTTGTGCTTCTCGTTGAGATTGTAGCCATTATGGAACCAGCTCTTGCAAAACTTGGGAACCCAGGGTTTTGAAAGGTTAACAAGAGAATGTTCCAGAAATTCCTGGAGCCTATGGAAACCTAGAAGTCATTAAATGTCTTCTCAGTAGACCTCATACAGAGAGGTTCAGCCACTGGGTTGAGCAAATTTGTCAAAGGAGACCGTTCTTCAATACCTAGTGTTTATCTTCTAAAGATTCCTCAAAATGTTGTTTAATGACTCCATAAAGTATTTTGTTACAGACCCTTCTAAACTCACTGGGGATATTCACTAGGCTGTGATTAGTGTGCAGGCATGTGAAAGACAATGGAGGAGGTTACGATCACTGATAGAGACTCCTATTTGGGTGAAAGATACTCCTGTAGTCTCGGAGCCTCTGCCACAGGGTGGCCTGATGGTGAATTATCTAGTCTATGCAAGTTTGTGTGTAATTAACAATGAGTAAGCCTCCCTGGTAGCTCAGATGGTAAAGACTCTGCCTGTACTGCAGGAGACCTGAGTTTGATTCCTAGGTTGGGAAATTCACTGATGAAGGAAACGGTTACCCACTCCAATCCCTTAGACATTATTGTTGTTGTTTAGTCATTAAGTCATGTCTGACTCTTTTGCAACCCCATGGACTATAGCCTGTCATGCTGTTCTGTCCATGGAGTTTTCCAGGCAAGAATACGGGAGTGGGTTGCTATTTCCTTCTCCAAGTGATCTTCGCAGACCAGGGATCGAACCTGTGTCTCCTCCCTGGCAGATGGCTTCTTTACTCTGAGCCATCTGGGAATCCCCCAGTCAGGTTACCCATAACCAAGCTGATTTTTCCTCACATATCCAGCCCTTGACTCCACCGTAGGCAAGATCAGCTCCTCTATCTTGGATGGGCTTCAGTTTTAAGCTCAGATGCTTTCACAGAGGCCCCATTTTGCCTAGGGAGATTTCCCACAGTCTAATGTTTATCTACAAGCACTTGTTTAGTTGGTACCTCATCCAACCTCACCAACTCTCTTACTCCTTTATGCCTTATGTGCCAATATCACCCTTGATTGTGACAACCAAAAATGTCTCCATATGGTGCCTAATGTCCCCCTAGCAGAGGGACAGAATTGCTCTGGGTGAGAAGCACTGTGCTGGTACATTATGAAAGTATTTTAGATCTCACTTTTCTGGAATATATCAACTTTCAAAATAAATTATTATCTGTTCTCTCAGTTTTGATTCAAAACGTGTGTACTTAGCTAACTCCCAGGATGGTTTGGATGTTGTAGCCAGCTCCTCTGTAGTTCATACATTTCTCATTTTAACATCTCTCTTCCTTTAGCCACCCTCTTAGCTATAAAAGTGCCTAATGCATGTGATGGCTTATGACAAGGAGCTAGCACATGTTGTTTTCTTCTCTTTATCTTTTCTTTCCTTCCTCTACCAGTTCCTTAGATTGCAACAGATTCTCTAGCCTACTGATAATTCTATAGTTCTTGCCTCTTTACTTTGTGTTCACTGCATTTTCATGAGTCCTGGGGATTGACTTTGACTTTTTCCTCACCAGTTTTGTAAACCTTGGGTGATGTTGAATTAACTGAAAACATGATTTATTTACTTTATTTACTTTATTTCAGTTCAGTTCAGTCACTCAGTTGTGATAGAGTTGGCTCTCTGTGACCCCATGGACTGTAGCACACCAGGCTTCCCTGTCCTTCTTCATTTCCTGGAGCTTGCTCAAATTCATGTGCATTGACTCAGTGATGTCATCTAACCACCTAGTCCTCTGTCATCCCCTTCTCCTTTTGTCTTATATATTTCCCAACATCAGGCTCTTTTCCAGTGAGTTGTCTCTTTGCATCAGATGGCCAAAGTACTAGAGCTTCAGCATAATTTCTTCCAATGAATATAAAGGGCTGATTTCCTTTAGGATTGACTGGTTTGATCTCCTTGAAATTCAAGGGACTCTCAAGAGTCTTCTCCAACACCGCAGTTCAAAGGTATCAATTCTTCAGTGCTCAGCCTTCTTTATGGTCCAACTATCACATCCATACATGACTACTGGGAAAACCATAGCTTTGACTGTATGGATTTTTGTCAACAGTGGTATCTCTGCTCTTGAATATGCCTTCTAGGTTTGTCATAGCTTTTGTTCCAAGGAGCAAGCACTTTTTAATTTCCTGGCTGCAGTCACCACCTGCAGTGACTTTGGAGTCCAAGAAAATAAACTCTGTCACTGTTTCCATTGTTTGCCTATCTATTTGCCATGAAGTGATGGGACCAAATGCCGTGATCAATGTTAAGTATAGGCTGTAAAATTATATATTCAGGATGATTCCATTTTTGTTCACATACCATACCACGCACACACACACACACACAGAGGCTAATGAACATATGCAGAAAACATGATGGAGGGATATGTTCCAAATGATAATCTTTATCATAATTGAGACTCTTGGTGATTCCATGTTTTTTCTTTTTGCTCATTTATATTTTCTAATTTTTCCTATAATATGTGTCTTTTGCTTGTGTAATTAAAAAAGACAAAAATGCTTTGCAAAGTCATTCTTGAGCTTTCTGTCTGATCAGGGCAAGAACTGACACTCATCCATGGGTATTTGCAATGGTAACAAGAGTTTTGTTTGCCACGGCACTTATTTTTGGAAGACACTAAGACAACTGAGTCACCCATCGTATTTTAGGGAAAAGGATGAAACAAGAAACCCTGAAGGAACAGGTGAAGATTCACTAGGCAGATTTGTGTCTTGCACTGAAAGTTTTCTGGGTCAAGATATATGTACGTGCATGAACTCAGATGGAACTTTCCTGAGCCACGGCTGAATTTAGCCATGAGCTAAGGCTCTCAGTGTGTCATCCAGCAGAGAATGGCTAGCTTATCCTGGGTCTTTGTGTATTGAAAAGAGATCCAGTAAGCACACTGTGTTCTTAGAGCAAGCTGGCCTTGCCCATTTCCAAATGGCTCCACAATACCAAGCATCTCCCTGAGCACCACCAGCTGCCAACATGACTCACCGGCCACAGCCCCTAGAACCTGCATGAATCACAGCTCATGGGTAGGCTCATGCTTAGCTGAGACATGCTGATAATTGAAGTTATATTCTCACTGGTTACTGGGCACTTTAGAAACCCAAATTAGCTTTCCTCAGGGAAAAATTATGGTGATGGGCAGAGTAGCCACCTGTTTCGGTCATCTTGGGTTCAGCTTGATGCTGTTGTGAGTGGCTGGCTGTTGATGATGGCCTAATTTGTGAGAGGGAATTGGTGGAGAGGGAGGGAGCTGGATGAATGTAGCTGTTAGAGTGTATAATCTGCTCAGCAGTGTTTAGCACCAGTCTCAGCTGGCTTAGAAGAAAGAGTACAAGCTTGGTAGTAGACCCCAGATTCTGAATTCAACTTCCATCACATATTTTGTATTAACTTCTCAGATCCTTGGCGTCATCATCTGTAAAATGGGCACAGAGCAGATTTCCTCTTAGATTTGTTGTAAGCATAAACATTAAGAATGCTTATAAACGACAGTCTGGTATATAGTAAGCATGCAGTGTTCTTTTCTTTCTAGTGGTTTCCAGATTTGTGGCTGACAGTTTGAATAGACCAGAGGTTTACAGGTTTTCATCTCGAATGGGACAGAGAGCAAGTATTTCAGGTTTTGTGGGTCAGAAGGCAAAATTGAGTGTATTATGTACATACTTACATTATATAGAGAAAACTAATTTCTACCAATTTTTAATTGATGAAATTCAAATATAAGAGTAAGAGTATAAAGTCGTTCTAATATAGATCTACTAGTGAAAAGAAAGGGATTCTTTTCTGGGGAGACAGCGTTTGACTTAATTGGAGCTCAGTGTTCCTTATTGCCTCATCAATTGCCCATGTTCATCTGTACAAACCATTCTTAACTTGCAGACCAATAAAAGCAGGTGGCAGGCTGAATTGGTCCACAGGCCATAGTTTGCTGCTGATTCTTGGTGTAGACCGTGTACTACTAATGCCATTCTCTGCCGGTGCTCTAACCCAGTCAGTCATGGTGAGTCAATAATTTGAAATCATAATTGCTACATAAACAGCTCTTGGGGGGCTGCAATCTGGAAAGGAAGATGAAATGATACAGTCTGTAAAGAGATAGACTTTGGGAAGTTGACAAAGTGCTTATTCTATTTGATCCATTTGTGGCTGAAGAAGGAAGAAGTGATCAGGCCACACAAACCATGGAAACAGAAACTCAAACAGGTTCTTTCCGCTTCTTATCAAATAGATGGATATGCCTATTTGTAGTCATCCCCAACTGCTCCCTACAAAAGAGGGAGTGCACTTTGGCATATAAAATGTCAGAGGGTCCCCTCCTGCCACTGTCTCCCTGACCTGGCTGGCTCTCTGGAACACAGGTGTGCGTCCACAGCACATTGGGGCCAGTGAACAGAGACAGTGCTCTACAGGGCTGGTTGTGTTAGCTTCAGAGCAAAATGGATCCTACACTACCTACCAAGGTGGCCATCATTGGCATAAATGAGAGGCACTGAGGAATTTCATGCGTGTTGATGATGGTGTAGTGTCAGAAAATCAAGTAAAATACCTCACTAAGTATCAATTAAAAAACAAAAACATTTATTTAGGCTGCACTGGCATGTGGGATGTGGGATCCCTGACCAGGGATGGAACCCAGGCTTCCTACATCCTGATAAGGTAGGGTCTTATCCATTGGAGCACCCGTGAAGTCTCAAGCATCAGTTCTGAAGTAAAAAGTAATTCAGCATTCTGCCTAGAGTCCTGGCATCTACAAGGAAGCATGGCATGAGGGTTGCACCATGGTTGTGGTTGGTCTGGACCCAACAACAGTACTGGCATGGCTGTGCCAGAAGTCTGGGCAAAATGCAAAGCTGTTTATGGATTCTTTGTACTATTTTCTTCTTTTCTGGCTGTGCCATGTGGCATACGAGATCCCCAATCAGGAATCAAACCCGTGCCTCCTGCCCTGGGAGCCAGATCCTTAACCAACCACTGGACTGCCAGAGGAGTCCCTGTTTAGGGATTCTTTTTTTATTTATTTATTTATTTATTTATTTATTTATTTTTTACATGTATGTTCCCATATCATTCATATGCATATCCCTGGACCCTCCCCCCTCCCATCCCTCCAGATCATCGTTCCAAGTGGTTGTAGGTACTCCTATTCTGTTTAGGGATTCTTGAGCTCAGGGCTTTGATAGAATTTCTTTTGCATCTCAGCAGATTCTGCAGAGAAGCACAGATAATAAAATTCTCTGGTGAGACAGGGAAATCCAGACTCTGATGCACATGGTTTTAAAATCCCGGATTTATATTTTCAGAGTGTCAATGATTTGATAGCAGATCCTCTTGCAGAAAGCACACCAACAGCATCCTGTGTTTGATCAGTTTCAGATTCACCTAGTTAAATTACCCAGACATGTTCTCATGAAACCAAGGACTAAAAGGATAATACAGGGCATACGCTTCCTACAGTAGTAACATATCTTTGTGGAAAGCTAATACACGGTGAAAACTGCCCAGTGGAATAGAGGGGATTAGGGTGGGTATTAGGGTGAAGCTACATGGTAAAATGACATGGATAACTGAATTGCCAACAGTGAAACATGTGAGTTTCTGGGTCTCTGAGTGATAGACAGAGAAGAGGACTGAAGCAAACAGAGCCAGAAAGGACTCCAGTTTATTCGAAAGGATCCAAGTGAGAGAGCTACCTACTTACTGTGCAGGTGAGATAGAGGGATAACACCCAATGGCAACACATAATTTGAGATTCATTGAGCACTTGTGGGTATTAACAGTCTACCCTGCCAATGATGAAAAAACTTTTGGGGGCAAGGATGTTGAAAC
This sequence comes from Tragulus kanchil, assembly GCA_022376925.1. Classification (NCBI taxonomy): domain Eukaryota; kingdom Metazoa; phylum Chordata; class Mammalia; order Artiodactyla; family Tragulidae; genus Tragulus; species Tragulus kanchil. Next base: position 37,469,700 of record JAIOJX010000028.1, on the reverse strand, counting down.
TAAAGATAACTTAACTTGGAAAGTGTTTACTACTTCTTGTAATTAACTTCTCCTTAGAAAAATAGATATTTTTGAGGCAGAAATATTTTAAAGCGTGTTTTAGCTGAAGAGCATGTTTAGTCAAAAAGTATTTAGCAAAGGAGCTTTGGTGGTGGGTTTAAAAAATATTTCTTCCCTGAGCTGATCCAATGCACTTTTTTTTCCCTCTATTTGTGTGTCAAGAGAACACAGAGCAAATGCATTTTCGTTGAGTTTATCTAACAGGTTAGAATAAAATACACAATACATGTAAGGATAAATGTCAAGAAGGAGAACTGAAGTATACTTCCAAGCAAAATTTATTAGATGTCTATTCAAGAAAACACAATGACCTTTGCTTGTAAGAATTCAAAGTCAATTACCTAAAAGCTAGGTGTGAATATTTGTCCTTTTAAAATCAGATACAGAGAGTAGAAACATTTAATTTTTCTTAAATATGACAGGCAACAAATATTGAAGTTTTGTCTCATAAAAGGCATCAAAGATAAGTATTCATTTATCAGCAAAGCATGCAGTTGACCTAATTTCAAACCCAAAGCCTTTAAAATAAAAAGCTGGCTGTGAACTTGACCATAATCCAGGTAGGCTACTCAAAGATATTTCTTTACCATCTTCCTAGTGAAATTTCTCTGTAATCAGTATTCATATACATTTTTGTTGGGCTGCTCAAATCTTTTATATTCATAAACTTTTGCATAAGTGCTATCTTACAGAATCGCACTGCCAAGGCATAACAACGATTTGTGGGAGAAGGAAAGGATGATCTGATGAAGGTGTGTTAGCTTAGTGTAAATGAAGGATAATGACCACACCCTGTCTTCTCAACAACTAAATAGTCTGTACAAAAAAAGAGCAAACATATGTACAAAATTCTAGAGTCTACGTACATTGTGAAAAGATCAATCACTGTTCACCGAAGAAATGCTGTAAAAAGTTTTATCTATAAGGTGCTCAAGATCCAAATATGAATAGTTCTTATGCAAAGTCATAAGAAATACAAAGCTAGTTCTCGGGTATGTGTAAGAGCAAATAGTTTGAGATTCATTGAGCACTTGTGGGTATTAACAGTCCCCTGCCAATGATGAAAAACTTTTGGGCAAGGATGTTGAAACTAAAGATAACTTAACTTGGAAAGTGTTTACTACTTCTTGTAATTAACTTCTCCTTAGAAAAATAGATATTTTTGAGGCAGAAATATTTTAAAGCGTGTTTTAGCTGAAGAGCATGTTTAGTCAAAAAGTATTTAGCAAAGGAGCTTTGGTGGTGGGTTTAAAAAATATTTCTTCCCTGAGCTGATCCAATGCACTTTTTTTCCCCTCTATTTGTGTGTCAAGAGAACACAGAGCAAATGCATTTTCGTTGAGTTTATCTAACAGGTTAGAATAAAATACACAATACATGTAAGGATAAATGTCAAGAAGGAGAACTGAAGTATACTTCCAAGCAAAATTTATTAGATGTCTATTCAAGAAAAACACAATGACCTTTGCTTGTAAGAATTCAAAGTCAATTACCTAAAAGCTAGGTGTGAATATTTGTCCTTTTAAAATCAGATACAGAGAGTAGAAACATTTAATTTTTCTTAAATATGACAGGCAACAAATATTGAAGTTTTGTCTCATAAAAGGCATCAAAGATAAGTATTCATTTATCAGCAAAGCATGCAGTTGACCTAATTTCAAACCCAAAGCCTTTAAAATAAAAAGCTGGCTGTGAACTTGACCATAATCCAGGTAGGCTACTCAAAGATATTTCTTTACCATCTTCCTAGTGAAATTTCTCTGTAATCAGTATTCATATACATTTTTGTTGGGCTGCTCAAATCTTTTATATTCATAAACTTTTGCATAAGTGCTATCTTACAGAATCGCACTGCCAAGGCATAACAACGATTTGTGGGAGAAGGAAAGGATGATCTGATGAAGGTGTGTTAGCTTAGTGTAAATGAAGGATAATGACCACACCCTGTCTTCTCAACAACTAAATAGTCTGTACAAAAAAAGAGCAAACATATGTACAAAATTCTAGAGTCTACGTACATTGTGAAAAGATCAATCACTGTTCACCGAAGAAATGCTGTAAAAAGTTTTATCTATAAGGTGCTCAAGATCCAAATATGAATAGTTCTTATGCAAAGTCATAAGAAATACAAAGCTAGTTCTCGGGGTATGTGTAATTCAGGCACTGTTAACCACATTAAATCTTTCAGGTTCCTGTGTCATCGCGTAGATTTCTACTTCAGGGCAGAAAATATAACCTGAATGATTTAACATTGTCTCTAAAAAGTGCCTAATGTATTCCGAGGAAATAGTTTACACACACCAGAAAAATCAGGCTCAACATATTCCTGTCCTCAAATTGTAGCCAGGATTCTGAGTTCCAGAGAAGAAAAATAATTATCATAGTAAAAATAATTGTATTGATCATAATCCTTACTAAAACCAGCCTTAATACTTGTGATGCTTCCAAAGTACTCTATCTCTATAAAGTAATGCATGAGACTCTTCTACATTTCCCTAAATGGACAACACAGCATGTGGATTGTCTGTTCTTATACAATCTCAGATGTGTATGTATACACACAGTGAACTCTTACCTATTGCTTACACATACTTTCAAGTGTCTATGTTAGGATAATACGTTGCACCTCTCACTAACACTGCTTTTATTTAACTTTTATCGGATAAATAAAACACTAAGAGCTCATTGTTCATGATGCTGATTATGACATTTTAATATAAAATAGCAATGCAACTTTACAAGACAATAGTTTTTTTTTTTTTTTTTGTAGTCTAGCTAAACCTCTTAGATTCTCATGATTATCACCAAAGGCTCTTATTCACTTATTGTTTGTACTTTTAATAAGTACAAAAAGGAAACCTGCAGGAAAAGACCTCTATTGGAAACTCACATTCAATTCAACCAAATCACACTCATTCGAATTAACTTTCCTATTCTTGCTTTAGATTTTGTAATCACTGTGCATATTACAACAGATAAGTGCAGGCAAACAATAGTTGAAGAACAGTTGTCATATCGTGTAAACCAGAACACTAGGCAAACTTGTGAAAGGAAAATACACTGCCAAGCTAAGAAGGTGAAAATGCGTACCCCAGCAAGTCATAAGAAACAATCTTCTGGCTGCTGGAAGGGAGAACACCTTCCAAAGTGGACCAGCGAGCCTCCTTGAGACGCTTATTTTTGGCCTCAACTACTCAACCCTTATGAAGTATAGGGTTTTCTTTCTGATGCCACATATCAGCTTTTCCAAGTGTAGAGCAGAAAGCAGGAATATGCACTTTCACACGGAAGCTGATCTGCCCGTCTCCCCCAGGCCCGGCAGTTCCGTTGCTGGTGGTCAGGTGGCAGGTGGAGGTGGCGAGGGTGGGTGACTTCTATTGGAAACCAGAAGGCGTTACAGCAGGAGGCCTGTGGGATCTCTCAGGCAAGGTTATGCAGAGGTGCTGTGGAAAGGCAGCATAAATAACCAGGAGAGTGATTCACAGCCTCTTGACATAGTTTCCGGGAAAAGTACCAAAGAATTTGGTTCTTCTAGAGGTTCCTGAAAGCAGAAGTGATAAATGCAAGGTAGGGAGTAAGAACCAGGAAATATCAGTTCATCCGTTCAAGTGGGCTTGAAAGCTCAGAGCAAGCACTCGGAGCGTGGAAGAGAGAAACTCACTTGAAGGGATAGAAGACTAAGTGAGTGGTCTTATCTGTACTCTCTGAGGCCTCACTGCCTCTTAAGCTAAACGCTGCACTCCCAGTCACACAGACTAAACAGAAAAGTTCAACCTCTGAGTCTGTGGGGAGAGACAGTCTCCCTGACGAGGTGGACTTTTAAGTTCAAGGATACCCGAGTATGATGAGGCTGCATACAGAGGCTGCTAGACAAGAGTGAGGGGCGGAGGAGGAAAGGCAACTAGGATGTGACACTTTCAAGTACAATCTTCTCTAGGGTACAAAAGAAAACCTGCAGGAAAAGGCCTCTATTGGAAACTCACATTCAATTCAACCAAATCACACTCATTCGAATTAACTTTCCTATTCTTGCTTTAGATTTTGTAATCACTGTGCATATTACAACAGATAAGTGCAGGCAAACAATAGTTGAAGAACAGTTGTCATATCGTGTAAACCAGAACACTAGGCAAACTTGTGAAAGGAAAATACACTGCCAAGCTAAGAAGGTGAAAATGCACCCAGCAAGTCATAAGAAACAATCTTCTGGCTGCTGGAAGGGAGAACACCTTCCAAAGTGGACCAGCGAGCCTCCTTGAGACGCTTATTTTTGGCCTCAACTACTCAACCCTTATGAAGTATAGGGTTTTCTTTCTGATGCCACATATCAGCTTTTCCAAGTGTAGAGCAGAAAGCAGGAATATGCACTTTCACACGGAAGCTGATCTGCCCGTCTCCCCCAGGCCCGGCAGTTCCGTTGCTGGTGGTCAGGTGGCAGGTGGAGGTGGCGAGGGTGGGTGACTTCTATTGGAAACCAGAAGGCGTTACAGCAGGAGGCCTGTGGGATCTCTCAGGCAAGGTTATGCAGAGGTGCTGTGGAAAGGCAGCATAAATAACCAGGAGAGTGATTCACAGCCTCTTGACATAGTTTCCGGGAAAAGTACCAAAGAATTTGGTTCTTCTAGAGGTTCCTGAAAGCAGAAGTGATAAATGCAAGGTAGGGAGTAAGAACCAGGAAATATCAGTTCATCCGTTCAAGTGGGCTTGAAAGCTCAGAGCAAGCACTCGGAGCGTGGAAGAGAGAAAACTCACTTGAAGGGATAGAAGACTAAGTGAGTGGTCTTATCTGTACTCTCTGAGGCCTCACTGCCTCTTAAGCTAAACGCTGCACTCCCAGTCACACAGACTAAACAGAAAAGTTCAACCTCTGAGTCTGTGGGGAGAGACAGTCTCCCTGACGAGGTGGACTTTTAAGTTCAAGGATACCCGAGTATGATGAGGCTGCATACAGAGGCTGCTAGACAAGAGTGAGGGGCGGAGGAGGAAAGGCAACTAGGATGTGACACTTTCAAGTACAATCTTCTCAATAGGGACAAGACTGGCCGTGTGATAGGGTGGACTGGAAAAGTCCCACAGCAAGGCGTGGTTCTGTGAGCAGGAGGTCTGTCACGGCTCCTTAGCACAGTGTAACCCGAAGGCTTTATGGGGGATGCCATCACTACCCAGTTTTATTATTTCATACAAGAGCATGCTGAATGCCCCAGCATTCATTTTGCAAAGAGCCCTGCCAGGGTCCTTTATAAAATGTAGAGAATTTGAACAACTTACCAAGTCACTAAAGAAAAATAGATAGACCACTGTTAGTGGGCAGGGGGTTCTATCATTGGGGATGTTTCTAATATGAGGAGTAAAACCAAATGCATTAATGACCATCATGATGATCACCTTTGGATTCAGATAATATAACTCTTTTGAAACTTTTTGAAATAGCAACGGTACTAAATTTTTAGAATTTCCAACTAACTTAGAGTGAACTGAGTCTCTATGCTTCCCTTTCTGATTTACTCTCTGGAGCTTAATGTCCTGGTTTGATGGCTGATTTTCTTTACCCCTGTGCAGGTAAGCCATTTTACTCTTCCAAAGGGAGGGTTAATATAAACAAAGGCAGAGGCTTGTGACTGGTCATGTGACTCTGCTCCTGTATTTCCTCACAGCTGGCTTGTGCACGGGCTAAGCCCTCATTCTGTCGTCTTATGTCTCCTCCATCCTCCTATGTCTGTTTCCTTTTCATCTCTTTCCTCTGTGACTTAGTGTATGAGACTCTTATCTACTTTCAAGAAGATCCTTGAGAGTCCGTGGACTGCAAGGAGACCAAACCAGTCAATCCTAAAGAAAGCAACCCTGAATATTCACTGGAAGGACTGATGCTGAAGCTGAAGCTCCAGTACTTTGGATACTTCATATGAAGAGACAAATCATTGGAAAAAGAAACACCCTCGTGCTGGGAAAAATAGAAGGCAGAAGGAGAAGGGAATGACAGAGAACAAGATGGTTGAATGGCATCACTGACTCAATGGACATCACTTAGAGCAAGCTCCAGGAGATGGCGAAGGACGGGAAAGGCTGGTGTGCTGCAGTCCATGGGGTTGCAAAGAGTTGGACACAACTGGGCGATTGAATTCAGCTGACTCTTATCTACAAAATTTTTCTCAGAAAACCTCTAGATTTCTTTTAAGATAGTAAGCATGGGATTATTTTTAAGGTGGTAAGAATGGAACTGCCCTCTTCTCAGACCACACATTAAAGCTAAGGTGAATCAGTGGACTTTTAGCACCCCTCCAGCACCCCTAGACATGGGTTAGTTGTTCATTTCATTTGTTTTCTCCAATTTGATCCTCAGTGCTGCTGACCAGCCTTCTCCACTGAACAGAACGTTTGTGTTTCTCATCTAGGGGACAGTTTTGTTCTTAGAGCTGTCTTTCCTGGTTGATGCTCTTTAAAGACATTTTCTTCTCTCAGTTGACTTGGAAATAAAACTGGCAGAAAACCACATATGCTTGAAGCAGTAACACTAAACTGTATTAGAAATGCAGTTGCCTTGGGATTACATAATGCATATGGATATGTGAAAGATCAAAGGCATTATGAAATCAAAGCTTGACTATCGCATCCAACCATGCATGGAAGCAAACATAAAATTACAGAATGGCCACATGTCTGAAAGGAAATGCACACATACCCACAAACCATCCATCATCGCATTTTTCCATCACATCAATGACATCACTTTCTCTGAGCTCCAGCTCATCTTCGTTCCTAGGAGTATAGTTATACAGAGCCTGAAACCTTAAACAAGACAAAGGCATGTGTTACAATTTTTTTTAACACCTTCTATGAAACTACTGAAGAGAGTATAATACTTATTTTACTTTGAACATATCTGTTCTTTTTAACATATTAATTAGGTAGTCTAAATCTTCGGTAAGCTTGTAAAGTAAGTAGAGGTAGTTAAACTTTCATAGGAATTAGAACTGTCTAACAGCACTTCAGAGTTCACACTGAGGAAAATTTACAGAAGAGTCTAATATGCATGAGTTGGATTAAAATTTTTAACATTGATAAATTGGACCTACACTTCAATTGTACAGTCAGAGATAGCTATCATTCAGACAAAATAATAATACAAAACATAAAAGAAGTGATATGTGCACTTTTCAGTTATATAAACACAAAGGAATTATGGTTTTAACTAGCCATATTCAGAAGCAAGTCATTGCAGCTTGCAAATGGAACTGTCAAATGATTCTAAATTGAGATGTATGGAATGTCTCATATAAAAACTTTTTTATAGTGCTGTGTGGAAATTACTATAAAAGAGAAGGGTTTTTTTCTTATTGGAAGGAAGTCTTTAAAGTACTTTAATTTCATAGTTTGCATCAGTGTTAAGTGGTAAGCTAAAACAGTAGATTAGGGACATAAATTCCTTTTTAAAATGGATCCTGGAAAAACTGTGTTTAATGTAAAAAATCTCTCTTGAAATAATTGTATGTAAAAGAATTACTGATAGAATGCTGACACCTTTCTTTGAGAGCTTATGTTTAGGTGACACTGATCAGTAATAAACTCAGACATAGAATTTTGGTTAATAAAATAACTGGCATTTTGGAAAGACAAGAATTCTAGCAGCTCAGGGGGTCAGGAAGCATTTGATATGTAACTAACATGAAAAGTTGCCTTGGGATTACATAATGCATATGGATATGTGAAAGATCAAAGGCATTATGAAATCAAAGCTTGACTATCGCATCCAACCATGCATGGAAGCAAACATAAAATTACAGAATGGCCACATGTCTGAAAGGAAATGCACACATACCCACAAACCATCCATCATCGCATTTTTCCATCACATCAATGACATCACTTTCTCTGAGCTCCAGCTCATCTTCGTTCCTAGGAGTATAGTTATACAGAGCCTGAAACCTTAAACAAGACAAAGGCATGTGTTACAATTTGTTTTAACACCTTCTATGAAACTACTGAAGAGAGTATAATACTTATTTTACTTTGAACATATCTGTTCTTTTTAACATATTAATTAGGTAGTCTAAATCTTCGGTAAGCTTGTAAAGTAAGTAGAGGTAGTTAAACTTTCATAGGAATTAGAACTGTCTAACAGCACTTCAGAGTTCACACTGAGGAAAATTTACAGAAGAGTCTAATATGCATGAGTTGGATTAAAATTTTTAACATTGATAAATTGGACCTACACTTCAATTGTACAGTCAGAGATAGCTATCATTCAGACAAAATAATAATACAAAACATAAAAGAAGTGATATGTGCACTTTTCAGTTATATAAACACAAAGGAATTATGGTTTTAACTAGCCATATTCAGAAGCAAGTCATTGCAGCTTGCAAATGGAACTGTCAAATGATTCTAAATTGAGATGTATGGAATGTCTCATATAAAAACTTTTTTATAGTGCTGTGTGGAAATTACTATAAAAGAGAAGGGTTTTTCTTATTGGAAGGAAGTCTTTAAAGTACTTTAATTTCATAGTTTGCATCAGTGTTAAGTGGTAAGCTAAAACAGTAGATTAGGGACATAAATTCCTTTTTAAAATGGATCCTGGAAAAACTGTGTTTAATGTAAAAAATCTCTCTTGAAATAATTGTATGTAAAAGAATTACTGATAGAATGCTGACACCTTTCTTTGAGAGCTTATGTTTAGGTGACACTGATCAGTAATAAACTCAGACATAGAATTTTGGTTAATAAAATAACTGGCATTTTGGAAAGACAAGAATTCTAGCAGCTCAGGGGGTCAGGAAGCATTTGATATGTAACTAACATGAAAACATCATATTTCTATTGAAATATTACAAGTACTGGGAAGGGGATTTTTTTAAAGTTAATGTAATTTTGCCGATGTAGGAAATAAGAGCCACATTTCAGGGCACTTTGGATTTTTCCAAGCCAACTTTAAAAGAGTGATAACATTGGATACTGCTCAGGGATAAGAATGGTTTACTTTGATTTCTTCATTCATTCAGAGACTCATTCTCTGAATGATTCCCTGTATGAATCTAATCTACTCCCTCACCTGAACTCAGATGTCACGGGATAAATCCAGAATAGGATGCATTGGCTTTGCTAAACTTTTTCAGATGGGAGGGGGTTCTGGATAAAGCTGAATTAGGGGAGGGTGTACTGGCGAAAGACGTGATAAGATTTGGTGTCGGGCTTCCCTGGTGGTCCAGTGGGTAAGGACACCGCCTTACAGTGCAAGAGGCGCCGCTTCGATCCCTGGCCTGGGAAGATCCCACGTGCCGCGGAGCGGCTGGACCCATGTGTCCAATTACCGAGCCAGAGCTCTGGAGCGCATGCGCCCAGAGCCGGCGCTCTGCGACAACAGAGGTCACCGCGATGGGAGGCCCACATGGGCCAAAGAACAAAGACGGATGAAAATAGATAAATGAGGGGCTTCCCTTGTGGCTCAGTGGATAAGAACCCGTCTGCCAATGCAGGAGGCACAGGTTCGATCCCTGATCCGGGAAGATCCCACATACCGCACAGCAGCTAAACCCACACATCAACAAAGACCCAGCACAACCAAAAATAAAGAAATAAAAGTTTTTTAAAAAATAAAATAGATAAATGAAAGACCAATAGAAGTGGCTCCTGCCCCCTTCCCCCCCCCCAACCTCACCTCACCCCAAAAATAAATAAATAAATAAATAAATCTTAAAAAAAAAAAAAAAGATTTGGTGTCTAACCACCTTTCCTAGAAAATATTATCTTCCCTGGCCTGAGAGTAAAGCCTGAAATTCCAGTATTTCTTCCCCTGTTAACATTTTGCTTTCCTGGTAAACCTTTTTAGCCACTTGGGTTTTTAGGCCTTCAACGAAGAAAGGATTCTGGTTTGTGGGGAAGGATCAAGAAAGCCTGAATCCTAGGCCAGTGTTGAAACACAGGGAGGCCCTGAGGACCAACATCCCTTAATCTGGATGTTTGCATGGGGTGTGCCTGGGTTGAGGAGTCAGATTATTTTGTTGTTTGACTTGAGCATGCATTATGTCCCTCACTTTGGGAAACACTGGATTTCTGAGCTTTTGAGACTTCCGCCTTCACCCAGGCCCATCTCCAGCCACTTCCAGAGACAGGCCTATTTAAGGCCATAAGCCCCAGCTGCATGAAGAATCTCAAGGTCCCAAGAGCTTAAAAAAACAAAACAAAAAAAACCCAGAATTGGCATGAACTCCTTCTTCACTTTGACGTGATGAAAACCAGTGTGCTTGTCAAAGTTTGCTTACCATTCTGGTTTAATTAGACCACTGGAAAAAAAAAATGGAAGTTTCATGGAAATATAAACAAACTTTCGGGAAATCCTCCTGCCTCTGTTGGCTTTCAAAATCAGTGTTGCACGACAGGAAATGCAGTCGAATTACAATTAAAACCATGTTGTTTTGAAGGATGTGTTGGTGAGATGACCGATGGTGGTGGGTCCAGGATGCCTCACAGAGAACCCTGTCTTTTAAATAGGAAGTGCTTGGCCAATCCTGACCCTCTGTCTATAACCTGCAGCTTCTTCTATAATATAGTTTATCATACTTCTGAATTTGCAGTGACATGATAATGTTTTATTCCTATTTTCAATCAAGCCCTGTTTCTTAAAGAGATTAAGTGATACCCCCTGTAATTGGCATTGTTATCAAACAGAAATTCAACAAAGAATTTTTATCGTATTCAAAGCAGGACATTGAAAATGTGTCTTTTGCCACCCGTGGGCTCCTAAACGCAAGGAAGGGTCAACTCTATATGACATGTAACAGTGGAACATCACCTGCATCCTAGTTGGTAAATTCGTTAGCAGCTGCTAATAGAACGCGTTGATGATGCAGTAAACCTCATCAGCTTTGGAATTTTTTCTCTGAGAGTCATCTCATCCTCATTTGCATAAATAACACAAAGCACGCTTTTAGAATTATGATTATATTTCATTTTTTTCCCTATTAAATGAAACTTTAAATGATTCGTGCCTGCAAATCTGTTGTTTTCATGCTCTTTTTCTTAATTAAAAAAACCCCTTTGATGGCTTCCTTGTTGAGAGCCAGTTTCAGGTTAGAGATGGTTTCTGAGGGGTGTGCTTTTAGCTATGTGGAGTGCTGCAGGATTGAGGGCGAGGAGGTCCCCAGGCCCCACGGGTTTGCTCCGCTCCGGGGCAGCGGAGCTCGGCCAGCCGGCAGGGGGCGCACCGCGTGTGCTCAGGTCCTTAGGCCTGCACTAGCTCCTTCCCTGGAGCCTTGCGCCTCAGAACAGGCAAAGCCCAATAGCAAGTGGATAGATTCTAAACGTCTCTTGTGGGTAGAACGGAGCGAAAAGAAAACCTTAAAGACAATGTGTGACACCTTCAGGTTGATCTGACTTAGTCTCAGAAAGCAGGGGGGATTTGAAAGAAAGCATGGAAAGGCATTTTCCTGGTCCCGTGGGTAGTAAACATGGCGCAGCTGAATGGCGGTGTGTTTTTAAGACTGCCATTTCTAACAGAATGGAACTTTGGATTTAGGTCACTAACTTAGTCCTGTAGGTCTACTTTGACCTTCTCTTGCTTTTCTAATATGTGTTTAAAAAAAAAACAATGCCAGAACATGTTAGTGTCTCTTTAAGGCTGCAGCTACTAGAATCTATATCCTGAGTAGAACAGGGAGGGGCACAGATTCATAAGTCTTAGGAATCACTGCGGTTTTGGAAGGTTTTTCTAGTGCATAAGTCAGTCTTTGCAAAATTATGCTTTTTTTTCCTCTCAAAATTAGCTTCTGTCCTCTGTTGTGAAAGGTGAAGATTATTGCCATTTCTCTTAATCTGGGAGGTTTTATTTCCTATTAGTTACTCTGGTCTCTTTCACTTGTACAGTAGTACTTTCCTCCCTTGTGGTACATCAGTGGTCCATTTGCAGGTCAAGGTTAGTCTCGAGTTTAGAAGATAAGAAGAATACTTACGGTTCCCCCCCACCTTGAATGTTTTCATGAGTAAACACAGGACGCTGTGGCTGAAATGAAATGGTTTTCAATGTAATCAATGCTTAAACTGGTACTAATTAAAAGATAATTTGGATAATGGCATGGCACTTTTCTTGACATTTAATATTTTCCTGTTGTAAAAAACCAAGAGGAAGGAAAAAACCAAATAAAGGGTTTCTGCAAGATTCGTAATTAAAATATTTTGAAGGGTGCTTTAAATTAAATTGAAATAACCAAGGTTCAAATGTGTTGAACCTGTCTGCAATCTTGTGTGCTCAAGCTTTAAGGAAGACTCAGGGCTCAGTCCCATTGATTTTTCAAAGGCCAGGAACATGGCAAAAACATAGACACCAAATAACTAGACTGGGGAGTTTGGACATCTTCATTCAACCTTATTCTTCAGCGTTTTCTCAAACAAGCAAAGAATAAACCACATGTAGTCTAACAGCAAAGTGTCCACATTCATTCTAATATACTTTTCCTTCACAGACAACATTTTCACATACAGTACAGAGGAACATGTCAAGAGGCAGACATGCCATGCTACATTTGAATTAACACTCTCTGTTCTCAATGTGGAGGAAACACATGCAATTTTTAAAAGAGAAACAGAGAGTTTCTACAGAATGGAACTTGAAGGTCACTTTCTTCTTTGCTTTTTTTTAATATGTGTTTAAAAAAACAATGCCAGAACATGTTAGTGTCTCTTTAAGGCTGCAGCTACTAGAATCTATATCCTGAGTAGAACAGGGAGGGGCACAGATTCATAAGTCTTAGGAATCACTGCGGTTTTGGAAGGTTTTTCTAGTGCATAAGTCAGTCTTTGCAAAATTATGCTTTTTTTTCCTCTCAAAATTAGCTTCTGTCCTCTGTTGTGAAAGGTGAAGATTATTGCCATTTCTCTTAATCTGGGAGGTTTTATTTCCTATTAGTTACTCTGGTCTCTTTCACTTGTACAGTAGTACTTTCCTCCCTTGTGGTACATCAGTGGTCCATTTGCAGGTCAAGGTTAGTCTCGAGTTTAGAAGATAAGAAGAATACTTACGGTTCCCCCCCACCTTGAATGTTTTCATGAGTAAACACAGGACGCTGTGGCTGAAATGAAATGGTTTTCAATGTAATCAATGCTTAAACTGGTACTAATTAAAAGATAATTTGGATAATGGCATGGCACTTTTCTTGACATTTAATATTTTCCTGTTGTAAAAAACCAAGAGGAAGGAAAACCAAATAAAGGGTTTCTGCAAGATTCGTAATTAAAATATTTTGAAGGGTGCTTTAAATTAAATTGAAATAACCAAGGTTCAAATGTGTTGAACCTGTCTGCAATCTTGTGTGCTCAAGCTTTAAGGAAGACTCAGGGCTCAGTCCCATTGATTTTTCAAAGGCCAGGAACATGGCAAAAACATAGACACCAAATAACTAGACTGGGGAGTTTGGACATCTTCATTCAACCTTATTCTTCAGCGTTTTCTCAAACAAGCAAAGAATAAACCACATGTAGTCTAACAGCAAAGTGTCCACATTCATTCTAATATACTTTTCCTTCACAGACAACATTTTCACATACAGTACAGAGGAACATGTCAAGAGGCAGACATGCCATGCTACATTTGAATTAACACTCTCTGTTCTCAATGTGGAGGAAACACATGCATTTTTTTAAAAAGAGAAAACAGAGAGTTTTAAATTGCATTGTAACACACAATATCCAGGTAACATGTAACATTTTACCTTAGAAGAGAAATATTGGTAGAAATTCCCAGTGCACTGAACTCTCAAAAGAGTTTCCTTTCTTTTTAAACTAAGCATCAAGACCAGTATCTGTAATAGATACTTATAATATTGGAAATGACAAGCCTTTGAATCCCATATATCCACATCAATATTTCAATGAATGAAAGTTAACATGTCTCTTGAATATGTAAACTCAGTGTCATTTATACCAACTGTCTAAATGTTAACCTTTACGGGGGGAGAAAAGCATTTCAATTCATTCACAACATACTTCAAAAGCATTCTGTTATAAGTGATGGCTACATGGTAAACATGAGATAAACCAGGGTTTACATGACACATTGCATGGTAATTATAAAAGTGATTCCTTATTGATGACTGAGTTCATTTTTAGATTCATGTCTTTAGACTTCAGGGCCAATTCCTGGATCCTGGAGTTATAAATGGATTACTGAGAGGCTGGGAATTCCCCCTGCAAACTAACCATAGAACTCCCACCAGTCCAAGAAAGGAGGGTGGCTCTGGGGTTTCTTTCGGTCTACAGGCCATAGTCTGCTCCCTTCCTGTATCCTTTACCTGCTCCCTTCCATTCTAAGCTATCTAGCAAAGAAGGCTGAGTGCTTACTACTGTACTACTGAAACTTCAGCCTTTCAATGAATAGTAATTGGAAATTACTATTTATAAGCAGTATTCTTGGAAATTTCACTCAACGGTCTGTGCATGGAATATTTAAGTGTAAGATTAAAATGTGGATAAATATTGTTGGACACATGTATGATTTAAGAGTATAATATTTGGCTTGTAAATAAATATAAAATAACAATATATTATTAAAATTATGAACTATACTATTTTAAATTGATTAAGACTAAACTATATAAATGAAGAGGTCAAGTTAAGCCATTTATAAGCCTATATCCAATTATTAATTTACTTCTTCAAGTTGTCATCCAATCATATATATATGAAATATATTATAATTTTTATGCAGAAATAAGATTTGTATTTATCAGTTGTTAATAATATTGTAACAATTTCCTGTCTCCTTTTCTCAGCCTTCTTTTTCATTTTAAATCACTGCAGAACAATGTTCCCTAACATGTATACATATGTGTTGTCTTCCTCACAAATATACATTTGGTTGTCTTAGTCATCTCTCTCTTTTGTTTTTGAAATTACGATTGATCTAGGCTTTTCACTATCATAAATATCAAAGCTATAAACATTTTTGTGCAAAGAGCCAGATTGATCTAGGCTTTTCCTATCATTGAATATGTAAACTCAGTGTCATTTATACCAACTGTCTAAATGTTAACCTTTACGGGGGGAGAAAAGCATTTCAATTCATTCACAACATACTTCAAAAGCATTCTGTTATAAGTGATGGCTACATGGTAAACATGAGATAAACCAGGGTTTACATGACACATTGCATGGTAATTATAAAAGTGATTCCTTATTGATGACTGAGTTCATTTTTAGATTCATGTCTTTAGACTTCAGGGCCAATTCCTGGATCCTGGAGTTATAAATGGATTACTGAGAGGCTGGGAATTCCCCCTGCAAACTAACCATAGAACTCCCACCAGTCCAAGAAAGGAGGGTGGCTCTGGGGTTTCTTTCGGTCTACAGGCCATAGTCTGCTCCCTTCCTGTATCCTTTACCTGCTCCCTTCCATTCTAAGCTATCTAGCAAAGAAGGCTGAGTGCTTACTACTGTACTACTGAAACTTCAGCCTTTCAATGAATAGTAATTGGAAATTACTATTTATAAGCAGTATTCTTGGAAATTTCACTCAACGGTCTGTGCATGGAATATTTAAGTGTAAGATTAAAATGTGGATAAATATTGTTGGACACATGTATGATTTAAGAGTATAATATTTGGCTTGTAAATAAATATAAAATAACAATATATTATTAAAATTATGAACTATACTATTTTAAATTGATTAAGACTAAACTATATAAATGAAGAGGTCAAGTTAAGCCATTTATAAGCCTATATCCAATTATTAATTTACTTCTTCAAGTTGTCATCCAATCATATATATATGAAATATATTATAATTTTTATGCAGAAATAAGATTTGTATTTATCAGTTGTTAATAATATTGTAACAATTTCCTGTCTCCTTTTCTCAGCCTTCTTTTTCATTTTAAATCACTGCAGAACAATGTTCCCTAACATGTATACATATGTGTTGTCTTCCTCACAAATATACATTTGGTTGTCTTAGTCATCTCTCTCTTTTGTTTTTGAAATTACGATTGATCTAGGCTTTTCACTATCATAAATATCAAAGCTATAAACATTTTTGTGCAAAGAGCCATGTTCTTCTTTTGAGCAATTCCTTAGAACAGATTTCCAGGAGTAAGATTTCATGCCAAAGATTACTCATTCAAGCCACACGATATTGAAAATGCTTGTGTTAGTTACCAAAAAATACAACATATACAAATGTAACCTAAAAACATCCAAAATGCCTTATTTCAGATCACATACCAAGATAGCTACTAATTCTGTCAAAAAACAATCATAGAGCTATTTACAGTGCATAACAAAGTTATAACGTAGAAAATATTCTATGTTCTTGCTTTAAGAGAATATGTTTTGTAAAATATATTTCTTTTTGCTCTGAAAACAGCATGCATGCCTATTTCCGTGTTTTTAAAACATTCTAATGTTTTTGAGTTGAGTAAAGTAAAGTTTCACTTTTAAAGTAAAGTTTCACCTTTACATCTTTAGCATCAGTGCTTGGTGAAACTGGTTGGTCTAATTTCCCTGCTCCCTCTGTTAAAATGTGAATATCACTTTAAAGATCAGATTGTTCACTAATATAAAGAATCTGCTTATAAAACCCATCTAGCACTCTTCCACTCTTGTCATTATGGCTCTACTAGCTTAATTTCTTTAATTCAACTCCTCTCCTAAATCAGTTAAATGAACCATCTTTTTGGCAAGTACGACAGCCTGGCTATTGTCAGAACGGTGCGGCTGTCTTAATTCCAGAGAGCTCTATGTTTGAATAACTTGTGTTCTTGGGTGTTTCGGTCAATAGCATCCTTGTTTTTTAAATCAGTCTTTCTCAAGACTTCCTTCATATCCTTAAAAGAACCCATCCCCACTCTTTTCCCCCTGAATCACTGGTTTGGACTGTTCATATACTCAGGCCAGGATTTATCATGGCTTTTATTAGCAGAGAAGTTGTGTATCTATTATAACAGTGAGTTTTAGAACTTTCCTGAGGTCACCTTTGATAGCAATAATCTCTATGTGAATGTGGATACCTAGGGACCCATCGTGGTTACCCATGTATACATATGTGTTGTCTTCCTCACAAATATACATTTGGTTGTCTTAGTCATCTCTCTCTTTTGTTTTTGAAATTACGATTGATCTAGGCTTTTCACTATCATAAATATCAAAGCTATAAACATTTTTGTGCAAAGAGCCATGTTCTTCTTTTGAGCAATTCCTTAGAACAGATTTCCAGGAGTAAGATTTCATGCCAAAGATTACTCATTCAAGCCACACGATATTGAAAATGCTTGTGTTAGTTACCAAAAAATACAACATATACAAATGTAACCTAAAAACATCCAAAATGCCTTATTTCAGATCACATACCAAGATAGCTACTAATTCTGTCAAAAAACAATCATAGAGCTATTTACAGTGCATAACAAAGTTATAACGTAGAAAATATTCTATGTTCTTGCTTTAAGAGAATATGTTTTGTAAAATATATTTCTTTTTGCTCTGAAAACAGCATGCATGCCTATTTCCGTGTTTTTAAAACATTCTAATGTTTTTGAGTTGAGTAAAGTAAAGTTTCACTTTTAAAGTAAAGTTTCACCTTTACATCTTTAGCATCAGTGCTTGGTGAAACTGGTTGGTCTAATTTCCCTGCTCCCTCTGTTAAAATGTGAATATCACTTTAAAGATCAGATTGTTCACTAATATAAAGAATCTGCTTATAAAACCCATCTAGCACTCTTCCACTCTTGTCATTATGGCTCTACTAGCTTAATTTCTTTAATTCAACTCCTCTCCTAAATCAGTTAAATGAACCATCTTTTTGGCAAGTACGACAGCCTGGCTATTGTCAGAACGGTGCGGCTGTCTTAATTCCAGAGAGCTCTATGTTTGAATAACTTGTGTTCTTGGGTGTTTCGGTCAATAGCATCCTTGTTTTTTAAATCAGTCTTTCTCAAGACTTCCTTCATATCCTTAAAAGAACCCATCCCCACTCTTTTCCCCCTGAATCACTGGTTTGGACTGTTCATATACTCAGGCCAGGATTTATCATGGCTTTTATTAGCAGAGAAGTTGTGTATCTATTATAACAGTGAGTTTTAGAACTTTCCTGAGGTCACCTTTGATAGCAATAATCTCTATGTGAATGTGGATACCTAGGGACCCATCTGGAGGAAAGATGACCAGTTACCCCAACTGAAATAATTTATTTTAAAAGTATTTGGTCAGTAGAGGAGTGAGCAGTGTAGATAACTTGTGAGGGCCTGCTTGTGTCTTTCTGGCATTGGCAGTGACTAGCTGTATGTCCTTGGATATGCGCCTCAGTTTCCTTATCTCTGAAATCAATGAGTTGGGCATGATGACTTAGACCATGTTCCCCTTAGAGAATCAGGAATTCCCCTTAGGGAATCAGATATATTTCCCTTGTTATCCATTCAGCTGTCAGAGAGCTGTGAAACTGGCATCGGTTAAGTCCCAAGTGTGTCAGTCACTAAAAGCAATTAATTTTAAAGCAATAATTAAATTTCATTTTTCAGATTGGTATACCAAAACCCAAAGAAAATTTCTTAATATCACAAACAGGTAAGAAGAAGGAACCGAATTATAATTTTGACTTTTTATATTGCATAAAAGATGACTACGGGGCTTCCCTGGTGGTCCAGTGGGTGAGGAGTCCGCTTTGCAGTACAAGGGACACCAGTTCGATCCCTGGCCTGGGAGGATCCCACGTGCTGTGGAGTGGCTGGGCTGGTGTGTCCAACTGTGAGCCAGCACTCTGGAGCGCATGCACCCAGAGCCCGTGCTCTGCAGCGAGAGAGGCCACTGCAGTGGGAGGCCCACACAGGCCAAGGAATGGAGATGGATGAAAATTAATAAATAAATAAAATAAATTTTTAAAAAGGTGGCTATGATGGAATAATGTAGGATTATTAAAATCAGCATCGTAATTTCTTCCTTTAGGCAAGTGTTTCTGTTCTGTATGGATACTCCACTAAATTGTCGGTCAATAGCATCCTTGTTTTTAAATCGGTCTTTCTCAAGACTTCCTTCATATCCTTAAAAGAACCCATCCCCACTCTTTTCCCCCTGAATCACTGGTTTGGACTGTTCATATACTCAGGCCAGGATTTATCATGGCTTTTATTAGCAGAGAAGTTGTGTATCTATTATAACAGTGAGTTTTAGAACTTTCCTGAGGTCACCTTTGATAGCAATAATCTCTATGTGAATGTGGATACCTAGGGACCCATCTGGAGGAAAGATGACCAGTTACCCCAACTGAAATAATTTATTTTAAAAGTATTTGGTCAGTAGAGGAGTGAGCAGTGTAGATAACTTGTGAGGGCCTGCTTGTGTCTTTCTGGCATTGGCAGTGACTAGCTGTATGTCCTTGGATATGCGCCTCAGTTTCCTTATCTCTGAAATCAATGAGTTGGGCATGATGACTTAGACCATGTTCCCCTTAGAGAATCAGGAATTCTTAGGGAATCAGATATATTTCCCTTGTTATCCATTCAGCTGTCAGAGAGCTGTGAAACTGGCATCGGTTAAGTCCCAAGTGTGTCAGTCACTAAAAGCAATTAATTTTAAAGCAATAATTAAATTTCATTTTTCAGATTGGTATACCAAAACCCAAAGAAAATTTCTTAATATCACAAACAGGTAAGAAGAAGGAACCGAATTATAATTTTGACTTTTTATATTGCATAAAAGATGACTACGGGGCTTCCCTGGTGGTCCAGTGGGTGAGGAGTCCGCTTTGCAGTACAAGGGACACCAGTTCGATCCCTGGCCTGGGAGGATCCCACGTGCTGTGGAGTGGCTGGGCTGGTGTGTCCAACTGTGAGCCAGCACTCTGGAGCGCATGCACCCAGAGCCCGTGCTCTGCAGCGAGAGAGGCCACTGCAGTGGGAGGCCCACACAGGCCAAGGAATGGAGATGGATGAAAATTAATAAATAAATAAAATAAATTTTTAAAAAGGTGGCTATGATGGAATAATGTAGGATTATTAAAATCAGCATCGTAATTTCTTCCTTTAGGCAAGTGTTTCTGTTCTGTATGGATACTCCACTAAATTGTCCTGGAACACTGTCTTTTGCTTCTCCCGTCCTGGTTTAAAACTGGGCTGCTAACCTTGACGCAGAGACCTGCGAGGTGTGTGCACTCTATCGCCACCTCATGGTGAGTGACAGCAGCAACATGTTAAACGTTGTTTATGCCTTTGGACAGCACTCACCAAGTTCCTGAGCTTGGAGTCATTTGGAAAGGATACTTTAAAGATTACAGAGCTATGTGGAATAGATATTTATCTGTGTTTATGACCATATTCCTCCTATCCCACATTTTAAACTCTTGAGAAAGGATCCGTCTTTATGTACCAGTATTTTCGGTCTGTGTTCGTTTGTATTTTCACTGTCTGCTCAGGCATTTCTATTACTCATAACTTCTTAGTGGTTTTGTGATAAATATAGAACAAGATACATTAGTGATATTCAAGAAGCTCATATGAGCTGGGAGTTTTACAAGATAGCTTTGAAGTTAACAGATGACGGTCACTGTGATAGAAATTTTAAGTGAGAATTATGTCATATTTATATTTCCTTAATGAGTCTTAAGAGTGTCATAAAAATGAGAAAATCCAATGAAAAATGCTATTTTTATAGAATCCTAAATATTTGGCTTTTTCCTTGGCAATGGAACAATCCTTTTTGTTTTCCCTCTTTTAGTGTAGCTATGTTTTAGTTATGTCAAAAGTAGATACAAATAAGACAAGTTTTAAACACATGCTAATTTCAAAGCCAAAACCAACCACAAGCTCATAAGAAAGCTGGTTTGAAATGTCCTAGAATCTCTGGTATCAGTAAGAGATATATTTTTACAGTTCAGATAGTAAGATGTTTTCCAGTTCAGTCTGTCCTCAACCTATCTACTTATCTTTGCTTCTGCAGAGGCCATCTGGAGATTTAGCTGTATCTAGTATTAGGTAATTCTTGTGTAAATACAAACCATTAAATGAAGGCCCACAGGCCAAGGAATAAGGATAAAATAAATTTTAAAAAGGTGGCTATGATGGAATAATGTAGGATTATTAAAATCAGCATCGTAATTTCTTCCTTTAGGCAAGTGTTTCTGTTCTGTATGGATACTCCACTAAATTGTCCTGGAACACTGTCTTTTGCTTCTCCCGTCCTGGTTTAAAACTGGGCTGCTAACCTTGACGCAGAGACCTGCGAGGTGTGTGCACTCTATCGCCACCTCATGGTGAGTGACAGCAGCAACATGTTAAACGTTGTTTATGCCTTTGGACAGCACTCACCAAGTTCCTGAGCTTGGAGTCATTTGGAAAGGATACTTTAAAGACTACAGAGCTATGTGGAATAGATATTTATCTGTGTTTATGACCATATTCCTCCTATCCCACATTTTAAACTCTTGAGAAAGGATCCGTCTTTATGTACCAGTATTTTCGGTCTGTGTTCGTTTGTATTTTCACTGTCTGCTCAGGCATTTCTATTACTCATAACTTCTTAGTGGTTTTGTGATAAATATAGAACAAGATACATTAGTGATATTCAAGAAGCTCATATGAGCTGGGAGTTTTACAAGATAGCTTTGAAGTTAACAGATGACGGTCACTGTGATAGAAATTTTAAGTGAGAATTATGTCATATTTATATTTCCTTAATGAGTCTTAAGAGTGTCATAAAATGAGAAAATCCAATGAAAAATGCTATTTTTATAGAATCCTAAATATTTGGCTTTTTCCTTGGCAATGGAACAATCCTTTTTGTTTTCCCTCTTTTAGTGTAGCTATGTTTTAGTTATGTCAAAAGTAGATACAAATAAGACAAGTTTTAAACACATGCTAATTTCAAAGCCAAAACCAACCACAAGCTCATAAGAAAGCTGGTTTGAAATGTCCTAGAATCTCTGGTATCAGTAAGAGATATATTTTTACAGTTCAGATAGTAAGATGTTTTCCAGTTCAGTCTGTCCTCAACCTATCTACTTATCTTTGCTTCTGCAGAGGCCATCTGGAGATTTAGCTATATCTAGTATTAGGTAATTCTTGTGTAAATACAAACCATTAGTCCAAATACTAATATAGAAAAATCTTTGAAAGAGCTATAAGCAGTTCTAGTTTTTTCTCCCAGAAAATGACAGGTGTGGCATTTACCAACCAAAATTAGATGAAATTCTCCTAGTAACAGTGCCATGTTTACATTTATAGATGTATTTTTCTTTCTTACATTATACAATTATTTTAATATTGAAATTATTTTTAAACCTCAACACAACTTTTCCTAAATCTAAAGAATACAGAATATTTGTGTTTCACACAAACACCTATAATAGAATATATGAGTGCCTAATGTAAAAATCTGGCAAAAAACCCCCAAAACTTAAGGTGATGCAAAGCATACCATTTCTTTGACCCAAGGGAAGTTTATGGATGGGCCATATTAATTTTGGAAAAAGGTTTCTTTTTGTTTTGACTCTGTGAGACTCTGTCCCAATCAATATTCCTCATTCTCTATGGCGACACAGATCTCTGCCTCAGAAAACAAAACCAGGTCTTATTATGCAAAGTGAAAAGCACAAAAATGGCCTAAACATAGAGAAGTATCTACATTTCTAAAAACCGGAAGAGGAACTCTCTGCCATCAAGCCCTTAAAGGCTTGCAGAACCACAATCATGTAATGAAGTTTGTGAGATTGAACCAGCATCTGTCAAAACAGAAATGAGAAAGGACTGACTGATGCACAGATGAAAATTCTCAAACTCCTCTGGTGCTATCCTCAGAACTGCTGGTACCAGTTAGAATCCATTCATTTTCAAGGGCTATCCATGCTACAGAACTAAATAGTCAAAGGGAAAGTAATCTGACCCTTCGGTTCAGTCAAAGCTGTCAAGAGACTGAGAGTCCCTGGAGCCCAGCGAAGCAGAGTTGGCTTGAAAGGGTCATGGAATGAATGCAGCATATGTCCACAGTGCAACAAGATATTTTACAACAAGCATCATGGATTAAAGGAAATCCAAATCAATTGGCTGACACAGAAGCAAATATCGCTGGAGGGGTATGAGTTCAGTCTGTGATGGGTAGTGGCTTTATTCTTTGCACTAAAAATAGTGACGGGAAAAGCAGTGATTTACACGAGATGGAGGAATAGACGACAACAGGTTCCACACCCTTCTTTGTTCCGAGGAGAATTGGGACATGTCTTTTTGGATTTTGGAAAGCCTGCCCACACGCCATTTACCAACCAAAATTAGATGAAATTCTCCTAGTAACAGTGCCATGTTTACATTTATAGATGTATTTTTCTTTCTTACATTATACAATTATTTTAATATTGAAATTATTTTTAAACCTCAACACAACTTTTCCTAAATCTAAAGAATACAGAATATTTGTGTTTCACACAAACACCTATAATAGAATATATGAGTGCCTAATGTAAAAATCTGGCAAAACCCCAAAACTTAAGGTGATGCAAAGCATACCATTTCTTTGACCCAAGGGAAGTTTATGGATGGGCCATATTAATTTTGGAAAAAGGTTTCTTTTTGTTTTGACTCTGTGAGACTCTGTCCCAATCAATATTCCTCATTCTCTATGGCGACACAGATCTCTGCCTCAGAAAACAAAACCAGGTCTTATTATGCAAAGTGAAAAGCACAAAAATGGCCTAAACATAGAGAAGTATCTACATTTCTAAAAACCGGAAGAGGAACTCTCTGCCATCAAGCCCTTAAAGGCTTGCAGAACCACAATCATGTAATGAAGTTTGTGAGATTGAACCAGCATCTGTCAAAACAGAAATGAGAAAGGACTGACTGATGCACAGATGAAAATTCTCAAACTCCTCTGGTGCTATCCTCAGAACTGCTGGTACCAGTTAGAATCCATTCATTTTCAAGGGCTATCCATGCTACAGAACTAAATAGTCAAAGGGAAAGTAATCTGACCCTTCGGTTCAGTCAAAGCTGTCAAGAGACTGAGAGTCCCTGGAGCCCAGCGAAGCAGAGTTGGCTTGAAAGGGTCATGGAATGAATGCAGCATATGTCCACAGTGCAACAAGATATTTTACAACAAGCATCATGGATTAAAGGAAATCCAAATCAATTGGCTGACACAGAAGCAAATATCGCTGGAGGGGTATGAGTTCAGTCTGTGATGGGTAGTGGCTTTATTCTTTGCACTAAAAATAGTGACGGGAAAAGCAGTGATTTACACGAGATGGAGGAATAGACGACAACAGGTTCCACACCCTTCTTTGTTCCGAGGAGAATTGGGACATGTCTTTTTGGATTTTGGAAAGCCTGCCCACACGCCTAAAAGAGAAGCACATCACACAAAGATGCAGGATCGGATTCTCGTGTTGCTCTAACTTGGTAGCTGCTCATCATCAATAGGTTGTTTCCTTTCAAGGGTACTTCCAACCCTACTTTCCTGGAAAAGTATGGCAAGGACAGCTAAGGAAGAGCCAGCCCCAAGAGGGTGGAGGGTTGCCCAGGAGCCTGGCTCAAGGTGGGGCGTTCTGAGCCTACCCTGTGGGAACCGCTGAGCCCTCTGACTGGGGAGCCGGAGGATTTCCTGGACATCACTGGGCTACGCGGAGGCTTACCCAAGACAAAGAGCTCGCTTTTAAAGTCAGCCTGGAAAAGCCGTAAGAAGTTGGTTAGTTCTTCTCTTCATTACCCAGCCTTCAGAGGAGCTTTGTGGGTTCATTTCTTCCCCCATGCACACACAGCATGCCAAACTCCCAAATAAGAAGGGAACAAGAAGGTTAATGGTCTACAGACAGCTCTTCTGGTGGCCCAGAGTTTGCACAAACATCAGTTGCTGCTTTAATAAGGAACTCACAGGGAGAGCAAATGAGATTTATGGAGGGAAACGGGTAGAGGAAAGATGTCTGAAGGCAGTGTGGATGACTGAGAGCTACTTACAAGAAGTTTTATGTCTTTAATGGAATGTTTAACAATTGGTTTCAAGGTA
This sequence comes from Tragulus kanchil, assembly GCA_022376925.1. Classification (NCBI taxonomy): domain Eukaryota; kingdom Metazoa; phylum Chordata; class Mammalia; order Artiodactyla; family Tragulidae; genus Tragulus; species Tragulus kanchil. The sequence continues at coordinate 37,444,674 of JAIOJX010000028.1, read as the reverse complement.
CTGTAAGACCTGGCCTGTTTTCTTTGTGTTTGAATGGATGTAACATAAGATCCAGGGAAATTTTGCTTAATATCCATCAGATTTCATAGATGATTCAATCATTTGTCAATGGCAAATTTTTTAATAAGACGCATACAAAGAAAATTTGGCTTTTCTGGAGGAAATGGTGAAATATAATTAAATACAGAATATTGCCCTAACTCTGAGCACTTGTGACTGTTTTGATGTTCTTTCAAAGTAAGATTTTATAATATGACAGCAAATATGCTAACCTTTCTTGTGTGTCTGTCTGTGTCTTATTTTCTGTCCATTCATGGACAAAATAACACAAAGGTTCCACACCCTTCTTTGTTCCGAGGAGAATTGGGACATGTCTTTTTGGATTTTGGAAAGCCTGCCCACACGCCTAAAAGAGAAGCACATCACACAAAGATGCAGGATCGGATTCTCGTGTTGCTCTAACTTGGTAGCTGCTCATCATCAATAGGTTGTTTCCTTTCAAGGGTACTTCCAACCCTACTTTCCTGGAAAAGTATGGCAAGGACAGCTAAGGAAGAGCCAGCCCCAAGAGGGTGGAGGGTTGCCCAGGAGCCTGGCTCAAGGTGGGGCGTTCTGAGCCTACCCTGTGGGAACCGCTGAGCCCTCTGACTGGGGAGCCGGAGGATTTCCTGGACATCACTGGGCTACGCGGAGGCTTACCCAAGACAAAGAGCTCGCTTTTAAAGTCAGCCTGGAAAAGCCGTAAGAAGTTGGTTAGTTCTTCTCTTCATTACCCAGCCTTCAGAGGAGCTTTGTGGGTTCATTTCTTCCCCCATGCACACACAGCATGCCAAACTCCCAAATAAGAAGGGAACAAGAAGGTTAATGGTCTACAGACAGCTCTTCTGGTGGCCCAGAGTTTGCACAAACATCAGTTGCTGCTTTAATAAGGAACTCACAGGGAGAGCAAATGAGATTTATGGAGGGAAACGGGTAGAGGAAAGATGTCTGAAGGCAGTGTGGATGACTGAGAGCTACTTACAAGAAGTTTTATGTCTTTAATGGAATGTTTAACAATTGGTTTCAAGGTACTGTAAGACCTGGCCTGTTTTCTTTGTGTTTGAATGGATGTAACATAAGATCCAGGGAAATTTTGCTTAATATCCATCAGATTTCATAGATGATTCAATCATTTGTCAATGGCAAATTTTTTAATAAGACGCATACAAAGAAAATTTGGCTTTTCTGGAGGAAATGGTGAAATATAATTAAATACAGAATATTGCCCTAACTCTGAGCACTTGTGACTGTTTTGATGTTCTTTCAAAGTAAGATTTTATAATATGACAGCAAATATGCTAACCTTTCTTGTGTGTCTGTCTGTGTCTTATTTTCTGTCCATTCATGGACAAAATCTAACAATGCACTGTCTAGTATTTAATTTGGCTTATGGGAACTTTGCTCTTCCCTGGTGGCTCAGATGGTAAAGAATCTGCCCGCAATGTGGGAGAACCTGGGTTCAGTCCCTGGATCAGGAATATCCCCTGGAGAAGGGAATGGCTACCCATTCCAGTATTCTTTCTTGGAGAATTCCATGGACAGAGGAGCCTGGCTTGCTGCAGTCCATGGGGTCACAAAGAGTTGGACACGACTGAGTGACTAACACTGTCCTGAACTGTACTATGGGAACTTTAGCAGGCCTAAAGGACTTTTTTTGGGTGGGGGCCACTTATATTGGTCTTTCATTTCCATCTTTGTTCTTTCGGCCCGTGTGGGCCTTCCTTCGCAGTGGCCTCTGTCGCAGAGCACCGGCCCTGGGCACATGCATGCCAGAGCTCCAGCTTGGTAATTGGATACATCGGTCCAGCCGCTCCGCGGCATATGGGATCTTCCCAGGCCAGGGATCGAACCGGCGCCCCTTGCGCTGCAAGGCGGTGTCCTTACCCACTGAACCACCAGGGAAGTCCATAAAGGACTTTTAAATAAAAGCATTTGGTTTTCTCATATTTCATAATAATTAGTAGTGACTGACCTCCTGTCTTCAGTCCCTGGGGGTGAAATGCATCATGTACTTTTCTTTAAGTCTTGAGGGAGAGAATGCTTCATGTTCTCCAGTATCCATTCTTTTCTCTGTCATCCCAGTAATTGAATCCTGAATGTCAGGTGGGCACATAGCCATTCTGAATAAAGTCTATTTTCCAGCTTCCCTTGTAGCTACATGTGCTCATGTAATAAGTTCCGATAGATGGAATATGTACCATAACAAGCAAATGTCCTTCAAGAAAGAAGGCATAAGCTCCCCTCCTCTTTCTCTTTTCTGCTAGTGGGAATGGGGAAGGGACTGCTGGAGCTGCTGCAGCCACTTTGGACCACATACAGTGGAAGCTTTTCGTGGAACATGGTGATTTGCCAAAATACAGTGGAATCTCCTGATGAATGTGGAGCAATACACCAATCCTGGAGGCCCTACATTTATGCATAAGAAACACTTACTTCTACCTAATTGTTTTGAGTTTCTGGCACTGCAGCAGCTCCAGTCTTGACTAGTATGAGGTTTCTGTAAACATCAAAGCTCATAGGGGGAAAAAAAAAAAGCAGCTGTTGGAATAATGTGAATAAACAACTAGAAAGATCATTTGAACATATCAGGAAGCATCAGGGCTTAATTTCATGTTGGAAACTGCTCAAGGGCATCACCTTCTTTTTTTTTTTTTTAAAGATTTATTTATTTATTTATTTTTGGGCGGGGGTCGGGTTGGGGAGGGAGGGGAGCGGGTGGGCCACTTCTATTGGTCTTTCATTTCTCTATTTTCATCCGTCTTTGTTCTTTGGCTCCTGTGGGCCTCCCATTGAGGTGGCCTCTGTTGTCACAGAGCACCGGCTCTGGGCGCATGCACTCCAGCGCTCCGGCTCGGTGATTGGACACATCAGTCCAGCCGCTCCGCGGCACGTGGGATCTTCCCAGGCCAGGGATCGAACCGGCGCCCCTTGCACTGCAAGGCGGTGTCCTTACCCACTGGACCACCAGGGGAAGCCCGGCATCACCTTCTGATTGGATGACTTTAGGGTAAGAAGACTTCCTTACAGGACCATAATAACTGAATCTCTTGGGAAAAACAAACAAAAAAACCCCCAAAACAAAAGACAAGAAAGAATCTGTCTTTTCATAAAGCGCTTCCACTGTAGTTTGAATCCACATGTGACAAGTCTCTTATAGAATATTCTTAGATGGAATTGGAAGCTCAGCTTACAGCAAAGCTGAGGATTATAGCAATTCTTTTGTGAAAACCATTATTTTCAGAATGATGCTCAAAGACAAGAGAAAATTGCACATATCAAATTTTGTACATATCAGTCTTCCTTGTAGCTACATGTGCTCATGTAATAAGTTCCGATAGATGGAATATGTACCATAACAAGCAAATGTCCTTCAAGAAAGAAGGCATAAGCTCCCCTCCTCTTTCTCTTTTCTGCTAGTGGGAATGGGGAAGGGACTGCTGGAGCTGCTGCAGCCACTTTGGACCACATACAGTGGAAGCTTTTCGTGGAACATGGTGATTTGCCAAAATACAGTGGAATCTCCTGATGAATGTGGAGCAATACACCAATCCTGGAGGCCCTACATTTATGCATAAGAAACACTTACTTCTACCTAATTGTTTTGAGTTTCTGGCACTGCAGCAGCTCCAGTCTTGACTAGTATGAGGTTTCTGTAAACATCAAAGCTCATAGGGGGAAAAAAAAAAAGCAGCTGTTGGAATAATGTGAATAAACAACTAGAAAGATCATTTGAACATATCAGGAAGCATCAGGGCTTAATTTCATGTTGGAAACTGCTCAAGGGCATCACCTTCTTTTTTTTTTTTTTAAAGATTTATTTATTTATTTATTTTTGGGCGGGGGTCGGGTTGGGGAGGGAGGGGAGCGGGTGGGCCACTTCTATTGGTCTTTCATTTCTCTATTTTCATCCGTCTTTGATTTTTGGCTCCTGTGGGCCTCTCATCGCGGTGGCGTCTGTCGTTGCAGAGCACCGGCTCTGGGCGCATGCACTCCAGCGCTCCAGCTCGGTAATTGGACACATGGGTCCAGCCACTCCGCAGCACGTGGGATCTTCCCAGGCCAGGGATAGAACCGGTGCTCCTTGCACTGCAAGGCGGTGTCCTTACCCACTGGACCACCAGGGGAAGCCCGGCATCACCTTCTGATTGGATGACTTTAGGGTAAGAAGACTTCCTTACAGGACCATAATAACTGAATCTCTTGGGAAAAACAAACAAAAAAACCCCCAAAACAAAAGACAAGAAAGAATCTGTCTTTTCATAAAGCGCTTCCACTGTAGTTTGAATCCACATGTGACAAGTCTCTTATAGAATATTCTTAGATGGAATTGGAAGCTCAGCTTACAGCAAAGCTGAGGATTATAGCAATTCTTTTTGTGAAAAACCATTATTTTCAGAATGATGCTCAAAGACAAGAGAAAATGTTGGATTCTGATTTACATATCAAATTTACATGTACATATCAGTCTTCTGTCATCTATAAAGTGGTGGCAACTTTTACAGATGATTTTGGATTGTGTGTGACAGATTTATCTCAGAAAATACTTTAAAAGAATGTAACATGGGTTAGGTAAAACTGTTTATAAGGTGTTGATAGAAATGTTATAATGATTGCATGCATGCTATACTATGCATAGAAGGCAAAAGGAGAAGGGGACGACAAAGGACAAGATGGTTGGATGGCCTCACAGACTCAATGGACATGAGTTTGAGCAAAGTCTGGGAGATAATGAAGGACAGCAAAGATGGGCATGCTGCAGTCCATGGGGTTGCAGAGTTGGATGGGACTGAGTGACTGAACTGAACTGATACTATGTTTATTAAAACTTATTGCAATTTTATTTGCTCTTTGTGTTTAATACTAGGCTACTTTCCTTCTTTGTAATGAGTACAATTTCTAACATTCATGAGATAAGAGAACTAGGAAGCCTTCTTAAAGAATTCACATCAATTTGTTACCATGTCAGGTATGGATTAAACCATAATAATGGCCTAAAATTTGTAGTTGATTTATTTTGTATCTATGCTTAACAAGCATAACTTCAGTTGACGTATATTCTTTCTATGAATAAAAAAATAGACTTATAAGATTTTCAAAAAGCCCAGTGGTGGGGGGTTAAAATTAAGATTTGCTTTCAAATTTGAGATAAAAGGAAAAAAAAAACTTATCTTTTTCTGGAATTCATTAAGTATTCTTTGAAGCCACAGTTACCATGAATATCACCACATTTTTTATGGCATTCTGTGAGCAACCGAAACATAAGGAATGTAGGAATTGAGCTTGGTTCTTGCAGGAGAATAAACCTGTTTAAATTCTGGCTTTGTCCTTGACACTACAATGGTGAGTGTTCCATCTCTCTAAGTTAGAGAAATCCAGTCCTCAACTTATTGACTAAGAATAAAGACTGTAGAACATGTAGGTAAAGGCAAGGAATAAATATTTTGGCTCTAAAAAGAAAACCACGGAGGGTGGGATGGGGAAGTCAAATTCTTAGTCTTAGACATTATCTAAGGAATTATTATTATTTAAAAAATTTCCTAATTATTTCCTGCCAGCTAAGATAAAACCTCAAAGGGCAAAGAGCAAATAGGCTTTAAAATATATTACATTTTTTTCCCAAAGATTCCTTTTCTAAGTAAGATAAAATTCACATAGAGGAACTACTTTGGTGGATAGGCTTGGTGATGGGGATTTTAGAAAACTGCATAAATGGCATTTCTCAGGTGTCTAGTAATAGTTCAAAAACATGACCCTACCAGAGCTTTCATTTGTTTGTTTCATTTTTTTATTTATCTGAAGAGGCTGTTATTTCAGGTTGAGAAGATTGAGGATGAGGAGAACTCATTATCTGAAGTCCTTTTGTGTAGAGGAAAAGGTTTCAGGATCATTCTGAACATAGAAGTAAAACTTTTCTGTGATGGAGTGATTTCCTGCTGTGGTTCTCATTAAATGTCTTTCCAGTTCTTGCTTTTTGTTTTTTTAATACTAGGCTACTTTCCTTCTTTGTAATGAGTACAATTTCTAACATTCATGAGATAAGAGAACTAGGAAGCCTTCTTAAAGAATTCACATCAATTTGTTACCATGTCAGGTATGGATTAAACCATAATAATGGCCTAAAATTTGTAGTTGATTTATTTTGTATCTATGCTTAACAAGCATAACTTCAGTTGACGTATATTCTTTCTATGAATAAAAAAATAGACTTATAAGATTTTCAAAAAGCCCAGTGGTGGGGGGTTAAAATTAAGATTTGCTTTCAAATTTGAGATAAAAGGAAAAAAAAAACTTATCTTTTTCTGGAATTCATTAAGTATTCTTTGAAGCCACAGTTACCATGAATATCACCACATTTTTTATGGCATTCTGTGAGCAACCGAAACATAAGGAATGTAGGAATTGAGCTTGGTTCTTGCAGGAGAATAAACCTGTTTAAATTCTGGCTTTGTCCTTGACACTACAATGGTGAGTGTTCCATCTCTCTAAGTTAGAGAAATCCAGTCCTCAACTTATTGACTAAGAATAAAGACTGTAGAACATGTAGGTAAAGGCAAGGAATAAATATTTTGGCTCTAAAAGAAAACCACGGAGGGTGGGATGGGGAAGTCAAATTCTTAGTCTTAGACATTATCTAAGGAATTATTATTATTTAAAAAATTTCCTAATTATTTCCTGCCAGCTAAGATAAAACCTCAAAGGGCAAAGAGCAAATAGGCTTTAAAATATATTACATTTTTTTCCCAAAGATTCCTTTTCTAAGTAAGATAAAATTCACATAGAGGAACTACTTTGGTGGATAGGCTTGGTGATGGGGATTTTAGAAAACTGCATAAATGGCATTTCTCAGGTGTCTAGTAATAGTTCAAAAACATGACCCTACCAGAGCTTTCATTTGTTTGTTTCATTTTTTTATTTATCTGAAGAGGCTGTTATTTCAGGTTGAGAAGATTGAGGATGAGGAGAACTCATTATCTGAAGTCCTTTTGTGTAGAGGAAAAGGTTTCAGGATCATTCTGAACATAGAAGTAAAACTTTTCTGTGATGGAGTGATTTCCTGCTGTGGTTCTCATTAAATGTCTTTCCAAGGTCAGTCATTAATTCTGTTAAAAATCTTTTATCGTGGTATCCTAAGAGGGAGTTAAACATCAGCAGAGCTGCCTGCTGGCCAGCAAGTCTCAGAGACAGATGCATTGATAACTGCTGCAAAAAAAGTCTCCTTCCCCCACCCTCATTAATTTACTGCAATTTTGTGGGAGAACAAGGCTCAAGGCAGTCAGTGTCAAAGATCCTTCAGCGCTCAAGCTCCGCTGAACCTGCTAATTAGTTTGGAAACTTGGGAGGCAAAGAGCACAGTAAGAAGTGACCGAGGATGACAGGCACGAACCTAATGCCTTTGAATGGGAAGGGTTCCCTGCTGATCCTCAATTAAAAAAAAAGTCTCATGATCACTTTTCATCATTCCATTAAGTTTAGTTGGTTTTTCTCCCCACTCTAAGTATAGCCACTATGCAAATATATCTTTTAAATTTTGGATAGAGGCCATGCTAATGATGTTAAAAGTCAGCTACCAAGAATGAATGACGTTTTAGATCTTGTAAGATGACATGAATCCAAAGACATACATCTAATTAGTTGAGTTCATTGAAAGCCATGCAATAAACCACACTCCAAGATGCAGTTACCTTTAATTGTGGTGAACTTATCTCCTGTTGGTAAGAGTGTTTAGGGAGGAGCAGAGATGAGTGGGGCTGGGGAGGCTGAGCGAGTGTGGGGACCAGGTCAGAGACAGTGGCCAGGGAGGAATGAAAGGGAGGAGAGGAAAGCAGACAGCTAGGGAAAGATGTAGACGTTCGATCTCCCGAAGAACATGAAGATGGCTTCAATATTGAGGAAAGACAAGATGCAGTTATACTTGTGCCCAGAATGAGGTTATTTGCTTTTAAGAGAATAACCCTCCCCCCAACACCTACATAATTTTAAAGTTAACAAATACCCTGGGATGTGTGACATTTATGACAACTTCTTTTGCTTTGAAAGCAGTAATGTTTTCTGAATTTGATTCAAAATTTCCTGTAGGTTTGATCCATTTCATTTTTTTTTCAGCTATGAGGGGCTGGAGATCAAAATGTCCATAGTCTACACTTGTATATTTGTGAGGTGGATCCTTCTAAACATGAAGGAAAAAAGTATAAAACCCTGCAATGACTTACTTGTGAAGTAGATCACAGTTAATCAAGAGTCAGTTTGTGGCAAAGCTAGGGAAGTTATGACCTCTGTGTGTGCATGGTGGGGATTGGCTGTGAAACACCCCAACCCATTCCCAAGCACCGTGCCAGGGCTGCTGCCTGCAGTAGCAGTTCCTGGAACCCAAGCCACATATCTAATCACATCTTCAAACTGATTACATTGAAGGGACAATGAATTATTTAAGGAAGTGACTTAGAAGTATGTGTGATTTCCTGCAGTGAATGAATGATCTCTGGTACTAAAAAGTGTGTTTATATTATACAAAGGCAGGCATGGCTGGCTGGATTCTTTCTCCACATGATGTTTTCTCATCTGGTTGGGGAACCGCCACGACTCAGGGTTTCATGGGTGTCCAGTGACCTGAAGGACACTCACCATCATTTAATCCCAAGAATACCCCGTGTAGACCAATCCCTTCTACATTTGCTATTGGTCAGATCTTAATAGGAAATTATGAGATTTTAAAAATGATTTCCAGGATGGAAAAATATTTCAAACAAATGAAATACCCAAGAAACAGAAGACTGTCATTTTAAAAGATTTCTAAATAGAGGAGCCATGGGAGAAAGTGACTTGCTTAGTGGCAGAATATGACTCATTGATTTTGTTTCCTAATTTCAACATTTGCTGGTCACCACATTTGCTTTTATAATTCACAGATTAAATATTTGGGACATCAAGTTTAGTTTTTGTCTTTTTTTTTTCAAAGAGAGAAGCTTACAAGCTAAAGATTTAGAGCATTTCCCTCTTTACTGATTAAAATCATTGCCCAAAGCTCTTTGTTGGTAATGTGAATATGCAGGACTCAGCTCTTAAGTAGTCACCAACTTAAAAAATTACCTCTTCAGAAAGAGTTGAAAGGGAACTGGTGAGAGTATATATTTTTCTTTTCTTTCTTTATCTTTTTTCCTTCCTTCTTTTCATACTGCTATTATGTCAAAGAAATGGTATATAGTTCTCTCAGTCTGAAGATGAACTAATCTCTCTCTATATTAATTTTCTCATCCATGTAATAGGGATGATAATATTGCCCTGTTGAGTTTTGAAAAGTAAAGATGTACTGTTCTTAGAAAACTGTTTGAAGCTCAGTAAGAGTTCAACTGTTAACTATCATTAACATTGAAATTAGAAAGAATTTAAGTTATAAAAATATTTAAATATGAGTTTATAACAACACATATTTGCATCATCTTATTAAATGTTGATGTGCTTTTCATCCACCCCTCTACCTTGACCTTATTCTATATGGTGCTTGTGTTTCCTGCATGGAAACCTTCTAAGACAATGTCAGAATTGATGTTTATTAATATGATTAACTGTCCTAGCTAATTGTAGTCAGACTGGTTAGTTCATCAGGAATTAAGCAACATTAAAATACCTCATCACTGGTTTTTGTTGTATTGCTGTATTCCTTAGGGGTCCTAGGGTCTGTGGGGGTGGCTATTGGATATTTTAGGTAGTCAGCTTGCCTCTTGTCTTTCTCCTCTTCAATGTGCAGGCATGGCATCACCTCTTTGCCATCATGGCCACACCACAAGGCATGTGAGTCTTGAGGTTCTGGCCTTCTTCGGATGCCTCCCATGAGCCCCTCGTAGATTTCCTCATCTTCCTCTCCAATGACGGGGAGGGTTTGGGGCAAGGGACCCATGCTAATGTGTGCAGAGGTCACAAGCTTATCACCTAGGACCTCTGGTACTTTCTCAGGGCCTACAAAGCCCCTTCTCATTTTTGTCTCATCTGCAAACTTGTTTGGAGGTGGCTTTCTAGAATCCCAAAGTATTCTTGCCTCAGGAGGCCGGACTGCAGTTGAGGTCATAGCAGAGCGGAGCAATGGCAGCCGAGAGGAGGGTGGTTTGGCAGGTGTGGGTGCTGGTGGCCACTGGAGGAGAACAGAGGGGTCCTCCTTAATCTCAAGGGTGGTCTCCTCTGGGATTTCTGGTCTTGATTGGTCATCTGGTAAAGGTAGAGCACTGAACTTCTCCAGTTCTTCCAAGAACTTGTCCAGAAAAGAAGGCAGTGTTGGAACTGAAGGATTTGCCAGTGGACCCTTGACTGGCAAGGACAGCCACCCTGGGGCGGCTCCCTGGAGAGCTTCTCTATCTGAGTCAGGTGAAACTTTGTGCAAGGGAGAGGGGACTGGTTCACTGGAAGCCAACTTAGAGATGAGCAGGGATTGTGAAGTTACAGAAAACATGAAAGTAAAAATAATGCGTCAAAACACAGAGACAGGAAAGCAGAAAGGTGTGGTGGTAAGTATAAAAAGTATTTTATGGTATAGTCTAGTCTGGCTGATAGTTATTGAATTTAAATACATACAGTCACTAGCATGGTAAAGATTGATCTGAGCTATGCCAGCATTTGGAGAAGGTCCATTAAATGTCAAATGTAAGGTAAAACTGTCATGGAGATGATAAAGACAGACAGAAAAATATTTAGAGATTTAATAGAATACATTTTTCAAAGTAGGTTTCTAGAGATTGATTTAATATAAATAACTCTGAAATGATGTTAATGTAGAGTGATAATCAACAATTAAGCCTTTTTTATCCCCTAGATTTGTTTAGGGTTCTTTCTTACTATGCCAGATCTTTTCAACTTTCATCATTTTCTCACTTATAGTTGTGAAGTGATTATAACATATGGCATAAAATATTTTACATCATTATATGCTACATACTTATAGTTGGTGAAAAGGGTTATACTTGAGGTTCTGGCCTTCTTCGGATGCCTCCCATGAGCCCCTCGTAGATTTCCTCATCTTCCTCTCCAATGACGGGGAGGGTTTGGGGCAAGGGACCCATGCTAATGTGTGCAGAGGTCACAAGCTTATCACCTAGGACCTCTGGTACTTTCTCAGGGCCTACAAAGCCCCTTCTCATTTTTGTCTCATCTGCAAACTTGTTTGGAGGTGGCTTTCTAGAATCCCAAAGTATTCTTGCCTCAGGAGGCCGGACTGCAGTTGAGGTCATAGCAGAGCGGAGCAATGGCAGCCGAGAGGAGGGTGGTTTGGCAGGTGTGGGTGCTGGTGGCCACTGGAGGAGAACAGAGGGGTCCTCCTTAATCTCAAGGGTGGTCTCCTCTGGGATTTCTGGTCTTGATTGGTCATCTGGTAAAGGTAGAGCACTGAACTTCTCCAGTTCTTCCAAGAACTTGTCCAGAAAAGAAGGCAGTGTTGGAACTGAAGGATTTGCCAGTGGACCCTTGACTGGCAAGGACAGCCACCCTGGGGCGGCTCCCTGGAGAGCTTCTCTATCTGAGTCAGGTGAAACTTTGTGCAAGGGAGAGGGGACTGGTTCACTGGAAGCCAACTTAGAGATGAGCAGGGATTGTGAAGTTACAGAAAACATGAAAGTAAAAATAATGCGTCAAAACACAGAGACAGGAAAGCAGAAAGGTGTGGTGGTAAGTATAAAAAGTATTTTATGGTATAGTCTAGTCTGGCTGATAGTTATTGAATTTAAATACATACAGTCACTAGCATGGTAAAGATTGATCTGAGCTATGCCAGCATTTGGAGAAGGTCCATTAAATGTCAAATGTAAGGTAAAACTGTCATGGAGATGATAAAGACAGACAGAAAAATATTTAGAGATTTAATAGAATACATTTTTCAAAGTAGGTTTCTAGAGATTGATTTAATATAAATAACTCTGAAATGATGTTAATGTAGAGTGATAATCAACAATTAAGCCTTTTTTATCCCCTAGATTTGTTTAGGGTTCTTTCTTACTATGCCAGATCTTTTCAACTTTCATCATTTTCTCACTTATAGTTGTGAAGTGATTATAACATATGGCATAAAATATTTTTACATCATTATATGCTAACATATTTCTAAATGAATAAGTTCTGAGGAAGATTTTCTTAAGAACAGAAACTTAGGATCAAAATGAGACTGAACTTACATAATGGCTACTTCAAAGCTTTAAAAAATCCAAAATAAATGTTTACACAGAAAGGGAGCATTTGATAGGAATAGGAGTAAACTTCTGGCAGGACTTCCATTCTCTTTTTCAAAAGCTTGACATTTTAAGTAAACTAGGAGAAGCCTAATTTATGAAGCTTAATCTCCTAAAGTAAAAAGAAAAAAATTTCTGTATATCTTAATATTATCACTATATTTTGGATATATTGAACCAAACAATTTTTATTCTTTAAAAGTTGTTCTTGACATATGCCTAGCAACATTCTAATACGTTTATATATTGCTTTTGGACTAAGAAGAATGCTATACTGCACATGGGAAGGCCTTGAAGAGAGGCTGGTGGAATTTACTTTGGCTCTTTCCAAGTAGATGATTGTGGTTTGGAAAGAAAAAAGTCTTCAAGAGAGGCTGCACTTTCTAGCTGACTGTTTTGAATGACGGGTCCTTGGTCCACTCAGCACTCGTGGTCCTCGGGCTTTAGTATGGATCAGCCCTCAGTGCATTCTCCACTTAATTTTGACTTCTGTAATAGGGATGGGCTTTAAGAGAATTTATGTAAACTTTTTGAAAAGGGAAATGTGATGTTGCATCACCATGGCGTGAGGTAAATGAGACGAAGCGTCATAGAACACTGTGAGCCTTCTCACAGAAGATTCAAGACTAAAGGCTACAAAACACCTTCGGTGCCCAGAAGGTGACGTGGCTGAGGAAGAAAGGTCCTTAAATTCCACCATCATCATGACCACCGCTTCGCCACCACTACCTGTTGTACTCCTCTCCAGTGCCGTTCCCACCATTGTCACTAATGCACGTGTTAACAGGTTCAGAGTGCTCCTTAGCCTTACCACAGACTTGCTTCTACTGAAAGTTAAATCAAGTACCCTGAGATAACCTATATCACAAAAAATATACCTATAATCCAAACACCATATAATTATCTTATCTTCCCAAAGCATTGAAATCAGTCTATTCTAAAAGCAAAAATATCAGAAATAATACAAACTTACATTTGAGCCTCTCCTAAAATAGAGTGTCAAGAAATGTGATTTGAGTAGGTCCAAGAGTAGTTCATAAATCACAAGGAATCCCCTCCATTAAAGAGATCAGTTAGAAAATGGGATATTTAACATTTAGTTGATTTTGGATGTTGTGGTTTATAAGAAGTACGTTACAGGTTTTTTGTTTTTTGTTTTCCTGAAAATGATTCAGTTCAAAACTACTGAGGAGTTTCCTTCATTTAGTCAATAATACCTTGGTATAGATTACCGGTTGGTGAACTGTTCAGTATTTTTTTTGAGTGTATGAACATAAGCTTTTCAACGTATTTTTCCCCAGCAGTGGAATGAAACCCTAATTAGTTATTAGTGAAATTTGTACACTTCTTTACTTGTAAAATGTAAAATATGGTATCCTAAGAAAAACCTAGGAAATTGAAAATAGGTTTAAATCATATTCACAGAAAAGATAAAAATATTGTGACCTAAAATACTACATTGCCAGTATTAGTTAAGACTTCACAGAAGAATTTCTTAAATTTTCAATAAGCCTCTGTAGGTACACACTGATTCTTTCTTATAACATTTTATTTGATAGTGCAGTCACTTTGAAATTTATCTGACAGTTCTTTTAAAATGACTGAATGCTGGATAAGACTGAGATTTGATACATGGATGAAGATTTTTTTCTTTTTATCAGTAGGAACTGCCCAAGGAAGGAGGTTTCTGTCTAAATGCTGAGCTCTGCTAGTAAAGTAAACATACTAAAGAAGATTCTGGGAAAACTCTGTCACCAATCAAACTAAATTAGAAAGCACCAAACTGCTCCACTAGCCAGTGCTAAAGGATTGAGAATAATTGCTCAGTCTTCAAAGAAAAGAAGAATAAACAAAAAGCATAGCCTTAGCTCTTTAAAAGAAAATGTTTCTCTTAAGATAATAGATTCTTCATGCAGTTTCCCTTTGTGTAGCTTAAACCATTATGCTAGTAGTGCCCATAAGACAAATTAAATTACATTGATTTGACCTGGCACTCATACTTAGAAACATTACATGTAAATCTTTCAATTTGCATAGATATGATGTTGTAGTCTAATGTCCTGAAACCATGTACTTTGAACTCCCAAGTATTACACTAAAATGCTAGAATGTCTTCTTACCTTATTTGAACTTAGGCTGTGGATTCTATCACTAGAATAGCTGTGGGGTATTGGAAGGTCAGGATAGTCCTCAGCACCTTTGGTTGTGTTCTTCTTGATGACTTCGACATAGGACACGGGGAAGATGCCTTGTCGGTTGGTTCCTAGAATTTTACCTTCATACCAGTTTTGATCAACTCTTTTAAGAAGAATAATTCTATCTCCCTGTAATGAATATTAGGAAAATGCATTAGAAATAGAAATGCGATAACATTAAAAAATAACAATAGTCAGTGTTTTCTAATAAATAAGCGTTTTCCATCTGGGAAAAATCTTGTACTTTCAGTGTTTTGTTTTCATGAGAGGAATGTAACTAAAGCCTCTGGAGCTCACTCCTAAATCATAGCTTATCAACATACATGTCATTTATTAATAGCATAATTTATGTAATCATCCATTTATTAGAGTGTTTCCTAATGATGTTTGGGCTTATGCATGTTCATGTTGATCCTGTGGGAAATGTCAAAATTTTTAAAAAAGTTAATTTATCTGACAGTTCTTTTAAAATCTATGCTGTAAGAAATGACTGAATGCTGGATAAGACTGAGATTTGATACATGGATGAAGATTTTTTTCTTTTTATCAGTAGGAACTGCCCAAGGAAGGAGGTTTCTGTCTAAATGCTGAGCTCTGCTAGTAAAGTAAACATACTAAAGAAGATTCTGGGAAAACTCTGTCACCAATCAAACTAAATTAGAAAGCACCAAACTGCTCCACTAGCCAGTGCTAAAGGATTGAGAATAATTGCTCAGTCTTCAAAGAAAAGAAGAATAAACAAAAAGCATAGCCTTAGCTCTTTAAAAGAAAATGTTTCTCTTAAGATAATAGATTCTTCATGCAGTTTCCCTTTGTGTAGCTTAAACCATTATGCTAGTAGTGCCCATAAGACAAATTAAATTACATTGATTTGACCTGGCACTCATACTTAGAAACATTACATGTAAATCTTTCAATTTGCATAGATATGATGTTGTAGTCTAATGTCCTGAAACCATGTACTTTGAACTCCCAAGTATTACACTAAAATGCTAGAATGTCTTCTTACCTTATTTGAACTTAGGCTGTGGATTCTATCACTAGAATAGCTGTGGGGTATTGGAAGGTCAGGATAGTCCTCAGCACCTTTGGTTGTGTTCTTCTTGATGACTTCGACATAGGACACGGGGAAGATGCCTTGTCGGTTGGTTCCTAGAATTTTACCTTCATACCAGTTTTGATCAACTCTTTTAAGAAGAATAATTCTATCTCCCTGTAATGAATATTAGGAAAATGCATTAGAAATAGAAATGCGATAACATTAAAAAATAACAATAGTCAGTGTTTTCTAATAAATAAGCGTTTTCCATCTGGGAAAAATCTTGTACTTTCAGTGTTTTGTTTTCATGAGAGGAATGTAACTAAAGCCTCTGGAGCTCACTCCTAAATCATAGCTTATCAACATACATGTCATTTATTAATAGCATAATTTATGTAATCATCCATTTATTAGAGTGTTTCCTAATGATGTTTGGGCTTATGCATGTTCATGTTGATCCTGTGGGAAATGTCATATATAAGTTATTTTATAAAATACAGTAGATTAACCTGCAATGTGTCAATGAAAAGACCATCATCTGACCCCTGACAGATTCAAGGGAATGAGCTCTTGTAGGCAGAGCTTCAGAAAGTGCACCAGAGCTTGCTGTGATAGTAGGTCTGAAAAGGGTTACAGAAAGCAGCCTCCGGAAGGGATGAAGTAGAGATTTTCTTCTTTGGCTAATGCGCTGAGTAGTAACAAAAAGTAAGCTAGCGGGATGGGGCAAAGCTAACATCCTAGATAATGCATATCTGTGGGCGGGAAGACACCCACCTGGTCAGCATTAAGAGGGTGTAGCACTAGCGTCCATTCTGACTGTGGGCGGCCATGCCATAGCAGTCAGTAATGCTTTTCATAAAACACTGGCTTTTGCAGTGATTGGACTTCCTACAGTCACTATTCCTGTAACCTGAAGGTCAAGCCAATGCCACAAAACCCAGTTTAAATTTGGGATTTGATACAACTTTTGAATAATAAGGCAGCAGAAGAACAATATTTTGAAGTGTATTAAAGTGTTGTTTTCTTTTGATGTCCCTGCCTGTACAGCTTCTGATATTAAGCCCGAGGCACTCCTGGGAGGGCAGGTCTCTCTGAGAAGCTTTGCATCCCACAAGGACCTCATCTGGAAGGATGTGGGAAAGGTAGGTAACAGTGACTCAGGGCAACCTTATGGGTTTCGTCACAGAAAATGAGGATGATGGAGAAATGTGTAAGGAAGAAGATGCCCTATCTTAGTTTTGAAAATATACAGCCTTCCAAATGCACCAAGAAAAAAAGCAGCTTACCTTTCTCAGCGAGAGCTCCACGTTTGTGTCAGCACTGAAATTATATTTGGCTATAGCTTCTCCGATTTCACCAGGCTGGGCTGGAGGAGGTGGTCTTGCAGGCTGTGCTTTTTCAGGAGGTGTGAGCTTCTATGAAGGAGAACAGTTATCTATTCTTTTTTCATTTTAAATTAATTTTTATTGTGTATAGTTGCTTTACAATGTTGTGTTCATTTCTGCTGTATAGCAAAATGAATCAGCTATATGCATATGTACATCTCCTCTCTTTTGGATTTCCTCCCCATTCAGGTCCCCACAGAGCATTAAGTAGAGTTGCCTGTGTGACACAGGAGGTTCTCACCAGTCATCTATTTTATACCTAGTATCGGTAGTGTATATGTGTCCATTCCAATCTCCCAGTTCCTCCCACCACTCCTCCACGTTGGTCAGAGTGTAAACTGATACAATCACTATGAAAAACAATATGGAGGTTCCTTCAAAAACTAAAATAGCACTAACATATGGACCCAGCAATCCCACTCCTGGAAATATACCCAGAGAAAACCATAATTCAAAAAGATACATGCACTCCAATGTTCATGGCAGTACTATTTACAATAGCCAAGACATGGAAACAACTTAAATGTTCATCAACAGAGGAATGGATAAAGAAGAGGTGGTACATATACATAATGGAATATTAGGCATAAACAAGAATGAAATTGGGTCATTTGTGGATGGATCTGAAGACAGTCATACAGAGTGAAGTAGGAAAGAGAAAAGCTTAACAAAAATAATAAGGCAGCAGAAGAACAATATTTTGAAGTGTATTAAAGTGTTGTTTTCTTTTGATGTCCCTGCCTGTACAGCTTCTGATATTAAGCCCGAGGCACTCCTGGGAGGGCAGGTCTCTCTGAGAAGCTTTGCATCCCACAAGGACCTCATCTGGAAGGATGTGGGAAAGGTAGGTAACAGTGACTCAGGGCAACCTTATGGGTTTCGTCACAGAAAATGAGGATGATGGAGAAATGTGTAAGGAAGAAGATGCCCTATCTTAGTTTTGAAAATATACAGCCTTCCAAATGCACCAAGAAAAAAAGCAGCTTACCTTTCTCAGCGAGAGCTCCACGTTTGTGTCAGCACTGAAATTATATTTGGCTATAGCTTCTCCGATTTCACCAGGCTGGGCTGGAGGAGGTGGTCTTGCAGGCTGTGCTTTTTCAGGAGGTGTGAGCTTCTATGAAGGAGAACAGTTATCTATTCTTTTTTCATTTTAAATTAATTTTTATTGTGTATAGTTGCTTTACAATGTTGTGTTCATTTCTGCTGTATAGCAAAATGAATCAGCTATATGCATATGTACATCTCCTCTCTTTTGGATTTCCTCCCCATTCAGGTCCCCACAGAGCATTAAGTAGAGTTGCCTGTGTGACACAGGAGGTTCTCACCAGTCATCTATTTTATACCTAGTATCGGTAGTGTATATGTGTCCATTCCAATCTCCCAGTTCCTCCCACCACTCCTCCACGTTGGTCAGAGTGTAAACTGATACAATCACTATGAAAAACAATATGGAGGTTCCTTCAAAAACTAAAATAGCACTAACATATGGACCCAGCAATCCCACTCCTGGAAATATACCCAGAGAAAACCATAATTCAAAAAGATACATGCACTCCAATGTTCATGGCAGTACTATTTACAATAGCCAAGACATGGAAACAACTTAAATGTTCATCAACAGAGGAATGGATAAAGAAGAGGTGGTACATATACATAATGGAATATTAGGCATAAACAAGAATGAAATTGGGTCATTTGTGGATGGATCTGAAGACAGTCATACAGAGTGAAGTAGGAAAGAGAAAAGCAAATATCATATACTAATTCAAATATGTGGAATCTAGAACAGTGGTACAGAGGAACTTATTTGCAAAGCATTCATCTTTTCTTGACCCAGGATGACTCTGGAAACAACCCCCACGTAGGAGGGAAGGGCTTACCTCTACGTATGAAATTGGGAAAATACCCACTCTCCCGTGGTGCTCTCCCTCATACCAATTTTGATCAATTTTCCTGAGGATGTAGACAGTATCGCCTTTCTTAAATGACAGCTCCCTGGAAGAGATGTTTATATGTTTTTTTCTTCATGTACAGCAAGTATTCTTCAGATCAGAATTCTCACTGGGTCTGCATTTGGCTGTTAATATACTTCCAATATTGAAAAAAAAATCTGCTAGAGCCAGTTAGCTAAGGGTGCTCCTTGAAAATTTTTTGAATTCATTTGAAACATTATCAATTTAGAAATAATTTAAAAAAGAGCAACTATAAGCATTGTGTCTGATTTACATCACAGGAAGATCAATGTGAAATTTAAAGGTGGGGCAGATGATTGCTATGTAGTTGTTGGTTTATAGGAGAGGAATTTTGAAGCTTGCCATAATGCTGGATTCATTTTGCACTGATTTTTATTTGTCCTGAAGTTAGTTAGCTAGTTATTTACTTCTCTCTCTCTTACAGGATTAACTACAAGCTAGTTACTTACTCCTCTTTAGCATATCCTTTTGATATGCTAAAGCTTACAGCGAGGAAACCCGTATCATTTAGCCATAGTGCACAAGTGCCAACAGGAGGAAAAGGTTTTTTTTGTGGATCCTTGGAGCTGGTTGACAGACATTTAAGTAGAGTATCTTGATAATGATTTCATTTTGTGAAGCAGGAAAGATTTTATACTTTGATTTTTCAATGACGCACCGTGAGAAACATTTTCAAAAAGTGGAGTGTTGATTGACATGTGACATTATATGAGTTTTGGATTATACCATAGTGATTCAATATTTTGAAATGACCACCGCAATAAGTCGAGTTAACATTCATCACCACCTATAATTACCATTTTTTTCTTATGATAAGAACCTTGAAAATTTATTGGCAGCTTTCAAATATGCCGTACGGTGTTACTAACTACGGTCACAAAGATAAAGTTGCTTCAAATGCAAAGGCATGCACAGATTGCTTGTACCTTCCTTCATAAATTTTGTTTTTTTAAAATATAAAAATAATTTCAAGAAACCAACTCTGTTTTTCCATTTTGGCTGTTTCTAAAGAGACAGTAGGTAGACTGGGGTATTTAATTTTAAGTTATAAAGACATTACTCATCATGAATAATTCATGCATAAATTCTCACCCTCACTGCTACGGTTTTTCATGGCTTTGTCTCCCAGGTAGTTGTGTCTCTGCGTTATTTTGCCTCCATAATGATGTCTTGCTGAAGGTTACTTATTTCAGATCTTTTGCCAAGAGCCCCGCTTTCCCACACATCTGCTTTTCCACTCCCAAATATTCTGGGTTGTTTTGTTCAGAATCTTGAGTTGGATCATTTATGTGTGCAGAGTTCATAACAGAGAGAGATGTATATCCAGTGTAGAATGTTTCACATTGATTAAAAGAATTAATTGAAACACGTTGCATAGTGAAAAGAATTATCACACATTTAGAAGTGCTAAAATCTTCACATTGGAAGTGTGTTAAGTTTTCAGCAACCCTAAAAGCAAAGAAGGTTCACAGAACCTTACATTCAAATATAGTACTTCCCACTTTTATGCAAGTGCCTAATATACAAAATAAACCCTGAAGTATTTAATGTTTACAATAAAGCAATTTATACCAGGTATATTTTTTTGTTTCTGGAAATTAGACCAGGAAGCTTAGTTTTAAAAAAAAAGTAAATAAGAGACAACTAATTATTTTTTCTTTTATATATGAAAGATATTTTTTCTACGAGGAAAGACTTGTATTTAAATTTTTGAGGTCATCTACGAAAATAGCACAGTGGTTTCACTCTTCAATTTTCAAAACTATATTCATCTCATCTCTGAACTAGAATTTTGAGAAGTCTCATTTTAATAAGTTTGCACCACCCCCAGCCCTTAATTAGTGCCTATTGTCAATTAGTGCCCACTGACAACCTTTGAGAGAAGCATTTTATCTCTTTTTCCTAGTTAACAATGGAGACATTATGGTTGGTAAGATCCTTAGGCATATTGTTTAAAGTTAAGCTTTCTTGTAAGCAATAATAAAAAAAAAAGCCTTTAAAAGGATCATGATTTGAAACAAATATCTGTCTCTTATTTGTAAGATGTTAGGCACGAAAAGTACTCCCATCTCTTGTAGGACCTTATATCTTTCCCAGAATGTCTGTAAGACATTTGGTCTCTGCCCAAAGGTCTATGATGCTTGGTCTGTCCAAAACCATTTTGCAGGGGCAGATATGCTCATGGACAGTTTGGACAGGACCAGATCTCAAGGACCTCTGGGCATGGACCAAACGTCCCCTAACCCTCACATCTGCCTGATGGTTGAAATGACTTCACAATGTAGCCAGTCCTCCTGAAACCTTCACAACTCTCTGGATGTGTGAACCTTTATGTATGAGTCATCCACAATCTTGAGTTTTGTGTCAGGTACATGACAACCTTGGGAGTGATACATAACCACTCTTTTACATTTCTGGAGGACAGAAGACAAGAGGAATGTGATTAAGCTGCAACAGATAAATTTATTGATACTATGAGGGAAACAATTATTTTTTCTTACTAAAATTATGGGATGGCTTCCAATTCACTCCATTTCTCTAAAGGCTTACAATATAATTAGATTTTGTTGGTTGAGGACGACCTTTGTGAAAGGGCAGGTGGTACAGGTGCCCTTCAGAACAACAGTGTCATTAACACTCCCGTGGGCAGCGTTGGGAGAGCGGGCTTCCCTGAAACTTGGCGAAGTTCACATATGCACCACGAGGACCTGGTCTTGTAGGAGGGTGAAAGGCTTGGGACTTGAGCAGATGAGATCAAGTTACACAGTCTACACCACCGATGCCTTTCCTCTGCCCTGCACCTCATCTTTCTTTCTGTGCGTGTTTCTAATTAAAGTTTCTCAAAAAGCTGCTGAGCTCTGAGCCTATTTTATATGCCCTGTTATTCCTCAGGGCTTCACACATCTAAAGGATACTTTTGATGGTCACAAAGAAGAAATGAAATTTACATGTTTTTAAGTCATGATTTTATAAAACCAACATGCCTTGTACAAATGACCACACTGCCTCCGAAGAACAGCAGTGGAAACAGAGCAAGTGTTACTTTTCTCATCAAGAAAAAGATTGTGAGCATCCCTTCAGAAGGTTTTAACCCCAGATTTAAGCCATGTTCAACATTTTCACCTCTAAATAGCATTTTCTTATTCATTCCCAAATTCTGAATGATTTTATTGTTTATGTGTCTTCCGCCAGAGGTAGATTCTTTATTAATTCATATCATATGCATTTTTATGAACAAATGTTTTGGTTATTGTATACATTCCTTTTCAACAGCACAGGGTCATTTAATGCCAGTCTCTTGAATGCTGTTGGAGACCAAAGTTTCTTAAGTTAGGTCTGTGACATGGGCCATAATAGAGCTGGAAGTCCTGCTCCTATTTAAGCCTTCTCATATGCTTACTCCTAGTCTTCCCTAACCATGTGCCCCTCTGATGAACAAGTTCCTGAAAAAAGTGAAATTCCTGGGCATCCAGCGGTTAAGACTCCATCTCCATGCTTCCTCTATGACTGTCAGTATAGCCAAATAAATACATAAAATGTTAACCTCTTGGGGGAAAAAAGGCCACAGGATAGAACTGTGCTCAGAGTCTCTAAGCTCTGAGTATGGAGAAATGGAGATTTTATTACAGCAGTCTTTGTACACAGTTCTAGTCTTTAACCACAAACTGTCCTTGGCAATGTTGGATAAATAAATGTTATCAAATTCTCTTAATGTTAATTACCCCCCAGCACTTTATTTAGTTCATTCTTGGGAGGCGGGCTTCCTGAAACTTGGCGAAGTTCACATATGCACCACGAGGGCCTGGTCTTGTAGGAGGGTGAAAGGCTTGGGACTTGAGCAGATGAGATCAAGTTACACAGTCTACACCACCGATGCCTTTCCTCTGCCCTGCACCTCATCTTTCTTTCTGTGCGTGTTTCTAATTAAAGTTTCTCAAAAAGCTGCTGAGCTCTGAGCCTATTTTATATGCCCTGTTATTCCTCAGGGCTTCACACATCTAAAGGATACTTTTGATGGTCACAAAGAAGAAATGAAATTTACATGTTTTTAAGTCATGATTTTATAAAACCAACATGCCTTGTACAAATGACCACACTGCCTCCGAAGAACAGCAGTGGAAACAGAGCAAGTGTTACTTTTCTCATCAAGAAAAAGATTGTGAGCATCCCTTCAGAAGGTTTTAACCCCAGATTTAAGCCATGTTCAACATTTTCACCTCTAAATAGCATTTTCTTATTCATTCCCAAATTCTGAATGATTTTATTGTTTATGTGTCTTCCGCCAGAGGTAGATTCTTTATTAATTCATATCATATGCATTTTTATGAACAAATGTTTTGGTTATTGTATACATTCCTTTTCAACAGCACAGGGTCATTTAATGCCAGTCTCTTGAATGCTGTTGGAGACCAAAGTTTCTTAAGTTAGGTCTGTGACATGGGCCATAATAGAGCTGGAAGTCCTGCTCCTATTTAAGCCTTCTCATATGCTTACTCCTAGTCTTCCCTAACCATGTGCCCCTCTGATGAACAAGTTCCTGAAAAAAAAGTGAAATTCCCTGGGCATCCAGCGGTTAAGACTCCATCTCCATGCTTCCTCTATGACTGTCAGTATAGCCAAATAAATACATAAAATGTTAACCTCTTGGGGGAAAAAAGGCCACAGGATAGAACTGTGCTCAGAGTCTCTAAGCTCTGAGTATGGAGAAATGGAGATTTTATTACAGCAGTCTTTGTACACAGTTCTAGTCTTTAACCACAAACTGTCCTTGGCAATGTTGGATAAATAAATGTTATCAAATTCTCTTAATGTTAATTACCCCCCAGCACTTTATTTTTAGTTCATTCTTGACATGAAAAGAATTCTAGAAAAAAAGATCCTTAATTTCCTTTTGTTTTTCCTATCTTTTGAACTCATTGTGCTCTAACATATTTATAGTGTAATTTAAAACTCAGTGTTTCTCAATTAAACTAGGAATGAAAATAAAATTACCCCCACATCCCAGTTATTTCAGAAGGAACCATTTAATTAGAGTTGATTGCTGAATTGTGAACCAGATCTTATTTGTAACACACCCCAGTGCAATATTTGTCTTTTAAAGTATTGTTTACATATTTAAAGTCAACTTAAGTCATATGATGAATCCTTATTTTACTTACTTGGATGTCTGAGCCTTAAAATCGTAAACAGCTTTTGCAGGCAATTTCTGAAAAGGAAAGAAACAGTTGATTCTAACTTAGATTTTGGGTTTCCTATTGATAACGTAGTTTCATGTGAATTAAAGAGAAATGGAACTTCAAGGAATGATTGAACATACACAGTGTACATGTATATAAATCAATTGGTTCTTTTTAGATATTTGAATTATAAAAGGAATATAACAGATGATTTATTCACCATAATTATTGAATATCACATTTCATCTTAGGAACTAGGGTAAATGAAGGCCATAAAAGGGGAACAAAATGCCTGCAGATGAAGAATTCATCCTAGGTATAATTTTGGCTTTTCCTGGGATAACTGTGGAGGGTCAATTGCTCTGTGGCATAAGTACTGATACAACTTCTGAATTATAATTAATTAAAGGATTGGAAAAAGTCACAAAGTCATTATCTAAACACCTGTTAACATAGTAGCTAAGAAATGTTAGTCTAGGTATTATGGAGAGGCCAGCTAGTGGCCAAAAGAATGGGCGTGGTCATTTTCTCCAGGGAGTTGGGGAATTCTTCAGCACCCAGCAACCAGCTGCTCATCCCTGAGTCCCAACATGATGTGACCCATGCCCACTCTCGAACTGTGGGGCCAGCCGACCTGCCCAGGGCCCCTGCAGCTGCTTGCTTGAATCCTTCCTCTCCAATGCCAGTTATCCCCTTACCTCACTCTCTTTCTCTGTGACTCTGGGGAGCTCTGGGCAACCTGGATCATTCTTGACTTCTTTGGGGGTTCCCTGGACTATGTAAGACACTTTCTGTAGATAACTTTCTGGAGTGGCTGACAGTTCAAGACCAACCTTCGGTTTCTATCAAACTTTAATGACTTCCAATAGTACAAGCCAAACCTCCAGTCCCAACTCAGCACCATAGACAAGAGCCAGGAGGTCAGGGGTTCCCAAGGGCAGCATTTTATTTTTCCAGGGGTCCTCTCCAACAAAAGCAGGCCAAAAAAATTATTCCTATAGAATTTATATTGATTTGCACCACAGCTGATGTAGGGCTGCTCCCAACATCTCTGGACCAGAAATCTGGATAGGGGAAGCTTTCTTCTCCAAGGGGTGGGCTAGATCAAGACTGTTTCAGACAAAGCTATTATAGATATCAGAGAGTCACTCTCAAAAATGGGACTATATATGGGAGAGATCTGCTGCTCAGGTTAGAATGCAGTGGCTTCTAACCCTCTGCTTGGGCTCCAGGGAAAACTAATTTCTAGTCTTTCTGTCATGAATTTTATGTTTTTTTAAAATTAATTCATTTTTAAATTGAAGGATAATTGCTTTACAGAATTTTGATATTCATTGCAGCACTGTTTACAATAGCTAGGACATGGAAGCAACCTAGTGTCCAACGACACTAGGATAAAGGAGCTTTGGTACATATACACAATGGAATATTACTCAGCTATAAAAAGGAATGCATTTGTGTCCATCCTAATGTGGTGGATGAACCTAGAACCTGTTATACAGACTGAAGTTAGTTAGAAAGAGAAAGATAAATATTGTATACTAATGCATATATATAGAGAATCTAGAAAGATGGTACTGATGAATTTATTTGCAGGACAGCAATGAAGAAGCAGACATAGAGAACAGACTTCTGTGTTTTTAATCCGGGCTCTTTACTGGTTTTGAAAATAACTTGGGCTGGCAAGTGCTTTATCAAGTCTATTGTTGAAAAAGACTCAAGTGCTACTCAACAGACTACCTCTTTTTCTGGAGTTCCTCTTCTTTCCCTTGGTGCACTTCTTCCAAGATCAGTCAGTGTGGACGAGTAGCTCCTTGGGGACTCATGGTCTATTGGAAAGGACAGGGCAAGAGTGAGTATCCACATAATCAAAGTCAGATTTGATTAGCCATTTTCCCTGGGGGCAACTATATTCCCCTTCACAGTGGAGAGACACCACAATGGAAAACACAGGTCTGAAACTCATAGGTGATTATGAAGTTGTGATATAAGACGCAAAACAAAGCACCTTAAGAGGATAAATATCCAAGATCGCAAAAGTATTATAAATGTAATTGTTACATTGTTTATATAATTATGCTGCAGCACCTACTATAGACAAGTTACACTTACATGGATTTTTCATCTCAAAGATTTAATACTTTTTGTTCTTTTTTGCCATTAGTTTATAATTATTATGGTAAAGCCTATAGATGGTGAAGAAGGTAGCCACCATTTATAAAAAGTGAAACACGTGGGACAATTTAAGGGTGTGGTAATGAAAAAGAGAGAAATAACGTATGATGTTGTCAGAACTACATGATGGCCATCTCCTTCTCTCTCTGTGTGTAATTACTTACTGAGTGAGTCTGAAGATGACAAGTTAAGGCTTAAGGCTTAAAAGGCATCACCTAATTTGCCTTCCTTTTGCTCAACTCTGTTATTAGAAAGTGAATATCTATTCTAGGAAACAAAAGGGTAAAAGTTTTCTAAACACAGTGTCATATTGGTGGCCAAATTACCTGTGAACTATTGCATTGTTTTAGTTTGCCTTCAAACAAAATATATGCAACTGCATTATAAGACAATCATTGCAAGTCTCTGTTAATGGTGTCTTACATCTTATGCTTTTATGTGTGGAAATGTACATGACATTGAATAACTGGAGAAAGTAGCTAATTTATTAAAACATTAGGTTATGACATGTCTCAACATTAGTGAAAATTTCAAGTTGTTGACATTGATTTTAAGAATGTGAATTTACTGTTTTTGAAGCATGTCATATGGTATAAATGAAAGCAAAGATAAGTACTAATAAGATATGCAAATTGGTGCAGTGGTTACTAACCATTAGGCCATGTATGTTACATTAACTTGAATATGAATTATGTCTCTTTTGTCTATAGAGATTATAGTCTGTGCTCAAATTCTGAATTGCATGCGTTTGAATCCTGTTTCTGCTGCCGACTCTGTGTAACTTTAGTCAGAATTCTTGTTCTTTTTTGGGTATTAATTTCCTTATCTGTAACGCAGTGCCTCCAGTAATATCTATCCCAGGTTTATGCTGTGTTAAGTAGATAATGTATGTAAAGGACCTTGCAATGTCTGGTGCATAGGAAACTCTGCTGATGATTTGAGTCTCAGACTGGAATATTCATTCCAGCTTCTTAAAATTTGCACAGTAAACAGATGCACTTTAAGCCTTCATGAAAAGGACTGGATAAAAATATCAAAACATTCTGTGTTTTGCAGTAATGTAAATCTGGAAAACTGTCCTCTGTATTTGAATTACTGTTTGTACTTGTGTTCCACTTTAAGGAATAATCCATCTATGAAAATGAAGTCGAGAATCACTTTTATCCTAAATAATTTAATTCAAATGTCAGTACAGGATTGTTTTAGCAGAAATAGGAAATAAATAGTGGAGAGGAAGAGGAAAATGAATGCAATGAATGATGGAAATGAGACTTTTATATATACAGCTTAAAGATATATTCACAAAAATTTTATCCCAGTTTTATCTTTTAAAAGAAGAAAATTATTAAACAAGTCCTATTTATTCTCTTTTAATAGCCCATCAATTACTACATTACATATTTTGAGTTTGCTTCCTGAGTGTTTTGATTTCATATCTTCTCTGATGGCTCAGATGGTAAAGAATCTACCTGCAATGCAAGGAGACTCAGGTTCAATCCCTGGGTTGGGAAGATCCCCTGGAGAAGGAAATGGGAATTCCATGGACAGAGGAGCCTGGCGGGCTACAGACCATGGTCTATGAGCTGGAGAAAGTAGCTAATTTATTAAAACATTAGGTTGACATGCAACATTAGTGAAAATCTCAAGTTGTTGACATTGATTTTAAGAATGTGAATTTACTGTTTTTGAAGCATGTCATATGGTATAAATGAAAGCAAAGATAAGTACTAATAAGATATGCAAATTGGTGCAGTGGTTACTAACCATTAGGCCATGTATGTTACATTAACTTGAATATGAATTATGTCTCTTTTGTCTATAGAGATTATAGTCTGTGCTCAAATTCTGAATTGCATGCGTTTGAATCCTGTTTCTGCTGCCGACTCTGTGTAACTTTAGTCAGAATTCTTGTTCTTTTTTGGGTATTAATTTCCTTATCTGTAACGCAGTGCCTCCAGTAATATCTATCCCAGGTTTATGCTGTGTTAAGTAGATAATGTATGTAAAGGACCTTGCAATGTCTGGTGCATAGGAAACTCTGCTGATGATTTGAGTCTCAGACTGGAATATTCATTCCAGCTTCTTAAAATTTGCACAGTAAACAGATGCACTTTAAGCCTTCATGAAAAGGACTGGATAAAAATATCAAAACATTCTGTGTTTTGCAGTAATGTAAATCTGGAAAACTGTCCTCTGTATT
Organism: Tragulus kanchil; assembly: GCA_022376925.1. Taxonomy (NCBI): domain Eukaryota; kingdom Metazoa; phylum Chordata; class Mammalia; order Artiodactyla; family Tragulidae; genus Tragulus; species Tragulus kanchil. The sequence continues at coordinate 37,416,282 of JAIOJX010000028.1, read as the reverse complement.
TGAATTACTGTTTGTACTTGTGTTCCACTTTAAGGAATAATCCATCTATGAAAATGAAGTCGAGAATCACTTTTATCCTAAATAATTTAATTCAAATGTCAGTACAGGATTGTTTTAGCAGAAATAGGAAATAAATAGTGGAGAGGAAGAGGAAAATGAATGCAATGAATGATGGAAATGAGACTTTTATATATACAGCTTAAAGATATATTCACAAAAATTTTATCCCAGTTTTATCTTTTAAAAGAAGAAAATTATTAAACAAGTCCTATTTATTCTCTTTTAATAGCCCATCAATTACTACATTACATATTTTGAGTTTGCTTCCTGAGTGTTTTGATTTCATATCTTCTCTGATGGCTCAGATGGTAAAGAATCTACCTGCAATGCAAGGAGACTCAGGTTCAATCCCTGGGTTGGGAAGATCCCCTGGAGAAGGAAATGGGAATTCCATGGACAGAGGAGCCTGGCGGGCTACAGACCATGGCATCACAAGAGTTGGATGCAATTTAGTAACTAAACCACTACTACTATGTCTATATAGAACAGCAGCAAATTATTCATTTGATGAGTGACTAGAACATTAATCAAATCAAGGGTAAGAGTGTTAAACTATTGATTTTGACTCATTTTATAACAAAAAGGAGCGAATGCCAAGTTGTCAGTTTCTTAAGAATACTGATATTCAATTATGATTTCTGTCTTAAAATTTTTTTTAAACTGGTAAAATAAGTTTACTTGGTCATTTCTATGAAACAGTTATTTCAAACTGCATAATTGCTTCTCCCTTTCGATTCAGAATGAGTAAATTTTTGTGAATTGATGCTCCCTTTAAGCCACACATCAAGACCACATATTCCACAAACCAATGAGAACTATTCGGTAAGACATGTCTTCACAACCAGCATTTGCTTCACAACACATAATGAATCCAGGTGGTCTCACAGCTCACCAAGGATGAGATGTAGTAATGAAAAATGAAAGAGCTGAAAGGTGGGTATGTGAATCACAAGGGAAAAGAAAGAAAAGTTGATCCACCTTGGAGACTCAGTGCACTGTCTTGGTCTTGGTGGTGGTAGTTGTTGTTGGTGTCGTCTTGGAAGGAGGCACTGTGAGGCATTCTCCCATAATCGTTCTGGTACAAGGGACAATGAATAGCACCTTCTTGAGGCAGTGGGTGGAAAGGCTGGTGCATGGGGCTTCTTTTTAGGGCTTTGAGTGAGGAGTTTCTTTCAGGAATGTCTGGCAGCAGTTCACTTATAAGACGGTGCAATATACTGTTGTCTGGCAAACTTCCCCTTCTCTTTTCAGCCTTAATTTGGTCACAGATGTCTTTAAGGGCAGAATCCAGAGCCTCAAACACGGACGTTTTACATTTTGCCTTCTCCGTCTGTTTTTTGGGAGTCGAATTTTTTTTCCTCCGGAAAGGCACAGGACTGACTAGAAATGCCAGTTTAGAAAGGCCGGGGTCCATTTCTTGTCTTCTGGGCTCATCCATCTGTTCGTGTTTAGCTCTTTCGTGTTTTAACATTGTGGTGAATCGCGTGTAGGAGGCAGGGCATCTGCCTTTGCAGGAACTGATGAGGTGCCGGTGATGGTGGTGGTGATGGTGATGATGGTGGTGGCTGGAGCCATAAAAACTTTCAGAGGAGGTGAAAGAGTAGTGATCAAAATCACTCTCACTGCAGAAGGAGGATCCTTCCACATGAATGTAGTCACTGTGATCAGACACAACTCCATCCTGGTCGCTGTCAGAAAACTCCACGTGAGTTCTCGGTGCGTCATCGCTGGTGACCTCGATGTGGATGGGCACCAGGGCTTTAGACTTGTAGCTTCGCTGTACCTGAGAAAGGTGTCTACCCTGGTTCTCTTCCTCCAGCAAAGACTCAATGGAAAACCGCCGCTGGGGACACAAACCATTTTCCTGCGGTTCTAGGGTTACAGGAGATAACAGGTCATCTCCTAAATTTGGCATCGACTTGGACTTCTGAATCAGCTTTTCAAATTCAGAGATGCGGGTGGGTACCACGTCCCTGGGCACCTCCTCCGTAGAGGACTGGCTCCACCCGTGGAGCAGGCCCCTGTGTTCCTGCTCCTTCTCATACTGCATTATCCTCGACTTGACGGAGCAGATCACCTCCGAGTTCATCAGATCCTTGCGGTTGATGCGGTGCATTTTCTTGTACATCTTCAGGAAGGCTGGTGCATGGGGCTTCTTTTTAGGGCTTTGAGTGAGGAGTTTCTTTCAGGAATGTCTGGCAGCAGTTCACTTATAAGACGGTGCAATATACTGTTGTCTGGCAAACTTCCCCTTCTCTTTTCAGCCTTAATTTGGTCACAGATGTCTTTAAGGGCAGAATCCAGAGCCTCAAACACGGACGTTTTACATTTTGCCTTCTCCGTCTGTTTTTTGGGAGTCGAATTTTTTTTCCTCCGGAAAGGCACAGGACTGACTAGAAATGCCAGTTTAGAAAGGCCGGGGTCCATTTCTTGTCTTCTGGGCTCATCCATCTGTTCGTGTTTAGCTCTTTCGTGTTTTAACATTGTGGTGAATCGCGTGTAGGAGGCAGGGCATCTGCCTTTGCAGGAACTGATGAGGTGCCGGTGATGGTGGTGGTGATGGTGATGATGGTGGTGGCTGGAGCCATAAAAACTTTCAGAGGAGGTGAAAGAGTAGTGATCAAAATCACTCTCACTGCAGAAGGAGGATCCTTCCACATGAATGTAGTCACTGTGATCAGACACAACTCCATCCTGGTCGCTGTCAGAAAACTCCACGTGAGTTCTCGGTGCGTCATCGCTGGTGACCTCGATGTGGATGGGCACCAGGGCTTTAGACTTGAAAGCCGCTGTACCTGAGAAAGGTGTCTACCCTGGTTCTCTTCCTCCAGCAAAGACTCAATGGAAAACCGCCGCTGGGGACACAAACCATTTTCCTGCGGTTCTAGGGTTACAGGAGATAACAGGTCATCTCCTAAATTTGGCATCGACTTGGACTTCTGAATCAGCTTTTCAAATTCAGAGATGCGGGTGGGTACCACGTCCCTGGGCACCTCCTCCGTAGAGGACTGGCTCCACCCGTGGAGCAGGCCCCTGTGTTCCTGCTCCTTCTCATACTGCATTATCCTCGACTTGACGGAGCAGATCACCTCCGAGTTCATCAGATCCTTGCGGTTGATGCGGTGCATTTTCTTGTACATCTTCAGGAAGCCTGGGGCATGGTGGCCTGACCTGTGCCTGAGCCTTGATGATCTGCCGTTACCGCGGCCCTCTTGGATGTAGGAGGAGGCCCATGTCACGGGGCAGCTCTCCTTGGGGTCCTCCTCACATAAGAGAGAACCCATACTTTCCGACTTGGTTTTCGGGTCAGGGAAGCTATCGCAGTCATCATTCAAAAGGTCGTCACAGCTGCGGGATTTGATTTTGGGTGAGACAGTTTCTTCGGTGCTGCTCCAGACCTCTGCGTTTTGCCGGGCCATTTGCCAGCCGTTTTTGAACGCGATGGCCCTCTGCGAGTCTTGTGGGACAGCCAAATGCTGTCTGTACGTGTGACAGGAATCTAACTCATGGACAGGTGTGCCGTTGAGCCCTGAGTAGCTGCAAAGGGACGGACACGTGGTGGTCTCGTCCTCACCTTTCACAGTCCAGGGCGGCATGGTGGAAGAGAGACGGTGGAGAAGTTAAAAGGCTCGTGAAGAGGAGAGCGTGACAGTTAGCATCAGAGAGCACAGCAAAGAGAAAGCGGTTAGTGGGGTTTAATCCATAAGCTGATTGTGACACATGTAGCTTCAACTTAGAGAAGAAGAAAGAGTCTAATTCTAAAGCAAGGCAATACTTAGCCATAAGCATAGTTAATAGTTGCAGTTAATAGTTAACAAATTATAAAAAGCCACTAGTGTTGCTAATATGCCTATTTCTATTGCATACTTCCTCCATCTTTCTGCAAGTATGATATGTCAAAAATCTAACAGTACCTTGTATGCTAATGGCATGACCTGGGAGTGACTGAAAGGTTTTGTAATTAATACCAAAAATGTGTTACAGATTTAATCATCTCAATGGTCTTATTTGATTTATAATAATCTAGATTTACAAATTACATTTAATTATGGAATTAAAAACTTACAAACTTACATTTAATTAATACTCCAATAATTTTTCATGGGTATTAGATAGGAAAAGCTCTAAGACAAAATATTTCCTAGAATTGCACAATTAGGTTCAGTAGCTGTGAACTACTGCTGCTAATATTTTTTCTAAGACATAAACCAATTCTTTAAACAAACGAATTTACCTCTTTGATTTCTCTGTCAACCTCTCATTAGGCAGGTTCCCATAAGTATAACAGGATATAATATAGAACTTTCCTCATAGGTAAATATACTTGCTTTTTTTCAGGAAGGATCTTTTTAAAAAACCATATACAGTGTAATATTGTAGAGCTAACCCAGATGGAAATGGTACTTATGGACATAGTCTGTTCCTTTGTGTTACTGAGCAAATTAGTAAATAAGAGGCCACATTACATCTAATAGGACATCTTTTTAGAAATAAGCCTCGTGGAGGAAAAGATATCCATCGACAGCTCTTGCCTTCCCCAGATTCGTCAAAAGTACATAAACACATCAAGTAGCTATGTCATATTTGGGAAAGGAAGTTATCCCCCTAGGATAAAAACAAAGTTCTAAAGTAATTTGAAAGAATCCTTTTAACTTTGGGGAGGAATCCAAGCATAGAGAGTCAATGCATTTTGACTCACTGTTGGTTTCCTTAGGATATGTGTTTGTGTAAATGAATAGAATCTGATAAGGGTACTTCTGTTTACTTGAGGAATGGTATATTGAAAGGGACTTCTTCCCTCTGAATCTTCTGGTAAGTGTTCTCAGCTTTACTAGGTCATGGACAAGAGCTAGCTCATCCTGCACCTCCAGAGCCCAATCATCAAAACCAAACACTTTTTGTGTACAAACCGGCTAACTCTTAGCGTTAATTTTATGAGGCAACACTTTCTGTGCCTGCCCTTGAGTATGTGACTGAATCTCTGCTACTTTATGGAAACTTCCATTACAGCTCACTTTCTTCCACACTTCAGATTTCTTCTCTCTCTTGTTTCAACCCCAGAGGACTGGAAGAAACCTTGGGTCCCCAAATCCTGGGTACCTATGGATGCTGGTTCAATCCTGTCTCTAGTAGTTATCATTGGGAATAATCCTGTTACAGCTGCAGTAATGTGTAACTAAACAGACTTGAAGTAGTGACTGCTCCTTTTCAACACAATTCACTAAATTTCTAGAAGGGAGACAGGCCATATAGAAAAGTGGCTTGGTGATATACAAACTTTACAATCATGGACTGTTACGAATTGAGCACTATGTTATGTACGGAAGATGGATATTCTACTGTGTGTATGAATATGGACCCAAATATAAAGCAACTGATTAAAAAAACAACTTTTATAGGTTAGACAAATTTTTGTCTAGTATTAAATAATTAAAACAAACCCAACCCAGTTTATGTTTTAGGTAACAATGCTCTCCATTGCTGTTTCTAATTTCTACTCTATAAATCTGATTAATTTTACTAGTTGCAGTAACATTAGAAAAATTTGACACCATGCAAATGCTTGTAAATGTCATCTTTTAATAGCCTGACAATGCATTTTTTGATACTTTAAACTTATTCTAAATAACACACATGATATATTTGGAAAAGAGAAAGCATTGATAGATGATACCAGGGTCCTTTAAGTCATTCAAAAGATTCATCATCCTGGCTTAGTCTGGGTATAAAGAAAGCGATTGTTCTGAAGTTGTATTTTATTAAAATACTAACCCTAACTATCTCTGGGTAGTTATCATTGGACCAGCTCTCCCACGGTTAAAACTTAAACTAGTAAATTATGTACACGTCATTTATTGCTGCTCACCTTTTGCTCTTGATGGAGAAGAAGGAGAAGAGCTAATGAAAGACTTGGTCAGGGTGGTGCTCGATCCTGGCAGGTCTGCTCGACCTGGGCTGGTGCTGCTTGCCCCTGGATCCCCCAGGCCCCTCGGCTGCCCCACCGCAGGCTCGCTCTTCCTCCTTTTCCTAAAGTCACCGGCGATGCTTGCAGAACTGAAAGAAGAAATCAGCTTCGGTTTGGTTGGCGTTGGGATTCAGATGTGAATCAGAAAGATTAGTGGGAAGGTGCTGGTGGCCACGGAATGAGTCTCCCACCTCATCCCCCAAACTACAGTTTTAGGAATTCGTGCCTTAATATAAAAAAATTATTTCTTTATAGTCACCTCCTTGAAATGAATAGGCTCATCTGGAAAGAGACACTGATAAACTTCTTCCTTTCCAATTTGGATTTCTTTTGTTTCTTTTTCTTGTTTGATTGCTGTGTGGCTAGGACTTCCTAGACTTTATTAAGAGCAGTTTACAGATAAAATGGTTGGAAAGTACGGAGAGTTGCCATGTACTCCTTTTCAATTGCACACAGTTTCTCCTATTATTATCGTCTTTTATCAGTGTGGTACATTTCTTACAGTTGATGAATCATATCAATACAATATTATTAAATATAATTAAAGTCCCTAGTTTACATTAGGGTTCATGTTGTCTGTTGAACCGCCTATGTGTTTGACAAACATAGGATGATGTGTGTCCCTCACTGCTGTATCACGTAGAGTAGTGTTATTACCCTGAACATCCCCTGTGCTCAACCCGTTCACCCCTCCCTCCCTGCGAGCCCCTGGTGGCCACTGATCTTTTTACTGTCTCTAGTTTTACTTTCCCAGAATGTCATATAGTTGGAATCAACAGTTTATAACATTTTTAAGATTGACTTCTTTCATCTAACAGTGTGTCCTTAAGGTACCTCCGTGTCCTTTCATTGCTGGATAGCTCATTTCTTCTTCTTATTGAATGATATTCCACTATATGGATGAACCATAGTTTCTTTATCCAGTCTCCTCATTGAAGGACACCTTAGTCACTTCGACATTTTGGCAATTATGAATGAAGCTAGTATAAAATCCATGTACAGGTTTTTGGATGAATATGTTTATAATTACCTTTTAAAGTGAAAATTCTCCTATCAGAGTAACATTTTGTTACTGACAATTCAGTGTTATGATTTATTCCATACACTATTTTCTCTATATAGAAGAGTTGCAACAACATGAATATATCCAGAAGAGGGATGCCAAAGTTGGAGGAGATGATTGGAAAGGAGGAGGAAATCTGGTAAGACCAACTTCTCTTATCTCAAGCTCTCCCTGTCGCTTTAACTAAGAATCCTGGTTTTGAAACCCTTACACTGCAAATCCAACATTTTTCTGTTTAACTAATGAATAACCAATACTCTGGTCATCACATAAACTATTAGAGTCCTTTTACCTAGTTGTAATAAACAGTGTTGATCATCTGTAAGGGCAGGGATTTTTTTTTTTTATCATGGTTCTGGGTCTGAATATAGCATCATTTAAGACAAACATTAGTGAATGAATATATTCGTCGCACAGCATACTGTCTGTCAAATCATTAGATAAAATCCACCACCAGTAGCAGCAACAGTATACCAGCTCCAATGACCAAAGTATGCTATTTACTTTACTGACATGATTGTTTTACACAGCGTGCACAGCGGCCTATGAGGTGTATGTTGTTTTCTGTTTTATGTGTGTGTTGTCTGTGTTTTTGTGTTTAAATGGAACCTACAAGCTTCACACATATAGAGGTAGAGTCAGACCTCCGAATTTGTCTGCCTGCTTCTAAAGAGGATGTCCATCTTCACCTAGACCTGCTTTTGCTATCACTATTCTGTCAGGGTCTGTGTGTCTTTACAGAAATCCTAAACTTCAAGTATTTTAGGTACATACATACTTGTACAAGAAGAAAAGGAGGGATTTTGTGCACTCTTTTCTTCGTGATGTAAATGCTGTTAAATGGTACTAAAACCAATGTACAAAGGATCCAGTTTACAAAATTTTTCATTTATGTCAAGAGAAATATGTAGAAGCGCAAATTATTGTCATGCAAATAATTGTGGATTCTTCTTCTTATTATGAAAAGATGAACCATAGTTTCTTTATCCAGTCTCCTCATTGAAGGACACCTTAGTCACTTCGACATTTTGGCAATTATGAATGAAGCTAGTATAAAATCCATGTACAGGTTTTGGATGAATATGTTTATAATTACCTTTTAAAGTGAAAATTCTCCTATCAGAGTAACATTTTGTTACTGACAATTCAGTGTTATGATTTATTCCATACACTATTTTCTCTATATAGAAGAGTTGCAACAACATGAATATATCCAGAAGAGGGATGCCAAAGTTGGAGGAGATGATTGGAAAGGAGGAGGAAATCTGGTAAGACCAACTTCTCTTATCTCAAGCTCTCCCTGTCGCTTTAACTAAGAATCCTGGTTTTGAAACCCTTACACTGCAAATCCAACATTTTTCTGTTTAACTAATGAATAACCAATACTCTGGTCATCACATAAACTATTAGAGTCCTTTTACCTAGTTGTAATAAACAGTGTTGATCATCTGTAAGGGCAGGGATTTTTTTTTTTTTATCATGGTTCTGGGTCTGAATATAGCATCATTTAAGACAAACATTAGTGAATGAATATATTCGTCGCACAGCATACTGTCTGTCAAATCATTAGATAAAATTCACCACCAGTAGCAGCAACAGTATACCAGCTCCAATGACCAAAGTATGCTATTTACTTTACTGACATGATTGTTTTACACAGCGTGCACAGCGGCCTATGAGGTGTATGTTGTTTTCTGTTTTATGTGTGTGTTGTCTGTGTTTTTGTGTTTAAATGGAACCTACAAGCTTCACACATATAGAGGTAGAGTCAGACCTCCGAATTTGTCTGCCTGCTTCTAAAGAGGATGTCCATCTTCACCTAGACCTGCTTTTGCTATCACTATTCTGTCAGGGTCTGTGTGTCTTTACAGAAATCCTAAACTTCAAGTATTTTAGGTACATACATACTTGTACAAGAAGAAAAGGAGGGATTTTGTGCACTCTTTTCTTCGTGATGTAAATGCTGTTAAATGGTACTCGCAAAACCAATGTACAAAGGATCCAGTTTACAAAATTTTTCATTTATGTCAAGAGAAATATGTAGAAGCGCAAATTATTGTCATGCAAATAATTGTGGATGATATGATATTGGTGGGTGTCTGCATTTTTCAGTATTGCCATTGAACTGTGACTGAACTTCTGTAGTATTTTAAGGTATAAGTGTGATAGTTGAGGTCTATGAACAGAATTTGCCTTGGTAGCCTCTTAGGGCAGTTAGGACCTACAAGTTATTGGATTCAGTTTTACATTGTCCCTTGCTGACTGTGTAAAGTTGGTATGTTATGAAGCCCAAGTTTCTGTTTACTAGAGATAAAATTCAGGTGTTAGTACTTAATTCATAATTACAGATTGAGTATGTGTATGTGCTTAGTAGCTTCAGTTGTGTCTGACTGTGCAATGCTATGGACTCTAGTCCGCCCGGCTCCTCTGTCCGTGGGGTTCTCCAGGTAAGAATACTAGAGTGGGTTGCCATGCCCTCCTTCAGGAGATCTATTTATGTATTTAGAATGCCTTCACATGGTAAGTCCTTATTTATCAGTTGTAACAGTATTTCTAGGGCTTTCCTGGTGGCTCAGTGACAAAGAACCCACCTGACAATGCAAGAGACACAGGAGATGTGAGTTTGATTCCTGGGCTGGGTAGAACCCCCTGGAGAAGGAAATGGCAACCTAGTCCAGTATTCTTGCCTGGGAAATCCCATGGATAGAGGGGCCTAGTGGGCCGCAGTCCATGGAGTCGCAAAAGAGTCTGACACAGTCGAACACAGCAATAACAGTATTTCTGATTTGTGTGTCCAGAGTTTAATGAAGAAACATAAGCAGAACATAATTTATAAATTTTTGTTTTCTGTTTTATGTGTGTGTTGTCTGTGTTTTGTGTTTAAATGGAACCTACAAGCTTCACACATATAGAGGTAGAGTCAGACCTCCGAATTTGTCTGCCTGCTTCTAAAGAGGATGTCCATCTTCACCTAGACCTGCTTTTGCTATCACTATTCTGTCAGGGTCTGTGTGTCTTTACAGAAATCCTAAACTTCAAGTATTTTAGGTACATACATACTTGTACAAGAAGAAAAGGAGGGATTTTGTGCACTCTTTTCTTCGTGATGTAAATGCTGTTAAATGGTACTCGCAAAACCAATGTACAAAGGATCCAGTTTACAAAATTTTTCATTTATGTCAAGAGAAATATGTAGAAGCGCAAATTATTGTCATGCAAATAATTGTGGATGATATGATATTGGTGGGTGTCTGCATTTTTCAGTATTGCCATTGAACTGTGACTGAACTTCTGTAGTATTTTAAGGTATAAGTGTGATAGTTGAGGTCTATGAACAGAATTTGCCTTGGTAGCCTCTTAGGGCAGTTAGGACCTACAAGTTATTGGATTCAGTTTTACATTGTCCCTTGCTGACTGTGTAAAGTTGGTATGTTATGAAGCCCAAGTTTCTGTTTACTAGAGATAAAATTCAGGTGTTAGTACTTAATTCATAATTACAGATTGAGTATGTGTATGTGCTTAGTAGCTTCAGTTGTGTCTGACTGTGCAATGCTATGGACTCTAGTCCGCCCGGCTCCTCTGTCCGTGGGGTTCTCCAGGTAAGAATACTAGAGTGGGTTGCCATGCCCTCCTTCAGGAGATCTATTTATGTATTTAGAATGCCTTCACATGGTAAGTCCTTATTTATCAGTTGTAACAGTATTTCTAGGGCTTTCCTGGTGGCTCAGTGACAAAGAACCCACCTGACAATGCAAGAGACACAGGAGATGTGAGTTTGATTCCTGGGCTGGGTAGAACCCCCTGGAGAAGGAAATGGCAACCTAGTCCAGTATTCTTGCCTGGGAAATCCCATGGATAGAGGGGCCTAGTGGGCCGCAGTCCATGGAGTCGCAAAAGAGTCTGACACGAGTCGAACACAGCAATAACAGTATTTCTGATTTGTGTGTCCAGAGTTTAATGAAGAAACATAAGCAGAACATAATTTATAAATTTTTTGTAATTTACTGCAATTCAAAAAATATATCATCTAACAGTATTGAAAACTAGATATTTATAATTCTTATCTAAGGAGCAGAAAACTGAGTATGGAGGAGACAGGAAAGGAAAGAGTTTCTCAGCCTGTAAAGCAGCCTAGAATTATTTCACTTAAATTTTCTACATTCTTGAATAGGATCATATAAAATGATGCAGAAACAAGTAAAACAGTTTCACGAATTAGGATGCTTAAAATAAAGACCAGGGATAGGGCTTCCCCTGGTGGTCCAGTGGGTAAGGACACCGCCTTGCAGTGCAAGGGGCGCCGGTTCGATCCCTGGCCTGGGAAGATCCCACGTGCCGCGGAGTGGCTGGACCGATGTGTCCAATTACCGAGCCGGAGCTCTGGAGCGCATGTGCCCCGAGCCGGTGCTCTGCGACGACAGAGGCCACCATGATGGGAGGCCCACAGGAGCCAAAGAACAAAGATGGATGAAAATAGAGAAATGAAAGGCTAATAGAAGTGGCCCGCCTGCTCCCCTCCCTGGCCAACCCGACCCCTGCCCAAAATAAATAAATAAATGAATCTTTAAAAAAAAAAAAAAAGACCAGGGATAAGAAATTTCACTGAAAAAGAAACCAGTGGTATAGGATATTCTGGTTGCATAACATAAGGATATTTTTAAAAATTTTCATTTGGAGAATAATTTACAATGTTGTGTTGGTTTCTGCTGTTCAACAATGTGAATTAGTTCCAAGTATACATGTACCCTCCTCCCTCTTGAGCCTGGCCTCCCGCTTACCCCTAAGGAAATTCTTACCTAGTGGGTCTTTCCAGGCTCCTGTCTATAGAGGATTGATACACAGAGGCCTGTTAAGACAGAAAGATAGTTCCATGAAAATTTTTACCACAGCAAAATTTTGTTTGTCTCTGGACATAAGATAAGGTACCCTAAAAAGAATATTGTCAAAATTGACATTAAAAATACCATTTATTAATGGGCATAAAAATGTTTTCCCAAAGAGAAGTCCAACAACCCAGTTTGTGCTTTCTTCTTATCTACTGCCTCTTCTGATATATAGTCATCCCTCAGTATCTGAGAGAAGTTGGTTCTAGGACCTCCCCAAGGACATCAAAATCTGACAAGGTTCATGTCCCTTATATGATGTACTATTTGCATATAACCTACCCACATCCTTTGTATACATTAAGTCATCCCTAGGTTACTTATAATACCTAATACAGTGTAAATGCTATGGAAATAGTTGCTAGCATGGCAAATTGAAGTTTTGCTTTTTTGGAAATTTCTGGAATTTTGGGGGGGAGAGGGAATACTTTGTCCTTAAATTGGTTGAATCCATGAATGTGAAACCTACAGATATGGAGGGCTAACTGTATAACATTGCTTTTCTCAGTGTGACTCAAAATAGAAATCAAGCATTGCCTGGGGTTGGAAAAAGAAAAATCAATAACCACTCCTTCATGTAGAAAGAGGCTATAAATAGAAATTTCTCACATAAAGAAACAGTTTGATGTTTAAAGAAGTGTTTGTAGTCATCATTCAATCCTTAGAAAACATAAACCTTCTTTATAAATTTTTTGCATGTTGCCAGGTGTTATTTTTATGTAGACATGAATGCAAGCAGAACTTCTTTCATCTGTCAACATAGACATGACTTACTAAAAGAAAAAGCCACAGAATTTGGTTTAAAATTAAACTACCTGGTCCTTGAACCAGGTCCAGATTTATATCTTTGAAATTGTTTACATTCAGGGCTAGGTTAAAATAGAAGATTTAATGAACCAAAGTATAACCTTTTCTCAAAAAGTGGACTTTTAACATTTTAGTCAGAAAATCAGCTCTCAGTTGTCCTTGCTTGTATGAACAAAGAAAAATAGATCAAACAAATTTGATAAATAATTCTCAATGCTTATTGTACACACCAATTTCATACTCCTTCATTCTGAACAATACAATTAAATGGATATTAAACAGAAAATTTTGTCAGATACGAACTTGAGACAAAAGTAGTTTGGTATGATGTATGATGTCTAGGAAAATGCATACCAAGTATATATTTTATATATACACTGACAAGCCACCTTACAAACAATGCTAAGATTACTTCTATTAAGTATTATTTTCATTTAATTCTCTTACTTAATGAGGATGGAATTGCGCCAAAACAAACCAAAAAAGCATCCATTTCAAGAAAATATTACTCCCTCTATTCAGACAGAAAAAAGCATAGTATTTTAGTTTCTGTAAAATTATTTATATTCTCACAAATAAACAAAAAGAAAAAAAAATTGATCTACTAATCAGATAAACTTACATGACTATTTTAACTTGTTACTCTAAGTTAGACACTGGAAAGGTGGAAAGATGAATACATACTATAAGTATGAGAAATAAGTAAAGAAATAAAAGCAGATAATTATATTCTGATTTAGAAATATTAATTCTGTGTGTTTCCAGGAGAGGAACAGTGAAGAGCCTCAGAGCACCTCTGTGGCTCGCAGCTTTCGTGGGTCACCCAACCACAGTGCACAGCTGGTGATCAAAAAATGTCCATATGGGGCCGCTCTTCAAATACCCTTAAAGTGATCAGAAATTTTGAATCACTAGCTTGAGATGAGCCTAAACACTACTGTGATATGAAATAAAATCTCATGTAAGAAGTGAAGGCTTTATGTTCTATACTGATGAATTGATTGTGTTTCAGACATGAGCTAAGAAACTACAATTATTCTTCCTCATGCTGGTTTCCACAACCTAAAATAAACTGAAACCAGTGTTGTGTTATATGCTCAAAGGAATAGGTTCAGTATTAGATTATAAAGAAGCAAGAAGATTATATAGATGGCTAAGAGAAAACTTTGTATAATTCTATGAATGGTACTCATTCTGAAATGGAAATTATCTTCAGAAAGGAGGTACCTGTTTTACCTATTATGATCTACTAAGTATTTATATATTACCATTATTTTAATACACCTAAATGAAGGTCATTCTAATAAAGTAGAGACACTGAACTGCTCTAAGTGATCATGGGATTAAACTTCGCCTAAGAGTCCATTAAACTTATTAATGTCAGTTTCTCACTTATATCTATGGATTAAAAGTATGTTTTTAATACATAAATAATCATGGAATATACAAGGCACTTGATAAATGGTAGCTAAGATAATCTCTAATCAATTAAAACTTTTACCATAAATGTTTTACATGAGGTTATTAGAGACAGAATCCAGTAACTTACCAGAGTATATTTTAACACTGAAAAACCATAATGTGAAGTTAATAATATAGTTAATATGCTATCAGAACAAACAAGACCCCCTTCTCGGTCGCAAAGAGATAATGAAAAATCAGTTTAACAATCAAAGTGCTTCTTTATGTGATTTTTTGCCACTACCATTAACATTACAGAATGCATAGAATTAAGTTTCTACTATTTTTATACCAAGGAGTATTTATAATGTTAATTAAAGAAATGTATTTCACAAAAAACTATAGTTAATAGGGAATAGTATTAAATACATTTGTTTCTAAAAGCTCTAAATACATCTCTTGGAAGTGCTAAGGAGTGTAGTATAAAGAATAGTTAGGAGCTTCCCTGGTGGTCCAGTGGGTAAGGATGCCACCTTGCAGTGCAGGGGGCGCTAGTTGGATCCCTGGCCTGGGAAGATCCCCTGTGCCATGGAGTGGCTGGACCAATGTGTCCAATTACCGAGCAGGAGCTCTGGAGCGCATGCGCCCAGAGCCGGTGCTCTGCAACAACAGACGCCACTGCAATGGGAGGCCCACACAGGCCAAAGAACAAGGATAAATAAATGAAAGATCAATAGAAGTGGCCAAAAAAAGAACAATTAAGAAATCTGGTTTTTGTTTTTAATTTGCCATCATATTATCATCTGATTTTGGACATATTTCTTAAAATAGTCAGACATTACTTTTCTTGACTGAAAAATGAGTGAGTTAGACTTGGTGATCTCTAAATTCCATTTCAGTTCTCAGTGAACTGTCTTAAAATCCTGGAAATACCTGACCAAGAACATTACCAAATTGAATTCCAAAGTAAATTCTTTGACTGTTCATATGTTGAAATTCTACTCTTTCTTCAGATGTAGAAGTAATATGACACACAGAATAGAATTGTTTGTTGTATTAAATTTTCTTCGGATTATATGCCCATCTACAGTGAATTTCTGATTATTTTACTTTTTATTTGGTATATAAATATTTAGACACTTCTCTGTTTTAATATTCACTCTGATGCATACCTCAGGGGAAATCATTTGGAATTGCAGATTGATCTGGAAAGTTGGATATATCCTCCTGAGATTGTACTTGCAATTTCTGTTTTCACCATCGTATGTTAGTAGTGCCTACAGCAGCATAGGAATCCTACTAGTTTCATTTTCTACTTACATACACTTAACTGAGTTAAGACTTTCGTTGAAAATATTTACTGTTGTTGCTTTTTAAAGAATGCAGTTTAACAATCAATTTTTTAATTTTTTAACCATTAACATTAAAGAATGCATAGAATTAAGTTTCTACTATTTTTATACCAAGGAGTATTTATAATGTTAATTAAAGAAATGTATTTCACAAAAAACTATAGTTAATAGGGAATAGTATTAAATACATTTGTTTCTAAAAGCTCTAAATACATCTCTTGGAAGTGCTAAGGAGTGTAGTATAAAGAATAGTTAGGAGCTTCCCTGGTGGTCCAGTGGGTAAGGATGCCACCTTGCAGTGCAGGGGGCGCTAGTTGGATCCCTGGCCTGGGAAGATCCCCTGTGCCATGGAGTGGCTGGACCAATGTGTCCAATTACCGAGCAGGAGCTTTGGAGCGCATGCACCCAGAGCCGGTGCTCTGCAGCGACAGGGGCCACTGCAATGGGAGGCCCACACAGGCCAAAGAACAAGGATAAATAAATGAAAGATCAATAGAATTGGCCAAAAAAAAAGAACAATTAAGAAATCTGGTTTTTGTTTTTAATTTGCCATCATATTATCATCTGATTTTGGACATATTTCTTAAAATAGTCAGACATTACTTTTCTTGACTGAAAAATGAGTGAGTTAGACTTGGTGATCTCTAAATTCCATTTCAGTTCTCAGTGAACTGTCTTAAAATCCTGGAAATACCTGACCAAGAACATTACCAAATTGAATTCCAAAGTAAATTCTTTGACTGTTCATATGTTGAAATTCTACTCTTTCTTCAGATGTAGAAGTAATATGACACACAGAATAGAATTGTTTGTTGTATTAAATTTTCTTCGGATTATATGCCCATCTACAGTGAATTTCTGATTATTTTACTTTTTATTTGGTATATAAATATTTAGACACTTCTCTGTTTTAATATTCACTCTGATGCATACCTCAGGGGAAATCATTTGGAATTGCAGATTGATCTGGAAAGTTGGATATATCCTCCTGAGATTGTACTTGCAATTTCTGTTTTCACCATCGTATGTTAGTAGTGCCTACAGCAGCATAGGAATCCTACTAGTTTCATTTTCTACTTACATACACTTAACTGAGTTAAGACTTTTCGTTGAAAATATTTACTGTTGTTGCTTTTTTAAAAAATTTATCTAAGACCACAGAGAAGCTACTCTGTAAAAACTAATGCACAAGCCAGTTTATTCACTTTGTTCCCATCCTAGCTGCTTCTATGAATTCCCATGGGAGGTTTTTTAATAACTGATGTCTAGAAAATTGTCACTTTAGATTATGTCTACTCATGAGTCCTAAATCTGCTTTCCAAAATAATTTTTATTCTTTGCAGTGAGCAGAACAGAAAGCCTTTGACTCTGCATAGTTTTTGCCTTCTTTATATTCTCTTTGACTGATTCAAATAATACTTTATGTTGTCAGGCATAATTTTTATTTTTTTACATATCATATTGTACTGAACGTTCATATATAGAGATGGAAAATACATTTCATCTCATGTACCAGTGATAATCTACTACAATGGCTGCATGGATCACAGCACTGAGAAGGATTAGTAATGTCTGCCAAGGGTATAGTAATACCTGCCTAGAAAATCATGATGTGTGTTCCAGTTATTTGTCAGTTCTATTCTTGATTTTATCTAATGTTAAAACACAGAAAGTTTATTTAGGAAAAAGAAAGAATTGAATTCCAAAGTAAATTCTTTGACTGTTCATATGTTGAAATTCTACTCTTTCTTCAGATGTAGAAGTAATATGACACACAGAATAGAATTGTTTGTTGTATTAAATTTTCTTCGGATTATATGCCCATCTACAGTGAATTTCTGATTATTTTACTTTTTATTTGGTATATAAATATTTAGACACTTCTCTGTTTTAATATTCACTCTGATGCATACCTCAGGGGAAATCATTTGGAATTGCAGATTGATCTGGAAAGTTGGATATATCCTCCTGAGATTGTACTTGCAATTTCTGTTTTCACCATCGTATGTTAGTAGTGCCTACAGCAGCATAGGAATCCTACTAGTTTCATTTTCTACTTACATACACTTAACTGAGTTAAGACTTTTCGTTGAAAATATTTACTGTTGTTGCTTTTTTAAAAAATTTATCTAAGACCACAGAGAAGCTACTCTGTAAAAACTAATGCACAAGCCAGTTTATTCACTTTGTTCCCATCCTAGCTGCTTCTATGAATTCCCATGGGAGGTTTTTTAATAACTGATGTCTAGAAAATTGTCACTTTAGATTATGTCTACTCATGAGTCCTAAATCTGCTTTCCAAAATAATTTTTATTCTTTGCAGTGAGCAGAACAGAAAGCCTTTGACTCTGCATAGTTTTTGCCTTCTTTATATTCTCTTTGACTGATTCAAATAATACTTTATGTTGTCAGGCATAATTTTTATTTTTTTACATATCATATTGTACTGAACGTTCATATATAGAGATGGAAAATACATTTCATCTCATGTACCAGTGATAATCTACTACAATGGCTGCATGGATCACAGCACTGAGAAGGATTAGTAATGTCTGCCAAGGGTATAGTAATACCTGCCTAGAAAATCATGATGTGTGTTCCAGTTATTTGTCAGTTCTATTCTTGATTTTATCTAATGTTAAAACACAGAAAGTTTATTTAGGAAAAAGAAAGAATTGAAGTAAATTTAAGGAATATGTGAGACATAAAAGTCTGATTATGGGACTTCCTCTGTGGGTCAGTGATTAATATGATTAAGATAACACTCCTAAAGGGGGTGGTGGGTCTTTTTTTTTTTTTCATTTTTTGGCCTCTTTTATTGGTTTATTTATTTATTTATTTTCATTCATCTTTATACTTTGGGCTGTGTGAGCCTGCAGTTGGCCTCTCTCGTTGCAGAGCACTGGCTCTGGGCGCATGCACTCCAGAGCACTGGCTCGTAATTGAACACATGGGTCCAGCCACTCCGCAGCATATGGGATCTTCTCAGGCCAGGGATCGAACAGGTGTCCCTTGCACTGCAAGGCAGACTCTTTAACCACTGGACCACCACGGAAGCCCTGGGGGGCGTGGTTTTAAACCATGGCTAGGGAAGTTCCACATGCTGCATGGTATGGCAAAAAAAAAAAAAGAAAATCTAATTATCTATGAATCTAAACTGTTATTATGTACCTCCAAGCATGATGATAAAGTCACTCTGACTCCTAGCAATATTTTACTCTGTATAATCAGATACATGCAATAGCACTACTGTTTTGCTCTTTGACTATCACACTCTCAGATACCAGGATGCATTGAGTAGTCCACCTGAAAGTAATAGTTGGGATGATTCATCACCTAAGAGCCAACCACTGTGATATAATTCATGTTCAAGCAGTGATATTGGATACAACACAATGGTACAAAGACAGAATTTTCAAAAACAGCTTATAGACCCTTTAGTGAATCGTAAAACATGGATGTTCAGAATCACAGTAACAGCTCCTAAGAAAGAAATCTGAAAAAGAGAGTAATTGGTTTTTTACCTCATTGGAAACACCAGAAGAATGATCTTGAACATAGTCCAGAGCCTTTTTAGGAGGCTGGGTGTAGATGCACCACATAAGCAGAAGTGTAGAGATGGAATGGAGGAGAATCAATGGCAGCAAGGAATGACCATGTGGAAAAGGTGATAACAGTTAGACACTGAGTGCCGACATGAATGGAGCAAAACGGTGGGGTAAAACCCCAGTTATTTGTCAGTTCTATTCTTGATTTTATCTAATGTTAAAACACAGAAAGTTTAAGGAAAAAGAAAGAATTGAAGTAAATTTAAGGAATATGTGAGACATAAAAGTCTGATTATGGGACTTCCTCTGTGGGTCAGTGATTAATATGATTAAGATAACACTCCTAAAGGGGGTGGTGGGTCTTTTTTTTTTTTTCATTTTTTGGCCTCTTTTATTGGTTTATTTATTTATTTATTTTCATTCATCTTTATACTTTGGGCTGTGTGAGCCTGCAGTTGGCCTCTCTCGTTGCAGAGCACTGGCTCTGGGCGCATGCACTCCAGAGCACTGGCTCGTAATTGAACACATGGGTCCAGCCACTCCGCAGCATATGGGATCTTCTCAGGCCAGGGATCGAACAGGTGTCCCTTGCACTGCAAGGCAGACTCTTTAACCACTGGACCACCACGGAAGCCCTGGGGGGCGTGGTTTTAAACCATGGCTAGGGAAGTTCCACATGCTGCATGGTATGGCAAAAAAAAAAAAAAAGAAAATCTAATTATCTATGAATCTAAACTGTTATTATGTACCTCCAAGCATGATGATAAAGTCACTCTGACTCCTAGCAATATTTTACTCTGTATAATCAGATACATGCAATAGCACTACTGTTTTGCTCTTTGACTATCACACTCTCAGATACCAGGATGCATTGAGTAGTCCACCTGAAAGTAATAGTTGGGATGATTCATCACCTAAGAGCCAACCACTGTGATATAATTCATGTTCAAGCAGTGATATTGGATACAACACAATGGTACAAAGACAGAATTTTCAAAAACAGCTTATAGACCCTTTAGTGAATCGTAAAACATGGATGTTCAGAATCACAGTAACAGCTCCTAAGAAAGAAATCTGAAAAAGAGAGTAATTGGTTTTTTACCTCATTGGAAACACCAGAAGAATGATCTTGAACATAGTCCAGAGCCTTTTTAGGAGGCTGGGTGTAGATGCACCACATAAGCAGAAGTGTAGAGATGGAATGGAGGAGAATCAATGGCAGCAAGGAATGACCATGTGGAAAAGGTGATAACAGTTAGACACTGAGTGCCGACAGCATCAGATACACATAAAGAGACATGAATGGAGCAAAACGGTGGGGTAGGGGTAGCCCAGCAGGAAGAGTGTGGTGCTCATAAATATTCCCAAGCACTGGGCAAAATCTCTAGTGACATGATTAGTATACTTATAAACTCATTTTATCACATCAATATTAGCACTCCTAGTCTCTAGCCACAGAGGAACGGGAGGTACATGAAAGAAACACCAAAGGAGCAGGTGGATAGCATGCTGGTGAGTTTCCACATGTAGCTGAAAATGATTGTAGAAAAATGCTCATAATTTAGGCTCAGAACAGAAATTGGTTCTATCCCCTATGAACTGTCTCATCAACAGTAACAACACAGATGCATTAAGGCTGGGGAATTTTTGCCTCTAAAGTAAAGTGTGTTTATGTGAATTGCTGATGCTGGTTTAGTTGTTAAGTTGTGTCCGACATTTTTGCAACCCTTTGGACTGTAGTCCACCAGGCTCCTCTGTCCGTGGGATTTTCCAGGCAAGAATACTGGAGTGGGTTGCCATTTCCTCCTCCATGGAATCTTCCCGACCCAGGGATCAAACCTGGGGCTCCCAAAGTAGCAGGTGGGTTCTTTACCACTGAGCCACCTGGGAAGCCCAATTTATGTGAATACTTGCATACAAATTAGGCAAAATATTCTTCCTATTAGTTATATAAATTCTAAAAAAATCATTTGGTTTAATATTCATTTACAGTCACTTTTGATCCAGTTCAATAAGACATAATGAATCTTACCAACTGTCCTTTGGCTTGTAATAGACAAAAGGGATTAACCACTATAACCACCTAGTATATAATACATGTCAGTTTTGATTGTCCTTATAGACCTTTAAAGTGAATTTTAAAAAAGGTACAAAGACAGAATTTTCAAAAACAGCTTATAGACCCTTTAGTGAATCAAAACATGGATGTTCAGAATCACAGTAACAGCTCCTAAGAAAGAAATCTGAAAAAGAGAGTAATTGGTTTTTTACCTCATTGGAAACACCAGAAGAATGATCTTGAACATAGTCCAGAGCCTTTTTAGGAGGCTGGGTGTAGATGCACCACATAAGCAGAAGTGTAGAGATGGAATGGAGGAGAATCAATGGCAGCAAGGAATGACCATGTGGAAAAGGTGATAACAGTTAGACACTGAGTGCCGACAGCATCAGATACACATAAAGAGACATGAATGGAGCAAAACGGTGGGGTAGGGGTAGCCCAGCAGGAAGAGTGTGGTGCTCATAAATATTCCCAAGCACTGGGCAAAATCTCTAGTGACATGATTAGTATACTTATAAACTCATTTTATCACATCAATATTAGCACTCCTAGTCTCTAGCCACAGAGGAACGGGAGGTACATGAAAGAAACACCAAAGGAGCAGGTGGATAGCATGCTGGTGAGTTTCCACATGTAGCTGAAAATGATTGTAGAAAATGCTCATAATTTAGGCTCAGAACAGAAATTGGTTCTATCCCCTATGAACTGTCTCATCAACAGTAACAACACAGATGCATTAAGGCTGGGGAATTTTTGCCTCTAAAGTAAAGTGTGTTTATGTGAATTGCTGATGCTGGTTTAGTTGTTAAGTTGTGTCCGACATTTTTGCAACCCTTTGGACTGTAGTCCACCAGGCTCCTCTGTCCGTGGGATTTTCCAGGCAAGAATACTGGAGTGGGTTGCCATTTCCTCCTCCATGGAATCTTCCCGACCCAGGGATCAAACCTGGGGCTCCCAAAGTAGCAGGTGGGTTCTTTACCACTGAGCCACCTGGGAAGCCCAATTTATGTGAATACTTGCATACAAATTAGGCAAAATATTCTTCCTATTAGTTATATAAATTCTAAAAAAATCATTTGGTTTAATATTCATTTACAGTCACTTTTGATCCAGTTCAATAAGACATAATGAATCTTACCAACTGTCCTTTGGCTTGTAATAGACAAAAGGGATTAACCACTATAACCACCTAGTATATAATACATGGTCAGTATTTGAGTGTATAAATCAGTACATGATATGATAAAAGAAAGATTATAGTCTCTGATCCTTAATAATAAAACTTCTGTGCAATGTATTCAGTATGTTCTTCCAGCATTTAAAATTCGGAAACACCAATGAAACTATAAAAACTGTGTAACTGACAGATATCAGACGCACTGCTGTTGGCATCTCATGCATGCTTGGTCGCTTCAGTCGTGTCTGACTCTTTGTGACCCCATGGACTGTAGCCAGCCAAGCGTCTCTGTCCGTGGGATTTCCCAAGCAAGAATACTGGAGTGGGTTGCCATTTCCTTCTTCATGGTTGACACCTCACTTCCCCAGTAAAACTTGAATTAATAAAGGAAATTGTCATTTGAAGCTTGGGTCAACCCTTTATCCTAAACAGACTAAGCAATTCTCATTGGTGGGGTTTTGGGTTCAAGAGATGCTGTGGTAATTTTCAGTAGCAGGAAGAGAAATCAGGGTGCATAGTATTTCCTTATTTTTCCTTTCTTTACGTGTCTAAGAGAAAATGAGGCATTTTACTGTGGGGATATTCTGGCAATATATTATAGTGGGGATTTCGCAGGAGTTTTTTTTTGCTAAGTCTGGGTTTAACTTCTGACTCTGTCACTTGCTCTCTTGGGCAAATTAATTAACCTCTCTGGCCCCTGGTTTCTTCTTACTGAAGGGACATTGGGAGGATTCTGAAATCCTTATATAGAACCATCCCTCTGTTCTGCAAACAGGAGCTATCATAATAGTAATTTTTATTATTGTGAATTTCACAGTCATTTTCTGATTGAACTAGACCCAAGTGGACTGTAAATAAATACAAATGTTCTATAAATCTGTAAGAACTGTCTGAGAGATACTAGCTCAACATTTTGAATTTGTAATCAATTAGATATAAAGTAACCCTCAATGTATAGTTTGGTGGTAAAGAAAAACAATATAGGCAGTGTCTGAATATATTTAACTGGTAGAGAAGTGAATGTGAGCTAAACTGTACCAAATCTATGTGTATAAAATAGACTTTTTTCAGTGTATTTTTGGTGTCTATAGAATTCAGCTTTGGTTCTCTGATTGACCTATCTTTTCTGCTAAAGATACGTTTAAAAAATCAAACAACATTCTCCTAATTGTTTTATATTAACATTCTAGCCTCACTTACCGGGCGTCCAAACTCCAGTTCTGAAAAGAATTTATACCAGGGCTCATTTTCTAAATCTATGTCATCTGGATTTATGCGATCAGTCTGGAGCAGATGTGAAGGAAAAGGGAAGGAAAAGGCACACTGAGCTAAGTGAGGGCAACGCTGTGAGGCATGAAACACACACACATTCGCACACAAACATGCATCAACTCTCATCCAACAAATCTCAGCCATTTCCTTCTTCATTGTTGACACCTCACTTCCCCAGTAAAACTTGAATTAATAAAGGAAATTGTCATTTGAAGCTTGGGTCAACCCTTTATCCTAAACAGACTAAGCAATTCTCATTGGTGGGGTTTTGGGTTCAAGAGATGCTGTGGTAATTTTCAGTAGCAGGAAGAGAAATCAGGG
This sequence comes from Tragulus kanchil, assembly GCA_022376925.1. Classification (NCBI taxonomy): domain Eukaryota; kingdom Metazoa; phylum Chordata; class Mammalia; order Artiodactyla; family Tragulidae; genus Tragulus; species Tragulus kanchil. The sequence goes on along the minus strand of JAIOJX010000028.1, from coordinate 37,392,371 downwards.
TGCATAGTATTTCCTTATTTTTCCTTTCTTTACGTGTCTAAGAGAAAATGAGGCATTTTACTGTGGGGATATTCTGGCAATATATTATAGTGGGGATTTCGCAGGAGTTTTTTTTTGCTAAGTCTGGGTTTAACTTCTGACTCTGTCACTTGCTCTCTTGGGCAAATTAATTAACCTCTCTGGCCCCTGGTTTCTTCTTACTGAAGGGACATTGGGAGGATTCTGAAATCCTTATATAGAACCATCCTCTGTTCTGCAAACAGGAGCTATCATAATAGTAATTTTTATTATTGTGAATTTCACAGTCATTTTCTGATTGAACTAGACCCAAGTGGACTGTAAATAAATACAAATGTTCTATAAATCTGTAAGAACTGTCTGAGAGATACTAGCTCAACATTTTGAATTTGTAATCAATTAGATATAAAGTAACCCTCAATGTATGGTTTGGTGGTAAAGAAAAACAATATAGGCAGTGTCTGAATATATTTAACTGGTAGAGAAGTGAATGTGAGCTAAACTGTACCAAATCTATGTGTATAAAATAGACTTTTTTCAGTGTATTTTTGGTGTCTATAGAATTCAGCTTTGGTTCTCTGATTGACCTATCTTTTCTGCTAAAGATACGTTTAAAAAATCAAACAACATTCTCCTAATTGTTTTATATTAACATTCTAGCCTCACTTACCGGGCGTCCAAACTCCAGTTCTGAAAAGAATTTATACCAGGGCTCATTTTCTAAATCTATGTCATCTGGATTTATGCGATCAGTCTGGAGCAGATGTGAAGGAAAAGGGAAGGAAAAGGCACACTGAGCTAAGTGAGGGCAACGCTGTGAGGCATGAAACACACACACATTCGCACACAAACATGCATCAACTCTCATCCAACAAATCTCAGCCCAAGAGGACAGAGGAAGTAGAGCAAAATGAGTCCAATTAGGATATGAAGATGAGCTTCGATGGCGTCACTTAGACCCTATTTAGTTTCTCTGCCATCATTTCTAGTTTTCTCCTTAGCTCGATGCGAAAACTATGACAGAGTCTCTGTGACCACGAGGTTGAGCACTGTTAACACAGCAGGGTATTGAAACAGGCTCAACTCTTCTGGACGAGTCGCTCCATCGGCCCTGCCCTCAGGGGTCCCAGTGAGTGAGCTTGCCGCCTGCATACAGTTCCCTCAGGTGCAGGCACTTGGGAGAACCTCGGGGAGGGAAGAGGGAGGTGGGAAGAGACACAAGGTAGGGGAGGAGTGAGAGGTGCTGGGAGACGGTTAGCGGGTCATTCGGCAGGAGGAGCCCCAGGGTCTCGGTTGAGAGAGGAAAAGGGCAGCAAGGTGAGGGTGACGGTGAGTAGCCAGCCTCTGATTATCTTCTTCGCTTCTGGGGAACAGGGGCTACACCTTAACTTCCCGACTGCATGAATTAAAGAAGGAAGGAGCTCACCCAGATCGGGGAGAGAGCCGGGGTGCACGGGCTTGGTATGGGGACGCTGGTCCTGGGCGGAGGGGAGGGGCTACCAGTTACTTCTCCGGAGGGTGGCATAGAAATAGGCTTCTGGCCAGGGTTCCTTAGAACAGGTGTCAGAGTGGTTGGGAGAGGGGGCTGCAAGAGAAAGGGGTGAAGGACAAGCTGATTCATTAGACAGAGGGTCCTCACGGAACCAACAGGACACCAGCTAGCAGCGTGTTGTGTCCTGCCTCAGGTCAGGCAGAGGAAAACAGTCCAGAAAAGTCAAGTGCCTCCCGCCAAATCATTTAGGAATTGTCCAGATCACTGAAAATCTGTGAAGACGAGGAGCCTTCACAAAGTGAAGAAGGGCCACATTTTATGACACCTCCAGTATCACCTTCTGACTGTCCACCTTGAACTAGAGACATGGATGTAGGTGGGGAGAGGTTTTTCATATTACTGGTGACCCCAAGTCAAGTCAAGGTTGGGGAAGAGAGAGGAGAAAATCCCACCCTGGTTAACATTCTACAGAAAAATTTGAAAAGATTTTATAGTTGACTTTCACCTTTCCAGTGGTTTCTGAATGTCTGTATTTAAGGTACAAAAACTAGGGCTGTTAATATTAGCAGGTTGAGAAAATACATACAATTGCTTTAATAATAGAAAAAGAAAAAAAACCAGGCCACAGCATTTACTTTACGCAGCGATATCCTTAATGCTTTTAAATAGTGCATGCCTGACCAGATTGATTCAGGCTAGATTTTACATTCAAAAGGGATGCTTAAAGTACTACGTATGGATGATGATTTCTTTAAAATTTATTGTTTAGTCAGTAAGTTGTGTCTGGCTCTTTTTCGACCCTATGGACTGTAATCTTCCAGGAGCCTCTGTCTGTAGAATTTTCCAGGCAACAATATGGAGTGGGTTGCCATTCTGTTCTCCATTGCATGACACTAATTAAATGTGGAGCAGCTGGTCAGTAGTGTTTTAAATTAGGGGGAAAAAAAGCTCCAGTTTTCTATAAGCCGTTCACCTGGGTTAGGGGTGGACCTATTCCAGGAGGTCTGTGATATGCTCACAGTCTCAAAGCAGATCGGTATCATTCCCTTCCACTCCCTAAAGAGCTCAAGGACGTGCGTGGAGCAATTGCATCTCAGCTCTAGAAGAAATGCTGTATGTGGTGGTGGTTTAATCACTCAGTCGTGTCCGACTCTTTGTGACTCCATGGACTGTAACCTTCCAAGCTCTTCTGTCCATAGGATTCTCCAGGTAAGAGTACTGGAGTGGGTTGCCATTTCCTTCTCCAATGAGATGCACCATATTCAAATGGAAGCCATTGTTAAAACGAGCTTGTCCAAGTGTTTTGTTGGCTTGTTGCATTCCCAATGGTTTTGTTAATAACACACAGTCTGTACTTAATAATCAGTTATATCCAAAAAGTCTTTTTAGAGATGTGCTTTTTATTTCAGTATTTTATGAGATTATAATAGTAGTTACAGGCAGTGATAGAAAGTCTGAGACATCATAAGAGAAGGGCCTATGATATCCAAAATATGTGGTGATCAAAATGATAAAGACCATGCAGTAACCTTGTAACACATTTATGATGGGGTGCTAAATGATTAAAAACAGACTATGATAATGGTTATTTCAAATGCGATTGAGGGGAAGAGAGGAGAAAATCCCACCCTGGTTAACATTCTACAGAAAAATTTTAAAAGATTTTATAGTTGACTTTCACCTTTCCAGTGGTTTCTGAATGTCTGTATTTAAGGTACAAAAACTAGGGCTGTTAATATTAGCAGGTTGAGAAAATACATACAATTGCTTTAATAATAGAAAAAGAAAAAAAACCAGGCCACAGCATTTACTTTACGCAGCGATATCCTTAATGCTTTTAAATAGTGCATGCCTGACCAGATTGATTCAGGCTAGATTTTACATTCAAAAGGGATGCTTAAAGTACTACGTATGGATGATGATTTCTTTAAAATTTATTGTTTAGTCAGTAAGTTGTGTCTGGCTCTTTTTCGACCCTATGGACTGTAATCTTCCAGGAGCCTCTGTCTGTAGAATTTTCCAGGCAACAATATGGAGTGGGTTGCCATTCTGTTCTCCATTGCATGACACTAATTAAATGTGGAGCAGCTGGTCAGTAGTGTTTTAAATTAGGGGGAAAAAAAGCTCCAGTTTTCTATAAGCCGTTCACCTGGGTTANGTGGACCTATTCCAGGAGGTCTGTGATATGCTCACAGTCTCAAAGCAGATCGGTATCATTCCCTTCCACTCCCTAAAGAGCTCAAGGACGTGCGTGGAGCAATTGCATCTCAGCTCTAGAAGAAATGCTGTATGTGGTGGTGGTTTAATCACTCAGTCGTGTCCGACTCTTTGTGACTCCATGGACTGTAACCTTCCAAGCTCTTCTGTCCATAGGATTCTCCAGGTAAGAGTACTGGAGTGGGTTGCCATTTCCTTCTCCAATGAGATGCACCATATTCAAATGGAAGCCATTGTTCGACACGAGCTTGTCCAAGTGTTTTGTTGGCTTGTTGCATTCCCAATGGTTTTGTTAATAACACACAGTCTGTACTTAATAATCAGTTATATCCAAAAAGTCTTTTTAGAGATGTGCTTTTTATTTCAGTATTTTATGAGATTATAATAGTAGTTACAGGCAGTGATAGAAAGTCTGAGACATCATAAGAGAAGGGCCTATGATATCCAAAATATGTGGTGATCAAAATGATAAAGACCATGCAGTAACCTTGTAACACATTTATGATGGGGTGCTAAATGATTAAAAACAGACTATGATAATGGTTATGGTGGTGTCACAAAGCTTGTGTATGGACAAACACAGTATTGAGACAGTTCTGCTCTTTTCAAATATTCTTATCCTTTACTATTATCATATTATGGAAAACATTGTATGATTACTACGAGAAATGCTGCAGGAATCTCAAGATGTTTTCTCTGTTTAGTCAACATTATGTTTAGTTTACACTTCAGAAGTAACAGTGAAATCGATAGAAAATACTCTGGTAACTAATTTACCATTTTCTGTTTAATTAAAAAAACTTGTTTCTTATATCTGATTCAATAATGCAAAAATAGAGATTTTGATAGTACTAAAATACTGTTTTTCCTCCAAGTATCATTTAGATTATAGCTGCAACATGTAGGCATTTTGTGGAATAGTTAGGCTGGAGCTGATTTTTTAGGGTAATTGACATTAGAGAGAATTTTTCAGTAATTTTGTTCTGTCTGTAAGAGGCCCAGTACCGTTTTCACAGGAAAACTAACCTTTGGCTTTTTCAAGTCTCACTGTTTCTAAGGTTACGTCCTTAGTGATATCATTAATTCTTGATTTTATAATCTCTGTTTTCATGTATAGTACTTTATTTTGCTGAGGGGAGATAGAAACTTCTTAGAGGAAACATTTGTTTAAAAAATGTTTTGAACAGTAGAGGGCAGCAAATTTACTAAACAAATAAGTATTTACCAGGGGTTGCAACTTCATTTTGAGTTCCACCTTATAAAAAAACAACTATATATACACAGCAAACAAATATACTAGGTCCTGATATATAGAAATCTATTTCTGTGATAAACTATGGAAAAATGAGCAGACTATCTACCACCCTGCAATCTACCTTACGATGGCAACTTCCCATGACTTACAGTTTAGCAGATTAAAACTTCAATTTACCGTCTCAATGGGCAAAAAAACCCACCTCCCCGCCCCACCACACACACACACACACACACACACACACACACACACAGCATTCATTGGCCGTTATCTAGAACTTTGGAACGTAATGAAAGGCAGAGGCTTGAGCAGAGCCTGCCTGGTAAAGAAAGGCAAAGTGGCAGAACTGGAATTTTCTCTCTTTGCTGCGGTTGACCTTTTGAATCCCTTTAGTCAGGCAACAACTAAATGTATTCTGTAGCAATCTAGAGTCACCTTAGGGCACGCAGGGGCCTCACAGAAGGTAGCAATACACATTCAGATGATCATCCCACAGAGAGACAGACATATTCATGATCTCACTAAATCAACACTGCCATGAGTGACTCGAAAGCCTTTTTAGTCCCTCAACACTCACACTAACTCTCAGAAACCCACCTAGGAAACACCATTAGGCACACAGAAGACAACAGAAGAATGCGATACTGCTGTACCTCTTTCTCACCTCTTTGGGTCTCATCTCATTTTAAAAAATTCAGCACACCTGTGTTTAAAGCCAACACCAGGTCATCCATTCAAGAGGAAGTGCATAAGAAAAACTAGAACTATAAATCACCCGCTTTTCTTATTTAAAGGTAACCTGTTTTTCAAGTTCTGTTTTCTACAGTTGAAAAGAATTTTGTTGCTTTTTAGGTTATAAAAATTCTGCTGTTCAGTATTCTTACTGCAGGCATGGCATTCTGAACCAAAAGAAATTGCCAGCATCATTTGGTTCTTTATAACTTATGCACACTAGATTTTTAAGCTTTAATGTCATTGGCGGCTATGTTTATATTTGTTGAATTTCCATAGTAAACGCTGTACACATTGGGACAATTTTTTATGGTTCAACCCACCAGATGAAACTCATTTTTTATAGCTTAAGCTTTGAGTGATAATCTTCACTGCTCAAGAAGCTTAAGTTTACTGAGGGTTTAAATTGCATTTCACTTCTGCACTGTATTTTTAGTGATCACATTTTTATCATATACAGGTTTAGTTACTGTAGAGAAACAAAACATCTCCATATTATTTTCTGTTTTCAAGCAGAAAGGTGTTCTAAACCAGTGCTTGATTGAATTTATTTCATTTTAATGTGGTTCACTTGTAAACATATCCAACTCTCCCCTCTTCATGCACCAGGGAATCATGGAATCCACAGTTGCTAACAAAAGTGTATGGGATCCCTCGTTTGTGCTTTGATGGAGACCCAGGTTGCCTTTCATTCCTAGAAACATACAGACTCCACAGAGAAACAACAGAACAAGGATTCTGTCCCACCAGCTTGACCCACTAACTACAAGGGTAAAACCTATCCTCCTTCACTTACTCATTCATTCAGAGTCCATTCACTGAGCACCTACCATGTGCCAGGCATTGCTCTAGGTGCTGGGCATTCAGCTGGTGCACCAGACCTGGTCCCTGCCTTCAGGAATCTTAAAGTCTATTGAGGGACACAGACAAGGCAGCAGGACATTACCATACAGGGTGGCAAGAGGCAGTGCGGCATGCTGTAGAGGGGGCTCCTCACAGCAGGGGAAGCTGGCACCTAGTTCTAGAAGTCTGGGTGATGCCTTTGGGGAAGTGAGACAGGCTGAGCAGGAGATATGGAATGTTCCATGGGAGGAAAGAGGCAGTGGAGAGAGCATTCCTGGCAGAGGGACAGCTGTGCAGGGGTCCAGGGAGGAAGGCACACAGAACTCTCCATGGAGCTGGAGTGTGGTGAGACAGGAAGGGCAGAAAGAGACTTGAGACTGCAGGGGTCAGTGGGGCCAGACCACGAGGATTTTTGTATATTACATTAAGAAACTTGGAGTTTGCTCTAAGGACCCTTGAGAGCCAGGAGGAAGTTTTGAACTGGAGGTTTTCTACTGTTGTCCTAGCTGTGGTGTGGAGATGAGATTGGAGAATTAAGGAAATGGGTTAGTGGCCGACATTGTAATCCATCTTGGAGTAAAGATGGGAGGGGGCCTAAACCTCTCTGTCCTTACGTGTGGTCATTTGTTGTCCCATCCCTCTTACCTAGCAAACTTTCTCCCCATTTTCTCTCTCGTGTATGTCTAAGACAGTCTCAAATTCTTTGTAAACTCTGTCAAAGTATCAAGATATTAGCCAATCTCTGCAACTGTGCCCTAAGTGCCATGCCCCCCTTTTCCTGGTTTAGAGAGGGAATTGGAATGGATTCAGGGTTGATAAAAAGAGACAGATATTAGACTAGTCCAGCCCTATGATAAAAAGCCTGGCCAAAGTAATACAGATAACTGGCTCGAATTATTTGGCATAGGGCTAGCCCTCAGCAAATCTGTTTAGAAGGGAGAAACATTTTGGTTCTTTCTGTTTCTTCATCAGATATCCATTCTCACTTCCTCCAGAGTTTCTAGGTCCCTTTCACTGCCCTTTTCTTGTGGCAGCAGAGACCTATCTATGTCCAAATCTTGAGACACAACCCCCTCCAGATCTTTCCATCCCTCTTAGAGCTAGTTCAGCATATGGGTCTTGTGTATTCGCTTTTCTACTCAGGGCTAAGGTTACTGGTAAAATAAATCCAGTCCACTAAGTTATTATAAATAAACAAATTAACTTATACTGCAAAATGATTAAATAATCAAACCATCTAATTAAGGTGATCATGACTACTGGCTAAATGTGTTTGTAATTTAGCAGTATGCTGGTGATGAAATGTACCAGGTATGAGTCTACCTAGGCTAGACTCCCAGATCCGATGCTCACCAGCCAAACGAACCTGGACAAAGGTTACCTGACTGGTGATGAAAATGTACAGTCAAGCTCTCCAAGGAGCTGGAGTGTGGTGAGACAGGAAGGGCAGAAAGAGACTTGAGACTGCAGGGGTCAGTGGGGCCAGACCACGAGGATTTTTGTATATTACATTAAGAAACTTGGAGTTTGCTCTAAGGACCCTTGAGAGCCAGGAGGAAGTTTTGAACTGGAGGTTTTCTACTGTTGTCCTAGCTGTGGTGTGGAGATGAGATTGGAGAATTAAGGAAATGGGTTAGTGGCCGACATTGTAATCCATCTTGGAGTAAAGATGGGAGGGGGCCTAAACCTCTCTGTCCTTACGTGTGGTCATTTGTTGTCCCATCCCTCTTACCTCGCAAACTTTCTCCCCATTTTCTCCCCGTGTATGTCTAAGACAGTCTCAAATTCTTTGTAAACTCTGTCAAAGTATCAAGATATTAGCCAATCTCTGCAACTGTGCCCTAAGTGCCATGCCCCCCTTTTCCTGGTTTAGAGAGGGAATTGGAATGGATTCAGGGTTGATAAAAAGAGACAGATATTAGACTAGTCCAGCCCTATGATAAAAAGCCTGGCCAAAGTAATACAGATAACTGGCTCGAATTATTTGGCATAGGGCTAGCCCTCAGCAAATCTGTTTAGAAGGGAGAAACATTTTGGTTCTTTCTGTTTCTTCATCAGATATCCATTCTCACTTCCTCCAGAGTTTCTAGGTCCCTTTCACTGCCCTTTTCTTGTGGCAGCAGAGACCTATCTATGTCCAAATCTTGAGACACAACCCCCTCCAGATCTTTCCATCCCTCTTAGAGCTAGTTCAGCATATGGGTCTTGTGTATTCGCTTTTCTACTCAGGGCTAAGGTTACTGGTAAAATAAATCCAGTCCACTAAGTTATTATAAATAAACAAATTAACTTATACTGCAAAATGATTAAATAATCAAACCATCTAATTAAGGTGATCATGACTACTGGCTAAATGTGTTTGTAATTTAGCAGTATGCTGGTGATGAAATGTACCAGGTATGAGTCTACCTAGGCTAGACTCCCAGATCCGATGCTCACCAGCCAAACGAACCTGGACAAAGGTTACCTGACAATTGTTCAGTCTTTCTATCTGTAAAATGGGAATGCCATACACATACTTAATAGAATTACGGGGATCAGTGACAGAGGACGAGATAGTTGGATGGTATCACTGATGCAATGGACATGAGTTTGAGCAAGCTCTGGGAGATCATAAAGGACAGGGAAACCTGGCATGCTAAAGTCCATGGGGTTGCAAAGAGTTGGACACGACTGAGCAACTGAACTGAACTGATACATTTACTTCATAGAGTGGTTGGGATCATTATGTGATATAAGGCGTGAATGCCTAATTCCAAGGCTTGACACATAAGGAGCTACAACTATTGTTATTGCATTTATTATTGTTACTGCTCTTTTTAAACTAGGAGCTTTCAAAGCACTGCCTCAAGGACAGGAGTTAAGTGGAAATTTCATTCACAATGACAGGGCCTGTGAATAAACTCTTGAAGGGGCAAATTCATTCTGTCAGTCTCCATCTTAACCACACAGGAGATGGTCTTCTCACAAATGTGGGTCTACTCCAGATATTGGTTAATGGATAGACTACAGGATCCTTGAGGTAAGGACTTTGTCTTGCTCACTGCCGTGTTCCCTGCACCTAACACAATGTCTGGCACATATATGGTACTTCATAAATTTTGCTCTAAGTAGACACTAGAAATATCATAATGGATAGCTTCCAAAATCAATCCTATGCCCTGAAACCACAGGTGCAAAAGCATTCCAGGACAATTACAACCCCCATCATCCTAAGACTATCAGACCTTGTTAGAATGATCATTGATGTTTTGTTAACTGCTTTGAAATCTGAGACTCATTATTTTGCATGATGAGTTTGCTCTTTTCAATTTTATGCCATGGTGACATCACAATTCACTCAAGTCTCATCCAGAAACCTTCAAAATCATGATATTCAATCATATAACTTAGTGAATGACTTATATGTTTGCAGTGGAATCAAAAATTCAGTGGTGTTCATTTTTTTTTCTTTCAATTTTTCTGGTAAAGTCCTGTTACTCTAAAAGATTCGAGTTAATTTGAAGAAAGGCAAAGAAGGCTTAGAAAAATATCCTGTATGAATTGTGTGATTATAAGGTTTTGGAACATGTTTCTCAAAGACATAACCATAAATACAGGGTTTCAAGAACTAAATCAAGGATACTCATGTTGGGTGGGGTGAGCAAAGGTTTCTAATCAAATTTCAGGACTGGTCTTATATATAATAATGTGGTTTTCTGGGTACTCTTAAAGGCACCAACAAAGAAAACTCTATTTCCCCTTTCGCTGACACCTAAAATTCTTTTAAGACAAGGATCAGAGTAAACTGAAAATGACATCAGTTCTTTCTCGAGAAGCAGGTTTTGGTAGAGGTGATGCTGAGGAATTATAAAATCTCAAAGAGATCATGAAGGCACTGATCTAGGAGAGAAAGCAGAGGACTCAGAAAGGAGGACTGGGGAAATCAAAACAGAAGAGGGCTGAGGAAAAGCCTGTTTGTTAAATTGCACTTTGAGGAGGCAAGCGGTTATTTTCAACTTTATAGAGCTTTTCCTTTGCAGGTAATTAAAGTATATAGTTGGAAAAAATACTGCAAAGTTAAATATAATCTTGATCCATTAGATTGACAATCAGTCAGGAGACTTGAGGCTTGGTAACCTGAGAGGGATTTAATAAGAATCAATTAAAACAGCTTGTTATACAAAAGGGCATTTGGAAAATTTCCTCTTAAGTAAAGAAATATTAAGAAACAAATATGGAAACCAAGGGATGGAAAACCGCCTGGTCCATGAATGACTATTCTCATTGGCCATGTAGACTGACAGTTTACTGCTGCCTTTGGGTGTTCTTTTTATTAGAAAAAAATTAAACTCAGGATCATGATTAGGCACAGTTATAGTTAGAGGCCAATAAGTCCTATATTTGGTGGGTAGGGACACTATATTAGAGAGTGCACCTTCAATTCTGAGATAAGATGCACAAATCATGATACACATCAATATGATTTTTGAATAATGCCAAATAAATTACCTTAGGGATAAAAAACTGCTAAACAATATGAAATTCAGGTTTATTTGGGAACCCAGGAAGCCTAGAGAACTGGCATTCTGTGTAATGACAAGTGCTTACTGGTCTTTCGTGCTGCAGAATGGATGACTTGCCCGGTTCATATTCAAAAATGCTCCTGGGCTCAGAACGAAATTTCCTTGTGTCCACTTTTCTGTCTGGAGGATCCCAGTCATGCCTAGAAATCAACAGCAGATTATATATCAACAATCCTTCTCTATGCTTACAACAATTTCTAGAATGGTTGATGATCTGTTTTCCAAGTTAATTCTAATATAGAGCTTTTTGTTTTTTTAAGTCTCAGGATAAAATGTTAACCTGAAAAAAAATACCATATTTATGTTCTGTTTTACATAAATGATTTAAAGGAAGCCGTTTCTTTGAGTTCATGTTGCATTTTCCTCTATTTTTTTCTCAAAAGGATAGGTCGCCTTCTGGCTCAGTAAGTCACATGGAGGGTTTGTGCAGTAGATGTGCGACCAGTGATCCCCTGGTGAGTTCTGGGGTCACACGTGGGAAAAGCCTGTTTGTTAAATTGCACTTTGAGGAGGCAAGCGGTTATTTTCAACTTTATAGAGCTTTTCCTTTGCAGGTAATTAAAGTATATATTTGGGAAAAAAATACTGCAAAGTTAAATATAATCTTGATCCATTAGATTGACAATCAGTCAGGAGACTTGAGGCTTGGTAACCTGAGAGGGATTTAATAAGAATCAATTAAAACAGCTTGTTATACAAAAGGGCATTTGGAAAATTTCCTCTTAAGTAAAGAAATATTAAGAAACAAATATGGAAACCAAGGGATGGAAAACCGCCTGGTCCATGAATGACTATTCTCATTGGCCATGTAGACTGACAGTTTACTGCTGCCTTTGGGTGTTCTTTTTATTAGAAAAAAATTAAACTCAGGATCATGATTAGGCACAGTTATAGTTAGAGGCCAATAAGTCCTATATTTGGTGGGTAGGGACACTATATTAGAGAGTGCACCTTCAATTCTGAGATAAGATGCACAAATCATGATACACATCAATATGATTTTTGAATAATGCCAAATAAATTACCTTAGGGATAAAAAACTGCTAAACAATATGAAATTCAGGTTTATTTGGGAACCCAGGAAGCCTAGAGAACTGGCATTCTGTGTAATGACAAGTGCTTACTGGTCTTTCGTGCTGCAGAATGGATGACTTGCCCGGTTCATATTCAAAAATGCTCCTGGGCTCAGAACGAAATTTCCTTGTGTCCACTTTTCTGTCTGGAGGATCCCAGTCATGCCTAGAAATCAACAGCAGATTATATATCAACAATCCTTCTCTATGCTTACAACAATTTCTAGAATGGTTGATGATCTGTTTTCCAAGTTAATTCTAATATAGAGCTTTTTGTTTTTTTAAGTCTCAGGATAAAATGTTAACCTGAAAAAAAATACCATATTTATGTTCTGTTTTACATAAATGATTTAAAGGAAGCCGTTTCTTTGAGTTCATGTTGCATTTTCCTCTATTTTTTTCTCAAAAGGATAGGTCGCCTTCTGGCTCAGTAAGTCACATGGAGGGTTTGTGCAGTAGATGTGCAACCAGTGATCCCCTGGTGAACTCTGGGGTCACACGTGGCAGCTGTATGTTTGTGTTTAGAGTCAGTGGCAGCTACACACCACTAAATCATGTGAGTTTATCCCGTCACTCTAACCTGGCATCCTTGATCTGAAGTGGCAGGGAGTAAAGCACATGTCATGTCTGATCTTGTTTATCTTGTAAATGGCATCATAGTTTGTCTGTGAAAAGTGTAAAAGTGTCATCTGGGTTGCCGTCCATAGGAGCAAGTTGTGTGGTGAGAGTGACCCCCCATGGTTTTAGCCTTGAAAAACCAGAGGCCTGACATCTATTCCATCCCATAGGAGACCTTGGAATCAACTCTTTTTCCCAAACCAATATCTGTTAAGGGGCAGGCAAAAAGGGACTTCAAAAGTAAAGCTCTTCTAGGTAGCTGAGGCTGAAGACGGTTTCCTTTGGGAGGATCACTTTTGAGGAAGAAGGATATTCTGGCTATAGATGGGGACAGTTCTGGCCCATAGAATGGGGTAAAATTCTGGCTCCAGGACAGGTTGGCAATGGACATATTCCACAAGACAGGAGAACCAGGGGCGGGCAGGGCCTGCTTTTCTAGTAAGTTGATGAGCACTGTTTGGCTGAGGTATTTGGGAGCATCACATCAGACAATGTAGGTGCAAGCATTCTAGAAGGTCTTAAGAGCTATCAAGTTTCTTTTTTTTTTTAATTTTTTTTTTAATGTGTTTATTTGGTTGCACTGGGTCTTAGTTATGGTGTGTGGAATCTAGTTCCCTGACCAGGGATTGAACCCAGGTCCCCAGCATTGGGAGCAGAGTCTTAGCCACTGGACCACCAGGAAAATCCCACTATCATGTTTCTTAAGGGAAGGTTTATTTTTATTATGCATCTAGGACAAATGATACATTTAAATCTGAGTTAAGCTCAGTTCTTTTTTATGGTAGAGATACTGTTTTGTGTCTAGAAAATTATTTCTCAAATTTAAGACATCAGACCTATAAACATATAATCGTCATGAGGAGGCTGGTGTTAAAATGAGAATCTCTTCACACACCATGTCTGTCTTTGTGCGATCTTGTAACCTATATGATCATTAGTTAACTCCTAATGGTACAGCAGGGTGTTGAATATATGATTATTTCTGGGATAGGTCAGGTAGATAGATGCTTAATAATGATATTAATAATGGATATTAATACTGACTAACCCTTACATTCTTCTTTTTTATTGCTGGTATAGCATGAGCTATGGCTTTAGTCAAGCTGAGTGCAAGTCCAGACTTGACTGTACTAGTTGCATGCGTTAAAAACCTTACTGGAATTTTGGAAACCAGTTATTTTTCTCTCTAAAGCTGGTTTAAAATAGAGCCTATCTCGTTGGGTTGTTCTTGGAAGTAAGTGATACAGTACAGGAAACACGCTTAGATGAAAGGCTCATAGTGGGGGCTCAATGAGGGTTACCTCTAAGTAGGACTCTTAGTCATTATCCTAGTAAAACAGCACAATGAAAGTGGGTTTATAAATTTTTATTTTTGTTGGAATAATTTCTATAAACATATTTCAGTGTGGAAATTAAAATCAGTGTGTGGAATGAGTCATAGGCAGACACTTATTAACTAATGTCTTACTTATGAATACCCTTTTCTGTTTTCAGAAAGATACTTTTGGGTATCAGAGGGGAAATTTTAAATCATTAATAGTCCTAACATTTCAAATCTGAGGAGCCTGCAATTTAATTGCATCGTCTCTGACCTGCTCTGCCAAGGGGTTGTTTAGTCACTCAGCCATGTCCAGCTCTTTGTGACCCCATGGACTATAGTCTGCCAAGTCCCTCTGTCCATGGGATTTCCCAGGCAAGAATACTGGAGGGGGTTGCCATTTCCTTCTCCAATGCCAAAGGGAGTGGATGCCATGTGTTTCTGTTTGTCTTATATGCATTTATTGATCAAAGAGTAGAGATGGCGCTCAGTTACTTCAGGTCTGACTAAGGTGACTAGGATGTTATGAGCCACGATTATGAAAGTGTTTGCTGCACTCTTGATAGAGGAGGTCAACATGGCCACTTTAGTGATGGGGACAATGATACGTGTAAGATTCTGCCATCAACTATCTCAGTAAGATAAGCCCCGATTCTTCTGCTGAATGCCTTGTGGGCTTCGTTTTAGCCTGAGCTCACTCTAGGACACTTTGTAGGGGGGATGCCTTACTTTTCTGTGGAAGACTGATCTCTTGCTCGAAATGGTGGAACGGGAGGAGGAGCAGGCCGGGGAGGGACAGGAGAGGGCGCATCCTTGAATGCATCGGTGCCGTTGTCCGAGTGGCTCTTGGAGAGCGGTCTGTAGGTCTGGGTCTTGGCGGCAGGATGGGACTGAGTCCTATAGGGTGAGTTGTACAGGCCTGGTGGGAAGCGCAACACAACAGAACAAAAACACAACAGAAACAAGGAATGTTTTTAAAGTGCATTACCCCATTTATAATAGATAAGAACATTTCTTTACTTACAAAGTACCCCGTGATTTTACAAAGCTTATTATCAGTGAACATATTCATAATGCATGCACTGAATGAATAATCTCTTGATTGATTAATATCAAGTAGTAGTATTAATCTATTATTATTATTAATGTATAGTATACACAAGCATTGGTTATAATGAATCTTTGTCAATTATTATGGAATTAGTAATAATTCAGACTGGTACTGGAAACAGACTTACAGATACTAAGCAAATTTTCTCCTGGGTAATGTAAACTAGTAACATGTTTCCAATTATCTTCTTCTACTTTAAAATCTTTGATTTGTATATGGTAATTGACATGTTAATTACAATCAAGCAAAATACTGAGCAAGTCATATACATGCCGTGCAAGGCATAAGGAATGTTAAACCCTCAATAAGTTCATAGTGCCTCTGGGGAAAAGAGATACTATTAGAATTCTGGTTGAAAATAATTGGTAACATATGATAAAGGTCACATGCGGGAACACATATTAGAAATTACAGATTTTGAAAGATGGTGGATTTGTCAGAGAAGATATTATTGAAGTGATAGGGCTAGGTGAGCCCTACAGAGTAGGTTTGGGTTGGTAGGGGAGAAGTTGTGGAGATGGTGGAGGAGAACAGAAGCAGTAAGTGCAAAGCACGGAACAGCACCATGCAAGGTTAGTGAAAGGCAAGAGGCTGCCTAGAGCTGCTTGTCTACTAATTAAAT
Organism: Tragulus kanchil; assembly: GCA_022376925.1. NCBI lineage: Eukaryota > Metazoa > Chordata > Mammalia > Artiodactyla > Tragulidae > Tragulus > Tragulus kanchil. Next base: position 37,376,507 of record JAIOJX010000028.1, on the reverse strand, counting down.
GAAAAAGTTCTCTAAAGGCTCTATGAGTTTATAGGGAACTACTGTTCAATTTACTAATTACTAATGGATGCAAACCTCATTATGAAAAATAATTATAAAAATTCTGAATTTCCTGACACCTCAGTCTTCGGAGCTATTAATATTTTCCCTCCTCTGCTTCTCTTGGAAGACCATGCAAATTGGCTATGACAAATAAAGAGACAGTGTCTGCACTTTTGTTTTGCCTCCATTCTATAGTCAGACTTTAATTGTCGTGCTTGTTAAGAACGAAAGAACACACCCCAGATGGAGTCACTCATGCAAAGCCCTACATCACCAAACCGAGACTTGACTTAGTAAGTTTTGACTTTCCCAGAAATAGACTCTTAAACCCGTCCATCAGGAATTGCCTGGTCAGCACAAGTTAGATATTCTGCCTGACAGACCCTGCCCTCCCTTCAAGAAGTGCGACCTTGCAATAACCTGCCGGCTTTTCCCCTTGGTATAACTTCCTTGTTCCCTCTCCATTTGGCCTGTTTAAAATCTTTCTTTGTGTTCAGCTCCTCAGAGCTCCTTTCTGTCTGCTAGATTGAATGCCTCCTGGTTCATGAATCATCAGATACAGCCAATAAGATCTTTACAGTGTTCTCAGTTGGGTTTTGCGTTGTAATAGGCTAAACCCAAGAGGGGAGTTAGGAGTGCTCATGACCAGGACTAAAAGTTGAGGGACTCTTAGCAGGCCACCTGCTATCATCCAAAGGAGCAAGGGCTGAGAGCCAGATTCATGCAGCTTGCTGAGCTTGTTCTGCTTGCATTTTCCCCTCTGTTTGTCCTTGAGTGCTAGTAGCTGAATCCTCAAGAGTTAAAAGGCCTGAGGGCTTGTCATCAGGCATGAAATAATTTGAAAGATGGTGGATTTGTCAGAGAAGATATTATTGAAGTGATAGGGCTAGGTGAGCCCTACAGAGTAGGTTTGGGTTGGTAGGGGAGAAGTTGTGGAGATGGTGGAGGAGAACAGAAGCAGTAAGTGCAAAGCACGGAACAGCACCATGCAAGGTTAGTGAAAGGCAAGAGGCTGCCTAGAGCTGCTTGTCTACTAATTAAATGAAAAAGTTCTCTAAAGGCTCTATGAGTTTATAGGGAACTACTGTTCAATTTACTAATTACTAATGGATGCAAACCTCATTATGAAAAATAATTATAAAAATTCTGAATTTCCTGACACCTCAGTCTTCGGAGCTATTAATATTTTCCCTCCTCTGCTTCTCTTGGAAGACCATGCAAATTGGCTATGACAAATAAAGAGACAGTGTCTGCACTTTTGTTTTGCCTCCATTCTATAGTCAGACTTTAATTGTCGTGCTTGTTAAGAACGAAAGAACACACCCCAGATGGAGTCACTCATGCAAAGCCCTACATCACCAAACCGAGACTTGACTTAGTAAGTTTTGACTTTCCCAGAAATAGACTCTTAAACCCGTCCATCAGGAATTGCCTGGTCAGCACAAGTTAGATATTCTGCCTGACAGACCCTGCCCTCCCTTCAAGAAGTGCGACCTTGCAATAACCTGCCGGCTTTTCCCCTTGGTATAACTTCCTTGTTCCCTCTCCATTTGGCCTGTTTAAAATCTTTCTTTGTGTTCAGCTCCTCAGAGCTCCTTTCTGTCTGCTAGATTGAATGCCTCCTGGTTCATGAATCATCAGATACAGCCAATAAGATCTTTACAGTGTTCTCAGTTGGGTTTTGCGTTGTAATAGGCTAAACCCAAGAGGGGAGTTAGGAGTGCTCATGACCAGGACTAAAAGTTGAGGGACTCTTAGCAGGCCACCTGCTATCATCCAAAGGAGCAAGGGCTGAGAGCCAGATTCATGCAGCTTGCTGAGCTTGTTCTGCTTGCATTTTTCCCCCCTCTGTTTGTCCTTGAGTGCTAGTAGCTGAATCCTCAAGAGTTAAAAGGCCTGAGGGCTGGCCTTCAAGTGTCACAGAGGACAGCCACATCTAGCTCAGGGGTCAGGCTGGCCAGGGTACCCTGATGGGAGGTTGCAGCTGCCAAGGGTGACGTGAGCCCCTGAGCCTGCTCTAAATGAGAGTCTGCAGGCATAGTGCAGCAGTCCTGGGGCTGGGAATTGACCCGAGGCCCCCCGATGTGACCTTTAGGAGACAATGGCAATCGAAAACATTCTTTAGGTGTCAATTACTGCAACCACTTCCTAGGATATAAACTCACTCAAACACAAGGGGGAACGCCCAGGGCTGAAGCCATTCCATCATGACCACTGGCAACTCTGAGTCAGAAAGAGCTGGTCCAGAAAACTGGGAAGGTTAAAAGTCTTTCCATCAGTGGTCACATTTAGAGCGAAAGTGTGGACGGGGTCACAAAATACTTCGACTGGCTTGTTATTTTTGTGACATGTATTTGAAAGATCTTATGCAACTGTAATCATTCTCTATTGATAAAAGGAGACCTTTCTCTTCCTCTGTGCCCCCTGTTACAGTAGATTCTCCCCTGCTCTCCTTCATGCTTGGGTTAAACATTCCTGTGCAAAGAATAAATGAACAGTGGGGCTGAAAGAGATGAAATAGTATTAGTTCTCATTTCCATGAGAAAAGATCACATCTTCTGTTACACATGCCGAGAAAAGAAAAAAAAATAAGCATCTTCTGAATTGTGGAAACTGAAATCGTGCGCTCAAACAGAGTGGTTAAAAAAAAGGCACGGGGAGGCTCTTCCATGCATGGCAGGGCACAGTGTACTCATGGCAAGCAAGGAAACCAGCCTACCTGCATTATAAGTGTAAGGAGTGTTATACATGTCTGTGTCATCATCTAGAAAATGAAACATAAATATTACAGTAACACAGAGTCAGTCACCACATCCTCCCAAGATGGCAGAACTTCAGGGAAATAGCAGATTGTTATGTTAGAAAATCAACAGGCTTTGCCTCGTTCATAATACCATCTTAAAATTTTCAAATATTATTTCTTTGTTTTGTTTCACTGAGCCTCTGCCAGTGGACTTCTCTGGGCTGTAACAGCTTTGCTTTTCTGCCCACGTCACAGCATACAGACATCGGTCCCCTTTCCCCCCTTCCACCTGTTCTGGATCATGACTTTCCTTTAGTAAGTGTTTTAAAGATCTCTTGTCAACTTGGCGAGACCCAGCTATGCCTACTCTCTTGATACGGGGGTGGATGTGTGTGGATAGAGGAATAGAATCACGTGTCTGTTTAAGCAAACAGTATGGCAGATCTGTTACAGTGCGAACAGGGAAGGATGAAGGGATAAGGCCACAGCCTCTGGTACTCCTTAAGGGTCACCTGCTCAGGGGTGAAGCAAGAGCACAGGTGTCTGGGAATTGAGGGGTGATCTAAGACTAAGGGCTTCCCTGGTGGCTCAGATGGTAAAGAACCTGCCTGTAATGCAGGGGACCCCGGTTCAGTCCCTGGGTTGGGAAGATCCCCTGGAGAAGGAAATGGCAACCCATGTCAGTATTCTTGCCTGGAAAATCCCATAGACAGAGGAGCCTAGCACGCTACTGTCCATGCGGTCACAGAGTCGGATGCAACTGAGTGACTAACACTTAACACTAAGAATAAGGAGGACTGTTGAAAAAGAAGGGAAGGCCATGAAGTTTGCTAGGGTCTTGACATTTTTGGAGACCCAAAACCACGCAGAAGGCTATACGTTCTTCCACCCACAAGGACTTGAAAAGAAAACAGAGCTACATACCTGGCTTGTGCACCATGTGGATTTGCTTAAACATGGTCTTGTACCAGTCTTTCGGTCTGTCAACTGTCTGTAAAAGAAAATGTCCAACAGTTACAAGGCTGGTCCCAAATAGACATTGTTCCTCTTTCTATATTTTATCTTTTTAAATAGATTTCTGTTGTGTGATAAAAATTTGCTGACTCATTACTGTTTCGTGATGACAATATCACAGGGGATTTTTGTAGAAACTTAACGCCTGTGACCGGTGATTTGTTAAGTGATTATTGAAACATTCCAACCAACAATGTTTGGGTAACAAAAGATGTATTAATATGTCTTTGGTCAATAAATTGATGTCAGTAATTTATCCAGGGATGCCTGCAGTTTGTAAATACATTACCCCCTCGTTTGAGGTGAGGCTGAGCTGGAATATTATATGCGACATTTTTTTCCAGGTCACAGTTGTGCCCAGCCCTAGAGAGTTATATTTGCACGAGCTTATTTATATAAAATTAGCTGAGTTGAGCCAACTCCAGGAGATAGTGAAGGACAGGGAAGCCTGGTGTGCTGCACTTCATGGAGTCACAAAAATTCGGACACAACTCTGTAACTGAACAACAGCAACAAGCTGAATAACTTAACAGTTTTGTTACTGTTTGTTTAACTCCTTTTGGTGATAATTTTATTGCTATCCATAAGAACCTTTCAGTGAGTTTACTATTCAAGACATTATTTAAAAATTAACTAGGGACTATTTGGGACAGTCTGGGTACCCTCCTTAAGGGTCACCTGCTCAGGGGTGAAGCAAGAGCACAGGTGTCTGGGAATTGAGGGGTGATCTAAGACTAAGGGCTTCCCTGGTGGCTCAGATGGTAAAGAACCTGCCTGTAATGCAGGGGACCCCGGTTCAGTCCCTGGGTTGGGAAGATCCCCTGGAGAAGGAAATGGCAACCCATGTCAGTATTCTTGCCTGGAAAATCCCATAGACAGAGGAGCCTAGCACGCTACTGTCCATGCGGTCACAGAGTCGGATGCAACTGAGTGACTAACACTTAACACTAAGAATAAGGAGGACTGTTGAAAAAGAAGGGAAGGCCATGAAGTTTGCTAGGGTCTTGACATTTTTGGAGACCCAAAACCACGCAGAAGGCTATACGTTCTTCCACCCACAAGGACTTGAAAAGAAAACAGAGCTACATACCTGGCTTGTGCACCATGTGGATTTGCTTAAACATGGTCTTGTACCAGTCTTTCGGTCTGTCAACTGTCTGTAAAAGAAAATGTCCAACAGTTACAAGGCTGGTCCCAAATAGACATTGTTCCTCTTTCTATATTTTATCTTTTTAAATAGATTTCTGTTGTGTGATAAAAATTTGCTGACTCATTACTGTTTCGTGATGACAATATCACAGGGGATTTTTGTAGAAACTTAACGCCTGTGACCGGTGATTTGTTAAGTGATTATTGAAACATTCCAACCAACAATGTTTGGGTAACAAAAGATGTATTAATATGTCTTTGGTCAATAAATTGATGTCAGTAATTTATCCAGGGATGCCTGCAGTTTGTAAATACATTACCCCCTCGTTTGAGGTGAGGCTGAGCTGGAATATTATATGCGACATTTTTTTCCAGGTCACAGTTGTGCCCAGCCCTAGAGAGTTATATTTGCACGAGCTTATTTATATAAAATTAGCTGAGTTGAGCCAACTCCAGGAGATAGTGAAGGACAGGGAAGCCTGGTGTGCTGCACTTCATGGAGTCACAAAAATTCGGACACAACTCTGTAACTGAACAACAGCAACAAGCTGAATAACTTAACAGTTTTGTTACTGTTTGTTTAACTCCTTTTGGTGATAATTTTATTGCTATCCATAAGAACCTTTCAGTGAGTTTACTATTCAAGACATTATTTAAAAAATTAACTAGGGACTATTTGGGATGCAAACTGTGTTCTAATTGTTGGATTAGAATTAGAGAAATAAAAAGTTTATATTTATTAGTCTAAGTTGAGCTTCCTAGGTGGTGCTAGTGGTAAAGAACCTGCCTGCTAAAGCAGGAGATGTAAGATACATGGGTTAGATCCCTGGGTTGGTAAGATCCCCTGGAGGAGGTCATGGCAACCACTCCAGTATTCTTGCCTGGAGAATCCTATGGACAGAGGAGTCTGGCTGGTTATAGTCCACAGGGTCACACAGAGTTGGACATGACTCAAGTGACTTATCACTTAGTCTATGTTACTAAAATATTGAATATAGTAAACAATTTAGTGTCCTGGAGCAAATCCAAAAATGTAGATATTCTTTCAAAATGTCTTTGACATAATAATAGAATGTTGGCCATATTTGCCATGCTAAACTGTTAGTTCCTTAAAATCAGAAGCTTCTTATCTACCCTGCTTTTAACATCCTATAAACAGTAGGCTACAGTGGAAAGCTGAGATTAATGTCAGATCAACCTAGATTCAAACCTTGGTTCTTTTAATCACTGTTTAATACTTCCAAGCAATATGAATTTGAGCAAGTGAGGTAGCCATTTGGAACCTCAGTTTTCTCTAAGATGATATAATTATATCCACATCATAGAGTTGTTGGGGAAATTGAAAGAGACAATGTATACAAAAAGATCTAGAAAAATGGTTAGAATATAAGATATGCTCCGTAAGTCATAACAGTAGAAAATCTCAAATATTTACAGAATAAAATAATGACCTAAGTTATGGAATGGAACTCTGCCTATTCATATACCTGTGCAAGTGTGCATATGCCTTTATAATCATAATTCAAGATTTTGGTTTGTCAAGATGCTCATCTTGGCTCTTCCAGGGTTTATTCTGGTAAGAAATGACCATTTTGTATATAGTAACTAAATATACCAATTTTTTTTTGAGACAGTTCTCTTCACATAAAATATTCAATTAGGACAACCACAAAATTGTATTTGTTACACTGAACTTAGCTGTAGATTTTATATACTGATTTTCTTCTCCAGTGTGGTCATTGTGTTTTTTTCCTGGAACCCTAGGGCTTTGTGTTATATCTAAGTTAATTTTGTTCTCAAAGAATATATAATTCAAATAATCACTACAAATACAGAGTAGCATCGAGGGCTACTTGACTTTGCTGGAAATCACTTCATTCATTCTAGGCTTTTTCCCCAGTGGAAATATTGGGTGGATCACTGACTGACTTGCTTCTCCAATGGTGGGAACTGGTGTGGGAAGTGATAAAGCAAGAGTTTAGCTGATATTTGCTGGTTTAAACAAAGTAGCTGAACTTGCATCAGTAAGGGACATTTCATAAAAGATGGATTTCTTTTTTATTAAGCTTTAATTCCTTTGCTGTCTTTAGCAATAAAAAATAAGCCCTAACTTTGTGTAAAAACATTTCCCAGCCATACCTGGACACGACCAATGGCAATGGGGAAGCTGAATAAGTGAGTTGTATCACTGTATATGGCAAGGTATCCTGACAGACAGGATTGTTTCCTTCACTCGCTGGAGGGCACCTATCAGGCGGGATCTCCTTTGTGCCATTTGCTAGCTTTATATGGTGAGCCCAGAGATGCCAGAAAATGCCCAAGTTGGTTGTCAAAGAGAAATAGGAGCCTGGTAAACAGGGACACTAAAAACTCCCCATCCCTCTCTCTCTAAGAAGTCCTCTAACTATTTAATGTTCCTTGTATGTATGCCATTGTATAGGTTTTTAATGGCAAACATTGAGATTAGGTAAACAGAAGTCTACTCAGATTCGAGAATCTCTTTTGTATGCGTTCTTCACAATGGTTTTGCATGAGTAAATCACTCTTCAGTTGTTTTCTCTAACTTGGCTGAATAAACCTGAAATTTTACATTCCTAGAGCTTACAAAATATCCGAACTCTACACTGATTTATCAGGCAGAGATTTCCAGAAAGGGGAAAGACACACATTTTCTACACACTGGTATGCGTTGTTCTGTTCTGTGTTTGTCCCTTTCCAGCTGTGAAAAGGGTCAAAATGGTGTTATATTTGCAGTAGAAGACAAGAATCTTGTATTTCACTTAACGAGCTGGCCTTAATTACACAGCCTGTGGGATCTGAACCCCAGCGGGTTTTGTTGTTGTTAAGGATGGCTGTAAAAGGCTGACACGGATGTCCCAGGTCACATGAGAGAGGGCAGTCTGGGGAGCTGCTCCCCTTCCTGCAGATAGCTCAAAGGTGCATTTGTTTAACTTTTGGCATTTGTTTAACTTTTGGCTTTCTAGAGTTTCTAGGTTACTTGACAAAATTCTGTTTCCTTGGTCTCTGGAAATTGAGAGAGTGACAATGTAAATAAAAAGACCAGGGATATGTCTAAAATGAGAGTAAAATCTAAAACCTCTGAATGAGACTCTAAAAGTGTAAAATGACACCTCAAGACAGTTCTGTCTTTGGTGTGTACATGGAGCAGAAAGCCCCTGTGAAGCAATGTAGTTCTGATAATCATTACTTTCTATGCAGATGAGAAAGGAAACCAGCCTTGGAAGATTCTTGACCTGCTGTGGTTCCAAGATGGCCTGACTCCACTTTTATAAACACAGCTATACTTGGGGATGTGCTCTGTGGGGATGACAAGGGAGAAATGTGAATGAATCTTCAGACCTGTACCTTTCTTATAAACTTTGAAAAGCTACATAAGAGTCTGGCTGTACCTAAAGTGCTGGTTCCTTATAAGGACCTTCTGAGTTGCTTATGTGTTATTTTCTATTTTATAAAAGGTACACTTTCACTGGATGTCTAGTATAGGCATTTGTGTATGCATATCTAAACATGCTTTTGATTGGGCAGCTGACAAAAGAAATACAAAATTTTAAATATGTCTTGATTTCTCACTAACTAAACAACATCTGTATTTTTCCTTTTCAAAAGTAAAAAGGAAGGCCTTGTTATTTAAGAGAATTATATTTAATAGATAAAAACGGCTCCAGCTTTTCCTGTCCATTTCTGTATACATACCTAAAGGTCTCAGATAAAATCAGTCTATCAGTAGGTGGAATCAGGGATCTCCTAACTTATCTGTTATGCTTCAAGGGTAAATTAAACAAAACCAGTGCCACTGTACCTGTCTGACATTGTATCCCTTCGCTCTTAGGAGTACAAATTCAAATGAAAGCATTTGGGATGGGTCAGAAATCTTAAAAGAGAAACAAACAACAAAGTGCCCCCCACAGAAACACGCAGTCACCTTAAATGAGTCCCAGTCCTGAACTTTTCTTGTCACTTAAATACAACAACCACTGGTTCTAACATAGGTTTTTAGGACTTCATAATTAGTGATCGTCAACATTGCCAGAAACTCATGAGTAGTCTAAAGCCCTTGCAACGACTCTGCAGACTTACCTTCTGGCTTCCCATTCCAATTATAGATGCTTGGAATAGCCAATTTTGAACTCTTCTCTGGAACATGAGATCCATATAATACATGCATATCCAAAGAGAGAAGACCCCCCCCACCTCCCCACAGCACCCTGTCTTTCCTTCTTTTTGAGCAGATTCCAATCTGCTCTGCTCTCTTTTTCTGATCTGGTGCCCAGTCCTCTCCTCTCTCCACTCTTGTCTTTGGCCCCGCAGGTTTGCATTGGAAACCAGCAGCCCTCCCTCGGCAACAGCCCAGCCAGGTGTGTGGTGCTGAGGACCAAGTGCACGCGGCTGGTGCTGCTCTCCCTCCCCGCCCTACCCCCCACCCGGTTTCACCTGCAGAGGTGCTGCGGCTCTCATCCTGGCCAGTCGTCTTCCCGCAGGCTAGCACAAACCTCCTCTCCAAGTGGACTGGCTCTGCAAGTAGCTGCCTGCCAGAGCTCAGCCCCTGCTGCTGCTCAACTTTGCCAGAAGGGGCTGCCCTGACACACTGAGCAATGTTCTGGCAGAGTTTACAGCCAAAAAAAAAAAAAAGAATCCAAACACTTTCACTTATCTCCCGGAGCGCTCTGGGCAGGCAGGCACAGCCGAGGAGGGACACTCAAATGTGATCGTGTTTTCCTCGGACACTTTCCCTTCCCTGACATGAGTTCCCTTCCCTCCAATCATCTGGCTTCTCAACTCCCAACCCACAGCTCCAGCCTCCTGCTGTAACACACATCCATCTGGAGACACAGATCGCTGGTTTATTCGCAATGCACGTGGGAATTCAGGGCAGCCAAGGAATTCACATTCAATTCTTCCTTCTCTGTTCTTTCTCTCTCTGTTGCCCTAACACTCCTCGGTAAAAGGGAGAAGCAAGCAAAGCCTACTTCTATCATTTAACAGAATCAAAATTTTCGTGATTTTTAATTGAAATGGAGAAACAGATTGGGTCATTCTGTTCAATCGACAGTTCCTTTTCTCTGCCACACACAGCATAATATTCATGAGGGCTCAGACGGCACAGAGGGCAATCCTCATTATATAAGAGCACAGGAATGCACAAAGCCATTGACAATCCATCCTTTGTGGAGGCTGTGCACAGCCCGGGGCAGCGCGCGCGCTGGCATTTCCATACCGTTCTAATTGCCGTGGGGATTCCGGATTCATCCACTGGCCCAATCCCCGGGTAGTGGGGCGCTTTGATGACGGTCACTCTCTTCTCCTCCTCGGAGGACCTGTACAGTGGTATCGAGCTGCCCATGCTGCCGTCCAGGGACTGGGCATGCTGGGGATATGCCTCTGAGGAATCTGCGGAGAAAAAGGGGTGAAATAGATTTGATGCTCAAGGAATCAAATTAATGGAGCCTCATGTTCATGCTTCCTCTAATACAGTATAACTGCATGCAATTATATAGTTATATGTGATTAATTATATACCAATAGTAATACTGTGGGCTTCTAGAGACCATAATTTGTCTGCAATGCAGGAGACCCAGGTTCGATCCCTGGATTGGGAAGATCCCCTGGAGAAGGGAATGGCTACCCACTCCAGTGTTCTTGCCTGGAGAATTCCATGAAGAGAGGAGCATGGTAGACTTCTGCAAAGAGTCAGACATGACTGAACAAATAGCACACAGGTAATACTATATTTATGAGTAAATATAGAATGCATGTCCATCACTCTATCTTTTAACTCATTTACCTTAAATTCAAGTCACTCATTGTTAACATGGAAGTATACACTGAACAGACCTCTTATAATAAGATCCTCATCATTCAGTAAGAAGGGTAGCAGAAGAATAGTATTTGTTGAAAGACCATGTGGCTGCCCCCAGGTTAAGAAAGCACTTCAGAAACTTTCCTGTTGGGTCCAGTGATGACTTCCTGATCACATTAGGAAATCATTGTCTCCAAACATATAGTTAGATGTGAAAGCTTACGGGTAAAGAAATGATTGTAAACTTTAGTGTTAATTTCTATTTAAGAGTCCATGGGGCTTCCCCTGGTGGTCCAATGGATAAGGACACCGCCTTGCAGTGCAAGGGGCGCCAGTTCCATCCCTGGCCTGGGAAGATCCCACGTGCCACGGAGCGGCTGGACTGATGTGTCCAATTGCTGAGCCGGAGTTCTGGCGCGCATGCGCCCAGAGACGGCGCTCTGCAATGACAGGTGCCACCGCGATGGGAGGCCCACAGGAGCCAAAAGAACAAAGATGGACGAAAATAGAGAAATGAAGGACCAGTGGAAGTGGCCCGCCCGCTCCCCTCCCTCCCCAACCCGACCCCCGCCCAAAATAAATAAATAAATCTTTAAAAAAAAAAAAAAAAGAGTCCATGATTGCCGTAATAGCTTTGCTTTTACTTTAAAGTAGCAAAAATCATGACTTTTCACACCTAGGATGTGAAAGTTGCCCTAACATAGAGTTTGGTTGAGATTTATCACGCTCTTATCTTCAGGCCATCTTCATTCACTTTTTGTGTACTTTCAGAAGAAACAGAGGACATAGGTGTACTAAATATTATACTTAGAGTTTACAGGTATTTATGAAAATCTACATTATGATCATTTCTTTAGTACAACTGATGATATGACTTCCTGTTTTTCTACCATAAATTTCAAAATTCTGCTGACCAAGCATGTCTCTCAACCAGTTTGTCAGGTTTGTTACTCGAGTCTTTCCTTTATGTGGAAAAGTTTTTATGTCAGGTAGCAGTCATTTATGTATTTTTTAGCAAATTTATAAGAACTTCATGGGATATTTTAAAAATTGGACTCATTGTTATAAGGATAAGTAGAGATAAGACCCCTGCAAACTAAAATCCATGATAACATTTATAACTGCTATATTCTGATTATGTTTTACTTTGCAACAGAAAAGCATGTTCAATCCATTTCAGTTTATGATGAATGAATATGGCTAGGAATAAAACTGCTTTTTTGTGCATTTGTATGTAAAAGGAGTATCTTTTCCAAGCAGCTCCAAATTAAGACTCCATATTACTCCACAGTAATATTTGGCTCTGAGTTTCCATTTAATTACAGGAAGGATTTGGGTGGACAACCACGATGCTACTATTTCTAGCAAATATTTTTTGAGCACTGAGTGCATGTAAACTCCCAGTCTAAACAGTGTTAGCTTTGTCTTAATATATGTGGTTCATAAGATTTTATAAACGTATAGCTTACTTATAATATAAATTAGCCTTATATTTTATTATTCTCTTATATGGTCCACTAACTCTCATTTTGCAGTCCTTTGTCTTCAACTTTATGAAGTTCCTCTAGGGCAAAATAGATTTTGTATATTCTCCTCAGGACTGTCATCACACTGGCCAACTGAAATTTGTTCAATATTTATCTACAGAATTTCTGTATAGTATAGTTTATACGTCAAATCCACCCATTGATATTTTCTAATATAAAAGCCTGTCCATTCTCAAATATTTATATATTTTGTTTGTTAGAGTGTTAGGGACAAAACTGTGTTGATTAAGATAGGCAACGGGGAAAGTCCAACTTTGATAATAATTATTTGGAAAAATATTATGGCTAGGATAACTTGTAGCATTTTACTCTAGATGTGTGACTCTACATAGCTCCATAAAGAATCTAAATATAACAGACTGCTATTATAATACTAGACCACGGACTGATTATATAAGTGCAGTGTTTTGGCACAAAGACATTCTGCTTTCTTATACTCTAAAAGGACATCATTCTAAGATTCACAGTTGATCCCAGGAGCAGCCTTAGAGAAGAAGCAAGTATATTTAGACTTTTCTTTAATGAGTCTCAAGGCTACACATAAGTCTAGTTTAGAGAGCTTTTGTAGGCCACAGAAGTTGAGTTCCATAATCCATATGCAGGGTGTTCCTGGATAAATTAATACCCTCATTTTCTTTCAGTATCCAGTGTCGAGGATGAGAAGGTGCTGTCTACAGGTGCTGAGAAGGTGCTGTCAATGAGGACGCGGGAGCTAAAGCCCTGTGTTCAGGTTTCTCTTTGCTGCTTGGTGGTGGCCAGAGGATCGGTCTCCTGCTCTTCTGAGAGGTATGTTGTGGTCACGTGGTCCTCCGCCAGTTTCTCTGTTTCCTGCTGTCCTGCAAGACTTCTAGTTGCTCAATATGGAATCTTTCTCAGTTTGAATTCAGATGATGGTTTGACTTGATCAAGTTTTCCATGTTTGGAGGTTCTTTCTTTACCTTTTCAAAAGCTGGGAAATACTTATTACATTCTTTTCTGAATTTTCCTAGCATATTTTGTGGCCTAAAAAATGTTTCTAGCATTATATAGCACAACTTCTTTTCCAGGAGACTTTAAAGAGTTCATGAGCCCTGTGAAATTGTTTAAAAATTGATATGGATATTCTAATGCTCATTTTTTTTCTGGAGGAGAGCTCTATCTGATTTAATTCTTAATTCCCCAAAGATTAAGAAATAACTTTATGGAAAATTCAGGAATCATTTAAAGGAACTCACATTTCTAACTGATGGTCTTCTGGTCTCGGTTTCAATAGCAGTGTACTGCTTTGTGAGGTAGTCTCCTTGTTAGAGTGTTTTAATTGTTTAACCATAAACAGTTCTTCTTTATATATATGTATGTATAAAGAAGTACATATATACATATATATATACATATATATATACATGTATATAAAGAAATTTATACAATGAAAAGTTTTATACCAAAGAAAAAGCTGTCTTGAACGTGATCGGTGTTTGTCCCCCTTGGAAATACATTACCCCACATGGAATGTTCTCCTGGTTACATATACACTCTCCTCTCCCTAACTGGCCATCTTTTTCTTTCTACCCCATTGCCCCAAATATCTAATAGCCTTCTCCAGACGCAGACCTAGATGTAGTCATCGTCTTGGAATAGCTGAGTGTCTATTTTCTCCAGAGTTGAATCCTCTGCCTTTAATTCCTCTCCTAGGATAGACTCATTTTAAAAAAGTAAAGTGTTGCCTGTTTCTGCTTCCTTTTCCAAAAATTGCTTGGATGCTTTATCTATTTCTCATGTGGTTTGTACCTGCTATATTGAAACTGTCATGAAAATCAGATAACTTACCAAGTGAGCGGCCATGCTGCATGATCATGCTTGAGTTGAGTGAGCCAGGTAGCGAGTAAGCGGAAGGGGAAAATGGCCTTTGATAGTAACTCATTGGACTCACAGTGCCTCCAGAGTTTCCATTCACTGTTATCTGGCTCTGAGGAAAGTGCAGAGACACCCTGTTAAAGCACACAGTCCTATATCCACCTTCCTTCATGAAGGCACTAAGACGTACTCACATGACAGTAATCAGCTGTCAAGTGTTTTCTGAATTTTCCTAGCTTTTGGCCTAAAAAATGTTTCTAGCATTATATAGCACAACTTCTTTTCCAGGAGACTTTAAAGAGTTCATGAGCCCTGTGAAATTGTTTAAAAATTGATATGGATATTCTAATGCTCATTTTTTTTCTGGAGGAGAGCTCTATCTGATTTAATTCTTAATTCCCCAAAGATTAAGAAATAACTTTATGGAAAATTCAGGAATCATTTAAAGGAACTCACATTTCTAACTGATGGTCTTCTGGTCTCGGTTTCAATAGCAGTGTACTGCTTTGTGAGGTAGTCTCCTTGTTAGAGTGTTTTAATTGTTTAACCATAAACAGTTCTTCTTTATATATATGTATGTATAAAGAAGTACATATATACATATATATATACATATATATATACATGTATATAAAGAAATTTATACAATGAAAAGTTTTATACCAAAGAAAAAGCTGTCTTGAACGTGATCGGTGTTTGTCCCCCTTGGAAATACATTACCCCACATGGAATGTTCTCCTGGTTACATATACACTCTCCTCTCCCTAACTGGCCATCTTTTTCTTTCTACCCCATTGCCCCAAATATCTAATAGCCTTCTCCAGACGCAGACCTAGATGTAGTCATCGTCTTGGAATAGCTGAGTGTCTATTTTCTCCAGAGTTGAATCCTCTGCCTTTAATTCCTCTCCTAGGATAGACTCATTTTAAAAAAGTAAAGTGTTGCCTGTTTCTGCTTCCTTTTCCAAAAATTGCTTGGATGCTTTATCTATTTCTCATGTGGTTTGTACCTGCTATATTGAAACTGTCATGAAAATCAGATAACTTACCAAGTGAGCGGCCATGCTGCATGATCATGCTTGAGTTGAGTGAGCCAGGTAGCGAGTAAGCGGAAGGGGAAAATGGCCTTTGATAGTAACTCATTGGACTCACAGTGCCTCCAGAGTTTCCATTCACTGTTATCTGGCTCTGAGGAAAGTGCAGAGACACCCTGTTAAAGCACACAGTCCTATATCCACCTTCCTCCTTGAGATGGCAATGAAGACGTCCACTCACATGACAGTAATCAGCTGTCAAGTGTTTATCTACTTTGAAAACTGATGTTGAGAAGGGCATGGCACATGTTTTCAGTGTCTTCTCTGTCTTCCTTTACTCTGAAAATCACTCTCTTTGTATGTCAGAGGTCGTAGGAGGTGATTTGGGGGATGGAAGCCGCTGGCCAGTGGGCACAGTGGTCTGCCAGCCGAAGGTGTTATGGGAGTCAGTGGACAATAAACGTGGAGGCTGAGTGCTCTCGTGTTGGGAGTTAGAACACTGTCGCACAGCTCTGTGTGGGGGATTTGAAATGAATGTTCTTTGACAAGAAGAAGGGGATTGGCTCCCAGGTTTCATCAGGGATATATATTTTCTAGTGAGTCAGTGTTTCCAGGGCAAGGTGACTAACAGAAGGCGGACAGTTGTTTGGGTTTATATGTCCCGAAGCAATCTATTCTGAAGAATCAAATCCCTGGCAAAGCATCAGAAAGATGTGTTAACCCCCTGGCTTCTTCCTGTTCTCATCTGCCTTAGCTCTTAATAGTAATTATAACTTGTTTTGATTGCTTTATGTCTGGGTATTTTCATATCCCCATTGGTGCTTCAAGATTCTTATTAGAGAGTGTCATACATACGCATTTTAAACATATTTTTCTGTATAACATGCAACCTTGTGCTAATAGCATAGTATATACTCAATAGAAACATATTCTAATTGAATTGAGTCAGCTCGGTTCAGAGAGGTGGCACTCACTGCTAATTAAGCACGGCTGTCTGTCCACAAGGCAGCCCTGGGCACTGTGGAGGTGGTGTAATGCATGCAAATAAGATAAAACATTAGTCAGAGCATTTAGTTAAAATATAGCTGAATTCAGTACACACAAAACACACTTATGCACATATTTAAAGAACCATCATTTGTGAAGTTAATCTGCTTATTTTAAAACAAATTAAACTGTTGCTGAACAGGCCTGAAACATAGGTAGTCAGTTAATTTCCCATTTCCATTAATTTTCACTTTAAAGCAGATGTTTCAAGTCATGTAGAATTAATCTATTTTCATTACTTTATGGCCATACACATCTGTCTTAAACTCAATAAGCATTCCATTACAATGATTGTGGTTAATGATCAAGTACTTCTCTGAGCTACTTCTGAAATCCCTCTCACGTTATAAGCAATCCTGTCTTGAGGGTCTTCTACCTTAGAGCTCTGACCATTCAAATAAATATGATGCAGTGATCTCCCCAAAAGCTTCAGAGCACTTATATACCTTTGGTGAATTATTTGAAAATATTTTTGCCTTATTGGCTAAATCTAGTCTGGTTAATCTTTGTAAAAATATTTTTAAATTTATTGTTATAATATGTTAGAATTATTATCAAAGGTAGAAAAATTAAAAACTATCATGTAACTATGTACTAAACTTAGGAAAGTTGCCTCCTATTTGGATAGTTTCGATAACAATATCTATAGGTTAAAAAAAACACTGCAAACAGATTCAGTCTTTCATGGTGTTAAATCAATTGGGATTTTACTAATGAAATAATACTGTTAGAACTTTATACTTTATTGTTATATGAAATAATTACTAGGAAAACCATGTCATGAAGAAGATATGTGCAATTTAAAGTAAGTTCATATTGTCTTATTTTGTATCAGCTAGCTATTGCTGCATGATGAACCACTTAAAGCTCAGAATCTAAAACAGTAAACATTATTGCTCTGCAAAAAAAAAATGTAAGTGCAGTTACAATCAGCTCCGTAAGACCATATGTATAAATTTCAGGCTCCTGAAGAGTCTTAGAAACAGTCAATTACATAGGTTTGTACAAAATTTATGTCACTGCTTTGTATTTTGGAGTAAAGACATTTCTTAAAGCTTTTAAAGTACTGATTTTCTACTTTGAAAGTATTATAAAATATGAGGAGGCTCATGTCTGGTGCGCTCCTTGTGTAGTGGCAGGGGAGGGGTTCTCTGTGGAAAATGAGGTTCCTTTTGTCTCTGAATGCAATGTTTCACTGCAAAGTTTTATATGTAGCTGTTAAATGAATACTGAAGCCCATCTAAGGTATTATGAAGTGTCCAGTAAAGATACTGACATGTATCTTTTGCCTTCTGTAATTGTAATATCTTGAAACACATATAGACTTACAATATTTCTCCATGCATAAAATTTACAGATGACCTTGCTACAACATAAAAATTATGTAGCACAGCCCAAAATTTCTCTATGACAGTGCGTATTTAGAACTTCGTTATGAAATCAATTTTAGAAAAAATTCCCTTTATTTTACCTAATGTTATGTGCCTTTCAAATTGAAGTTATTATCTATGCATGATATGTAATTGAAAATCTGCACCATAAAATTTTGAAGCACTTCAGTCATTCATAAATCATTCATTAGGGACTGCTTGCTAAATAGACATATTTAAATGATACAAATATGTATGGAAAATATTTATACTTCATCTAAATGGAAGATAAATTATTGATATGTAAGGCAATAAATATTCATAAATTTCTTTACTGGAATGGCTTGGGAAAATAGTTCCAAAAAAAAAATAGGGCTAAATTTCGGCAGTGTAGATTAAGATTATTTACATTATTATTGGACAGATGGGTTCAAAAGATGTAGCTGTTAATGAAAGGGGAGCAAGAAGAATGGATATCATACAGTGAATAATGATGTATGTAGACAAACAAGGTATGTGCAATTTAAAGTAAGTTCATATTGTCTTATTTTGTATCAGCTAGCTATTGCTGCATGATGAACCACTTAAAGCTCAGAATCTAAAACAGTAAACATTATTGCTCTGCAAAAAAAAAATGTAAGTGCAGTTACAATCAGCTCCGTAAGACCATATGTATAAATTTCAGGCTCCTGAAGAGTCTTAGAAACAGTCAATTACATAGGTTTGTACAAAATTTATGTCACTGCTTTGTATTTTGGAGTAAAGACATTTCTTAAAGCTTTTAAAGTACTGATTTTCTACTTTGAAAGTATTATAAAATATGAGGAGGCTCATGTCTGGTGCGCTCCTTGTGTAGTGGCAGGGGAGGGGTTCTCTGTGGAAAATGAGGTTCCTTTTGTCTCTGAATGCAATGTTTCACTGCAAAGTTTTATATGTAGCTGTTAAATGAATACTGAAGCCCATCTAAGGTATTATGAAGTGTCCAGTAAAGATACTGACATGTATCTTTTGCCTTCTGTAATTGTAATATCTTGAAACACATATAGACTTACAATATTTCTCCATGCATAAAATTTACAGATGACCTTGCTACAACATAAAAATTATGTAGCACAGCCCAAAATTTCTCTATGACAGTGCGTATTTAGAACTTCGTTATGAAATCAATTTTAGAAAAAATTCCCTTTATTTTACCTAATGTTATGTGCCTTTCAAATTGAAGTTATTATCTATGCATGATATGTAATTGAAAATCTGCACCATAAAATTTTGAAGCACTTCAGTCATTCATAAATCATTCATTAGGGACTGCTTGCTAAATAGACATATTTAAATGATACAAATATGTATGGAAAATATTTATACTTCATCTAAATGGAAGATAAATTATTGATATGTAAGGCAATAAATATTCATAAATTTCTTTACTGGAATGGCTTGGGAAAATAGTTCCAAAAAAAAAATAGGGCTAAATTTCGGCAGTGTAGATTAAGATTATTTACATTATTATTGGACAGATGGGTTCAAAAGATGTAGCTGTTAATGAAAGGGGAGCAAGAAGAATGGATATCATACAGTGAATAATGATGTATGTAGACAAACAAGGTATGAACTCTTCACACAGGGCATATTCATATGAATCTCTGAAGTGAAGTGTTATCTACCAGGATTTAATACTGGGCTAAAGGTTTAGACTTTATAATCTAATCATCATAATATAGGTATACTTATCTAAATTCTGTGAAACCTTATTAAGGCAAACCACTGTACAACTCATTAGCCAGAGCAACACCGTGTAAACATAAGTGACTCTAAAATGAATTGAGAGAGTAGGATTGACTTTTTCAGCCCTTGATAGGCTCCTGAGGATGCCTGCAATGGATTTTTCCCTAACAGATTGTACAGGATTGATTTAGATGGAATTAACACCTATGTGAAGGAAAATGCTCAGCTGCAAGATCAGATGGCAGACATGCAATTGGTGCTTTTGGCCTTTGGAGATTGGTTTCAAAAATGATGGAGCAAAGGAGAGGAGAATAATTACATGTATAATAGCAGGAGTGGTTAAGGTGATGCCATCTGTCACGGCAGACTGCTGACCCAGGGTTGGGGAAGGTGTTTCAGAACAGTTAGAGGTTTCAGAGTCAGCCATCTGCAGCTCCTCTGGGGTGGCTGGGGAGGTTCGCCCTGAGGGAGGTCTGTAGTGAGAGAGCCTGTGGTGTGGGCAAGGAGAAGGCAGGCAGGGGCCAGGAGAAGAGGTTTATGAAAACAGTGGGAAAGCATTAGTCTTTGTAGGTGAAGACCCCACATCAGCAGGTGGTGGCAGAGCAAGTGAGGCTGGACAAATGTGAATAAATAAGCCCAATTCATAAATCATTCATTAGGGACTGCTTGCTAAATAGACATATTTAAATGATACAAATATGTATGGAAAATATTTATACTTCATCTAAATGGAAGATAAATTATTGATATGTAAGGCAATAAATATTCATAAATTTCTTTACTGGAATGGCTTGGGAAAATAGTTCCAAAAAAAAAATAGGGCTAAATTTCGGCAGTGTAGATTAAGATTATTTACATTATTATTGGACAGATGGGTTCAAAAGATGTAGCTGTTAATGAAAGGGGAGCAAGAAGAATGGATATCATACAGTGAATAATGATGTATGTAGACAAACAAGGTATGAACTCTTCACACAGGGCATATTCATATGAATCTCTGAAGTGAAGTGTTATCTACCAGGATTTAATACTGGGCTAAAGGTTTAGACTTTATAATCTAATCATCATAATATAGGTATACTTATCTAAATTCTGTGAAACCTTATTAAGGCAAACCACTGTACAACTCATTAGCCAGAGCAACACCGTGTAAACATAAGTGACTCTAAAATGAATTGAGAGAGTAGGATTGACTTTTTCAGCCCTTGATAGGCTCCTGAGGATGCCTGCAATGGATTTTTCCCTAACAGATTGTACAGGATTGATTTAGATGGAATTAACACCTATGTGAAGGAAAATGCTCAGCTGCAAGATCAGATGGCAGACATGCAATTGGTGCTTTTGGCCTTTGGAGATTGGTTTCAAAAATGATGGAGCAAAGGAGAGGAGAATAATTACATGTATAATAGCAGGAGTGGTTAAGGTGATGCCATCTGTCACGGCAGACTGCTGACCCAGGGTTGGGGAAGGTGTTTCAGAACAGTTAGAGGTTTCAGAGTCAGCCATCTGCAGCTCCTCTGGGGTGGCTGGGGAGGTTCGCCCTGAGGGAGGTCTGTAGTGAGAGAGCCTGTGGTGTGGGCAAGGAGAAGGCAGGCAGGGGCCAGGAGAAGAGGTTTATGAAAACAGTGGGAAAGCATTAGTCTTTGTAGGTGAAGACCCCACATCAGCAGGTGGTGGCAGAGCAAGTGAGGCTGGACTGGAGCCACCATCATGCAAAAAAGTGGTTGTGTTACAGGGTACCACAGAGGCAGGGCATGGAGCAGAGGCTTCTGAGGGGATTTGTGTGTGTCGTGAAGCATTTACCTCCAACACACTGGCAGTTAAGTTCTGGCTTCCAAGCTGAGTTTGAGGAAAAAATAATGAGAAGAGATATAAATTATCCAATTAATAAAAACATCTCTTTTGGCAATGTGGAAGAGAAGGCAAAGCACAGTTATATTTGCAAGCACTTTAAGAAAATATATTCAGAAGGATTAGGTTCAACTACACAGAAGAGGAGAAGTATGAAAACATGCAGAAAATGAATCCAGCAAATGTTTCTTGAGACTAAGACCAGTTTTCACACAGCTTTTGTTTGGGGTGGAGGCTTAAGAGTGTTGTCATAATGAGATTGTTTTTCTTCATAAGTTTTAGTTTTTGTACTTGTGACTACAAGTTAAGGTACAGTCAGCAGAATTAGTTTCCTTTCACCAGAAAAATCTTATAGCCATTTTCTCCCTTCTGCCTCCGTAGAAAATGCCCCTCAACTATAAGTCAGTTGACCTCATGTTATTCTGACTTACAGATCTAAAGACTGATCAGACTAAACACAACTGGTGGAAAGGGCATTTTGTTTTCTTTCCACTCATTGAATCTCTATGTAGATTTCACTATAAAATATTAAAGGACTTGAACTTTAAAATATCCTAGCCATACAAATAGTGGTATCCTTGTGTGAAAATGGGAAGAAAAGCAGCCACTGATGATATTAGAGTATACCCTAGTTGGTTAGAACTACTGTTGGCGTTAAGTCTTAGGTAAAGGAGAAAGAAACTGAAGAAGAAAGAGAAGATTTAATATCTCCAAGGAAAAGAGGAGTGTTAAGGTGAGCCATCTGTCACGGCAGACTGCTGACCCAGGGTGGGGAGGTGCAGAACAGTGAGGTTAGGTATCTGCAGCCCTCTTGAGGGCCAGGATCTGTAGTGAGAGAGCCTGTGGTGTGGGCAAGGAGAAGGCAGGCAGGGGCCAGGAGAAGAGGTTTATGAAAACAGTGGGAAAGCATTAGTCTTTGTAGGTGAAGACCCCACATCAGCAGGTGGTGGCAGAGCAAGTGAGGCTGGACTGGAGCCACCATCATGCAAAAAAGTGGTTGTGTTACAGGGTACCACAGAGGCAGGGCATGGAGCAGAGGCTTCTGAGGGGATTTGTGTGTGTCGTGAAGCATTTACCTCCAACACACTGGCAGTTAAGTTCTGGCTTCCAAGCTGAGTTTGAGGAAAAAATAATGAGAAGAGATATAAATTATCCAATTAATAAAAACATCTCTTTTGGCAATGTGGAAGAGAAGGCAAAGCACAGTTATATTTGCAAGCACTTTAAGAAAATATATTCAGAAGGATTAGGTTCAACCACACAGAAGAGGAGAAGTATGAAAACATGCAGAAAATGAATCCAGCAAATGTTTCTTGAGACTAAGACCAGTTTTCACACAGCTTTTGTTTGGGGTGGAGGCTTAAGAGTGTTGTCATAATGAGATTGTTTTTCTTCATAAGTTTTAGTTTTTGTACTTGTGACTACAAGTTAAGGTACAGTCAGCAGAATTAGTTTCCTTTCACCAGAAAAATCTTATAGCCATTTTCTCCCTTCTGCCTCCGTAGAAAATGCCCCTCAACTATAAGTCAGTTGACCTCATGTTATTCTGACTTACAGATCTAAAGACTGATCAGACTAAACACAACTGGTGGAAAGGGCATTTTGTTTTCTTTCCACTCATTGAATCTCTATGTAGATTTCACTATAAAATATTAAAGGACTTGAACTTTAAAATATCCTAGCCATACAAATAGTGGTATCCTTGTGTGAAAATGGGAAGAAAAGCAGCCACTGATGATATTAGAGTATACCCTAGTTGGTTAGAACTACTGTTGGCGTTAAGTCTTAGGTAAAGGAGAAAGAAACTGAAGAAGAAAGAGAAGATTTAATATCTCCAAGGTTTAATAACCTCAGAGGCTAAACATGACAGAGGGGTGGTCTGTAAAAGAAAGAGAGGGGATGGCACATTAAAGATGTTATAACTGTTCACCCTTATATTATCTGATCACACAGATCAAATATGGTGAGTGAATCCACTCAACATGAGTAAATGAAATGCTGAAGCAGGAATTTTTTTTCTTACTCCTCACTCTGCAACCCCTCGCTCCAGAATAGAGTTTTTTTGAGTGTTTGCTTTGGTGACAGTTGTAACATACATAGCCAGAGTGTTATAGGCTATTAATACAAGGATGGGGAATACAGTAAAAAGAACTGTACAAACTTAAAAAATCTTGCCTAGTAAAGATTTAAGTGGTTCTTAGCCAGTTGTCATCTAAGAGACAGCTGATGTCATGCAGACTACTGATCTTATAAAAAGTTATAATTAATTTTTTCCTCCAACTTTAATTGAAGAGTTTTAGAAAAATCCACTATAGAAAAACATCTGGGCTTCCCTGGTGGTCCAGTGGGTAACGACACCGCCTTGCAGTACAAGGGGCGCTGGTTCGATCTCTGGCCTGTGAAGATCCCACGTGCCATGGAGCGGCTGGATCGATGTGTCCAATTGCCAAGTCGGAGCTCTGGAGCGCATGCGCCCAGAGCCGGTGCTCTGCGACAACAGAGGCCACCGCGATGGGAGGCCCACACAGGCCAAAGAACAAAGGTGTATGAAAATAGACAAATGAAAGACCAATGGAAGTGGCTCGCCTGCCCCCCTCCCTCCCCACCCCACCCCCCAAAAAAAATTAAAAAAAAAAAAAAGAGAAACATCTGTCGGTCACAGATACCTTAAACATCTGAGAGCTATTGATTCTTTTCTTAGGAAAAATGCACAAATTCATGTATACATAAAAGTTTGCATCAACTTTAGGCACTCATGGATACTCGAAAGCACATCTTTAATAGGCTAAGAAATTCCAGCTCTGGATAAAAAGTCAGGTTTATCTATTCTATTCTTATCTAATAAGCTTTTGTTGTTTTTCTTTAGAAGACAGTCATTTTACATTCTTTTCCCATTTAGGTTGTTACATAATACTGAGCAGAGTTCCCTGTGTTGTGCAGCAGGTCTTTGCTTGTTATCCATTAAACATAGCAGTGTGTACCTGTTAATCCCAATTTGAAAAAGAATGGATACATGAATATGTATAACTGAAACTAATACAACATTTTTAATCAACTATACTCCAATATAAAATTAAAAGTTAAAAATCAAGAAGATACTCATTATAAATGAACTTTTATGCTTGTATGGTTTTAAGATCCCTAGAATTAACTGACAGAAAAAGTAACCCAGAACTTAAAATGTTTTAGAAGGAATGAATCCTTTTTATTAGTAAATTTTAAATCATAATTTCAGATCTTATTGGAAGTAGAACTATAATATTATGAAACTATAATAACCTAATAGGTCAAGACTATATAATAATAAATTAATAGATCAAGACTACATAATTCTAACCTAATAGGTCAAGTCTGAATGGATTTCACAGAATAGTATCAATGGAATTCCTTATAACAGTGAGGCTTCATTAAAGAGTTTTCCGTATAGATTTCTTTGGTTTTGTCTATGCCCAGTGCAGATTTTTTAATTAAATCATTCAAAAGGATTTAAGTAATCTGCATAAAGGAAGTTTTTTTCTTTTAAAAGAAAAAGAAAAATTTAATGACTGTACTCTTCTTGTTTGTGGCTTGCCTATTTTCTTTGGATGTGAAATATGTCAAAGCTAAAGCATATTCTCTCTAAAACCACCAATCTTATGGGGAATATGATCAGTTTGTTTGTATAGCATTGTATCCAGGAATGGTCTTTATTTATTGTTCTTCTAAAGACAGTGTCTACAGAAAACAGAGCTGTCTCATTTTCTGAATTTCTCTCACCAGCAACTGATACACTTACAATTTTCATGTGTATGTGTATGTGGGTTTCAGTAAAATGGCTCTCGTTGACTCATATCACAGTTAAATCCCACGGATAAAACTAAAAAGTTCAATAGTCTATTGGTCACTCACAGAAAAGCTTTGAAATATCTTGGGATAGAGATATCAATTTTTTATTAAACTATCTGGAGCTTCTTTAGCATAACCCTGATGTCAACATTCCTGAAAGATCCTTTTAGACACAGGGGAAGAAAGAATAATCATACACTTGTTTCCCTGAAGAGAATGGGAGAGGAGGAGGAGGATGAAAAGTATGAAAAGCAGAGGGAAATAGTTCTTCATTCTGAACTACTTTGAAGTGGGAAGAACTCATTTAAAACAAGAGCAGACTTTCCCCCCACTGAATTGGTGGCAGATAGGTGACTGCAGAAAATCATCATGGTTTTGTATCTCAGTCTTTTCGTGACCATGTAAGGTTAAGGTGTTTGAATATAAGCCAGAGGTCACTAATATTTTGTGAGTGTAAGTCTGTGAGTATAAGACCTGATTAACCTCATAACAAACCCACACAAAAGAAGTCATGAGATATTGGTTGGTCATCCTAATAGAACACATGAGTGATGGGCTGGTGTTGATAAATTGGTCCAGAAAGCACAGAGTCTGTATTTTTTACCTTTTCTATCATCCCACACTTCTGACATGTATTCCTTATCAGCCTTCCGTAGCTTCTTTTTTATCATTATTATTTTATTTTTGGCTGCACTAAGCAATATGTGGGATCTTAGTTCCCTGACCAGGGGTTGAACCCAAGCCCTTTGCCATTGAAGCGTAGAATCTTAAGCACAGGACCTCTAGGGAAGTCCCAGCCTTCCTTCTACCTCTTGACCCCCATGGAGCAACAGAGATGAGTTCTCTCCCTCTTCTACAGGATACTGAGACAAAGTTTCCTCTGAGTCCCAAATGTTTGTGCCTCAGCAGCTGTGGAAGTGATGCTTTGGCAAATGATTGACAACATTATTTCATAATAGAAAGTCCAAATTTATTCTCCTGAAGCAGAGGACACATACAGCACCAAGAAATGCCAAAGAAAATGTGTGCAAGGTAGATTTTGCTGTCTTTCAAAACTTCTGACTTCGGCTTGCACTTATCTGACATTGAGAATGGTACACCATTTTTAGCAACAGGTTATCTGTTCACATACTGATGGAGTAATATGCCTCATTTTGTGTTCTCTCTATATGTAAATGTGTAGGAGGTAAATTAAAACATATGTAGCTTATAAAAGAATATGTTAGATGATCAGATATGGGGAGGATTAAATTTCCTAATGGTAGGCTGTGGTTTTCTTTTTACACTAATGGTCAGACTTTAATAAAAACAAGAGAAGTATGTAAACGAAACTTCTAGAGCACTCGAGTTTCCTTTTCACTCTCAGTAAAGCATTTTTCTTGGGACTGCTAGTTTCTCGGGAAGATAATTCTTTGTAATAGAGCATATATTTGGCTAATTTATGATGTGTAGCTGACAGATCTTGGCATTTCCTGAGACATCTTACAAGAATGTGGAATGTAAGTATTTAAAACAAAAAGGTCACTGATGTGAAAGGCCATCACATGGCGGATGAGACAAGAGGGAGGGGACATATGCATGCATATGGTTGACTCGTGTTGATGTTTGGCAGAAACCAACAAAATTCTATAAAGCAATTATCCTTCAAATAAAACTAAAATAAAAAATGTGTATCAAAAAAGGCAAGACATGGGATTATGTCTAGACACCCATCAGTGGATGAATGGATAAAGAAAATGTGGTATATACAGGCAAGGGAAGATTATTTAGCCTTTAAAAAAGGAAATCCTGTCCTATGAAATGCCACAGATGAACTTTGAGGGCATCATTCTAAGTGAAATAAACCAGTCACAGAAGGAGAAATATTGTATGGTTCCTGACCAGGGGTTGAACCCAAGCCCTTTGCCATTGAAGCGTAGAATCTTAAGCACAGGACCTCTAGGAAGTCCCAGCCCTACCCCCCCATGGAGCAACAGTGAGTTCTCTCCTCTTCTACAGGATACTGAGACAAAGTTTCCTCTGAGTCCCAAAGGTGTGTGCCTCAGCAGCTGTGGAAGTGATGCTTTGGCAAATGATTGACAACATTATTTCATAATAGAAAGTCCAAATTTATTCTCCTGAAGCAGAGGACACATACAGCACCAAGAAATGCCAAAGAAAATGTGTGCAAGGTAGATTTTGCTGTCTTTCAAAACTTCTGACTTCGGCTTGCACTTATCTGACATTGAGAATGGTACACCATTTTTAGCAACAGGTTATCTGTTCACATACTGATGGAGTAATATGCCTCATTTTGTGTTCTCTCTATATGTAAATGTGTAGGAGGTAAATTAAAACATATGTAGCTTATAAAAGAATATGTTAGATGATCAGATATGGGGAGGATTAAATTTCCTAATGGTAGGCTGTGGTTTTCTTTTTACACTAATGGTCAGACTTTAATAAAAACAAGAGAAGTATGTAAACGAAACTTCTAGAGCACTCGAGTTTCCTTTTCACTCTCAGTAAAGCATTTTTCTTGGGACTGCTAGTTTCTCGGGAAGATAATTCTTTGTAATAGAGCATATATTTGGCTAATTTATGATGTGTAGCTGACAGATCTTGGCATTTCCTGAGACATCTTACAAGAATGTGGAATGTAAGTATTTAAAACAAAAAGGTCACTGATGTGAAAGGCCATCACATGGCGGATGAGACAAGAGGGAGGGGACATATGCATGCATATGGTTGACTCGTGTTGATGTTTGGCAGAAACCAACAAAATTCTATAAAGCAATTATCCTTCAAATAAAACTAAAATAAAAAATGTGTATCAAAAAAGGCAAGACATGGGATTATGTCTAGACACCCATCAGTGGATGAATGGATAAAGAAAATGTGGTATATACAGGCAAGGGAAGATTATTTAGCCTTTAAAAAAGGAAATCCTGTCCTATGAAATGCCACAGATGAACTTTGAGGGCATCATTCTAAGTGAAATAAACCAGTCACAGAAGGAGAAATATTGTATGGTTCCACTTTTATGAGGAATCCAAACTAGTCAAACCCATAGAAGCAGACAGTGTAACGGTGACTGCCAGGAGGCAGGGAGCCAGGGAGATGGGAGTTGCTGTTCACAGGTGGAGTTTCAGTTCTGCAAGATGGTGACGTGGTTATATCCGAGAGATCTGTTCTAGAAAACCATGCCTGTAGTCAACAATGCTGTATTGTACGCTTGGAAGTGTTAAGTGGGTAGATCTCATGTTACATATTCTTACACAATTAAAACAAGTCAGAACTGCAACAGTTTTATGCCACTTTTGGACAAAGTGTTATAAAAGACTATACACTGTCATCTTAGAACAAACAGTTGGATGAAACAGACTTTACCCATTCAGAAAATGTATGGTTGAAAATAATAGATTTCCTTTCCCAATCAGATTCACAGTTGGAAAAAGAATATTTAAAATCACCACAGCAGTATGCAATGAATGCTGTTATTATTATCCCCATTGTATAGAGGAAGTAAGTGAGGCTCGGGGAAGGACGGTAACTCAGTGAAAGCTCTTACATTAAGAACGCCATGAGGAGCTGACTGTCTAGCTGTTTTCTTTCTGGCCTCTCTCAAGTTGATGCCAAGAAAACCCCGCTCCCCACTTCTAGGTCAGCTGGAAGCTAGCAGAGCTCATCTGACTCATGTACTGTGAGCAGTGTTTGTGTAGTTAACTCTCTTCTGGATGTACTTTCCTCACTTAACTTTTAGGAGGCCAGTTTCCTATGTTGCCTCCTCCCTAAGCAGATACTACCTTTAGTCACCTTAGCTGGTTCCTCCTCTGACTGTTGGGATGCCCTTGGGCTCAGTCCTTGGGCATCCTCTTCTCTCTGCAACCATGTTCTGGTTGTCGCATTCAGTCTCATGGCTTCAAAACCATCTATAAGCAGATGGCTTATATCTCCAATCTGGACCTTTCACCAAAACTCCAGCTGCATTCTGCACCTCTCCACGTGGGTATCTAATACACACCTCAAACTTACCATGTCCCAGATGGAACCTCTGACCTTTCCCTAAACCTGCTCTACCCCCACAGTTGTCCAGCCTCAGTGGACAGAGGGTGACACATTCTACCATGTCCCCGTTGCAAAGACGTAAAACGTCAGAGTCAGCCTTGACTCTTCTCTCCCTCACCTCCCACATGCAATCTGTCGGGAAGTCCTATTTACTCTCTTTTCAAAATGCATTCAGAATCCGTTGTCTCACCACCTCCACTGCTTCCGCCCTGTCTCACTGAAACTGTTGCCATCGCCACCTCGCTGGCTTGCCTATGCTGTATTGGTTTAAACGCTTGGAAGTGGTTAAGTGGGTAGATCTCATGTTACATATTCTTACACAATTAAAACAAGTCAGAACTGCAACAGTTTTATGCCACTTTTGGACAAAGTGTTATAAAAGACTATACACTGTCATCTTAGAACAAACAGTTGGATGAAACAGACTTTACCCATTCAGAAAATGTATGGTTGAAAATAATAGATTTCCTTTCCCAATCAGATTCACAGTTGGAAAAAGAATATTTAAAATCACCACAGCAGTATGCAATGAATGCTGTTATTATTATCCCCATTGTATAGAGGAAGTAAGTGAGGCTCGGGGAAGGACGGTAACTCAGTGAAAGCTCTTACATTAAGAACGCCATGAGGAGCTGACTGTCTAGCTGTTTTCTTTCTGGCCTCTCTCAAGTTGATGCCAAGAAAACCCCGCTCCCCACTTCTAGGTCAGCTGGAAGCTAGCAGAGCTCATCTGACTCATGTACTGTGAGCAGTGTTTGTGTAGTTAACTCTCTTCTGGATGTACTTTCCTCACTTAACTTTTAGGAGGCCAGTTTCCTATGTTGCCTCCTCCCTAAGCAGATACTACCTTTAGTCACCTTAGCTGGTTCCTCCTCTGACTGTTGGGATGCCCTTGGGCTCAGTCCTTGGGCATCCTCTTCTCTCTGCAACCATGTTCTGGTTGTCGCATTCAGTCTCATGGCTTCAAAACCATCTATAAGCAGATGGCTTATATCTCCAATCTGGACCTTTCACCAAAACTCCAGCTGCATTCTGCACCTCTCCACGTGGGTATCTAATACACACCTCAAACTTACCATGTCCCAGATGGAACCTCTGACCTTTCCCTAAACCTGCTCTACCCCCACAGTTGTCCAGCCTCAGTGGACAGAGGGTGACACATTCTACCATGTCCCCGTTGCAAAGACGTAAAACGTCAGAGTCAGCCTTGACTCTTCTCTCCCTCACCTCCCACATGCAATCTGTCGGGAAGTCCTATTTACTCTCTTTTCAAAATGCATTCAGAATCCGTTGTCTCACCACCTCCACTGCTTCCGCCCTGTCTCACTGAAACTGTTGCCATCGCCACCTCGCTGGCTTGCCTACTCTCTGTCTCTCCCTACTGTAGTTTGCTCTCCACACAGCTGCCAGGATGAATCTGTTAGACTGTAAGTCAAGTAATGACAGTCGTAGCCTTAAATTACCTCAAGGACTCCCATTTTTATTGAGACCGAAAGTTGAAATTCTTACGGTGGCCCCTTGGAACTTCTGCCATCTGGCCTCTGTTACCTCTGACTTAACTTCCTCTTGCTCTGAGCCTCAGTTAATTCCTTTCCTTCCCATTGGCTTCCCTGATGGTCTTTGAGCAACCCCAGTGTGCAACACATTCACACTAGATGTTCCCTCTGCCTGCAAAGTCACTCCTCCTTCAAAGCTGTTCTATCTACTGCCTGAGGGACTCTTTGACCATCCTATTTAACATGGACTCTGGTCCTCACATCCCTGCCCAGCACGGCTTAGTTCATTTACACAATCTCCTTCTAATGTATGTAATTTACGAATCTAAACTTTTTTTAAATATATGTTCCCTCCATCTCGGACAAGACTTTTTTAATCATCAGTGGTTTCAAATTCAGCTTTGTGACCAGAATAGATGACACATGCCCAATAAATATCTGTTGAATGAATAAAAGGGACAGCATCTCAAATCTTAACTTGTGGATCATGCTGATTCCCTCAGGATTATATAATGAAACCAACAGTCTCTGGTCCACCTGGATGGTGACAAACCCATAGGGAAGAAAGTTATAAGTTAACTTTCTAAGCATAATGACACAGTGTAAAAAAGCCAAACTCTGTCTAATGAGTGACCTGAGTTGTGAATGTGGTGGTATTTGCTCTGACATCTCCTATATCTGCTTCCAGGGACATGTCCTTGGACACAAGTAAGTCTGCTGTCTGGACACTAGCCCAGCCCTGTCCATGGTGTCTCAGCTTGATTTTTCTCCCTACCTCATAGGATTGTGGAAGTTATTAATAAATGTGAATAATTTAGGACAGCACCCGCATATAGTGAACTCTTAGTATTAACTGCTATTATCATGTTTACTGTTTTTATTATTATATTACTTCATGGGGACCCTCAGAAGATATTACCTTCATTCAAAGAAGCCGCATTGAACCAATGAGGTATTTTAGTAGAAAGACCCACTTGCTTTTTTTAATCATCTAAACTTAAGGTTTCTGCTTTATAGGTAGGTGAGTGTGAGGAAGAGGATGTTGATGTCAAGAAGACATCTGTTGGAGATTTTCTATAAAGTTTAAAAGTCTATCTCTTCAAGGATATGTCCTAAGTCACCTAGCACAGCTATGGGAAATACTCTTATGCAAATGATTCCCTTAGGTACAGGTTTTTTCTAGACTGCCACTACCGCTGCAGTTGCTAGTATGTCTTTATAAATGGCTACCATTTAGACAGGACTTGCTCTGTCCTAAGTAATTTATCTCAACTATCTTCCTACTCTTATCACAGCCTATGAATTAAGGATTAATTTATACTCTTATTTCTTTGTACAGACTCACAGTGAAGTTAGGATGGTTGCCTTATCACGTAACCAGTCAGCGAACTTGAACTGAAATCTACAGTTTATCCTTAGAGCTTATGCTCTTTACATTACATCATTCTGTGGAAAAGCCAAGAAGACGAACACATTTCTCTTCTACCTAGATTCATAAATGTCAGAGGAATGCCACTATGGGAGAATTTGACATATAAGGAGATAAATATTTACTTCTATTAGTCTGAGTACTAAAGGTTGATTCGTATACTTTCTGAAATCTTAAGCCTAAAAACACAGAAATTGATCAAGTTTCAATGAAAATGGCCATTGAACAACCAGAAAATAGGCCCTGCTAGAATTAAGATAAATGTTTCTTGCCAAAGTGAATTATAATGGATGATTATTTTAAGAGATTTTACACACAAGTCAATAAGTAAGATCTAAGTACTCAAAGGTCTGGCATGAAAAATCTTTAAAACTTAAAAGTACTTTGCAGTAGTAATTGATAACCAATCATCAGTGATGTCTAATAAATACCTAGAAGGAAGAAACTTGTAAACCATTATTTCTGGAAAAAAGATCTGTAGATTTTTTTTTTTTTAAATTAAAAGATGCCTAGAAACATATTGATGAATGTAGTAGGGTTTTGAATAGGAAGATGGTTTCTTTCTCCTTCCCTGATTGCAAAATAACAAAGCATTGGGTTATAGAAAAAGCCCAAACCAGGGGAGTTAGGGTCTCTACAGAACGCTGTAAGAAGAGATTGGAAAGGGTCAGGTACCACTTGGCAGTCTGAGGACTGAGAGGCCGCAGCCACTGCAGGTCTTTGTCTCTCTGGCTGAAGAGGTATCTTTGCAGTCTCTGGAGAAAGCTCAGGTGGCTGTTTGTGGGTTTCGGGATCGTGTCCCGAAAGAGAAGCTATCTGAATGGAAAGAGATGCTGTGTGTTTCTCAGGCACTGGGTTAGCGGGTGGTGAGCAAGGCCTTTTGAGAAATGAAGGCACTTCAACAGATTTGGGAAACTGGGGAGGATTAAAGGCAATGCCACTTCCAGGATCCTGGTTATGGATTAGTTTCAATGTGGAAATTCTCCGAGTTTGAGAATCTTGCGTGTAGTCCTCTTGGAGAAAAGGGGTGCTCCTGTCAGCTTTCAGTGGGGCACCTGTGCTGGAGGGTGGTGGTAGTGGATTAGTGATTTTTTGTGTATAGGACACAGTTGTGTTAGATTCTTCAGAATATACAATTGTCTGGCTAGAGTCATCATTAGAGTACATAGTTCCCTGAAGAGGTGTTTTGTTAGTAAAGAATTCTGTACAAGATGGAATTTGTGTGTTAGTTACTACTTGGTCTAAAGTGTCACCCTTTGTATGCTTGGTTATGAAGGAGCTACAAAAGCTCTCTTTTCTGGATGGTGGAAAGGGTGCCTGGGTTATCAACAGCATACAGGGAAAGAAAGAATGTTGAAGGAAAAACAGAGAGAAAGTCAAAGTTAATCATTAAATAAACCAGTGTTAACTTTACCCTTAAAAAAGTAAAGCAACGCCACACTTTCTTATTACGCTATAGATTTTGTTGGCCAGATTTTATTTCATTCAGAATGCATTTTAATTTATTATCAGTAGTTGCCCTCTGGGTGAAATAGTTTTATAGAGAATACTTTATAAAGTTTGTCTCCATCTACATTCTGGGAAATTAGGTTAAAAGTGAGCGTATGTTCTCTTGGCATATTTTTAGATCTTGAGGTATATATACAGTGTTTAGTCACATCATTTTGGTATCACTTTTCATGCCTGTGACAATTTTACTAATATCTCCAACACTGAATTTCTTTATTTAATGTAACGATCAGTTGCATAACTCATATTAATTGAGTAAACTAATATGTTGTTGGCCTCGTAACTTAAATCCAAATCATCTGCTGACAGTTTTTCAAGAATTAGAAAATATCCTAAAAATTACTACAGAAACAGATGTACTTTTATCAGCTAAATCAGAAAAAAAAGAAAATAATCAAAAACCTGTTTTGAACTTAAGACTTGTCTTCCATGTGGTAAATACAAGCCAATACAAATACAAGAGGAGTAACATATTAAAAATAAAACATATCAAAATATGCATGTTACTAGAAAAGAGAGTTTGGAGCAGTGGCCTAATAACCATGCTTTAAAATAACACAGTGGACAGTGGTGTGCAGGATTACCTGAGTTGGTGATTTTTTTTCTTGTAGATTTGGTCGAACACTTCTAAAACCTTTTGCTGCAAGAGAGGAATATGTAGCATCTCCATTCAGTGTCTCTTGATTTCGATCATTGTAACATCTCCAAGCTTTTTTTAAGAGAAAACAAATCGGGTACAAAAATATCTACATTCACTTTTAACATTTTTTAATAAAATTTTGTTTCCAAAATTGAAATTTTCTTTTGAGACATTTAAAATACATAACTGTATACTTGATTTAAGCTTACTGAGGGTTAATGTGGCTATGAATATATTTGTAAAAAACTCACAATAAATGTAGTGGTTATTCAGAACAGATTATTTTATACCTGAGTCTGGTGACTGAGAATCACGCCCTAAAAGAAAAGAAATATTGAAATTAGTTCTCTAGTAGAAAAATGAACAATGCAGTAAAGATCATTTGACAAAAGACACATAAATTGTTTCGGGGCAAACAGTTTTAAAACTCTAGTATATAAAAAGTAACTAAATTTTGATTTTGTTAGTTTATTCATTCAGAATTTTTTGGTTTTTTTCATAAAGTTTGTCTCCATCTACATTCTGGGAAATTAGGTTAAAAGTGAGCGTATGTTCTCTTGGCATATTTTTAGATCTTGAGGTATATATACAGTGTTTAGTCACATCATTTTGGTATCACTTTTCATGCCTGTGACAATTTTACTAATATCTCCAACACTGAATTTCTTTAGTTAATGTAACGATCAGTTGCATAACTCATATTAATTGAGTAAACTAATATGTTGTTGGCCTCGTAACTTAAATCCAAATCATCTGCTGACAGTTTTTCAAGAATTAGAAAATATCCTAAAAATTACTACAGAAACAGATGTACTTTTATCAGCTAAATCAGAAAAAAAAGAAAATAATCAAAAACCTGTTTTGAACTTAAGACTTGTCTTCCATGTGGTAAATACAAGCCAATACAAATACAAGAGGAGTAACATATTAAAAATAAAACATATCAAAATATGCATGTTACTAGAAAAGAGAGTTTGGAGCAGTGGCCTAATAACCATGCTTTAAAATAACACAGTGGACAGTGGTGTGCAGGATTACCTGAGTTGGTGATTTTTTTTCTTGTAGATTTGATCGAACACTTCTAAAACCTTTTGCTGCAAGAGAGGAATATGTAGCATCTCCATTCAGTGTCTCTTGATTTCGATCATTGTAACATCTCCAAGCTTTTTTTAAGAGAAAACAAATCGGGTACAAAAATATCTACATTCACTTTTAACATTTTTTAATAAAATTTTGTTTCCAAAATTGAAATTTTCTTTTGAGACATTTAAAATACATAACTGTATACTTGATTTAAGCTTACTGAGGGTTAATGTGGCTATGAATATATTTGTAAAAAACTCACAATAAATGTAGTGGTTATTCAGAACAGATTATTTTATACCTGAGTCTGGTGACTGAGAATCACGCCCTAAAAGAAAAAGAAATATTGAAATTAGTTCTCTAGTAGAAAAAATGAACAATGCAGTAAAGATCATTTGACAAAAAAAGACACATAAATTGTTTCGGGGGGCAAACATTATCTCAGTTTTAAAACTCTAGTATATAAAGTATACTAAGGGAGGTTTGTGCATTTATTTGTACTTCAATTATACTATAATTAAGTATGATACCTAATTAACACATATATCAAACACTGATTTTTCACCTCAGTAATACTGCAAGAATTCAATTTTATCTTATTGTTGCTTATGAAGGATGTATGAATTTTTAAAAACCAATTTAAAGAATCAAAAGGTTTGTAAACAATGAATGGTTGTCCCAACAATGACTCAAAACCACCAGTTTTTAATGCCATCAGCTTTTTGTAGCTTGAATTTTTTCTTATTTTAAGAAAGTGTAAAATATACTGCCATATTAAATGATAACTTTCAAGTCATTTTCTAGACTTTGAATTTTCTTCTTATTGCCATTTAAAAGTCATTTTATATTCAACTATGGAAGGCTGTTACAGTGTATTCCACTGTCTTGCAGTAAGCATTTCAGTACTAATAAATTGCTTTTGATAGTACAACTGGAAAGTGGCCTGATGACATATTTACTCTGTTTTATTAGAATTATACATTCAAGAATCTTCTATAAATTATGTACAATTTTAGGTAATCCATTTGTATTGCTTGGCTCTATTATACCACAGGGCCACCTTCACCTGGAATCATAAAGCCTTAATTCTGGAAAGTATCTCAGAGGTCATTCAGCCTAACTTTCTCTTCATGTCCTGGACATTAATGTTTAAAACCAACTTTTAAGCAGGTGGTTCTTTAAGGATATTCAGGTGTACAAACATTTCAGTTTCTTTAAAATAGACCTTATTTCAGATATATAAAACACTGAGAACCGATTTATTCTATTAATATTATAGTTCATTGGAGGAACTGAAAGCCATATACACTCCCACATGAATACTGTTCACCATAGCTCTGTTTTTATTTTTGCCAGGATAGCTTAGAAAAAGGAGGATACCTGTGGTTTGGAGCAGGTAACAAGAAGCATCCTAGATCCACATCAAGTAAAGAGAATAGAGGGGTTTTTTGTATGATTTGGTGTGTGTTTTTTTTTTTGTAAGGATTGGGCAGATTGCTGACTTGGCAGATGCTTGGAGAAAACGGTTTTGTCTTATATCTTGAATACTCTTCATGACTGTTCACTTGTGAAAAAAAAAGAACAGAACTAGAATTCTAGGGATCGGAACTCTTAATTTCTAGTATTCTTTGGTGGATGGTCACTGCTTCTTTGAAAATTTAAGCATGAGTAAATGGGATGGATTTAAGAACAGAGTAAATGTTCCCTGGTTCTTCTGTTTGTGAAAATAAGTAGTCTTTGAGAACTAAGAACCATAATGGCTCTTCACTCCGGAGGAGCACAAGGAGCACTCCCTGTGTCCTGCAGAAGGTCGTGAGCACCTGTCAGAGAAGTTGTCAAGGCTTTCCTTGCTTGGGATCAGGGACTGAACTTGACGTTCTTAGCAGTCCTTTCCAAACTTACGATTCCAATATTATGGTTTTTATGTAGCTATGTTTGTTGTACCTGTACAACATTATCTCTACTCAGGTTTTATTTAAATTTCTTGATGATACGTGGTATTAGATACTTTTCTTTAAAGTTATGTTGATTTTCATTCTTATAGCTGCTTTCTTTAGAGGGTTCAAGTGCCTTGCAAGAATAAATTTGAACATGTTAACTAAATTCAAGTCAACTAACTGAATGGCTACTGTGTTTGTCAATACTATGATAAATCTGTTCATTTATTTTCTTCATTTGCCCTCATTTAATTATGGCAAATCCTCATGAGTTGGGAAAATGATTAAGTTTTTCTAACAGTTTCTATGCTCACATACACATGAACAGATACATATATAAAGAGAGTTTTTTTCAAACCAAAGTGAGATCATACTACATCCAGTGCAAAGCAATTTACAGTTTTTTTAATTTAAAAGTTAATATATTATGGAACTGTCTGCCCTTTAGAAACTGAAATTTATTTATGGATTGGAGGTGGTGGGCAGTAGTGGGATTCTCCACAGGGAAACTCGTTTGTTCCTCAACAAAGCCAGATAGTTTAGGGACAAGTGGCTTTAAAGTCAAAGACATCCTGAATAACTGACTAATATATATATGAGTATAAAAGACAGTAATACACACAGCGAAAATTAGAATTATTTAAATATCCTTCATCTCCTTCCCACTCCTGCTCCGAAAACCATGAATATTATTTTAATAAAAATCCCAAGGAACCCCCAGCTAGCCAAGGAAAAATCAAATTGACCTACAGACTAACCAGTCACCAAGTGTTATGGTTATATTTCAGGATCTAGAGAGACTAGGGTTGAAGTCATGAGAGACCATTTATTATAAAGAGACTCATGTCAGTGGATGCTAAAATATCATACTCCCAGTTACTATCTAGAGTGTATTTATATTTAGAGTATATTTATCCTTGCTAGTTCATGTTAATTTTAATTGGACCAAGATGTTTAAAAATATATATGAGAAAGTTCTTTGCTGATTAGATTAAAGGAAGGCTTAAAGTCTCTTAAAACTGATATTCTATCATCATATTTGCCACCTTTGACAGAGAAGCAAATTAATAATGATTCCATTCCCTGCAGATCCCACTTCCTTATCTTCTGTACCCCCACCCTCAACAGTTTTTAGGTAAAAAACATCAAGGCATCTATGAGTTATCTTAATTAAATATTATGTTACTTCAGTTCATGTGATGCAAAGTCTTAGTTATTCAAACTCGCAGCTACTTAAGACATTTTTGGCAAGTGACTACTGTTTTTAATTAGGCTTTTAAAATGTTTTCTACAAAGTATCAGTTTCCTTTGACTTTTTTATTTTTAGAGCATAACAGTCATAAGGGATAGGAGCTATTCTTGAGACAAGAAAGACAAGAACTTGGGGGGACCTTTGAAAGTATTTACAGCCACCGTCATCATCCAAACAGGATAATTCTGGAAGGAGAGAAAGGTCAGAGAAAGCCATTCGCTTGTGACATTCTGTGCGTTAGTGATATTATACCTGCAGCCAACAGGTTTGGAGAACTCTGAACTCTCTTCACAGATGTTAATGTAACAGACATGGCGGCACGTTTGCGAGCACACCCACCGCTATCTGGAAGCAAAAAAAAATAACATCGCAGAGGCCACAGCGAGGGAGAAAGCACATGCGGTGTCATGCATTTTCCATGAAATGTGGCAGACATCCATGAGAAAGACAAACCTCAGAGCTAGTGACCGTGCAATACATCTGCAAAGTTTACACCCACCCCCAACAAAAACAAAACAGAACAGAAGGAAAGCACCAGGGTTATGTCTTAGAAATTGCTGCAAATGACTTAGTAAAAAAAAAAAAAAAAAAATCAGATTTTATACTTTTTTAACGTCTTATGGTTTTTCTTGAAGGAATGCACAAGGATAGAATTCAACTTTGTTTATACCACTTAAATTCAACTATTAAATTTACAAGTAGCATAACTAGCTTTTAGGGTTATGGATATCCTGTATTTTAAGATTAAGAGCTATGGCATCACATACATTTATACCCATCAGTTGAGGTTTTACTGTATTCAAGCTATTATGATTCCTAAAGACAGGTTGAAGGATCTCTTGAAGTAAAAGTTGTTACCTGTTATATGCATAATACATTTCACATATAAGATCCATAAACAAAAAATTCCGTGTCTTCCCATAGCTATTATTAGTTCTGAGAAAATTTACTTAATTGAAATAAAATGATATCAGTATATATAGTACTGAAATGACCATGCTTAAAAAATTCATTTTTGTACTTCTGAACCATAAGTATATGGTCTATGTTTTTACACTTAATGCAAATCACAACACGAAGCAAAAGAAGTGAAAACACATCAGCTGTTTTAATGTGATTTGAGAAGCTTAGTGTAATGACTTCTAAAATTGGAAGGTTGATATTCTATTTAGGAACAGATTCCAATTCCATTCCCACATTCCTTTGTAGTTGGAATGTGCAATAAATAGTTTTACTCATTCCCCTGGAACCAAAAGAATTTTAATTTTTTTTGAAAGTTTTCACAAGAAGATAAATTCTGTAACTACCAATATGATAACATAATTATTATATATTGCCACATGCTAGTCTTGTGTAGTGGTTTTCTTTCATTCTTAAGGAGTGTATCCACTTTGTTTATTGGACATGAGGGAATCTGAAAGTATGATTTGAACTAATTGTTGGTAAAATCACAAGCACTAAGATCAGCAGACCTTCAAATTGACAGAATGACTCTTATGTCAAAATAGAAGTTCTTAAATATATGCTTCAAATAAAAATTTTGTAAGGCAGATAATAATTACAACAGAAAAATGAAACAACATAAGAAGGTAAATTAAATAAACCAAAGACCAAATATAGAAAGAAATAAATGGTAGAAAATACAACCAAATGTATCTTCAGGAGAGGCACCAATAGGATTTTAGCAGACTCTGCAGACTGAAAACAGCCATGAGGGATGAATGTTTCTGATAACATAGAGGTAATATTACTGAATACTCAGTGTTTAGCAGCTATTAGGGTCTAAAAGAGTTAAGTAGTCCAGGGTGTTGAAAGTCTAAATGGAAAGCTCCCTTAGAGATTTCATTTCCTAGTTCTTTTTAAATTTTGCACATCTAAGAACAGAGAGGCAAAAGGAAATTTTCAGAATGAGGAGACCCAAGGTTGCTGGTTAAACCTTTGGTTTCCAAAACTCTGGGTGTTATGCACTCAGCACAGAGGATTCACAAGGGTTTGGGGACATAGTTCACATTATTGAGGGAAACACGGTAATGTTTATCAGACAGACACTGCGTACCCCTTCAACATCAGAGGCCATGGAATCTTCCTTTAGATGACGTCACATCTTTTTAAAGCAGGGTGTTTGGTGATTGCCGTGTGGAGAGCAGGTGTCTGTGAAAGTGATCTGGACCAGTAACTGAGAACAGTGATGTACAATCTATTCTGATTCTGAGAAGTTCTGTAGCGCCCAGTACACACAGACATCCCAGTAATAAGTAACTATGGTTCTAGGAAATAGGGTGATTAGTTTTTCAGTTGCAGTGTACGATTTTGTTCTTATTGCTCCTAGGTTAACACGAGTCCTTACTAAACTGTCTGAACCTAATTGCTTAATAAATACAACTATCTGGTACCTCTTTTGGCTTGAGAGTGCATGAAAAATCACAGCTTTCTTGGGACCGTCAACCAAGAAAGTATGGGAACCTCTGGGCTAAATAACTTTGTATTCTACGTAACTCTTAAGAACTCTGTAAAAGACATGAAACAAATATGATTTGAACTAATTGTTGGTAAAATCACAAGCACTAAGATCAGCAGACCTTCAAATTGACAGAATGACTCTTATGTCAAAATAGAAGTTCTTAAATATATGCTTCAAATAAAAATTTTGTAAGGCAGATAATAATTACAACAGAAAAATGAAACAACATAAGAAGGTAAATTAAATAAACCAAAGACCAAATATAGAAAGAAATAAATGGTAGAAAATACAACCAAATGTATCTTCAGGAGAGGCACCAATAGGATTTTAGCAGACTCTGCAGACTGAAAACAGCCATGAGGGATGAATGTTTCTGATAACATAGAGGTAATATTACTGAATACTCAGTGTTTAGCAGCTATTAGGGTCTAAAAGAGTTAAGTAGTCCAGGGTGTTGAAAGTCTAAATGGAAAGCTCCCTTAGAGATTTCATTTCCTAGTTCTTTTAATTCTGCACATCTAAGAACAGAGAGGCAAAAGGAAATTTTCAGAATGAGGAGACCCAAGGTTGCTGGTTAAACCTTTGGTTTCCAAAACTCTGGGTGTTATGCACTCAGCACAGAGGATTCACAAGGGTTTGGGGACATAGTTCACATTATTGAGGGAAACACGGTAATGTTTATCAGACAGACACTGCGTACCCCTTCAACATCAGAGGCCATGGAATCTTCCTTTAGATGACGTCACATCTTTTTAAAGCAGGGTGTTTGGTGATTGCCGTGTGGAGAGCAGGTGTCTGTGAAAGTGATCTGGACCAGTAACTGAGAACAGTGATGTACAATCTATTCTGATTCTGAGAAGTTCTGTAGCGCCCAGTACACACAGACATCCCAGTAATAAGTAACTATGGTTCTAGGAAATAGGGTGATTAGTTTTTCAGTTGCAGTGTACGATTTTGTTCTTATTGCTCCTAGGTTAACACGAGTCCTTACTAAACTGTCTGAACCTAATTGCTTAATAAATACAACTATCTGGTACCTCTTTTGGCTTGAGAGTGCATGAAAAATCACAGCTTTCTTGGGACCGTCAACCAAGAAAGTATGGGAACCTCTGGGCTAAATAACTTTTGTATTCTACGTAACTCTTAAGAACTCTGTAAAAAGACTGGAGAATTTTTCTTTACTAATAGTTTACAAAGAGCTTAATTTGAAAAGTTGAGGCATTGATGAAAGTGCTACAAGGAAGAAATCTCGTATATCCTGTTTCTGCTTACTTATATGTTGGTACTTTCTGCTATTTTTTGAAGGTATTTTTTAGATCTCAAAATGAGGATGCTGTCTTACATATTTAGGTCATGCCAAAGAACCCTAAGGCTGCCCTCACCTTCACACTCCCTCATGACCTGCACACTCTTCCAGGCAGCGGCAAGACCCTCGGTAGCTGCTTCCACTGCCGGAAAACACTCACAGGAGTAAACCACATACAGTGACGCATTTGATGTCTTTCTCTCTTTCCTCTGTAGCAAAGGTTTCCCTTAGAAAATAGTGGGCCAAAACCTCTAAGAGTACAAATATAGCATGTTTTGTAAATTTTATACATTATTCAGATACTCTGTATGAACAACCTATCACAATCCCCCTGACTGGTTTATTATGTATTTGGCTAAAAGCAAAGAGCAGCTTTGGAAGAATACTCATTCTTTATTATTATTATTATTTTTAATTTTAGTGACTGACACATGAACATGGAAACAGTAGCATCTCTAATGATTGATAGGTAGATAATGGAGACCCATTTTATTTATTGGATGTTCAGGAACTAATTTCTACTTCATTTTGAGATACAGCGGCAATGCTTTCTTCAGCTTCCTACAGTGTTGAAAAGCTGTGTGTGTGTGTGTGTGTGTGTGTGTGTGTGTGTAGTTCTGTGTGTTCATG
This sequence comes from Tragulus kanchil, assembly GCA_022376925.1. Taxonomy (NCBI): domain Eukaryota; kingdom Metazoa; phylum Chordata; class Mammalia; order Artiodactyla; family Tragulidae; genus Tragulus; species Tragulus kanchil. The sequence goes on along the minus strand of JAIOJX010000028.1, from coordinate 37,333,720 downwards.
TGCTAAGTCACTCAGGCATGTCTATCTCTTTGCGAGCCCACAGACTGTAGCCTAACAGGCTTTTCTGTCCGTGGGTTTCCCTGGGCAAGAATACTAGAGGGGATTGTCATGATCTCCTCCAGAGGATTTTCACAACCGGAGATCAAACCAGTGTTTCTTTTGTCTTCTCCATTGGCAGGTGGGTTCTTTACCACTCACATCACCTGGTAAGCTCCTATAGTTCCATATATATCTTCAAAAGTGTTTTTATCGCAACGCTGTAGTATTACTTTGGCATTTAAAACAAAGAGCTCCAGTCACTTCTAATTAATTTTGTATGCATATGTTTGAATAACATATTTACATGCATATGATAGATGTGTTAATTCACTCATATAGTCAAAACATCTATGCAAATTAACATTTCACATACAGCCCAGCTCACTCCTTTTAATGAGAGGATGCTTTAGAGGGTTATATTGATGCTGCTATAGCAGCAACTTGGCTCAAATGCCCTGGAGAACTAAATAAATTTACAAATTTCTATTGGCCTCCTTTGTTATGATGCACTGAATTTTGTGAATGGGAAGATTAATTATTGAATGCATTGGAATGAATATGACCTACTTAGTATAATCATATATTATACCTCTGTCCTAATAAGCTTATAGTAAATAGGAAAATCAGACTCCACAAAATGAAGGCTATTGGGAAGTTATGTTCAATTTAAGTCTGCAAGAAAATGCTATAGAACAGTCAGTAAATATAACTTCCCTGTGTGAATGTCCTGCTGGGGAAACTGATTTTGCAGTTTCACAGTATGAGTTAGCCTATTTGCTTTCTTCAGTCTCCTTTGCCTCATAATATTTCTCCTTTCATTTCCCATGTACAATTGTCAAGTCTCCAATTGTCCACATGACTTTACCTGGTTCCTTTACAGGGTTATAATTTCTCTTGATTTCTAAGCCTTCCTTGTACCTGTTGACTGTCTCCAATGTCCTCATCTTGCCTGGTGCTCTGCACACCTACGAGCTGACTGCATCTCCAGCTGCCAGCCCACCTCGAACTCTCAGAGGTTGGTTCCGGCTGCTTTCTGCTAAGGGGCAGCCGCAGAATCAAGTTCAGGGCGCATGTCTCTACACTTGATCTAGGGATTAGATATTGCTTCTTACCAGTGGCTGTTAATCCTCCCTTGAGGCAGTTTGATAACAAGAGGCAGCAAAAAAAAACCAACCAGCTTGATTCAAGAAAAATATCTTCCACTATCCTTTCTCCTTTGGTGTGGAGTGACGGGGTTAAAACAACTTTCCAGTGATCCTTGTGGCTAGGAAGTGGTATTTTCTAAATACAAATTACAAAATTTCAGTGAGAAAATTGTTTTCCAGAATTACTCAAAACTGGATATTAAAGTTTCCGGGGAAGGTGAAAATATAAATGAAAATGCTTACATTACGGAAAAAAAATCATATGTACCTAGCAAGGATCACAAACACTCTTACGATGAATCTGTATACAATACGGGGCTCAGAGCACCAGTGTTGTTAAGCTATTTGGGGATATTATTCTGCCCAGCTCACTCCTTTTAATGAGAGGATGCTTTAGAGGGTTATATTGATGCTGCTATAGCAGCAACTTGGCTCAAATGCCCTGGAGAACTAAATAAATTTACAAATTTCTATTGGCCTCCTTTGTTATGATGCACTGAATTTTGTGAATGGGAAGATTAATTATTGAATGCATTGGAATGAATATGACCTACTTAGTATAATCATATATTATACCTCTGTCCTAATAAGCTTATAGTAAATAGGAAAATCAGACTCCACAAAATGAAGGCTATTGGGAAGTTATGTTCAATTTAAGTCTGCAAGAAAATGCTATAGAACAGTCAGTAAATATAACTTCCCTGTGTGAATGTCCTGCTGGGGAAACTGATTTTGCAGTTTCACAGTATGAGTTAGCCTATTTGCTTTCTTCAGTCTCCTTTGCCTCATAATATTTCTCCTTTCATTTCCCATGTACAATTGTCAAGTCTCCAATTGTCCACATGACTTTACCTGGTTCCTTTACAGGGTTATAATTTCTCTTGATTTCTAAGCCTTCCTTGTACCTGTTGACTGTCTCCAATGTCCTCATCTTGCCTGGTGCTCTGCACACCTACGAGCTGACTGCATCTCCAGCTGCCAGCCCACCTCGAACTCTCAGAGGTTGGTTCCGCTGCTTTCTGCTAAGGGGCAGCCGCAGAATCAAGTTCAGGGCGCATGTCTCTACACTTGATCTAGGGATTAGATATTGCTTCTTACCAGTGGCTGTTAATCCTCCCTTGAGGCAGTTTGATAACAAGAGGCAGCAAAAAAAAACCAACCAGCTTGATTCAAGAAAAATATCTTCCACTATCCTTTCTCCTTTGGTGTGGAGTGACGGGGTTAAAACAACTTTCCAGTGATCCTTGTGGCTAGGAAGTGGTATTTTCTAAATACAAATTACAAAATTTCAGTGAGAAAATTGTTTTCCAGAATTACTCAAAACTGGATATTAAAGTTTCCGGGGAAGGTGAAAATATAAATGAAAATGCTTACATTACGGAAAAAAAATCATATGTACCTAGCAAGGATCACAAACACTCTTACGATGAATCTGTATACAATACGGGGCTCAGAGCACCAGTGTTGTTAAGCTATTTGGGGATATTATTCTCACATCTAAAAATATAATGCTTAAGACTTTAAGTGTATTGTGTCTGTGTTAATTAAGCTGATTTCCTATGACCCTTTGGCACTCTGTCTACTCTCTCTGTTTATAGGGTGGAGAATTTTAAGTATTTTTTCACTAGAGAAACCTGCCTATGAATTTAGCCTATTTTAAGTGAAAGATTTCAAATGTAGGCATCGAATGATATACTATCTTTTCCTTTTCTTATGCTATAGAAGAGGTCAAGTTATGATTATAGAACAAAAGAGTACATATAGACAGCAAAACAGAAAGCTCTACTTTTGATAGCTGTAAGATTGAAGCACAAAGGCAAAGAAATCAAGTCATGAATTTCATTATCTAAGAAACTCAGTATCCCATTTAGAATCAGCAGAGTGCTAAACTAATGATTTAGGGCCAAAATGATTTTTAGAGAGTGAAGCTGAAGAGTTTAAACTAACAGACAGCATACCTGTGTTCATTTTGACCTTGGAGGGTTTGTTATTTAAGTCTTCAGTTTTCCTGTAGAAAAAAAATGATGTATGAATTTTTTCACTTGTGTGGGGAACAAAATATCATGAAAGTGTTTTTGTTTGGTTTTGATGTATCTGTGAGTTAGTATCACATTATCATTTGTCTTATTTAAATCAGAGTTTAAGAAAGTGGGCAGAAGTTACAATTCTATTCAAGTTAAGCTTCAGTTATCATCGGTCTTATTATCATACACATAAACTTATGTTTTTGTTTACTGATGACCATAAATGGATGAAAATGGAGTGAGGTTTTCATGGTTAAAAACTAAATTGCTTTCAGAAACAATTACAGTTACAGTTCTTATTCTCTAAGCCAGAAAGGATCACTGGTTATTAAGTGTCCTCTTCCAGTTCTGAGATCATTACTTTACATTATTTAATTTACTGCATTATTTAGTTTATTTGAGATGATTACTTTGCATTATTTAATTTATTATATTCAAATTATTATAGAGTTAATTTATTATAGGCAATATTTAATGTAGTTAGAGTATGTATTTTGAGGAAGCATACAAAAATTTGTCTATTTTTACTATGATGCAAGAAGTACACGGTTACTACAAAACCCATTTCTGTTTCAGTATCGGATGTGGTGGTTTTCCCCACTGAAGTGGGGAAGCAATTGAGATACTTTGTATAACAATGGAGAGTAATTCATTAGAAATGGTTGGAAAAATGATGTTTGTGGTAGGAAAAAGGTTTCAAAATATTTGTAGTATTTCTTGATGTTTAAGGTGACTTAGGTCTTTCCCTGACATATGCTTTTAGCCCATCTTTAGAGTTTCTTACTTACACTCTATAACCAAAGAGAAAGGGTAGGCTCTTCAGGAAGCAATTCTAGGAGGAAGAGCTCTCTGAATGTTGTTTAACCCTGGCCACTCTGCCTTGGCTCCTGAGTAGGGTCTATTGTCAAGGAACATGAACTTCCCCTACACCATACAATTACCATGTGCATTAGCACTCTAATATCTGATAAATAATTTTTTTATCTATACCTCATGGATCAGTAAATGATAATAAAATTAGAATATCCAATTGGAAAGATTGGACAGCTACATCAAAAGAATCAAACTGGACTGCTTTCTCACACTGTGTGCAACAATAGCCTCAAATGGAATAAAGACTTAAATGTACGACCTGAAACCATAAAACTTCTGGAAGAAAATAGAGGCAGTATGTTCTTTGACATTGGCCTTAGTAATATTATTTTTGGATGTGTCTCCTCAAGCGAGGGAAACAAAAGCAAAAATAAACAAGTGGGGCTACATCAAACTAAAAAGCTTTTGTAACAAAAGAAATTACCAACAAAATGACCACCTACTAAATGAAGAAGATATTTGCAAATTATTTATCTGACAAAGGGTTCTTATCTAAAGTATACAAAGAATTCATACAACTCAACAGCAAAAAACCAAACAACCCATTTAAGAATGGGCAGAGGATTTGAATAGGCATTTTTCCCTGGAAGACATACAGATGGCCAACAGACCTGTGAAAAGATGCATGTCATCTCTAATCATCAAGCAAATACAAATTAAAACCACAAGGAGAAATTACCTCCTACCTGTCAGAATAGCTATGATCAAAAAGAAAACAAATAACAAGTGTTGGCAGGGATGTGGAGAAAAGGGTACCCTTGTGCACTGTTGGTGAGAAAGTAAATTGTTGCAGCCACTATGGAAAACAGTATGGAAGTTCCTCAGAAAATTGGAAATAGAAATACCATAAGATCCAGCAATTCTACTCCTGGGTATTTAGCCAAAGAAAACACAAATACTAGCTAGTAAAGATAGATACTCCCCTCTGTTTGTTGCTGCATTATTTACAATAGCCAAGATGTGGAATCCACCCAAGCACCCATCTATAGATGAAAGGATAAAGAAGATGTGGTTTATATGTACACTGGAATATTACTCAGCCATAAGAAATAATGAAACCTTGCCATTTGTGACAACGTGAGTCAAACTGGAAGGTACAAGTGGAGTAAGTCAGGCAGAGAAAGACAATACTGGATGATTTCACTTATGTGTGGAACCTAAAAAAACAATAAGGGAATTCTCTGGGGGTGCCATGGTTAGGACTCCACACTTTCACTGCTGTGAGCGTAGGATCAATTCCTGGTCAGGCAGTTAAGATTCTGCAAGCCCCGTGGTGAAGCCACACACAAAAAATTAAAACAGTTAGAAAAGCAAATGAATATACATAACAAAACAGAACAGAGTCAGATACAGGAAACAAATAGGTGGTTGCCACAGGGAATGGGGGCGGGTGGGAGAGAAATAGGCAAGGGACATTAAGAGATACAGACTTCCAAGCAGCAAAATATCAAGGTGTCATGGGTGTGAAGTACACAGTGTGAGCTACATAGCCAATAATTATAGTATCTTGTATGGGGACAGATTCATAACAACTTAACGTAGTGATTATTTTGAAATGCATAAGACACATCAAATCACTATGTTGTGTAACAAACTCACATAGGTCAGTATAACTCACTGTAGGTCAGTTATACTTCAAAAGCAAACAAATGAGCAAACTCATAGAAAAAGAGATCATATTTGTATTTACCAGTGGCAGTGAGTAGGGGTAGGGGGAACTGTATGAAGGTAGATAAGAAGTACCAATTTCTGGTTATGAGATAAATAAGTACTAAGAGTGCAGTGTACAACATGATAAATATAATTAACATTGCTGCATGTTATATCTGAACGTTGTTGAGAGAAAATCCTGAGTTCTCATCACATTGAAAAATGCATATATTTTCTATGTCTCTAATTTTGTATATGAAATGATGAATAATTACTAAACTTACTGCCGTCATCATTTCATGATGTATGTGAGTCAAATCATATGCTGTCCACCTTAAACTTATACAGTGTTGTATGCCAGTTATATCTCACTAAACTGGAAAGAGGTTAATTTAAACCTACAAAAAAAATTTAAATGTGAATACCAGCTAAATTTAATGATGCCTATCTTCTCCCCCAGAGTAGAGGGAAAATTTGAGAAATAAAATAACATGAAAAAGACACATTTGAATGATATGAGATGTACATATGAATCAAGACTAGAAGGATTGTATCTTTTTTATGCCTAGATTGATTTACTAATACCCTGGTATTCAATAAATACTAGAGCAACGAATATAGAGGATAGATAAAATCACAGTACTGATTTTGTTTAACAGTTTACGTTAGAGCTAGACACTGAACACAACACAGAGGACTTCCTCATTATGTGGTGTTTCGGCATCACCGGATTGTGTGCAGTGTCACATTCTTGCCCATCCACCTGGAAGGACCACAGCCCAGCAGGGGCAGTGTGTACAGCTGCCATATCCAGGAGTGAGAGAATCACCACAGCGTCACACTGGATTTTACCGTAAAATTTCATGCCAGTTGACTTTACAGTGATTGCAGGACACTTTATTGTGAGGAGTTCAAGCTCTTATTCTTCAGCTGGCATAAATAAAGAAGCACCTTTCTATTTATTTATTTTTTCTTCAGAATACAAAAATAAACATGGTACATAGCTAAGGGGCTGTACTCTGTAGCCTTAATACTGCCTGGACTGAGGCGGTGCCAGTGAAGTCAGGGAGGAAGGCAGTGGTCAGTGCAGAAGCCTTGAGAAAGCTCCATCAGATGTATTTATTTTAATGTCTCAGTAGCAAAACTCCTAATATGTTAACCTTAAATGGGAAAAATAAATAGAAAAGAGAAGCCCCAGGGGATGTCTGTGACCAGGACTGAAGCAACTGCTAAAACAAGAAGGAATAAACAAGCCTCCAGAAAAATGAGGACGGGAAGGACTTTCCCCCAATTCTATCCATCACTCCTTTTCAAAACACATGATGTTTAACACTGTTTTAAAACTAAATGACAAAACAGTGTTGGAGCTGAAGCAGTACTGATTGATAAAGCAAACATCAAACAGAAGGAAGAGTTAGCTCTCAAAACACAAAAGCTGCTACTCTAATAATGTTTTGATACCAAGTTTAAGAAACTAATTATCAGACTTTAGAGTTCAAATGCCGATATTTACAAAGTATCTGACACTCAAAAAGTAAACTAGGATTATCGGGAACAAAGAAAGGCGCCACAAATCTTCAAACTTGTCATCTTTAAAGTGACATATCCTGTTACTTATAAATGTAATTTGTGAGGTTTTTTTTTAACTCCTCATTGTTTTAGATGTCAAAACATGAAATGACTAACTTCCTAATCAGGCAAGACATTTCCCAAGTTGTTAAAAGAAGAGCCACCGTGATTGAGCTCTGCAGAAGAACCTGAAACCCAAAGCTTCTTGGGTGACTAATAAAGATGCATGATTCGATTTCCATTATTTGCACTAAAGCCATTAACAAGTCTACAACTGAGAACTCTCTTTAGACAGTTAGAACTAAAGCGAATCTAATCTCTTTTCTTCTGTTCTGAAAAAGTGCCTTTGATTGTACTTACATAACAAGCACAGATTATTCTGGAAAGCATCAAATTCCTGGAGTGTTTGCATGCTGCTAAGAGAGACAGTATTTCCAGTATTCTCTTAAATTGGAACTGTACCAGGGCCAAGACGATGAAAACAGACCAAAAATTGCAGACTACCTTGAACCTCAGCAGATCATCCACAGAGCAAAGAACTTTCTGTACATTCTGGTGTCAGAATGATATTCAACATGTGGTGTGGAGCTGTATTTCCTTAAGTTCAGTTCTTGCTGAGGTTTTTTTTTTTATAAGGCAACATAAAGGCTTCCCTGGTGGCTCTGACAGTAAAGAATCTGCCTGCAATGCCGGAGACCTGAGTTCCATCCCTGGGTTGAAAAGATCCCCTGGTGAAAGAAATGGCAACCCACTCCAGTATTTGTGCCTGGGAAATACCTTGGACAGAGGAGCCTGGCAGGCTACAATCCATGAGGTCACAAGAGTCTGACACAACTTAGCACTAAACAGCAACAACAACTATTTTGTATATAGTGATAGATTTGTTTTTCTCATAGGTCAAAGAGCAGTGCCATGATTTTGTGGCTATGGTCTTTTAATTCTCCTTGAATTCTTCTCAATTATCAGATATCTTTTTTTTTTTTTTAATGGATCAAAGTAGGCTTTATTTCCAACATGACAACAGATTAGGTCATATAAGGTTTTTCTTTTTTTTGGAATTTTTTTTTTAACTTTAGTCTCTTTTTATTGATTATTTATTTATTTTTCATCCATCTTTACTCTTCGGCTGTTGTGGGCCTCCCATTTCAGTGGCCTCACTTGTTGCAGAGCACTGACTCTGGGCGCATGCACTCCAGAGCGCTGGCTCGTAATGAGGCACAGGTCCAGCAGCTCTGTGGCATGTGGGATCTTCCTGGGCCAGGGATCGAACTGGTGTTCCTTGCATTGCAAGGTGGACTCTCCACCCACTGGACCACCAGGGAGGCCCCGTCATTTAAGTTTTGAATGAGGATCCTAAGATGTTTGATGGCTCATTCATAGACACCAACATGACTTTGTGCCCATAATCTTAAATTCTGTTTGAATCCTTTTATCAGGCCTCCCATTCTGAAGAGGAGCCAGAGCAATGCCTCTCCTCAATTTTGGCCAAGAATTCTGTATTAGCCATGTTATTCTTGTAGACTTGAACTTAAGCACCAAGGCCAGCTGTACAACCACAGGACTACATTTTAGCTCAGTTACTGAGAAGAGTTTAAGACTGGAGCCCAAAAGATTTTCCATGGAATAATTTTAATTCAGTAAATTGCCAGGTTATTTTTAAATTATTCTCTTCAGAGTTCATATATAATTCAGAAGAGAGGACACACAGATAGTCTGAGGGATATTAAATATTTTTAGAGATGTATTTTAAATACAAGAATAAAAATATGGTGCATATTAATTTTATGCACCAGAGTTTTGCCTGCATTTACTTTGAAATGGGGTCATATGTGTCATTCTTTCTGCATAAACTACCCTGAGTGGTCAATGCATTTCTCTCTCTCTCTGTGGTAGGATTAGCAGTATTCATAAATGTCAAATGATTTCACTTTTCATTTAAAGCCAGATGACATAATTTAAGTTGTTGGCATTTATCCTTTCTACTGTATTAATATGCTGCTTTGAAATGTTCACAGGAAATAGCTCAAGTAGTTTATTATGTCTTTTACAATTTCTGACCTTAGAAAAATGAGAATCCACGTCAACCCCTTTTCTGAATAGTTTCTCTGAGCTGACAGCCAGTATATGATGCCAGCTCAGGGGCTCCTTTGCCTCCAAGTGGGTGGCACAAATCATCTCAATTGATAATGAGAGCACAGTTATCTGGGCGCATGCACTCCAGAGCGCTGGCTCGTAATGAGGCACAGGTCCAGCAGCTCTGTGGCATGTGGGATCTTCCTGGGCCAGGGATCGAACTGGTGTTCCTTGCATTGCAAGGTGGACTCTCCACCCACTGGACCACCAGGGAGGCCCCGTCATTTAAGTTTTGAATGAGGATCCTAAGATGTTTGATGGCTCATTCATAGACACCAACATGACTTTGTGCCCATAATCTTAAATTCTGTTTGAATCCTTTTATCAGGCCTCCCATTCTGAAGAGGAGCCAGAGCAATGCCTCTCCTCAATTTTGGCCAAGAATTCTGTATTAGCCATGTTATTCTTGTAGACTTGAACTTAAGCACCAAGGCCAGCTGTACAACCACAGGACTACATTTTAGCTCAGTTACTGAGAAGAGTTTAAGACTGGAGCCCAAAAGATTTTCCATGGAATAATTTTAATTCAGTAAATTGCCAGGTTATTTTTAAATTATTCTCTTCAGAGTTCATATATAATTCAGAAGAGAGGACACACAGATAGTCTGAGGGATATTAAATATTTTTAGAGATGTATTTTAAATACAAGAATAAAAATATGGTGCATATTAATTTTATGCACCAGAGTTTTGCCTGCATTTACTTTGAAATGGGGTCATATGTGTCATTCTTTCTGCATAAACTACCCTGAGTGGTCAATGCATTTCTCTCTCTCTCTGTGGTAGGATTAGCAGTATTCATAAATGTCAAATGATTTCACTTTTCATTTAAAGCCAGATGACATAATTTAAGTTGTTGGCATTTATCCTTTCTACTGTATTAATATGCTGCTTTGAAATGTTCACAGGAAATAGCTCAAGTAGTTTATTATGTCTTTTACAATTTCTGACCTTAGAAAAATGAGAATCCACGTCAACCCCTTTTCTGAATAGTTTCTCTGAGCTGACAGCCAGTATATGATGCCAGCTCAGGGGCTCCTTTGCCTCCAAGTGGGTGGCACAAATCATCTCAATTGATAATGAGAGCACAGTTATCTGTGCTCAGCCTCCAATAAGAACTTAAATCCCTCCCAACATTCCTGAGATAATGCTGCCTGAAGATGGCTCCTTAGTATTCAGAAGCCAGATTATCCACAGCATTTGTATATGAATGCCAGGGTCAGAACACATTTAACATCATTTCTAGAAATAAGATGAAATCATTACTATGAATAGTGATGAACAAAAAGACATGGGGCCATTGATTATTGTCATACAAATACAGTGTTCTTTTTCATTATACCAAACATCATGATACCTGGAAAAATTTCCAGAAGAACACCATATGTTTTTCAAAGAAACTCACAATTTTATTTCTGAGACCTTACAGTGCAAGCTAGTCCAAGTATATATAGACTTTCCTTAAAAAGTATACTAGTTCAAAGTCAATTCTGGTAGATAATTTTCTTTCTGATGTGATTCTGAAGTTCCAAAGTCTATAATTTACTCTCTTATTTAATTATAAAAGAATATTGGTTTCTTTTTTGCACTAAATGGTCATGTGATGTAATATTGCTCTAGGATCCTACTTTCATGATATCTTTTACTTTTATACTGTAACACTTAAGGATGATTACAGAATCCATCTAAGTGCTTACAAATACATTTTCTCTAAGACATAGTTAATGATCAACTCGATAGTATAGCATTAGAAAATTTCCATTGCTTTCTATGCTATAAATCAAAAGCCAAACGTATTCCTAATGAAAATCATCCCGAACCCTAATGTGGATCTGGTGAGTCAGGCACATCATCAAAGAGACATATAAAGAATTAGACTGTAGAAACACATCTTATAGGTGAACTGAACAGTGTTGGAAGGATAGGTCTTGAAGTCAAGTGGACCTGGATTCAAATCCAGTGTTGTTCATTTGCAGCCATCTAAATGATTTATTCAGTCAGTTGTGTCTGAGTCTTGTGGTCTCATAGACTTTAGCCTACCAGGCTCCTCTGTCCATGAAATTCTCCAGGGAAGAATACTGGAGTAGGTTGCTGTTCCCTTCTCCAGGGGATCTTCCCAAACCTGGGATATAACCCATATCTCCTACATTGCAGGCAGCTTCTTTACCATCTGAGTCACCAGGGAACCCCTTAAAAAATGATTTATGGCAACATTATTATCATGTTCGCAGTAGCAACAGCAGCAAGATCTAATCCCCTCCCCCACTGTTGCAAACCATCCCCAGCTTGGTTAACTGGCATCCTTCCCATTCACCAGTATTCTGAATATTTTGAGACAGACCTTTACCTTTGACTGAGTCATGAGAATGCAGTCAACACTTTCCTGAAAATACACAGACTATATTTTATTGCTTTAGATTGAATTGAACCACCACAGTCTATAAAGGTAATTTGTGTGTATTTTCCCATGACTCAATTATTCCATGCCCAACTTAGAGACATATAGGAATGGACAAGGAATTTTGCTTTCCAAGCAGCTTTTCTTTCTTCCTTAAATAGAGCCTTCTCTTAGCTGAGATTCTCCTCAGGCTCCTCACCCACTGCAGTGAATAAGAGGAGAAAGACCTAAAATGACCTATCAACTAGTTCCAAAGTCTATAATTTACTCTCTTATTTAATTATAAAAGAATATTGGTTTCTTTTTTGCACTAAATGGTCATGTGATGTAATATTGCTCTAGGATCCTACTTTCATGATATCTTTTACTTTTATACTGTAACACTTAAGGATGATTACAGAATCCATCTAAGTGCTTACAAATACATTTTCTCTAAGACATAGTTAATGATCAACTCGATAGTATAGCATTAGAAAATTTCCATTGCTTTCTATGCTATAAATCAAAAGCCAAACGTATTCCTAATGAAAATCATCCCGAACCCTAATGTGGATCTGGTGAGTCAGGCACATCATCAAAGAGACATATAAAGAATTAGACTGTAGAAACACATCTTATAGGTGAACTGAACAGTGTTGGAAGGATAGGTCTTGAAGTCAAGTGGACCTGGATTCAAATCCAGTGTTGTTCATTTGCAGCCATCTAAATGATTTATTCAGTCAGTTGTGTCTGAGTCTTGTGGTCTCATAGACTTTAGCCTACCAGGCTCCTCTGTCCATGAAATTCTCCAGGGAAGAATACTGGAGTAGGTTGCTGTTCCCTTCTCCAGGGGATCTTCCCAAACCTGGGATATAACCCATATCTCCTACATTGCAGGCAGCTTCTTTACCATCTGAGTCACCAGGGAACCCCTTAAAAAATGATTTATGGCAACATTATTATCATGTTCGCAGTAGCAACAGCAGCAAGATCTAATCCCCTCCCCCACTGTTGCAAACCATCCCCAGCTTGGTTAACTGGCATCCTTCCCATTCACCAGTATTCTGAATATTTTGAGACAGACCTTTACCTTTGACTGAGTCATGAGAATGCAGTCAACACTTTCCTGAAAATACACAGACTATATTTTATTGCTTTAGATTGAATTGAACCACCACAGTCTATAAAGGTAATTTGTGTGTATTTTCCCATGACTCAATTATTCCATGCCCAACTTAGAGACATATAGGAATGGACAAGGAATTTTGCTTTCCAAGCAGCTTTTCTTTCTTCCTTAAATAGAGCCTTCTCTTAGCTGAGATTCTCCTCAGGCTCCTCACCCACTGCAGTGAATAAGAGGAGAAAGACCTAAATAAATGGTTGACTCAAAGTCTCCTACCTAAGTGCAGACCTTACTACTGAACCTAAGGCAAAGTGACACTTAAAGGTTGTGACAATTAGCTTAAAAAAAAGACTTTCCATTACCATTGACAACTTATAACCCAAGGTGATGGTTTGAGGAAAGAGATGTCTACTAAATGTCACATAAACAATTGTGTGGCAAATTACAGGGTGATAACATCCTGATGACAACCATCCTTGTTTAGTTCACCAAGTGAACATGGCTCCCCTGCCTTCCAACACTGCAGACAGTACCATAGATTTCTACTTGGAGAAGAAAATCTTTGATCTTTTAAAAGAAACACTTCTTTCTTTCTGATTTGGAAGAAGTAAAACTGTCTCTATTTGCAGAGGACATGATATTCACATACAAAAACACTAAAGACTACCAAAAAACTGTTAGAACTAATAAATTAATTTGCATGATACAAAATCAATGTGCAAAAATCAGCTGAATTTCTAGCCACTAATCAAAAATACCAGAAAGAAAGATCCAGAAAACAATCCCATTTACAATTCCTTAAAAAGAACAAACTCCTTGGAATAAATGAAACCAAGGAGGTAAAACACTAGTACATGAAAAACTGTAAGACATCAATGGACAAAATAGAAGAAACTGTAAATAATGGAAAGATATTACATATTCATGGATTGAAAGAATATTTTTAAAATGCCCATACTACCCGAAACAATCTACAGGTTCCAAAGAAATCCCTACCAGAATTCAAAACTTCTGTTTTTTTTTTTTTCTTTCTCACAGAAATAAAAAAAGACAATTCAAAGTATGGAATCACAAAAGACCATGAATCCCTTTGCTGAGTCTTTTGTATTCTAAATTTTTGGCAGTTCACAAAAACTTTCCTGAAAATACACAGACTATATTTTATTGCTTTAGATTGAATTGAACCACCACAGTCTATAAAGGTAATTTGTGTGTATTTTCCCATGACTCAATTATTCCATGCCCAACTTAGAGACATATAGGAATGGACAAGGAATTTTGCTTTCCAAGCAGCTTTTCTTTCTTCCTTAAATAGAGCCTTCTCTTAGCTGAGATTCTCCTCAGGCTCCTCACCCACTGCAGTGAATAAGAGGAGAAAGACCTAAATAAATGGTTGACTCAAAGTCTCCTACCTAAGTGCAGACCTTACTACTGAACCTAAGGCAAAGTGACACTTAAAGGTTGTGACAATTAGCTTAAAAAAAAGACTTTCCATTACCATTGACAACTTATAACCCAAGGTGATGGTTTGAGGAAAGAGATGTCTACTAAATGTCACATAAACAATTGTGTGGCAAATTACAGGGTGATAACATCCTGATGACAACCATCCTTGTTTAGTTCACCAAGTGAACATGGCTCCCCTGCCTTCCAACACTGCAGACAGTACCATAGATTTCTACTTGGAGAAGAAAATCTTTGATCTTTTAAAAGAAACACTTCTTTCTTTCTGATTTGGAAGAAGTAAAACTGTCTCTATTTGCAGAGGACATGATATTCACATACAAAAACACTAAAGACTACCAAAAAACTGTTAGAACTAATAAATTAATTTGCATGATACAAAATCAATGTGCAAAAATCAGCTGAATTTCTAGCCACTAATCAAAAATACCAGAAAGAAAGATCCAGAAAACAATCCCATTTACAATTCCTTAAAAAGAACAAACTCCTTGGAATAAATGAAACCAAGGAGGTAAAACACTAGTACATGAAAAACTGTAAGACATCAATGGACAAAATAGAAGAAACTGTAAATAATGGAAAGATATTACATATTCATGGATTGAAAGAATATTTTTAAAATGCCCATACTACCCGAAACAATCTACAGGTTCCAAAGAAATCCCTACCAGAATTCAAAACTTCTGTTTTTTTTTTTTTCTTTCTCACAGAAATAAAAAAAGACAATTCTAAAATTTGTATGGAATCACAAAAGACCATGAATAGCCAAAACAATCTTGAGAAAGAACAACAAAAATGGAGACATCACACTTCCTGATTTCAAACTGTATTACAAGGGTATATAAAAAAACAACAACATGGTATTGGCCTTAAAAACAGACACATAGACCAATGGAACAGATACAGAGAGCCCAGAAATAAATCCATGCAAATATGCTCAATTAATTTATGACAAAGGAGCCAAGAATATATGATGGGGAAAGGATAGTCCCTTCAGTGGTGCTAGGAAAACTAGACAACCCCATGCAAAAGAATGAAATGGCACACCTATCTTACACTATACACAAAGATCAACTCAAAATTGATGAAAGATAAGAATATAAGATTTAAAACCATAAAACTCCCAGAAAATAATACAAGGTATAAGCTTGACTTTGGTCTTGGCAATGGTTTTTTTGTATTTGACAACAAAAGCAAAGCAACAAAAGCAAAAATATGCAAGTAAGAGTATTCAAACTAAAAACTTCTTCACAAAAATGGAAATCATCACAAAAGAAAAAAGCAGCCTACAGAATGGGAGACAGTATCTGCAAATCATATATTCAATAAAGGGTTAATATCCAAAAAATATAAAAAACTCCTGCAAATCAACTGCAAAATGCCAAAACTCAAAAAAAACAATTTGATTAAAAATGGACAGATGAACTAAATAGACATTTTTTTCCAAAGAAGGACATACAGTGGTCAGCTGGTACATGAAGAAGCATTTACTAATCATCAGGGAAATATACATCAAAATTACGAGATTTTACTTCAAAACTACAACAGATTTTACCTGTTAGAATAAATATTATCCAAAAAGGCAAGAGATAAGAAGTGCTGGTGAAAGATGGGGTAAAGAAAAGCCCTTGTGTACTGTTGGTGGGAGTAAACTGTAAATAATGGAAAGATATTACATATTCATGGATTGAAAGAATATTTTTAAAATGCCCATACTACCCGAAACAATCTACAGGTTCCAAAGAAATCCCTACCAGAATTCAAAACTTCTGTTTTTTTTTTTTTCTTTCTCACAGAAATAAAAAAAGACAATTCTAAAATTTGTATGGAATCACAAAAGACCATGAATAGCCAAAACAATCTTGAGAAAGAACAACAAAAATGGAGACATCACACTTCCTGATTTCAAACTGTATTACAAGGGTATATAAAAAAACAACAACATGGTATTGGCCTTAAAAACAGACACATAGACCAATGGAACAGATACAGAGAGCCCAGAAATAAATCCATGCAAATATGCTCAATTAATTTATGACAAAGGAGCCAAGAATATATGATGGGGAAAGGATAGTCCCTTCAGTGGTGCTAGGAAAACTAGACAACCCCATGCAAAAGAATGAAATGGCACACCTATCTTACACTATACACAAAGATCAACTCAAAATTGATGAAAGATAAGAATATAAGATTTAAAACCATAAAACTCCCAGAAAATAATACAAGGTATAAGCTTGACTTTGGTCTTGGCAATGGTTTTTTTGTATTTGACAACAAAAGCAAAGCAACAAAAGCAAAAATATGCAAGTAAGAGTATTCAAACTAAAAACTTCTTCACAAAAATGGAAATCATCACAAAAGAAAAAAGCAGCCTACAGAATGGGAGACAGTATCTGCAAATCATATATTCAATAAAGGGTTAATATCCAAAAAATATAAAAAACTCCTGCAAATCAACTGCAAAATGCCAAAACTCAAAAAAAACAATTTGATTAAAAATGGACAGATGAACTAAATAGACATTTTTTTCCAAAGAAGGACATACAGTGGTCAGCTGGTACATGAAGAAGCATTTACTAATCATCAGGGAAATATACATCAAAATTACGAGATTTTACTTCAAAACTACAACAGATTTTACCTGTTAGAATAAATATTATCCAAAAAGGCAAGAGATAAGAAGTGCTGGTGAAAGATGGGGTAAAGAAAAGCCCTTGTGTACTGTTGGTGGGAGTAAACTGGTACAGGTACTATGTGGAAAAATATGGATGTCCCTCAAAAAGTTAAAAATAGAACTACCATATGATCTTGGAGTCCCACTTCGGGGTATATATCCAAAGGAAATGAAGAGAGAATATTGAAGACATAGCTACCCTCCCATCTTCATGGCAGCACTGTTCACAATACTCAAGGTATGGCAGCAACTTAAGTGCCTGCCAACTGATGAATTAAGAAACATGTGGTGTATTTACACAATAGAACATTATTCAAATATGAGAAAGAAGGAAGTCTTGTTATTTGTGACAAAATGGATGGACCTTGAGGGCATTATACTAAGCAAAATACAGAAGATAAATACTGTGTGCTATCACTTATATTTGGAATCTAAAAAAGAAATATATATATATATAATATATATATATACTTTTTAATATTGTTTCCTTTATGGTTTTATTTATTTATTTATTTATTTATTTTGGGCGGGGGTCAGGTTGAAGGGGGAGGGGAGCAGGCAGGCCACTTCTACTGGTCTTTTGTTTCTCTCTGTTCATCCGTCTTTGTTCTTTGACTCCTGTGGGCCTCCCATTCCGGTGGCGTCTGTCGTTGCAGACCGCTGGCTCTGGGCGCATGCGCTCCAGAGCTCTGGCTCAGTAATTGGACACATCAGTCCAGCCGCTCCGTGGCACATGGGATCTTCCCAGGCCAGGGCTCTAACTGGCGCCCCTTGCACTGCAAGGCGGTGTCCTTACCCACTGGACCACCAGGGGAAGCCCTCCTTTATGGTTTATCCTGGGATATTAAATGTAATTCCTTGAGCTATCCAGTAGAATCTTGTTTATTTATAAATATCCTCCTATTTTTATTTTTAAACCTTTTCATTTTTATATACTGATATGACAAATTATCTGATATAAGAGGAAATGATATAATCTAGTTTAGTTTTGTGTATCTTATAGTTAGACTTTAAGTGGAAGCCAACATTAACTGCTGGGGTAGTAGTAAAGAAGTATCATTTATGTGTGTTTTATTTTTTAATTTTCAACTTCTGAAAAGGGCCTTGGATCAGTCATTTTGATTTCGAGGTTAGGCTTTTGAGGATTTGAGAAATAGCTGCTCCAAGACTGAACAGTGAGAAGTTGACCCTCAAACATGACTCAGCTCTCCTGGCAGCAAAGACAAGGCATCTCCTTTTAAGGCATCTTTAAATGTCATTGAAATCAAGCCACTTCCCCTCAACACATTACAATGAACTATAATTACTGTACATTAGACATAGTGCCTCATTGCGTGCTGAATCCCACCTATGTGGGCCTGGGTGATGAATAAGTAAGGGCTGTTAACAGAGGACCGTAGATTTCTTCTTCTAGAGCTAACATGGAAATAATGGTTGCTTATGACAAGGATTTCTTTTGCCCAGCTACTGCACAAGCCCACACAGACAGCTTTTCTTTAGGCTTAGATCAATAGCTATTGATTTTTCTTTTTTTTTTTTTTAAGAAAACCTCAGAATTTTAAGTTACTGTTTATTTAAACATATTTTCATGGCAATGTTATTTTATGAAATAACTACCTTTAAATAATTCTGCTTATTGTTAACTGACTATTAAAGAAACAGTCACATTTTTTCTTTTGATTGAACACACCTGCTTCCTGAACACCTGAAATAATGTTTACATAACTTAGCAAGGGCAAAAGCCTGGCATATGCAGCCAGTAGTAGGACAAACCGGTGTGTGTGTGTCTCAGATATGAAATGGTGAAATTGTTTGCTACTTTATTTGGGACCTGAATTCAGGGGTGCTGGTGGTAGTAGCAAATTTGCTCTAATTTGGTCACTTAACATTTAAATAATATGTCCCTCACAAAGTTTATATAGAATAAAAATGTATCTCAAATTAGTTCATAAACATGTTAAGGGAATTGGACTAATTCATGAAAATCTGAGGAGGAAAATAAGGGGCCACTGGGGGAAAATACTATCTCTGAAGAAACTCTGAATTTATTAAAATTTGAAACTTGGTATTTTTGCTGAAGAGTGGGTAGTTTATGACACTATTCATTGGAGCCAGTGAAAACAGATAATAAAGATATATATCAAAAAAATTTTAAAAGATAGATATCTTCTATTTTCATTGTTAAAATTATTGACTTCTGATATCAGAAATGTAGTATTCAGAGTACACAAAAGTAGTTCACCAGATCTTTAGGAAGAAATTTGGCAAAATACTTCATGGCATCTCTATGTACTGACTGTGAAGGTTTTAGGTGGAATTACAGAGGAATGAAAAATCATTTTCAGAAGCGCCTTTCCCTGGGTGGGTGTCTTCACCATTTTTATTTTTGGGAAAAATAGCTGGCATGCTTATCAGTTCTATAGAAGGCATACAGCCAAGCGAGGAATAGGTAATGAATAGAAAGATTATCTTGACAGGCTGAATTAAACCTTAACAGGGCTAAATAAAAAGTCTTGCACTTTAGCTATAGAAAGTTACTTCAAGATAAGATTGATTTCTCAAAACTATCTGAAATACATTCAGGACTTTTAGTGGGCTGTGAGTGCAGTGTGACATAGGGGTGTAAAAATGCTTAACTATATGAATATAAAAATGGACAGTCGTAGTAGAGTTTAAGGAAGATTATGATCGCACTTTGGTACTTTCTTGCCCCAGTTAAAAATATTGTCCTTTTGGTCTTGTCCAAGAGCCAGCCTGGTGTGGATGAAGTATCTCCCCAGATTTCAGAGGCTGGCCCTGAATGCTGAAGGGAGATGGTGAGGCCACTGAGTGATTTGGTGGAAAGGGCTGCCCTGTGGGTGTTAGCAGCAGTAAGAAAAGTATTGACAGCACTGGATTTTTTTTAAAATTTTCATCTCAGGAGAATCATCTCAGTGGCTATTAAGATTAATGTTCTTAAATTACCCACTCATATGCTTTGTGCTGACAGAGAGACAACAGTTGTAACTTGAAGTTTCAATATCCTTTAGGCTGTACCTGAATTTAAGAAACATAATATCCAGATGTTCCCTGGTGGCTCAGATGGTCAAGAATCTTCTTACAATGTAGAAGACTTAAGGTTAGATCCATGGGTTGGGAATGTCCCCTGGAGAAGGGAATGGTCACCCACTCCAGTATTATATCCAAGTTGCAACTGTTTCTCAGTGTTGGTTTTTAACAATCAGGTTTACAGCTCTCATCAGAAATGATATAGACAACTACATCCTAGAACTAAGGGCTTTTCTTTGATAATTCTGAATTATACAATAAAACTGGAGCTGATATTTGTTGCTCTTTTGCTCAACAAAATGCCAACTCAAATGACCTCACTTGTAGGTCTTACCCAACTCACATGTTCCCAGCATTTTTCTTTTTTTATACCTAATATAGTCCTCAATACCCTGCCACTATTTAAAGCTAAAACTTTCACTCCATCCACCAAAAACAGGCAAAGAAAACAGCACACACATTTATACTTAAACACTGAGGAATGGTAAAAATTACTGGAACAAAGATCTTGTCCCTTCATAACACCTTTATTTTGACACAGTCGCCACATCTATAAGACATACTCTTTAAGATGGTGGTTGGACATATCTTAACATACACAGTTAAAATCTTATTTGATCTAGTGCTAATTACTCTTCCCTCCCTCCTTTTATCTATGCGAACAAGCTCTCCACTTTCTTTCTTTTATTTTGAATTTCTGGCTGCTCCTTGAAAAGCAGAAAAGACCTCATCTTGACTTCTCAACTGCCTGAGGACAAGAACTCTTTCAGGATAGGCTGGGTTCCCCTCCAGGGTAAACTGTGATACTGTGTCATGACCCGAAGGACCCACCTTGGCCTTTTTGTTCACATCACAGGGACTTTACTCTCCTACTTCAGGTTCATAGGTAGAGACTGTGTCTATGCAGTAAACATCCATCCCATGACAAAAACTTGACACTCCCTGACTTCAGTATCATGTCTGTCTCTTAATGGAGAGCAGAAGCATTCCCTCATTTCTCTTGCAACATTTGAAAACCTAGAAACTGTGTTGTGACCATGAGCCATCATACTTATTCTAGCAAATGTAGTTGAAGAGAGCATTCACGCTAATGTGAACTCATTCTGTTGGGATGGTACCTCTGTCTTTCCTGTGTCAGGGTGAGAAAATGGAGCCAATCATATTACAGTTCATAGCAAGTCGCTCACTTTAAATTTACAGAACATTGTATGTTAATTATCTCAGTTTAAAAAATCCATAGCTCATGTTGGGAGGGAGCAAAAGATAATGGGTGAACCAGGAAGTTAGCAACTTTCCTTTTTATGGGAGAGGCAGTTTCAGAAATGTACATACACCCTCATCAGCAGTTAGGAAGTGGTAGAGTCAGGATTCAATAGCCCATGTTTTAGGGAACTTTCATGGACATGCTCTTAACATTGCATTATGGTCTTCATTGTATTGAAAGTGGCGTCAGTATTTAGTCTTATTATGTGTGCATATGTGCATGGGCAAGTCTCAGCACTTCTTTCTGCCTAAGTGTTTTAACTTATAAAATGAAACACTTGTTTTAAAATTCAAAAGTAGATAAGGTCCTTTTGTGGTCTGAAATCTTCCTAAATCGAGAAAGGTTTAGTTGCTTGATATTTATTGAATGGTGCAATCCAGTATGCTTACTAACATGATTGTATATGATATAAAGCAGAATCTTCCTGGAACTCCATCTTTTGATAACTCATTTACACATTAAAATTCACAAAAAAAGAGATTTTCAGAAGATCCATACCTCTAATGAGATCAGTATGAGATAGATATGTATTAGTACAAGTGCAAGCCATCATCCCTGGCTGTTTTCCTCTTAGCTACCTTATCTGCTTCAGTTCAAAAATGAAATCTATAGCGCTCTTTCTACATGACATGTCTTCCTGTGTTGTCTCAAGTGCCCTCCAATGGAGATGATCAATTTTAGGATTTCATCTTGCCTAAAACAATATCCATTTTATAACTGTACATCTAAAACAGTTTGTATAAAAAATAGACTTCAGTCAAAAAATTATTGTCACCTTTTTTTAAAGCTGTTTCCATTATGGGTGGTATGATGGTGCCAGGGACATTGGGAGTGACAAGAATCATTGATTTTGGGGGTTTTCTATCAGAGTTTGCAGTGGAGAAAAACAGATAAGTGAAGAATGCTGTTCCAAATTCCAAATGTGACATTATTTTGCCTGTCTCCTATTTCAAAGAGTAAGTCTGTTGACCTTTGAGGAGACAAAAGGCTGAGAGATCTCAGCACACTGTGTTCCAAACTAGTATTTTCATTACAATTTTTTACTTGCCAACCAGTCATGTCATCGCTTGCTAAATTATAATAGCATGCAAAGTACTGTGGTATTTCACAGGAATTTTTTTAATGTGGATGATTGCTATTAGACGCTTTGGTTGCTGTGGAAGTTTGACACCAGGTTCACAAACAAACTGCCAGAGTCTTATGACCTGCGGAAGTTTCAATCAGCCCATTCCTCTTTTCTGAAGCTTTGGAATTAGACTGTTTACCCAGCATAAATTACGATGTCATATATTTGAGTATTTATATGGCAACTGTGTGATAAATGCAGTATTGAGTTAAAGTGAGAAAGACAATCAATTTAAGGAGAGGGGCAAATTAGCAAATGTTTCTAAAGAAACAATTTATTTCCTTCAAAAACAAAGATTAACTCTTGTATTTAGTCGCTCAGTTGTATCTCTTTGTGACCCATGGACTGAAAAACACCAGGCTCCTCAGTCCATGGAATTCTCCAAGCAATGGGATATACATATGACTAATCTGGGATACAGATATATACACATATATATATCTGTAAACAACAAAACTCTGTAAAAGCAAAATTTTTAAAAATGGCAAAAAAAAAAAAAAAAAAAATACTGGCATGGGTAGCCAAGTGCAACCTATCCTCTTTTAGCTACCTTATCTGCTTCAGTTCAAAATGAAATCTATAGCCTTTTCTACATGACATGTCTTCCTGTGTTGTCTCAAGTGCCCTCCAATGGAGATGATCAATTTTAGGATTTCATCTTGCCTAAAACAATATCCATTTTATAACTGTACATCTAAAACAGTTTGTATAAAAAATAGACTTCAGTCAAAAAATTATTGTCACCTTTTTAAAGCTGTTTCCATTATGGGTGGTATGATGGTGCCAGGGACATTGGGAGTGACAAGAATCATTGATTTTGGGGGTTTTCTATCAGAGTTTGCAGTGGAGAAAAACAGATAAGTGAAGAATGCTGTTCCAAATTCCAAATGTGACATTATTTTGCCTGTCTCCTATTTCAAAGAGTAAGTCTGTTGACCTTTGAGGAGACAAAAGGCTGAGAGATCTCAGCACACTGTGTTCCAAACTAGTATTTTCATTACAATTTTTTACTTGCCAACCAGTCATGTCATCGCTTGCTAAATTATAATAGCATGCAAAGTACTGTGGTATTTCACAGGAATTTTTTTAATGTGGATGATTGCTATTAGACGCTTTGGTTGCTGTGGAAGTTTGACACCAGGTTCACAAACAAACTGCCAGAGTCTTATGACCTGCGGAAGTTTCAATCAGCCCATTCCTCTTTTCTGAAGCTTTGGAATTAGACTGTTTACCCAGCATAAATTACGATGTCATATATTTGAGTATTTATATGGCAACTGTGTGATAAATGCAGTATTGAGTTAAAGTGAGAAAGACAATCAATTTAAGGAGAGGGGCAAATTAGCAAATGTTTCTAAAGAAACAATTTATTTCCTTCAAAAACAAAGATTAACTCTTGTATTTAGTCGCTCAGTTGTATCTCTTTGTGACCCATGGACTGAAAAACACCAGGCTCCTCAGTCCATGGAATTCTCCAAGCAATGGGATATACATATGACTAATCTGGGATACAGATATATACACATATATATATCTGTAAACAACAAAACTCTGTAAAAGCAAAATTTTTAAAAATGGCAAAAAAAAAAAAAAAAATACTGGCATGGGTAGCCATGTCCTCCTTCAGGGGATCTTTCGAACCGAGGGATCAAGTCCAGGTATCCTGCATTGCAGGTGGATTCTTTACCATCTGAGCCATCAAGGAAGCCCTCGATTACCTCTAGGTCCAGGAAGTAATGCCAAAAATAGGTTCTTTGGGGTCCTATTATAATAAACACTTAAGAATGACTAGTGATGGGAGGGGGGGGAACTGGGATTAGTGATGGGGGGTGGGTCCAGGGATATGCATATGAATGATCTGGGAACATACATGTTGGTGAACAACAAAACTCTGTAAAATCTTTAAAATAAAGGAAAAAAAAAAAAGAATGATTAATGAATGTGACATCAAGTTACATGTAGGAAATGTTTCAGAAAAGGTTTATTTTATGTAGTTTAGGTATTTATGCTAGCGTTCTCTTTAAGAACTGAGCTTTTAATATCATCAAAAGTAAATGGCAGCCTAGACCCTCATCCAATTATCCTCATTTGTAAATTGGCACATTACATTTCAAATATACGTTATTTCTCACTTCATCCTCAGTTCATAATACTCCCCTCTCCCCAAACCTCACCCTACTTTTTACACATTCCCTAACTCAGAGAATGGTGCCATCCATTCATTATTCAATGCATTCATTCATTCATTAAAACATTTTAAAGCCAGGCATTGTGTAAGCAGAACTTGGGGCTCACCCCTGACAATTCCCTCTTTCTCAACTCCTTGTATTTTAAGAAGTTAAGCAGGAGACATGTAGCCCTGAAAAGGACAGTATGCCTCTATCTCAGCACCATAGCTCATTTGGCCAAGAGATTTGGCTATGAGAGGATATGTGTTTTTAGCTCTCTGGACTTTACATGGGTCAAACGCTGGTTAAGCATAGTTAGACATCCAGCTCAGGAGATGGGAGTACATGAGGGATAATGGCGATGCAAGGACAAATATTGTGGCTTCCTGTACTTACAATAGCGAAATGGACGATCTTCCAGTGGTATGCTAGTAGGGAGCAGCAAGCCAGATATTATCAGCTCTGTATATCCAGCCACTCCTTATCACTACCACTATTAGATCAACACAAAGCAAATCCCTCAACTGATCTGTTATCTATTTTATATGCCGTAGTGTATCTATAGGGTTTTCCTGGTGGCTCAGATGGTAAAGAATCTGCCTGCAGTGCAGGAGACCTGGGTTGGCTCAATCCCTGAGTCAGGAAGGTCCCCTGGAGAAGTGTGTCTACATCCATCTCAATCTCCTAATTCACCCCACCCCTTCTTTCTGCATTCATTTGTTCCAGACTTCTTTGTCTATTTCTGCTTTATGGATAGGTTCCTCTGTACCATTTTTCTAGATTCCACGTGTAAGTGATGTTATGTGACATTTGTTTTTCTCTTTCTGGCTTACTTCACTCTATTTGACACTCTCTAGGTACATGTCTCTGCAGATTTTGATGCTGAAGGTATCACGCTTGCCCCTCTTCCCCAGCCCTGAGAGCTGGTGGCAGCTCTCAGATGCATTTGTCACATCACGCTACATCTTTGCATCCCTGTAACTCACAGAGGAGTCTCCTCTCCCCAATCTCCAAGCTCATCTTCAACCTTCTTTAAAGTGCCCGTGTATGAGCATGCTAAGTCACTTCAGTCGTGTCTGACTCTTTGCAACCCCATGGACTGTAGCCTGCTAGGCTCCTCTGTCCATGGGATTCTCTAGGCAAGAATAATGGAGTGGGTTGCCATCTCCTTCTCCAAGGGATCTTCCCAACTCAGGGATGTAACCCAGGTCTCTATGTCTCCTGCACTGGCAGGCTGGTTCTCTGTCACTAGTGCCATCTGGGAAGCCTCCTTGAGGTGCCCAGGCTTCCTCTATGCCTTGATGCTAAGGGCACAGTCTGGGCCCTTGGTGGGCCTCGGGGATTCAGGTAATGAACTTAGGGCAGAGACAACTTCGATTCTCACTTCCTAGAGAAGATGCTCCTCCATGAAGAGCTAAAACGCCCATCCACCACGAACGCAGCATCGTCAACAAGGTGTGGATGTTCTGGCAAATGATGTGTTGTATGCCTTTCTTCAAGTTTACGTATATTACTACACAATAATCCATAATCAGTACATTTGGTCAAGAAACTGTTTTCAGAAATACACATAACTTGTCAGAGACAGGAAGTACAAGTAGCATTTGATTCCTTTTGGCCATCATCAGAGCCACCTTGTGGGGCTCCATTAAGTTCTTGTTCATCCTGATTCTGAAGGTTTGTTCTCAAGAGGAAGACTAAACCATCAGATGGATGAGTCATATTTTAGTTATAATCACAGGAACATTCAAAAATGAAATCATTTTATTCAGCTGAACAAACCTTATAAAAGTAAACTTCAACACTTAAGTTTTCTTGTTCCAGACTTCTTTTTTTTGTTATGGATAGGTTCCTCTGTACCATTTTTCTAGATTCCACGTGTAAGTGATGTTATGTGACATTTGTTTTTCTCTTTCTGGCTTACTTCACTCTATTTGACACTCTCTAGGTACATGTCTCTGCAGATTTTGATGCTGAAGGTATCACGCTTGCCCCTCTTCCCCAGCCCTGAGAGCTGGTGGCAGCTCTCAGATGCATTTGTCACATCACGCTACATCTTTGCATCCCTGTAACTCACAGAGGAGTCTCCTCTCCCCAATCTCCAAGCTCATCTTCAACCTTCTTTAAAGTGCCCATGTATGAGCATGCTAAGTCATTTCAGTTGTATCTGACTCTTTGCAACCCTATGGACTGTAGCCTGCTAGGCTCCTCTGTCCATGGGATTCTCTAGGCAAGAATAATGGAGTGGGTTGCCATGCCTTTCTCCAAGGGATCTTCCCAACTCAGGGATGTAACCCAGGTCTCTATGTCTCCTGCACTGGCAGGCTGGTTCTCTGTCACTAGTGCCATCTGGGAAGCCTCCTTGAGGTGCCCAGGCTTCCTCTATGCCTTGATGCTAAGGGCACAGTCTGGGCCCTTGGTGGGCCTCGGGGATTCAGGTAATGAACTTAGGGCAGAGACAACTTCGATTCTCACTTCCTAGAGAAGATGCTCCTCCATGAAGAGCTAAAACGCCCATCCACCACGAACGCAGCATCGTCAACAAGGTGTGGATGTTCTGGCAAATGATGTGTTGTATGCCTTTCTTCAAGTTTACGTATATTACTACACAATAATCCATAATCAGTACATTTGGTCAAGAAACTGTTTTCAGAAATACACATAACTTGTCAGAGACAGGAAGTACAAGTAGCATTTGATTCCTTTTGGCCATCATCAGAGCCACCTTGTGGGGCTCCATTAAGTTCTTGTTCATCCTGATTCTGAAGGTTTGTTCTCAAGAGGAAGACTAAACCATCAGATGGATGAGTCATATTTTAGTTATAATCACAGGAACATTCAAAAATGAAATCATTTTATTCAGCTGAACAAACCTTATAAAAAGTAAATTACTTCATATGCACTTGGCAAAAGACTAATTAGCTATTTTGAGTCCTCCCTGGAATTATCTCACCCATTCTTTCCACCCTCTGTGACGCTGGCTCCCATCACTCCCCTTTCCCAGTGCTTTCCTGGCCACACTGATAAAACAGGAAAGAAGCAGGAAACGTGGTGTGGATGGCCTCCACATCATCAAGGCAAGAAGGAAAAGGCCCCACAATCAGCAGTCTTCTAAAAGCGAGCATCTTTCAAAGAAACAAATACTTTCAAGATAGTTTAATATTTTAGTCTCTATCATTGCTTTTAGATACCGTCTTTTAAAATCTGAACTAGAACATTATTTCTGGATTTCCAAGCTTCCACTGTACCTCTGTCTCTACGTGTGTATGAGTATACAGGCCTCTCCCTTCACTCTTCCTTCTTACCTCCAGTTTTCAAGATGGATTCAATGTGTTTCCCCCAGTCTTTACTATTTCAGTTGTTTCCCACATGATGGCATGATGCCTGTATCTGTATTATGCCTGTTAGTTTCCAGCACTTGAGTTTTTGTTTCTATCTTGAATCTGTGTAAGAGACACAGCTGCTTCTGTGCTGTGGGAGCCCTTGTCTTGGGAGCTATGGATTTTGTGTCGTGCATTAGCAATGGATGATCACGGCAAAGTGAGCATCTCCAGTCTCTGGCCCACGCTGTGTGGGAGGCAAGAAGGCCTGGCAGCGGAGGTGCAGAGGGAGCATCTGTCTGATGAGGCTGAGAGAAACCAAGCTCTTTAGGTAGACACAGAGGGGCCATAAGAGGTGCCAAACTGCGTCATAGCTCTATTTGTTCATTGCAAATGAATCTATCCCAAACGTAACAAGGCTCATACTGATTAGATATTTGGAATTACTGTGAAACCACTGTAATGCCTTCTACAACAGGATAGAATTATGTAACAGATCTTGACAACTTTTTATGACAGGTATTTCTTAAGTTCAGCTAGAGCAATTTGCAGACATTTCCAGGTCTAATCAGTGTTTCAGTTCACATGGGCTCTTGCTGCACAGCCTCATCCAAGTGAACAGGAAGGGTCAGAGCACCTGCAGACACAGCAGAGTGGGGGCGGCCCATCTCTGGTGTCTTTCCACCTTTGTTCTGTGTTTTTACCTCCATCATCTTTCTGTATTATGGTTTTGTTTCATCACAACTGGGTTTACACTAAAGGCAAGCAAACTCCCCAAACTTACGTTGGGGTTTATGCAGTCATCCTTGAAACTGTGGCAGAGGAAGATAGGAATGTGTTTCAAAGGAGAACTTGGTAACCTAAAATGACACCTGTTTGAAGATTCCTAAATTTCTTTCTCAGGCACTACCCGTCCTCCACGTGCCAGGCTTGGAGCATCACCTGCCTATTGACCATGTCCACTGGGATGTCCACCAGGCAGATCAACCTGACCTTCATGTCACCCCATCACCCACCCTCTCCTTTCACTTCTCCATAAACAGCATCACCATTTCAGTTGCTCAGACCAGCAACAGTGACATGATATTTGACTCATATTCTCTCTTACATCCCTGATTTATGAGGAGATTCTACTGTCTCTGCCTTCAGAGTATATCCATGATCCAAGTACTTCTCATTGCCTTCTTCGCTACTGCCTTTCCCTTCAGTCTTTTTTTTTTTTTTAATTTTTTTTTCGGGGGGGGGGGTTGGGGAGGGAGGGGGATGAGCGGGCCACTTCTGTTGGTCTTTCATTGATCTATTTTCATCCATCTTTGTTCTTTGGCCCGTGTGGGCCTCCCATTGCAGTGGCCTCTGTTGTCACAGAGCACCAGCTCTGGCGCACGCGCTCCAGAGCTCCAGCTCGGCAACTGGACACATCGGTCCAGCCACTCCATGGCACATGGGATCTTCCCAGGCCAGGGATCGAACCAGAGCCCCTTGCACTGCAAGGTGGTGTCCTTACCCACTGGACTACCAGGGAAGCCCCCCTTCAGTCTTAATCTGAACTATTTCAGTAGACTTGTGGCTGGTTTCTTTTCATCCACTTATATCACCTGCATTTTGTTGTTCCCAAAGTACTCAGAATGATATCTCCGAAACCTGAGACTTATCATATCATTCAGTCCTCTGGTGGAAACCCTTCACAGCTTCTCATCTTCCATTCTCACAAGAGCCTATAGGGTCCTCTGTGTCCTGGACCCTCCCTGGACCTCAGGCTTCATTCTGCCACTCCCTCCCTGTTTGTTCCGCTCCAAGCCTGCTGACCTCCCCGTTCCTTGAGTACACCAAGCTCAAATGGTCCTGGGTTTTTGCCTCTGCCTGGAATACTCCCTTCATATCCATGGCTCTCTCCTTTAGCCCCTCAGGTCTAAGCTCAAATGCCCCCTTGCCAGAGAGAGCTTCCCTAACCACCCCTTACAGAAATCCCTCTCCATATTTCCTTTATCCTTTACAAGCTTTTCTCTTCAGAATCTTCTTATCACCTCTCACCTTCCCAGTCTGTTTATTATCTCTCTCCCACCCTAAGAATGTAAGCTCAGAAGACCAGGGACTTTTCTCAGGAGTATGTGCTTCAGAGGCAGGAAGTTTAGTCATGGGGTGGAAACTCCAGAGCGGTTCAGACCGACATGCTGGCCTCTGGGAGCTCCACACAGGGTAGTGAGGGGAAAGGATGAGTGCTACAGATTCCTGAAATCAGTCCCTGCTCCTCCGTTTATAGTAAATGTGAAGAGGTCATCAACATGACCACTCAGGCAGCAGTGGGAAATTTTGCTTGTTATGAACCAGAGTACAAGAGAAAGAGTGGACCAAATCAGTGTTTTATCATTGGATCAGTAGAAACTCTAATCATCATTATCTGCTGATTGCTCCACTGTCATTGGGCTGCAGCATTGCACAAATCAATACGGCCTTATGTTCACACTGAGCACTATTATTTGCCTTTGTTGTCTTCTCACGTGAAACTAGACAGTCACCAACCACCTTTGGACTCTGATCATGGCATTGATTCCAAACAATGCTGACACAACTCAGTGAAATTTGGAATCAGTACCACTACTCAGGACCTTAACTTTCAAGTCTATAAATGGGACAGAGAGTTGCCACCTATCCTAAGTATAATGAAAAAAATGATTTCCTTGGTGGTAAGAGCCTTCATTATTTAATTGGTTGTATGCTGGATGTAGGAGAAGGAAATGGCAACCCACTCCAGTATTCTTGCCTGGAAAATTCCATGGAGAGAAGCCTGGTGAGCTACAATCCATAGGGTTAGTGTGTGTGTGTGTGTGTGTGTGTGTGTGTGTGTGTGTATTTTTCCCCCTTATGGCTCAGTGGTGAGGAATCTGCCTGCAATACAAGAGACCCAGGTTCAGTCCCTGAATTGGGACAATCTCCTGGAGGAGGGCATAACAACCCACTCCACTATTCTCTGCCTGGAGGATTCCATGGACGGAGGAGTCTGGCAAGCTGCAGTCCATTGAGCTGCACACAGAATCGGACACAACTGAAGTGACTAAGCAGAAGCAGCATGCTGGTTGTCCTATCTTACATTATCAAAGTATCTAGTTTTGTTCAGATTTTGATTTATAAAAATAACATTTAAATTTTAATAGGTTGCCTCTCATTTCTTCACAAAGTGGTATCCCAAATGTTGGGAGGGGGCAACAGGTTGGAGTATACTGTATTTTTTGGCAACGTCTAATAGTGAGTCTCAGAACACCATTGGTGCCTATAGCTAGCCCATGGACTCTATACTGGGTCTATACATGGGCCATGTCAGGTCATATTGGAGTTTCATGGATACACTAAGCTGGTGTCATACAGAATAATGGCAGATTGCACAAGCTTAGTGTTTATTTAAATCTTTATTTAAGTTTGCTTTAGGTCCTTTTCTGCCTCATTTGCACACAGAACTCATATCCTAAAATTTGGCAGAGATATGTTTTACAATAGCAAGTAATACCATTTTGCTCCCTGTGTATTTCAATTGATTTTAGGTTTTGACTTAAGTCAGCTTCTGAACATATGACTCTATGACAAGATAAGGAATTGTGACTTTGGACCACAAATTAAAGGCTTGTAAAACCATTATCGAAGAAAACCTTTGGACTCTGATCATGGCATTGATTCCAAACAATGCTGACACAACTCAGTGAAATTTGGAATCAGTACCACTACTCAGGACCTTAACTTTCAAGTCTATAAATGGGACAGAGAGTTGCCACCTATCCTAAGTATAATGAAAAAAATGATTTCCTTGGTGGTAAGAGCCTTCATTATTTAATTGGTTGTATGCTGGATGTAGGAGAAGGAAATGGCAACCCACTCCAGTATTCTTGCCTGGAAAATTCCATGGAGAGAAGCCTGGTGAGCTACAATCCATAGGGTTAGTGTGTGTGTGTGTGTGTGTGTGTGTGTGTGTGTGTGTATTTTTCCCCCTTATGGCTCAGTGGTGAGGAATCTGCCTGCAATACAAGAGACCCAGGTTCAGTCCCTGAATTGGGACAATCTCCTGGAGGAGGGCATAACAACCCACTCCACTATTCTCTGCCTGGAGGATTCCATGGACGGAGGAGTCTGGCAAGCTGCAGTCCATTGAGCCGCACACAGAATCGGACACAACTGAAGTGACTAAGCAGAAGCAGCATGCTGGTTGTCCTATCTTACATTATCAAAGTATCTAGTTTTGTTCAGATTTTGATTTATAAAAATAACATTTAAATTTTAACAGGTCGCCTCTCATTTCTTCACAAAGTGGTATCCCAAATGTTGGGAGGGGGCAACAGGTTGGAGTATACTGTATTTTTTGGCAACGTCTAATAGTGAGTCTCAGAACACCATTGGTGCCTATAGCTAGCCCATGGACTCTATACTGGGTCTATACATGGGCCATGTCAGGTCATATTGGAGTTTCATGGATACACTAAGCTGGTGTCATACAGAATAATGGCAGATTGCACAAGCTTAGTGTTTATTTAAATCTTTATTTAAGTTTGCTTTAGGTCCTTTTCTGCCTCATTTGCACACAGAACTCATATCCTAAAATTTGGCAGAGATATGTTTTACAATAGCAAGTAATACCATTTTGCTCCCTGTGTATTTCAATTGATTTTAGGTTTTGACTTAAGTCAGCTTCTGAACATATGACTCTATGACAAGATAAGGAATTGTGACTTTGGACCACAAATTAAAGGCTTGTAAACCATTATCAAGAAAAGAAAATCTATGGTAGATACGCATGACTTCATTTGCAAATAAAAACAAATTACTTAATAATGAGCTGTACACTAGTTTGGGAAAGTATGTCTGTATAATTTGTCTAAATAGAAAGAACAGTGCTAAGAGTAAAAGGGAGTGTTATTAATATTTATTTTGACATAAGAGGCATGAAATGGAATTATCCCAGACAATAAGATAAAAAAGGGATTTAGCAAAATTCATTATATTTTAATATTAATTTAGTCTCTGGCAATTTATAGCTTTTCTCTACAAGAAATATTCCTGCACTCTAAGAAAAAGATAACAAAGTTAAGGAAAGGCATATGACAAGGTCAAAGGGACAGATGTCAAGCAAAATACAATAACTTTTCTGATTAAAGGAGAAAAATTTTAATTTAGCCAAGAATAATCAAGGTTAAACAAAAATTTCCTGAAATTTTAACATCAGGAAAAGCACTGGTAAGATTAATTCTACTTTTTCTCTAAGGCTTAACTTAGCAGAATTAAAAGTGACTCCTTGCACTTCAAAAAAAATTTTTGATAAATATAGATGAGATATGTAATGAGTAGAAAATTTCTAGAGCTAAATAATTTGAAATATAAAGATCGAAAGGGTAGACAGAATCTTCACAAACATGCGTGAGTGACAGCCCCATTCACATTTCTCTCTTGACAATAAATGGCTTAAAGACAGAGATCATAAATAATAAATGAGAAATACTACATGCACAACTGATAAATAATAAATACCACTCCCTAAACGTTTTTGGAACGCCTAACAATATTTTAAAAAGAAGGCTATTCATGCTCACCGCACAGAGTCCTATAATGCGACTCTACTGGAGGGCTTGGAGCTAAAGTTGATTGCATCATTTAGTCTGGTCAGAACAGGAATATGGTTTCATATAGAAAGCACAGCAAGAGACCTAGAAGAAAACAGACCTCTTCCTTTTCTTACTAGATAGAAATAGATGTAATTTCTGTATCAGAGGATTTCACAGAAAAGGCATGTTAGAACTAATGCTGGTAGTCTGAATTATGAGCATTTTCAAGAACTGTAGCATCATCATATTTTGCCTTTGGTTTCCAGACAGAAGTGGGATTGGCACATGATAATACCTATTGCTGGGGCAGGCTAGTGCCGTGATCACGAGTTTGGAGCCAAGCCAGTTGGGTGAAAATCCTATTCTACTATATCCCCGTAGATAACTTCAGGAAACTTCATTCTCTCTTTGAACTTGAGTTTGTCACTCTATAAACAGGAATAACAATATTGCCAACCTCCTTGCACTGTTGAAGGGTCCAATGACTAATCTACATAAAGGATTCAGAATTGGATCTGGCACGATACAAGAAATATTCCTGCACTCTAAGAAAAAGATAACAAAGTTAAGGAAAGGCATATGACAAGGTCAAAGGGACAGATGTCAAGCAAAATACAATAACTTTTCTGATTAAAGGAGAAAAATTTTAATTTAGCCAAGAATAATCAAGGTTAAACAAAAATTTCCTGAAATTTTAACATCAGGAAAAGCACTGGTAAGATTAATTCTACTTTTTCTCTAAGGCTTAACTTAGCAGAATTAAAAGTGACTCCTTGCACTTCAAAAAATTTTTGATAAATATAGATGAGATATGTAATGAGTAGAAAATTTCTAGAGCTAAATAATTTGAAATATAAAGATCGAAAGGGTAGACAGAATCTTCACAAACATGCGTGAGTGACAGCCCCATTCACATTTCTCTCTTGACAATAAATGGCTTAAAGACAGAGATCATAAATAATAAATGAGAAATACTACATGCACAACTGATAAATAATAAATACCACTCCCTAACCGTTTCTGGAACGCCTAACAATATTTTAAACAGAAGGCTATTCATGCTCACTGCACAGAGTCCTATAATGCGACTCTACTGGAGGGCTTGGAGCTAAAGTTGATTGCATCATTTAGTCTGGTCAGAACAGGAATATGGTTTCATATAGAAAGCACAGCAAGAGACCTAGAAGAAAACAGACCTCTTCCTTTTCTTACTAGATAGAAATAGATGTAATTTCTGTATCAGAGGATTTCACAGAAAAGGCATGTTAGAACTAATGCTGGTAGTCTGAATTATGAGCATTTTCAAGAACTGTAGCATCATCATATTTTGCCTTTGGTTTCCAGACAGAAGTGGGATTGGCACATGATAATACCTATTGCTGGGGCAGGCTAGTGCCGTGATCACGAGTTTGGAGCCAAGCCAGTTGGGTGAAAATCCTATTCTACTATATCCCCGTAGATAACTTCAGGAAACTTCATTCTCTCTTTGAACTTGAGTTTGTCACTCTATAAACAGGAATAACAATATTGCCAACCTCCTTGCACTGTTGAAGGGTCCAATGACTAATCTACATAAAGGATTCAGAATTGGATCTGGCACGTCATGCCAAAAACGTTCCTCCCACCATTATGTTTCTTTGGTGTCAATTCCTGTGACTAGTGGCTGACTTCTTTCAGACATGGATCTCTCTCCTGCCAGGGTCATTCATTCAGATGAATTCTCTAGTCAGGTTTTCTCTTTTTATAAACTAAAAATTCAAAAGGCACACACAGACTCATGGTTTGAAGAGCTGAAATGAATTCTCCTAGTGTCAGATTTGCTTCTTGGAGGCACAGATGGTTGAA
Organism: Tragulus kanchil; assembly: GCA_022376925.1. NCBI lineage: Eukaryota > Metazoa > Chordata > Mammalia > Artiodactyla > Tragulidae > Tragulus > Tragulus kanchil. The sequence goes on along the minus strand of JAIOJX010000028.1, from coordinate 37,298,297 downwards.
TAAAATCTGCTTTGACGGCACCTTCATTTGGCACATGGTGGCTTCCTCAGACTGACGAGGAGCCTATTTCAACGGGCTGGTCTCATCAGCACAGCAGACTGTGGGGGCAGAGCATGAAGCCCACTGGGAGGAGACACCCGGGTAGGCAGGGTTGCTGTGACGCAGTCCAACCCTAGGCGACAGATGTCCCTTTATACGAGAGAATCGGGGAACAGGCGTGAACAAAGGAGAACTGCGGAGCAGCAAAATGATCTTGATGCCTAGTGACACTGCACGGCAATTAGATTTTTTTTTTTTAATGATTTATTTATTTATTTACTTTGGGCGGGGGTCGGGTTGGGGAGGGAGGGGAGCGGGCGGGCCACTTCTATTGGTCTTTCATTTCTCTAGTTTCATTCGTCTTTGTTCTTTGACTCCTGTGGGCCTCCCATTGCGGTGGCGTCTGTCGCTGCAGAGCACCGGCTCTGGGCGCATGCGCTCCAGAGCTCTGGCTCGGTGATTGGACACATCAGTCCAGCCGCTCCGCGGCACGTGGGATCTTCCCAGGCCAGGGCTTGAACCGGCGCCCCTTGCACTGCAAGGCGGTGTCCTTACCCACTGGACCACCAGGGGAAGCCCGGCAATTAGATTTTTTAACGGCAAGGAGAAAGATCATAAAACTCTTCAGTCATTCACATAAAACTGCTCAGACTTGGGATATTTTAGTGTCTGTTCTTCCTGCAGTGTCATCAAAAACGAGTTCATTGTATCGGCAGGATACTGGGAAGAGTTAATGGCCAGGGCAGGAGCCTTGTGGGCTTCAAAGTTCAACCTTACAGGCGCTCAGACTCAGCCACACAAATTATTCCCTGGGAGTAATCTTTGGTGAGTTGCTAGGAGATGACCGGTTTATGTTTTCCTTTGATTACAGGGCATAACCACTCCCCTGTCAGAATGCCAAATGCTTAAAAAAAAAACAGCAGTGATTGCTTAAGGATCATTTTTTTCCTGTTACTTGCAGTGAGATATTGAAGCCTGAACTGTTCTGCATGAAGAGAAGAGATGTATGGGAACCCTGAAGATGAATGTTGTAGAATTATCTGAGCAGGGCTAGTATTTCTCCAGGGTGGTAGGCATGTCACCAGTGTTTAATACATATTTTTGTTTAATCGAATGAAATCATAATTTTTAGTGATTCCTTCAAAAGTAGTATCATGCATAGGTACCACAGCGGGAAGCTTATGTCTTAAAAGAAGGGTTTATATCTACATGCAGAAGCCTCACATGGGTCAAAGAGATATGGTGTCACAAACTGAGGAGGACAATTAGCTTGAGCCTCTGGACTGAAGTCAAATAAAAAGAGGAAAGACTGGCTCCCTTCTGGCCCCAAGGCCAGAACTCATTTCATTATGCCACATCATCTTCTACACATACTATATATGTACAGCTGTATATGCTTTGAGCTATAAAATTCTTTTTTTGTGAGAGCTCCCATGCTGTAGCGATGGAAACTGACAACTTGGTTTAAACCACAACTCTTACTACTTATTACCTGGGGAGCTGGGGATGAATTACTTATATGGTCTGTGCCTCAGTGTCCACAATCACAAACTGGGAGAAATACTGGTACATACCTCACAGGGTCCCTGTGAGAATGAAGTGAAATACTGTATGTAATGTACTTAGAAAATAATGTGCTTCAGAAAGCCCCTGGCACTAAGAATGATTAAGGGCATATAAACTGTCATTTTCACTATGATTATGAGCACTGTTTTGCTGTTTCCCAGAATATAGCTCACGCCACCCAAGAGTTAGGGGATCAGGTATATGGAACTTCAAAAGGTTGGAAAGCCAAACATTGAGATAAAAAGGGGAGACTCACCAAAATAGGAAGGTGTCAAGGAAGCAAAGAGAAACTGATTCTCACCTGATTCACAGTGACAGTTATGAATTCAGTGGATACCCAAGCTACCCAAGGTTAGCTATGTATGAATCCAATTCTGTCCACAAGGACATGTATGTTTATTTCACTTAAAAGTCATGTTGTCCTGAGTGTCAAACAATGAACAGTGCAGGTCTCTGGGATTTGGGAGTACCTGGGATCCAGGTTCTAGTTGCTCACTGGGTGGAATCTTTCTACCTTAGTGGACTTCTGTGGGTCCTCATTTACAAATGAAGGAGTTGGACTTTTAGACAACATTTCCTAGATAATGTATAGGGCATAGGGTAGGCATGTCACCAGTGTTTAATACATATTTTTGTTTAATCGAATGAAATCATAATTTTTAGTGATTCCTTCAAAAGTAGTATCATGCATAGGTACCACAGCGGGAAGCTTATGTCTTAAAAGAAGTGTTTATATCTACATGCAGAAGCCTCACATGGGTCAAAGAGATATGGTGTCACAAACTGAGGAGGACAATTAGCTTGAGCCTCTGGACTGAAGTCAAATAAAAAGAGGAAAGACTGGCTCCCTTCTGGCCCCAAGGCCAGAACTCATTTCATTATGCCACATCATCTTCTACACATACTATATATGTACAGCTGTATATGCTTTGAGCTATAAAATTCTTTTTTTGTGAGAGCTCCCATGCTGTAGCGATGGAAACTGACAACTTGGTTTAAACCACAACTCTTACTACTTATTACCTGGGGAGCTGGGGATGAATTACTTATATGGTCTGTGCCTCAGTGTCCACAATCACAAACTGGGAGAAATACTGGTACATACCTCACAGGGTCCCTGTGAGAATGAAGTGAAATACTGTATGTAATGTACTTAGAAAATAATGTGCTTCAGAAAGCCCCTGGCACTAAGAATGATTAAGGGCATATAAACTGTCATTTTCACTATGATTATGAGCACTGTTTTGCTGTTTCCCAGAATATAGCTCACGCCACCCAAGAGTTAGGGGATCAGGTATATGGAACTTCAAAAGGTTGGAAAGCCAAACATTGAGATAAAAAGGGGAGACTCACCAAAATAGGAAGGTGTCAAGGAAGCAAAGAGAAACTGATTCTCACCTGATTCACAGTGACAGTTATGAATTCAGTGGATACCCAAGCTACCCAAGGTTAGCTATGTATGAATCCAATTCTGTCCACAAGGACATGTATGTTTATTTCACTTAAAAGTCATGTTGTCCTGAGTGTCAAACAATGAACAGTGCAGGTCTCTGGGATTTGGGAGTACCTGGGATCCAGGTTCTAGTTGCTCACTGGGTGGAATCTTTCTACCTTAGTGGACTTCTGTGGGTCCTCATTTACAAATGAAGGAGTTGGACTTTTAGACAACATTTCCTAGATCTCCACAATTCGTAATTTTCTGATCCCTCTTCAGAAGAGCAGTCCTGTGCTATAATTTCCTCTGCAGGTTAGCACTAAACAAACCTGCCTGTGTGTAGACCTGGAATTGTAAATCACAAACCATCAGATGATTCGGTTTTGCTCTTCAAATGAGCAACGGTATTGTCATGTTCCATTAGATAGTATGTTTGCCAAGTGACTTGAAAAGAGAATCTGGTTTCCAAAAAATCAGCTTATCTGTTATCTACTGCATCAAGAAGGGTGTGTCCTAGAGTTGTTACATGGTTTATTTGAAAAACTCTGGCAAATCATCTTCTTAGACAGAGGTTAGCAAAAAAGAAAAGGAAAATTCAGTCATTCTGATTTGGAGAAGTGGCAGGTGCAAGCCACGGTCTGGTACTAAATAGAGAAAGCTCCTTAGAGAATGACGAATCCAGACTTGCCCATAGTATTTTTTATAAAGGCTCTCAAACCAGCATGAACCATACACTGTAATTAATTATTAAAGGTGATCCAGGCTGGGCAGTCCATGCTAGCACAATTCAGATGCTTTTTTCTCTCCAGCATTTGGTTATCAGTTATGTGATATATAGAGTAACAGTCATAAGGATCAGTTTCTGCAACTCCATCCTTCAACCTACTTTTATTGTAAATAAACCAGACCAGGAGGGGGTGGGGAGGCAAAGGGAGAAAGTGCCTCCCTTGAAAGTGTTTCAAGAACATTTGTCTTGATATTTTAATGACAAGCTTAATCTAATTAATCGTATTTGGCTCTGACTAACTTAGCATAAGGTGTGAGCTCTCAGCTGCGAGAGGGTAGCTCTTGACAAGGTGAGAAGTCCTCTTTTGATTGCTGAAATCATCCAGGGTGCATTTCTCATCTGTCTTTGAAAATGAAAGCTGTAGTAATATGTGATTTAAAAAGAAAGTAAAAAAAAAACAACGCTTTTTCTGCGGTAGGAGGTTATAGCATGGCTGCTGCACACGATGGAAACAGCCAGCAGTCATCCTGTGCCCAGCCTCTCCTCCGTATCTTACAATTGAAGTTTTAGCTGGGCATGTGGCTTAAGCCAGGTGAGGACTCCATTTCTCAGTTTTCCTTCCTTTGTGACCCAAGTTTGGCTGGTGAGTGGGAGAGGACTCATATTGTACCCTTCAAGGGGCAGGTTCTTACAGGGAAGGGGTGTCTTTGGCTTTCTCTTTGTCTTCTGTCTGCTGGCTGGAACACAGACCTGATGTTAGGATTTGGAGCGGCCATCTTGACCGTGAAAGGGGAGCCGTATGTTGAGTGTGCAGGAAAGAGACTGGGTCTCTGATCATTACGGTAATACCAAGCCACGCTGACACATGAGTGGGCAACAAACATCTCTCTTGTTTAAACCTCTACTATTTTGGATCTCTAACAGCACTGATCTTTTATCCCAGTGAATGGACTACCATAGTTGGAATCTAGCAAGTCATAAGTTCTCATTCAATTTATATTCACGCATCATAAGGAGAAAATCTCCAATTCATAGTAAATTTTATTTTGCTTCTATGGCACACTGAGTGAGATATTAGCTAGCAAACATATTCCTGGTGGCACTATAATTCCTGCATCTCTTTTAAAGGTCTTGTTTCCTTCCTTCCTTCTGTTTTTCCTTCCACTCTTCCTTCAATGTCTTATCATCTCCATTAAATTATAGATTGCTTAAAGTCAAGATCTACATTTCATGTTCCAGAATTTATGATCCCATTGTCTAAACACAATGTGTTGCACATAAAACATTCAGAGTGAGCCTTAAAGAAATACTCCAAAGACATGCACAGAGCTGAGAAAGTGCCTCCTTGAAAGTGTTTCAAGAACATTTGTCTTGATATTTTAATGACAAGCTTAATCTAATTAATCGTATTTGGCTCTGACTAACTTAGCATAAGGTGTGAGCTCTCAGCTGCGAGAGGGTAGCTCTTGACAAGGTGAGAAGTCCTCTTTTGATTGCTGAAATCATCCAGGGTGCATTTCTCATCTGTCTTTGAAAATGAAAGCTGTAGTAATATGTGATTTAAAAAGAAAGTAAAAAAAAAACAACGCTTTTTCTGCGGTAGGAGGTTATAGCATGGCTGCTGCACACGATGGAAACAGCCAGCAGTCATCCTGTGCCCAGCCTCTCCTCCGTATCTTACAATTGAAGTTTTAGCTGGGCATGTGGCTTAAGCCAGGTGAGGACTCCATTTCTCAGTTTTCCTTCCTTTGTGACCCAAGTTTGGCTGGTGAGTGGGAGAGGACTCATATTGTACCCTTCAAGGGGCAGGTTCTTACAGGGAAGGGGTGTCTTTGGCTTTCTCTTTGTCTTCTGTCTGCTGGCTGGAACACAGACCTGATGTTAGGATTTGGAGCGGCCATCTTGACCGTGAAAGGGGAGCCGTATGTTGAGTGTGCAGGAAAGAGACTGGGTCTCTGATCATTACGGTAATACCAAGCCACGCTGACACATGAGTGGGCAACAAACATCTCTCTTGTTTAAACCTCTACTATTTTGGATCTCTAACAGCACTGATCTTTTATCCCAGTGAATGGACTACCATCGTTGGAATCTAGCAAGTCATAAGTTCTCATTCAATTTATATTCACGCATCATAAGGAGAAAATCTCCAATTCATAGTAAATTTTATTTTGCTTCTATGGCACACTGAGTGAGATATTAGCTAGCAAACATATTCCTGGTGGCACTATAATTCCTGCATCTCTTTTAAAGGTCTTGTTTCCTTCCTTCCTTCTGTTTTTCCTTCCACTCTTCCTTCAATGTCTTATCATCTCCATTAAATTATAGATTGCTTAAAGTCAAGATCTACATTTCATGTTCCAGAATTTATGATCCCATTGTCTAAACACAATGTGTTGCACATAAAACATTCAGAGTGAGCCTTAAAGAAATACTCCAAAGACATGCACAGAGCTGTATTCTTAACATTACCATGCATTTAACTGAATTTCTGAAATGAACAGTTTGAAAACAAGTGCCTAAGTTAAATATAAACATTAAGTTCTAAGTTTCCAGACAGATATTATTAATTGCTAATAATAGCACATTAAAAGAAAAAAAAAACTTCAGTGGCATTTTCAGTGATTGAGGACCTCAAGGAACAGCCCTGGACACAACAGAGAGCAGCATGATGTGTTAAATAAGATGAAATTCTTAAAACCTTTAAGTATAAAGCACTTCATGCCCAATATTTATCCCCTTATTGATCACCTCCAATAAAAATTATCTAAAGGTTAAGAAGACCAAAAACCATAAAAGGCAAAATATGTATGGAATGTCCTATAGGAAAAAAATGAGTTATTCTGAGGTTTAGAAAATAAGTATTTTCAATGCCTTAAATCCCTCATTTTTTCCTGAATTCTTCATTTTGCCTGAGTTGATGTTATGACAGTAGATTCTGATTATCCACATATAACGTAAACATACTTTACATGTGAGAAGGACTGCTACCACCCAAGGATGAATCAAGTTGCATTTTACCTTGTGTGCACTGCGTTGGGCAAAAATGTATTCTGTCTTTGGAATACAGGAACAGGCACAAAATTGAGGTTTCTAAGACATTTGGAAAAAATTCTCAGAGACATTTCTCAGCTGAGAACTGCATCACCTTTAAGATGCGGATGATTCTGCGGTTCCTAGTCTGTCTTTCTCATGGGGTGGCTCAGAGACTAAAGTGAAGCCGTTTTGCACTATGTACACTATGAGCAAAAAAGAAGCAACTGTAATGAAAACTAACGTCCTAATTCCTTATCGTCCCTCACCGCCTGCCCTGTACTGCCTTTTGTTTGGCTCTGTACCCTTTTAAGTGTGACAGAAATGTTTGATCTCTAATCTAATTGTAGATAAAATCACCATGGTAATTGAATCGGTGCCCTAACTTCCTCAAAAAACAGCAACAGGTAGCAGCTCTTGGAAGCAAGTGTAAGAAAACTTCCTGGATCGGCCAGTGAAAATCTCACCCTTGTCCCTGTTTTGTCACATTTAATTGGAATTCTGATCCAGATGCAAAATGCAAACCAGGTTGAGAACCAAACAATTATGGGGTAATAAGAATTCTTGGCGTATAACCAGAAGATGATCCCGAGACCACAGTTTCAAATAAGCCAAGTATTTTATCATAAAGTAGAAGAGAAAAAAAAAAAAAAAAACAACAGATCTTTCTGGAGAGTAAAATTGTTTCTATATTAACAGGCACTGGGAAGGTGGGGAAAACAAGGACTGTTTTTTAGGAGATGAAATCCATCACTTGAGGAAAAGCCCTGTTCCAGAGAACTGAGGTCTTCCTCTTAATGATAGGCTTCTGTCCCTGTGTTGCTCAACTTCTAAGTAATTTAGGGAAAACGACCCTGTGATACCATGATTTTTCTCCAAAACAATCTTCTCAATGGTAAATGTGGTAAGGGAGCAAAATGAGACATTGTTCAGATTCTACCCAAAGCAACAAAGTCTCAGGTAATTAAATAAATGGGTACCATTGATACCTGTTGAAAGGTCATGAGTTCTGTAACAGCTGTTAGAACAAATCATACTTCAGACAAATCCACAAAAAATAAGTATAAAGGAGATCAAGTTTTGTCCCTGGGCCCAGACAGGGTGATGAAACAGCCATGATCATATATAAGCATTATCTCCTTATCTAGAGAATGATGTTAAGGATGGATGTGTTACTTGTATGTGTGTGTATGTGTGTGTTATGAGTTCTATTTTTTTTTTCTTACAGTATTTTTATTTTATTTCTTTCTCGAGGTTTTTATTCACATTTGTGCTCAGTCATTCAGTCATGTCTTGACTCTTTGCGACCCCACAGACTGTAGCCCACCAGGCCCCTCTGTCCATGGGTTTCTCCAGGCAAAAATACTGGAGTGGGTTGCCATTTCCTACTCCATTTTTTTTTTAATGAAAAACATCCACAAAAATCTAATGAGGCAGAAGAGTTCTTTGAATTTCAAAATGATTCTTCAGTCCTAACAGCAATGAACAATTAGATTTATTTTATAATATTATTATAAGTCATATGGTTATTTAATTAGAAAGTAGTATTATTTGAAAAGGACTTCCCAGGTAGCTCAGCGGTAACGAATCTGCAGGTTCGGTCCCTGGTCAGGAAGATCCCTGGAGAAGGAAATGGCAACCCATTCCAGTACGCTTGCCGGAGGAGCCTGTGACTGAGCAGCTAAGCATGCGCGCACGCACGCACGCACGCACGCACGCACGCACGCACACACACACACACACACACGTGTTGTTTGGAAAACTGTTTCTGCAATTGAGTTTAACCTGAAGCAGCTATGGTGCCTTTTTGGATATGTTTAGAGCTATGGAAATCCTGACAATCACTTCAGACGCTGAAGAGCAGAATGATATTCTACAATGAGTCTGCTGGTAGCATGTGGTTAGTGATAAAAAACAATCATGCATGGAACACAAGCTATTCTGGGACAGAATTTTGAAACCTGTGGAAAGCATAGGACTTGAAGGGACCGTCAGACTTCTCTTTCTTCCTCCCTGCATTAGGCTTAAGAACTCCATCTCCTTTTTCTGATGGCTAAAGCACTGAGGATATTATGAAGTATCTAGTAACCACAAACACCTAAGCTTTTCTTAGGCCTCCTTTACTGTTACCCAAAACACTACTCAAAATGGGCACCTGAAGTGCCAGGAAAATAGCCAGTTAGTTCTAAGACTCAGTATCATTTTATTCTGTGTAATAGCTGCAGTGGACCAGAGATGAATTTCACATCATCATGGAGGGAAGAAGGAAAACACCTGAGACCTTAATCAGACATTAACCAGAGCCATTGAAAGGTATACTGTATTTGGAGCACAACTTTGGTCATAAAAGTGAGCCCCTAAATTATCACAGATGCCTTCTTGCTGTTGCAGCGGCAACTTCACTGAAAACAGAAAGAAAAAGACACTTTTTGCTCCATCTTCCTTAAGAACTCTGAAAACAATTTTATGTTTTTGGAGAATAAGACCAGTTTAGTTGAATTACAGATCATAGAGGACAAGGTATGTTCCAAAAAGCTTAAAGCTAAGCAGTGGATGTCAACAGAGCCATCTATTTCTATGAGGATCGTGAGAAAATAATTATGAAGCTTTGAGGAAAAAAAGGAAAAGATCCAGTGCACTGGGACAAATGTGTTCATATATCCAGAAGGAGAGATGCTGATTTGCTTCGAGAACTCCTGAGTCTTATTCCATTCATTTCCTTAGGATAATTTCCAGTGTTTGTGAAGGCATACAGACTCTGGAGGCCCAAAGTGGGAAATGTATCTTGATCACATTGGAAATTTCTTGGCTTTGGGGAGTTGAGGAATACTTCTTTTTGAAGCAAGCGTCTTTCTAGTTCAGTGATCTCTGGAGCTGAGAGAGAAATCATAGAGTTCATAGTCACAGAGAAGGGCCTTGACCTTGCTTCTGTGACTATAAAGGTCCTGGATTCCTAAGGGGTGAAGCAAGAATGCCGTATATTTATCCATGGGCTCTGCATTCACAGCCTCATATTTTTAATCACTTTACTTTAAACTTTTCTTCTATGCCATATACACAAAGGGCTAATACCCATGAAGTAAGAATTCAGTGTTGTTAGCACTTATATGCTAGCAAATTGCTTAAATGTTCCAGGTAGTTTGACTTCTCCATGCTGAAGGCCAATTCCTTTACAATTGGACAGCAGGAGACAGGTTCAAGGCTATTAAGTTATACTTTGTTGTTTCAACTGCCAAGTTAACAATCCAGGAAGCTTTGTATTCAGAGCTTGGGGGAAAATATCTTGGGCTTCTTGTCTTACATATAGCATCTGTGACTATTTCTGGATGCTTGGGTGTTTTAAAACTAAAAAATGACACCATAAATTTAGATCCTGAGCTGTGCTGGGACCCCTTTGGTGTTTTTCTCAACTACTCTGGCATATTTTTCATGCATAGAGAGGGAAAGACAAAGGAATGAGCAGCTAGTTAGTGGGCTTCATGGCTTCTAGAAGGAGCTAGTTATCCTTCAGCAGCAAATATTTGCTGGAGTGCTGTGGTATTTGCAGAATTGAACAATTATGTTTTTGGAGAATAAGACCACATGGGACAAATGTAAAGCTTAAGCAGTGGATGTCAACAGAGCCATCTATTTCTATGAGGATCGTGAGAAAATAATTATGAAGCTTTGAGGAAAAAGGAAAAGATCCAGTGCACTGGGACAAATGTGTTCATATATCCAGAAGGAGAGATGCTGATTTGCTTCGAGAACTCCTGAGTCTTATTCCATTCATTTCCTTAGGATAATTTCCAGTGTTTGTGAAGGCATACAGACTCTGGAGGCCCAAAGTGGGAAATGTATCTTGATCACATTGGAAATTTCTTGGCTTTGGGGAGTTGAGGAATACTTCTTTTTGAAGCAAGCGTCTTTCTAGTTCAGTGATCTCTGGAGCTGAGAGAGAAATCATAGAGTTCATAGTCACAGAGAAGGGCCTTGACCTTGCTTCTGTGACTATAAAGGTCCTGGATTCCTAAGGGGTGAAGCAAGAATGCCGTATATTTATCCATGGGCTCTGCATTCACAGCCTCATATTTTTAATCACTTTACTTTAAACTTTTCTTCTATGCCATATACACAAAGGGCTAATACCCATGAAGTAAGAATTCAGTGTTGTTAGCACTTATATGCTAGCAAATTGCTTAAATGTTCCAGGTAGTTTGACTTCTCCATGCTGAAGGCCAATTCCTTTACAATTGGACAGCAGGAGACAGGTTCAAGGCTATTAAGTTATACTTTGTTGTTTCAACTGCCAAGTTAACAATCCAGGAAGCTTTGTATTCAGAGCTTGGGGGAAAATATCTTGGGCTTCTTGTCTTACATATAGCATCTGTGACTATTTCTGGATGCTTGGGTGTTTTAAAACTAAAAAATGACACCATAAATTTAGATCCTGAGCTGTGCTGGGACCCCTTTGGTGTTTTTCTCAACTACTCTGGCATATTTTTCATGCATAGAGAGGGAAAGACAAAGGAATGAGCAGCTAGTTAGTGGGCTTCATGGCTTCTAGAAGGAGCTAGTTATCCTTCAGCAGCAAATATTTGCTGGAGTGCTGTGGTATTTGCAGAACTGACCTAAGTTTTCTAATAGAGCCTCCAATGATCAGATCCGTAATCTGAGATCGCAGGCAGGGGTACCTAACCTAACTCCCCTGCTTCTCTTCACCATCATTTACACTGTCACCACCACAGGCCTCTTCAACAACCAGCCCAACAACCAGTGGTGTGAAGTGGCCTCTTCACACCACTCCTCCCCAAACTCCTCAGGGCTCTGGTTGTCCAAGGTTAACCTCTAACAATTGAGTGCGACCATAACCTGTCCCCTGATCTGAGGCCATCCTCCTTCTCTTGTCTCATCTCTCACCCATGGCCCTCCCTTCAGCCGTGTCTACCTGTCTTTCTGAAAGTCACCATGGGTGATTATGTTGTTTTCCCAATGTGGGTAGAGAATTTCCTTTTGGTTTCCTCAATTCTTACCCATTCTTTGAGGCTTCCCTCTCCCCAATTAATTGCTCTTTCTGTGCTTTTAAAAACATTTTTAATCTATTCAAATCCTGTAACATACTACTTACTTTCCCCCAATGACAATTTGTTTTGTCATGTGATATGGCAACCCACTCCAGTATTCTTGCCTGGGGAATCCCATGGACAGAGGAGCCTGGCGAGGCTACAGTCCACAGGGCTGCGAAGAGTCAGACTCAACCTCGTGACTAAACAACAGCAGCAGCAACCGATAAACAGTCAAAAATAGTCTCTGAAACCATGTGTGTATTCCTCCTAGGTTCAGACACAGAAAGAGACTCCAAAACCGGCTTGTTCATATGCCCAATGCATTGACTGTCATTATTCTTTTTTTGTGTTCTCAAATCACACTCCTTTGGGATACTTATATCCTAATACTGGGATACTTATCTGTTTTGTTTCTGTCTTTTCATTGACTAGAATATATAGGAGATTAAGGTTAATTTCTTTTTCACCATGTATCTCGCTTTCCATCTCGTTCAGCACCTTGTGCATCTTAGGTGATTAGTGAGTTTTTTTACTAAGACATATAAGATTGTGTTGCCACTTTGTGTTTTAGTGGAGTTTTTAAGCAATTACATAAAGATTTGATGGGTTCTATAAAAAGATTTAGACATCTATTTTTGAGCATTTTTCCTGTTCATATTACTGTGAACTTCAGCTTTCTGTGGGTCAGTAGCTATAAATCATCACAGCTTGCTCACATCCAGTAGTTACGGAAATTATCCTACAAAAAAAGCAGCCTGCTGCAGAGATTCTCTTTTGGAATTATTACCACTGGCTCTGAATATTCAAGCTCATCATTTGTATTCAAAGGAGAAGCTGCATTTTATAAAGCTTCTAAATGTGGGTTTCTCACACCCACCACGTAGAACTCTGTTCCAGAGGATCAAACAAAATGTGGCATCCTCATGTAGTTCCTAGCAGAGCTTCTCTGAGGAAGTTACTTAGCCTCTTCAAGACTCAACAGCCAGCTTCCCTGGTAGCCCAGTGGGTAAGGACACCGCCTTGCAGTGCAACAGGCGCTGGTTCGATCCCTGGCCCGGGAAGGTCCCATGTACCATGGAGTGGCTGGACTGATGTGTGCAATTACCGAGCCAGATCTCTGGAGTGCATGTGCCCAGAGCTGATGCTCTACAGCGAGAGAGGTCACTGCGATGGGAGGCCCACACAGGCCAAAGAACAAAAGATGGATGATGAAAGACCAATAGAAGTGGCCGGAAAAAAAAAAAAAAAAAAACAAGACTCAATGACCTATAAACTTACGAATTACAACTATGAAGGAAGAGTCCCAAGAGGTACATTCAGAGAAATTCTGACTTTGTGTCTGGATCATTGATCATTCAATATTACCTGTTGTTATGTTTATTATTTTTTTGCTGTTGTTCATAGAGTTCCCGTAACTATTGTTATTAATTTCAGGATCGTTATTCCTATTATTTTAGTCTTATCAAACAAATTATCCCTTTAATCTTTTGATTCATTTTCCTATCTCTAGGCTTCCCTCCCATCTCTCTCAGTCTCTCTCTGTCTCTTGATTTGATGGTGCAGTGTTGCAAGGTTAATCTTTTGAAAAGGACCAGTGACTTCACATTACCTATTTATACATTCCAAATCAAGTCCAGCACCATGTGTTCCCATCCAAATTTTCAAGATGTTCCATTCTCTTTCCTTTCTCATATGCTGTCCTTTAGCAAAACTGGACTTTCGTCTGTTCATATTTTTTTTATACATTTTATGTTTCAGCCTTCATTTGAGTTTAATCGGAGCATTTTCACTGGGTGCCTACCATGTGTCCAGCATAGTTCTAGGTCTCAGGGATGCCCAGATCATCAAAACTAGTCCCTGTCTCCTGCATAACTGGTGTGGCGAGGCAAATGTGATTTTAAGCCAACTTTCTGATATCTTTCCTCCATTAGGATTGCTCCTAATCACTTGTAAAATTACACTCATTCTTGGATCTCCACAGAAAGTGGCCTGCTGTATATATAATATAAATATCCTTCTTTTACTGAAGTGACTATAATTCCTGGTCTGCACCACTTCATTTTGTCTTACTTTCTGTTATTAGGGCCTACAATTTCCTGAGGGCAAGGATCATGCTTTATTCACTTTTGTGTTTTTCATTTCGCCTCATACCCAGTAGATTTTCAGTTAATACTGGCTGAGTATCAAAGGAACATATTAGAATTTTATTCTAAATAGAAAAATGCCCGAAGTTTTTATAGGTCATTCTTTAACAATCTATTCCCAAAGATACTTTATCTAACAAAGCTTTGTTGTTGTTATTGAGCCACTAAGTTGTGTCTGACTTTTTTGCAACCCCATAGGCTGCATACGGCAAGGCTCCTCTGTCCATAGAATTCTCCAGGCAAGAATGCTGGAGTGGCTTGCCATTTCCTTCTCCAGGGAATCCTCCCCACCCAGGGATCAAACCCGAGTCTCCTGCATTGGCAGGTGGATTCTTTACCACTGAGCCATGAGGGAAGCCCATATCACACATATAACTTGACTAGACTTAGGTTAAGTGAATAAGGAGATTGCCCATTCTCTTGATGTTCTTTTCTTATCTGTTTATCCTACAAGTGTATATTTATATATTAAAAAGTTTTGAAAACAGTTGTAAAACAAATAGACACAAATAAAAAGATAAATATAGTATGGGAGCCTGGATATTGACCAGGGGGTTCAGAAATAGAAGTCGTAGAAGTGTGTCTGGGAGGAAGGTCTGTTTTTAGCACATTTGGGTACACATCTTTAAATATGAGACACATTTCTGGAAAGAACACAGGGTCCTGTGAGTGAAGTATTGGGTTGCCTTGTTTCATATTTACTTAAGGCTCTAGTGGAGAAACAGCAAAAGTGGGAAGGGAAAGCAAAGCCACATGGTCCTGTGAGACACTACGTGTGCTTCTGACAGCTCTGGGTCCCTGAGTAGATGCCCGTAGAGCAGCAGCAGGGTCTGGAAGCCTGCACACGTGTTCCCCTCTTCATGTTCCTGGGCGTCGTCTCTATGGTTACTAAATGAGTCACGCACCTCAGTCAACACTGATGTGATAGAAATAGCTTCCTCAGAGCAAATTCTCTTCCCCTCTGCAAAGTCGACACATTATTGAGGAATGTCCTTACTTTTCATCTGTGATCCTGTTGCTTTGGTGGTCACAGTGACACCATCACAGCAAATGAAGCAGGTGTGTGAGAGTCAGCTTGTTGAGTTAATGACTGACTGTCAAAGCAATAGTGCTCACATACACGAGGAATACACACGTTAGGAGGATTTTAATGAATTCAGTCATTGGTATCACTATCAAAAAAAAGAATTTTATTCTAAATAGAAAAATGCCCAAGTTTTTATAAGTCATTCTTTAACAATCTATTCCCAAAGATATTTTTGTTGTTGTTATTGAGCCACTAAGTTGTGTCTGACTTTTTTGCAACCCCATAGGCTGCATACGGCAAGGCTCCTCTGTCCATAGAATTCTCCAGGCAAGAATGCTGGAGTGGCTTGCCATTTCCTTCTCCAGGGAATCCTCCCCACCCAGGGATCAAACCCGAGTCTCCTGCATTGGCAGGTGGATTCTTTACCACTGAGCCATGAGGGAAGCCCATATCACACATATAACTTGACTAGACTTAGGTTAAGTGAATAAGGAGATTGCCCATTCTCTTGATGTTCTTTTCTTATCTGTTTATCCTACAAGTGTATATTTATATATTAAAAAGTTTTGAAAACAGTTGTAAAACAAATAGACACAAATAAAAAGATAAATATAGTATGGGAGCCTGGATATTGACCAGGGGGTTCAGAAATAGAAGTCGTAGAAGTGTCTCTGGGAGGAAGGTCTGTTTTTAGCACATTTGGGTACACATCTTTAAATATGAGACACATTTCTGGAAAGAACACAGGGTCCTGTGAGTGAAGTATTGGGTTGCCTTGTTTCATATTTACTTAAGGCTCTAGTGGAGAAACAGCAAAAGTGGGAAGGGAAAGCAAAGCCACATGGTCCTGTGAGACACTACGTGTGCTTCTGACAGCTCTGGGTCCCTGAGTAGATGCCCGTAGAGCAGCAGCAGGGTCTGGAAGCCTGCACACGTGTTCCCCTCTTCATGTTCCTGGGCGTCGTCTCTATGGTTACTAAATGAGTCACGCACCTCAGTCAACACTGATGTGATAGAAATAGCTTCCTCAGAGCAAATTCTCTTCCCCTCTGCAAAGTCGACACATTATTGAGGAATGTCCTTACTTTTCATCTGTGATCCTGTTGCTTTGGTGGTCACAGTGACACCATCACAGCAAATGAAGCAGGTGTGTGAGAGTCAGCTTGTTGAGTTAATGACTGACTGTCAAAGCAATAGTGCTCACATACACGAGGAATACACACGTTAGGAGGATTTTAATGAATTCAGTCATTGGCTCTTTATTATCCTTTTGTGCGGGGCATTTAAATGAATCACTCGTGTTTCTTTCAATACACTTCATTTTTTTCAAAGTTAGTGAAAAATTAATGATTGTGTTACCAAGATTACCCAAATTAAGCCTTTTATGAGATCATACTTATATTAAGAAAAGCCTGAAGAGATTCATTTCATTCCAATAAGCTCCTTTAACTTAATGTGTTCATTAGGACACAAGTCTTATTTATTAAGGTTATTAAACCATTTTGCAACAATAAGACTTGATTTCCTGTCCCATAATTAGGCTTATTTATTTTGATAAAACCAGGTTTGCTATACCTTCTAAAATAAAAGGAATAGCTTGTTCAGGAAAAATAATTAAACAGAAATAAAACCACATCAATCACTGTTTTGAATTACTGACTAACATTCATTCCTGGGCTTCCCAGGTGGCGCTATTGGTAAAGAACCTGCCTGCCAATGCAGGAGATGCAAGAGACATGGGTTCAATCCCTGGATCAGGAAAACCCCCTGGAGAAGGGAATGGCAACCCACTCCAGTATTCTTGCCTGGAAAATTCCATGGAGAGAGGAATCTGGAGGGCTACAGTCCACGGGGTCACAAAGAGAGACAACTCAATCGACTTAGCATGCACGCATTCATTCCCGAATCTGCTCCAGACAGGTTTCATGCTTTCTTTGATTACTAATCATGGAAATATGATTTGCTTTTAAGATTTAAAGACATCCTGCTGGTACAATCCTGGGAAGGGAAAGCAAAGCCACATGGTCCTGTGAGACACTAGTGTGCTCTGGGCCCGTTAGAGCAGCAGCAGGGTCTGGAAGCCTGCACACGTGTTCCCCTCTTCATGTTCCTGGGCGTCGTCTCTATGGTTACTAAATGAGTCACGCACCTCAGTCAACACTGATGTGATAGAAATAGCTTCCTCAGAGCAAATTCTCTTCCCCTCTGCAAAGTCGACACATTATTGAGGAATGTCCTTACTTTTCATCTGTGATCCTGTTGCTTTGGTGGTCACAGTGACACCATCACAGCAAATGAAGCAGGTGTGTGAGAGTCAGCTTGTTGAGTTAATGACTGACTGTCAAAGCAATAGTGCTCACATACACGAGGAATACACACGTTAGGAGGATTTTAATGAATTCAGTCATTGGCTCTTTATTATCCTTTTGTGCGGGGCATTTAAATGAATCACTCGTGTTTCTTTCAATACACTTCATTTTTTTCAAAGTTAGTGAAAAATTAATGATTGTGTTACCAAGATTACCCAAATTAAGCCTTTTATGAGATCATACTTATATTAAGAAAAGCCTGAAGAGATTCATTTCATTCCAATAAGCTCCTTTAACTTAATGTGTTCATTAGGACACAAGTCTTATTTATTAAGGTTATTAAACCATTTTGCAACAATAAGACTTGATTTCCTGTCCCATAATTAGGCTTATTTATTTTGATAAAACCAGGTTTGCTATACCTTCTAAAATAAAGCAAAAGGAATAACTTGTTCAGGAAAAATAATTAAACAGAAATAAAACCACATCAATCACTGTTTTGAATTACTGACTAACATTCATTCCTGGGCTTCCCAGGTGGCGCTATTGGTAAAGAACCTGCCTGCCAATGCAGGAGATGCAAGAGACATGGGTTCAATCCCTGGATCAGGAAAACCCCCTGGAGAAGGGAATGGCAACCCACTCCAGTATTCTTGCCTGGAAAATTCCATGGAGAGAGGAATCTGGAGGGCTACAGTCCACGGGGTCACAAAGAGAGACAACTCAATCGACTTAGCATGCACGCATTCATTCCCGAATCTGCTCCAGACAGGTTTCATGCTTTCTTTGATGACTAATCATGGAAATATGATTTGCTTTTAAGATTTAAAGACATCCTGCTGGTACAATCCTTGACTAAGGGTCCAATATTAAAAAATACTTGAAGTATACATGATCAATGCTTTCAAATTAATTTGAGCTTCAGTAAACCTAAGGAGAATAACTTTTCTGGACATAATTTGCATGTTCAAAAAAAGATTTTTATTCCAAAAACATAGTATTTGAGTTTTGGGTTGTGGGTTTATCCAAGAATAGAACTCAGATAAGGTTCTATCTTCTCTTATGGGGACCAGAAGATCTATCATAGTACCAGTGGCTACATTCCCTAGAAAAGCCCACTGTGTGGTATATGGAAAGAATGTGGCCACAAATGGATGCTTTTAAACTCTGGTTCTACCATCTGTCACCTAGGCAAATGTTTTCACCTGCTGTGGCTGAGAAGGGCCCTTGACTCGCCAAGTAAAACTGTATTTGTGGATGAGTATCGCTTGAAAATATTTTGCTAAGGTTCTGTCTTTGGCGTTCTGTCTTATTCTGGAACCTCATGTTCTAGGTCAGTGCTAGTGCTCTTTCTTTTGCTGTAAGCATTCTTATCTGTTCTGTGGCAATTGGTAAGACTCTTTTGTGTTAAGCAGCAAAAGCACAGTGCTTTATTTCTAAATCTGGTTGACCAAATATCTCCTGCCCCAACTCATCATCACAGAATAATGCACATTAGCACTAGTTATTTTCATTCCAAATTCTAATGTTAATCACGATGATTCTCAACTCAGGAAGAAAGCAGATGAAGATGCAATGCTTTTTTTAGATTGCACATGTTTCTGCACTAATTAAACAGAAATAAAACCACATCAATCACTGTTTTGAATTACTGACTAACATTCATTCCTGGGCTTCCCAGGTGGCGCTATTGGTAAAGAACCTGCCTGCCAATGCAGGAGATGCAAGAGACATGGGTTCAATCCCTGGATCAGGAAAACCCCCTGGAGAAGGGAATGGCAACCCACTCCAGTATTCTTGCCTGGAAAATTCCATGGAGAGAGGAATCTGGAGGGCTACAGTCCACGGGGTCACAAAGAGAGACAACTCAATCGACTTAGCATGCACGCATTCATTCCCGAATCTGCTCCAGACAGGTTTCATGCTTTCTTTGATGACTAATCATGGAAATATGATTTGCTTTTAAGATTTAAAGACATCCTGCTGGTACAATCCTTGACTAAGGGTCCAATATTAAAAAATACTTGAAGTATACATGATCAATGCTTTCAAATTAATTTGAGCTTCAGTAAACCTAAGGAGAATAACTTTTCTGGACATAATTTGCATGTTCAAAAAAAGATTTTTATTCCAAAAACATAGTATTTGAGTTTTGGGTTGTGGGTTTATCCAAGAATAGAACTCAGATAAGGTTCTATCTTCTCTTATGGGGACCAGAAGATCTATCATAGTACCAGTGGCTACATTCCCTAGAAAAGCCCACTGTGTGGTATATGGAAAGAATGTGGCCACAAATGGATGCTTTTAAACTCTGGTTCTACCATCTGTCACCTAGGCAAATGTTTTCACCTGCTGTGGCTGAGAAGGGCCCTTGACTTGCCAAGTAAAACTGTATTTGTGGATGAGTATCGCTTGAAAATATTTTGCTAAGGTTCTGTCTTTGGCGTTCTGTCTAATTCTGGAACCTCATGTTCTAGGTCAGTGCTAGTGCTCTTTCTTTTGCTGTAAGCATTCTTATCTGTTCTGTGGCAATTGGTAAGACTCTTTTGTGTAAAGCAGCAAAAGCACAGTGCTTTATTTCTAAATCTGGTTGACCAAATATCTCCTGCCCCAACTCATCATCACAGAATAATGCACATTAGCACTAGTTATTTTCATTCCAAATTCTAATGTTAATCACGATGATTCTCAACTCAGGAAGAAAGCAGATGAAGATGCAATGCTATTTACTGGTCTCCTGTGAGATTGCACATGTTTCTGCACTAAACAGCACTGTTAGTGTTGGATTCCATGTTAGGGAAATGGGCAGACAGATGCAAGCCCATGGCTGCTTGGGGAGGAGGCAGAGGTGATGGCCACGTTCCCAACCCCATCTCCTTCAAACGGTGCTAGCCATACATTAGAAGCCAGATACGTTTCGTGGGGGAGGAAATGAGAGAATGAATGAAGTGAGCCCTCCAGTCTCTCCTTCCTTAGCTGTAGACTAGAGGGATGATAGCTGTTTACCACCGATTGTGTGAGAATTAGATAATACATGTAACATTGAGTACAAGGTACTGTATATGATAAGAGTTTATGACTGGTCAATGCTAATCTTCCTACATGAAGGCTAGATCTCTGGTTTGTAGCAACTGCTTTCTTACTCTCCAGTGTTTCCTCATGTGGTAAATTTTAAGTTCTACCCACACTAGATAAGTATATTCAGGATAAAGCTGCTTTGAAGTCTATATACTTAAAAAATGAAAAGACTCTAGGATGTTCCATTGATGTTCTACGCAGTTCTCTTTGGGCCAGTTGAACAAATCTCTCCTCTTTCAGAGGACTCCCTTCTAAGGGACAAGAGGCAGGATTTTCATCTGGCTTTTCCTCTGTCCTTCTAGTTTCTGAGTAAGTAAAGAGCAGAGCTTAACACTTAGGGCTGTCTCTGTCTGCCTGGTCCTTATGTTAAACTGACTCGGGGAGAATGCCTCTCCCATCAGGTCAGCTGATGGCCACAGTTCTGTAGGCAGATGGGTCAGGCGTACTCAGGGACTGATAGTTTTAGGAAATTGTCCAATCTAATGTTTGCCCAGATCCCTAGTTTCCAGCCCATGAAATACAGGAGTAAATGCAGAGTTTCAGTTTCCTGGGAAAACACCTTATTACTGTTTCTCTTTTTCTTCTTACTTCATCTAATGATTCATATTCCAGGTGGTTCTGCCCCATTTTAGAATTATCATTATCTACTTGGCAGGAAAAAAAACACATAACATTTCATGTACAATAAAACTTACATAATTTTTTCTCAGGGAATGAGACAAATCTAACAGTCAATGCAGAATTCTGGCTCCTTTAACACTAAGAAAATTATATTTATTATTGGGTTATATTGTATGTAACATACTTATTTACTGTATAACCCCTTGTGAAGTTAATTAATTTACATTTTTCAAAATTGAATGGAAAAATATTCACAGAACAATGACATAAAATTGAAGATGCAGATCAGCACAGTGTAATTCCAATTTTGCTTTTTAAAAAGGTCACTATGAAATGTTTTAAGAACAGGAAAAAATATCTCCAAATGTTCATTTCATCATCTCTTGGATGGGTTGAAATTTTGTAAAAGTCATCCCTTTCTTTTTTGTGAAGCATGCCTTCTTACACTCAGGGGGACACTTAAGGACAGCCAAGAAACTTCAATAAGTCATGTTTTAGCTCCTATGAGCCTTCACGAATAAAGGCACCATACATGTGTGATGAATTGTAATAGAATACTGATGAGTCCGCATTTCTGACAAGCCGTCCTTGAGAGAGTCCCTTTTAAGTTCCACCAAGAAAGGACAGTGAGAGATTCCTCTTGTGAACGGCTGCAGCCCAGGTTGCAGTAGGCAGTTTACAGCTAGAGAACCCAGGAATAATAGCTCAACTCAGGGTCCCGCCCTAGAAGTCACAGCCTTGAGGAGGTGCAGGTTTTAAAATGCTCTCTCACTTTTGGAGCTGGGCTCCCAGGCGTCTGCTTCCTGTTGGAACAGGGCAGCAAGTATCAGCCATCTTGAAACCTGGAAGGGGCTTTATCCTGCACCTCAGTGTTCTAACCAAATTCTATCCTTACACCTAAAATGTGATATGGATATTTTTTGAAATTGATGTTATCTGCCTTGTGGATATTTTTCCTATGAAAACCACTGATTAGGTCATCCCCTTCTCCTAGGCAACCAATGGCTCATACCACTCATTATTTTGTATCTTTTTCTTGTGTGCAAGCATCCATTGTCTTTAAAAGGCTGTTTTAATAACCAAGTCCCATGGGTTAATTTAACTTCCTCCTTGAGGGAGAGAGAGAGGCAAGGAAGAAAGGAAGCGATTACAACCTCACTGTAAAGGTGGATCAAGTCTAAATTAAAAATAAAAGCAGCCATGAAGTAAGATATCATCTTCCTTCATTGCCGAGTGTAGAACTGACTTGGATACACAGATTCATCTGGACAGATTCAAATACAGAGGCTCCAGTGCTGCCCACCTAATATGGGAAGAGCAGGAACTTAGAATAGAACATTTCTCCAGTGGAAAACAGCTCAGATGGTTAATGCAAATGAGGAATTTCCATTAGCTTTGAACATAGCATGATGCAAAATTACCATCTCACAAATCACCTTCTCCTATATCTGTGTATCAAAATATTTATAAAATATCTTGCATAATCATGCCTAACTAAGCCTCTTGGTATTTACCTTTGCAGTAGGATTTTCTTTGCCTTTACGCAAAGTCTGATGCAATGACTAAGCACTGCCTTCTAGCAAGTGGAATGTCTCTCCTTCTGCCTTGGTCTCTCTGGATATACTTTCAAATCAGCGTGCAGACAGGGGACTCAAAGTGTCACACAGATTATTATTGTAGATTGTGGATCATCAATTCCACAGCCTGATATGTATGCCCTGAGAGCTGATCTGCTTTCTTGAAAAACAGGCAAATTTAAAACCTGGTTTACAATTAAGTAAAAATTTTTCCTTTTAGAAGTAATACGAGTAGAAAATGGAGATGGGCGATCTTCTGAATCGTCTGCACGGGAATAAAAACGTCAGGGTACTCTGCGGCTCTCTAAATTCAGAACAATCAAGGAGACCCATGAAGTTTTAGAAAAACTCATTCCCTTGAAAGATAATCTCAATATTGCATGTGGATTGGAAGGGCATTGAAGTGTGACAGAAAGACCATGAAAACAGAATGATCTATTACAAGAACAGTCATAGTATTCAGGAAGAAGTAAGCTGTGGGCTTAGAGTTCATGCAGATCAAAGTGTCTTGAGTGATAGTGAGGTGATTAGTTGTCCGGACTCTGACCTCACTCAGAAATAGCCTGGACCAGATGGGCCTATGCTGTCACTGACACATTAGGCCAGGCCCTCCGTGGCCTCCACGGAGCAGGTCAGTTGCACAGATGTGGGACGGGGTAAATGCTGATTCTGGGACCGAAGAATCCCCAGCGGGTGGTGACATACACTTGGAAGCTACTTCTTGCTCAGAGATGACCCAGGGCCCAGGAGTGGTGATCGTAGGGTGAACTGGGTCCCCAAAACAATATGGCAAGGTCCTCATCCTGGTACCTAGGGAAATAGACTCTTTGCAGATCCCCAAAACAATATGGCAAGGTCCTCATCCTGGTACCTAGGGAGATAGACTCTTTGCAGATGTCATCACGTTAGAAAGAGGTCAGAGAGGATTAAGGACATCAGTGACTGGTGTCCTTATAAGGAGAGAGATTTGAGAGAGACACATCCAAAAAAGAAATACCACCATGTAACAGTAAAAGCAGAGACTGGAGCAAGGGGTGTTGTGCCAAGCATTTCTGGCCACCACTAGCAGCAAGGAAGAGGTCAAGAGGGGGTTCTTCTCTAGAGCCTTTAGGGGCAGCATGACACCCCTGATCCCTTGATTCCATACTTCTGACCTGCAGAACTGCCAGACAAGGGATTCATTCAGCAGTTAAGCTGTTCAGTCTGTTGCCCTTTGTGACAGCAGCCATAGGAAATGAATACAATGACCAAGACACATCCTACAGGCATCTCGTCCTTTTGCAATCCAAGCTTGCAACAATTTGTCTTCAAGGGGTGAAGAAACTACTCAGATTCACTCTCTTCAGGATTGAGGGGGTCGATTTGGGTGGATTCCTCCACGGTGAGTTAGGTGAACACCAGGTGGTGGAATCCAATCCAGATAGCCTTTGGCCAGGGTGATTTCAGAAACCGACAGAGCCAAGAAGCCTGGGCCTCAGCAGGTGAAGCAACCTGACCAGCCTGGAGCAGCGGGTAGAGGTGGGGCCTTGCTGTCCTGTCCACTCCTGGAGCCCAGTGGAGAGCCAGGAAAATTCATAGGTAGGTGGCCTGGAGGCCCTTAGAAGTCGTGCTCTCAGGGGTGTGCGGGGGGATTCAGGAAGAAGAAGCTGTGGGCTTAGAGTTCATGCAGATCAAAGTGTCTTGAGTGATAGTGAGGTGATTAGTTGTCCGGACTCTGACCTCACTCAGAAATAGCCTGGACCAGATGGGCCTATGCTGTCACTGACACATTAGGCCAGGCCCTCCGTGGCCTCCACGGAGCAGGTCAGTTGCACAGATGTGGGACGGGGTAAATGCTGATTCTGGGACCGAAGAATCCCCAGCGGGTGGTGACATACACTTGGAAGCTACTTCTTGCTCAGAGATGACCCAGGGCCCAGGAGTGGTGATCGTAGGGTGAACTGGGTCCCCAAAACAATATGGCAAGGTCCTCATCCTGGTACCTAGGGAAATAGACTCTTTGCAGATCCCCAAAACAATATGGCAAGGTCCTCATCCTGGTACCTAGGGAGATAGACTCTTTGCAGATGTCATCACGTTAGAAAGAGGTCAGAGAGGATTAAGGACATCAGTGACTGGTGTCCTTATAAGGAGAGAGATTTGGAGAGAGACACATCCAAAAAAGAAATACCACCATGTAACAGTAAAAGCAGAGACTGGAGCAAGGGGTGTTGTGCCAAGCATTTCTGGCCACCACTAGCAGCAAGGAAGAGGTCAAGAGGGGGTTCTTCTCTAGAGCCTTTAGGGGCAGCATGACACCCCTGATCCCTTGATTCCATACTTCTGACCTGCAGAACTGCCAGACAAGGGATTCATTCAGCAGTTAAGCTGTTCAGTCTGTTGCCCTTTGTGACAGCAGCCATAGGAAATGAATACAATGACCAAGACACATCCTACAGGCATCTCGTCTTTTGCAATCCAAGCTTGCAACAATTTGTCTTCAAGGGGTGAAGAAACTACTCAGATTCACTCTCTTCAGGATTGAGGGGGTCGATTTGGGTGGATTCCTCCACGGTGAGTTAGGTGAACACCAGGTGGTGGAATCCAATCCAGATAGCCTTTGGCCAGGGTGATTTCAGAAACCGACAGAGCCAAGAAGCCTGGGCCTCAGCAGGTGAAGCAACCTGACCAGCCTGGAGCAGCGGGTAGAGGTGGGGCCTTGCTGTCCTGTCCACTCCTGGAGCCCAGTGGAGAGCCAGGGAAAATTCATAGGTAGGTGGCCTGGAGGCCCTTAGAAGTCGTGCTCTCAGGGGTGTGCGTGGTGGTCAGAACATTCCTTGTACCCTGTGAAGTGTTAGTCAGCAGGAGGCATCCACCTGCTATACAAATAGGACCCTGAGGGTGTGGCTGTAACTGAGAAGTAGCAAGATGAGATATTTAGGACAAGGGTGGGGCCAAATTCCTCTCAGCATTCCTAAGACATCCCTCCCCTGTCCACACCACCAGCCCAGTATGTCACTGTGAAATAAGACAGAATCTAGAATTCCAGAACCATCGCTGTGGCCTCCCCTGCCTCACTTCCTCTGATTTCCTCCCTGGCCTCCAACTTAAATCAAGGGTATCGCTGAAGAATCTCAGCAGGAATTCTGCTGGGACATGAGAGGAATGCATATCACGAGAGGGCCTCATAATCTTTGGTGGCCATCATTTTATTTCCTTCCCATCTCTGGGAAATCTTATTAAAATACACAGCTTTCCTCCTGGCCTTATCAACCCCACACCCGGGCTCCCGTGGTTCCCCGTGAGCACAGCATACCTTCTGAAGAAATGCACCCAGATCAGAATGGTATATGAGTCTGTCCTATTCTGGCTCTAGAAAAGAAACGTTACAATAAATACGCGGGTGGGATCGGCTTCGTGATCATGAAAACAACCAAAACATAGCAATGAAAGCCAACTCAGGAAAGCTTAACTTTATTGTTGTATTGTGTATGCCCTCTTCCCTTGACCAAGTTTGATACCTTCTTCTCAAGAAACAACTACACAAAGGAAGTCCTAGAGCAAATACCTGTCATTATTGTTCGTGTGTTACACACCGCAGCTAGTCATCAGAATTAGGTGGAATAGGGTCGCTGGGGCCTGTTTTACCCACGGTGGTCTCAGGTGGGGGTGAAGCAGGCCATGTGACTTTGGCAACCATGAGTTGTTTAGGGGAGCCATTTCCACTTTCCCTGCCCATTTTACTTGAAACACACTTTCTCTAACAAAGCTTCATGACCACTGATGAGCGTTTTAATAGAACCCAAGTGTGCAGGACAGCAAAGACAGTAGTGTTAGTATGTCTTATACCCACCATTCCTGTCTCTTCTTTGCACTTCCAGTCCTTTCCAAACCTGCATTGAGCAGGATGGGAGAGGTGGGAGGCAGAAAGGGTAAGAGGGAAGCCACCCCACATCCTGCAGGATCCAGACAGTTCTCTGGCCTGTTCTCTCCCTGCCCTCCGCCCCAACCCCCGCGTGCTCTGTTGTCTGCCCTCCAGCCACAGCCAACTCATCCTGCAGAGAGACCCCATTAGGTCCCATCCTCAACTGATAAACCAACTCTCAATCCTCTTTCCTTTACAATTCAGAATTTCAACTGTCCAGATGCTCTTTGGAACCCGAAAATCACCTCAGGCTCTGTTCTCTGTACCTTAAAGGAATGCAGTAGTGCATCTGACCATTTAAGGCTCAATAAGATGCTAAGAGAAGTTGAAGACATTCTCCCCTCTTAGTAAATTCCATCCTAAGCAAGTTTATCTGTATGTTTGAAACATAGGATTGACCTTGTGGGGAAGAATTTCAGACCAGCCAGGAAGCGAGGGTCATGGGAGGTGAGGAGTGACCTCGCGGCTAGTAGGCATCACCTGTCCTGTCAGGAGGCATTGCCTGGTCAACCTGTTTCAAGGGAAGGCCCTGATTTTTGGGTGAGAAGCAATATGTGTTTCTGCAGATAAATAAATCTTTTTACAGCAATAAATACCCCCTTTTGACATTCTAGGAAGTTTGCTTAGAATGAATCATAGTAAGCTATTTTTTTCCTTTCTGGGCAGAATACTATTTGCAGACATCTGCAACTTTGGGAAGAAAGCTTGTTGCCTAAATGGAACCATTCTGACAACAGGAAAAAAGGCAAACTGCATACATACACACTCACATGTATTGCTCCCCTCAATCTCTCCAAGTCTTCATTCTGTTTAAGCTAGCTGTTTATAAATAATATCTGATGAAGTCTCATTAAAATGTATCTGCTTTTATGTTTGCCTTTAGTTTAACTGCCATTACTGAATATTCCTTGAATATTCTTTACCATATTTGACTGTGTGTGTGTTTTCCTATTTATTGCTGATGGAGCAAAATAAACGATGTACCTGCAAAAAACTAAAATCCTGTGCGTTGCATATGCCTTGATGAACTTAGCAGTTGCAGTGAACAAATATCTCAGAAAATGTTTAGAATTTTGTTTGTAATGCAATCCTAATGTTGATGAGTTTCCAGCAACGTAATTAGAGTATCTACTGCAACCAATATACACTGTGTTCAGCCTCTTTCTCAAGTGTTTATATTAATCCTTCCAATAGTGCACAGGGCGGAGCCATTGACAGGTGCCAAGTTACTCAGGTCTAGGTGCAGGGGCTGGGTCTCCCACACAGGGAGGGGTTAGATGTCCTCTGATTTGACTGCCTTAAAAGTGGCCTATTGTAATGGTCCCAGAGTGTTTGCTCATCACGGCTTCTGGAGAGCGTGGGGACTGAGTCCATCAGGAACCATCTCAATAGACTTTGTAGCTGTGTCAGCCTCAGAAATCACCAGCCTCTGTGCAGGTGCTGTAGTGTAAGTCTGGGCTTGTACTAAACGAAAAGGACAAGTATGCTTTGCATCTAAGGCAATTATAGTATCTCAGTGTCAATCAGAAATGAAGGCCAGCAGAATATACTGCCCCAAGTGATGCTACTTCGGTATATTCGTTCATTTGAGCTGTGGGCTCTTGAAAACCAGCAAATGCAGGGAGAGACTTTTTCTGAACTTCCTTATCTGCCTAAAGACAGAACCTCCAGAAGGGATGCAAGGGTCATGGATCCCTTCCTGGAGTTTCATCAACCAGGGGAGAGAGACCCGTCCTTGGAGAGGAGACTAGGAATGACACCACACCCACACATATGTTGTCACAAACTGTCACGCCTCCCATCTACTCGTCTAAGACCCACTCATCATCCCTAGAAGTCATTTACCCTCTCCTAAGAGGCCCGGACCCTCCTCCCCTTTCCCTGTGAAGATGGCTGTTAGGCTTGAATTCCAAGCCACCTTCGGGAGTTTCTCATTTGTCCCTCTGTATCTCCACATACACTAGGCATACAGGTTGATAAACTTCTATTTGTTTTTCTCTTGTTAATCTGTCTTCTGTTACTATTACAGGAGCCTTAGCTAAGAACTCAGAAGGTTAGAGGGAAAATTATTGTTCTCCCCTACATGTGCCCTGGGACTATTAAGGTCCAGGTAGAAGTCTGCTCATGAAAGAACTGGGGATTCTGGAGGTCACAGAGCAGACCTGGCACCTGGGAGGAATAGGGAGGGGACGGTGAGCTTTAAGGAGAGGTTACCGCCCATGACATTCAGTGACACAGCCCTTGGCTCTGTCTCGGTACTTTCACACAAACTCTGAGGATGAGGCTTCAGACAAAATGCCTTTTGCAAAGGAACCAAGGCTGACTAGTCACAGCTGAGGGTTTGTATGGTGGCTGGCCCCCAGCCTCCATGCATTCTCCACGAGTTCTCCAGGTGTTCCCAGGTGTCTTCTCAGCCCAGGGCCCCTCTGGCACAATCCATTCAACCCAAGGGTCCTCTAGGACTGGGCTCAGCACCTGCTGCCTCAGAGATGGGCCATCCACACAGTGGCCCACTCTCAGCAGTGACTTGAAATTGGGAACTGGGAGCCTGTATTGAGGTAAGCTGGAGGCTTCTCCAACAAGAAAGTCTGACCCATTTTACCTAAGGGTACAGGCTTACCTGGAAGTCCTGTCATCTCTCCCCTTGCCCCCGTCACTAACATAGTTACTTCAAGTTTCAAGCTGAGCAGAACACTGTAAAAATGTCTGGATCCTGGGTTGCTCCTCGCAACATCTACAAATCTGAGCTTCTCCCCTCATTGACTGAAGAATAGCAGCCAGGGTAGAGGCTGGCAGCAGTCGTTGCCATTGGCATTACCCACAATTTCTCCCTTCTTAGCAGTTAGTTAAGGACTTTCAAAGCACTGCCTCATTCACTGTTCTTCAGGGTGAAATAGAAGAAGAGGTTGATTTTCCACTGATTGTTTGGACTGGCCTTGATACCTCTTATTTTCGCAGCTTTCAGGTCTCAGGTTTGGGGCTTAAAGAGGGTTGGTAGGAAGAGCAGTAGCTGTCCAGCCTGACTGCAGCTGACATCTGCCCAGCCCGGAGGAGAGAGGGGGTGGGAGGACCAGGAGACTGTCCAGCTCCTGCGTCTCCTCATCCCTCAGTCAGCATCAAGGCTTTGTCTGCTCCTTTAGGACTGGTGCCTCCCCTCGGAATGGCTGTGCTGTTTAGGGTGACCAGGACCGACAATATGGTGCAATTCAAAGGCAATGAGGGTTTCTTTTTAAGTTAGGAGAGGGAGAATAGAAGGGAACTCTATCATTAAAACAAACAGAACCATTGTATTCTGAAAGATTAGAGGGTCCGCAAGACCCTTGACAGTTTGAATGTTCTGATTCTGAAGCTTAGGTGGAAAGGTGAGGGGTGTATGGTGTCTCCCCAGCATCCAGGAAAGAAAGTAGGGCAACTTTATGAAGATTTACGTTTTATATCGTGGGAGGAATTAAAGGACATTCCCACAGATAAAGCCCGATCTCCCTCAAATCAGGTTCTATTTGCTGCCTAAACACTCAGACCTCTTGCTGACCTCTGAGCTAACATGGAAAAAAATGAATAATACAGTGAAGTTTCCTTTCAATAAACAAACCTTTCCACTCTCCACTCAGCAGATAGAAACACCCTTTGTTGACTCCAAATACGAGACCAGAAGAGCTAGTTTTCTAGGCTCTTAATAGGTTCAATGAAACTGCCTTAGGGAATGCAACGCAGGAGGGGACCAAACAGAACAAAACATGGAGAAAGCTGCGTTAAGAAGGAATGGCAGTAGCACATGGTTGTGATCTCCACCCCGTGTTCTCCAGCATCTGCCTACCCTTGTAATCCAGTCAGGGCCGCTTGTTGGGGGCAGCTTTTCGCAGGCGCAGATGCGCAGCAGATCCGAGAAGAACACAAGATCCATGCTTGAAGTAACTTTTGTGTAAATGATTGTGCTGTTAACCTCTGAGGGTCATTCTGGTATTTCCTGAGAAACTGGCTGCTTTGACTTCTTCCTCAGAAGGCCATGTGTTTCTTTCGGGGGCAGGACCGATGACAGCCAAGGCATTCCAAGAGCAGAGTTAATGTGACTGATCCCCATCAGGAGAAGGCACCCGATGGGATGCATAAGGCCAGACCAGATGAGGATTTTCCTTCTACCCGAACAGAAGAGGAAAACAGGCTGTGTGGTTTTGCAACTGGTCAAGCTGGGAAATATTTTGAAGCTTTGGGCTTTGCCAAGTGCTTTAGAAAATAAAAATACAACTATTTTCTTTCCTTCTTGCCTGCCTGCCAAAAAATGTTCCCCCTTAAATATTTTTTTCCCATATCTGGCTACATGTCCAGGATTTCTTCTTTTCTAAGAATAAATAATTTTTCTGGAGTATAAAAATGCCACTCGCTCTATCAGATTAAATGTCTCTTTATATAGAAAGGGCATTTGAAACCTTTCATCCGTGGGTCTAAGGAAGGATCCTTACTTAATATGATTTTGTTCAATTCATTTTGATTAAATATTTGGTCTCTGAATTCTTTTTCGTGATCCTCCCTGGAACATTCAGGCTTGTTTGATAATACTTTCAATTCTCCTTTTTCCCTCACTTCCCTCATACGATTACCTTTTACTAGAGAGCATTAAACATGAATTAATTTCTGTCTTTGACCAAAATAATACCTTGGAAATGACACCACTGCAAGGGAGCCCTCTGGATTCCATTCTCTATTTGCATACTTAGCCGGAGTTAGAAGGGTTCAGCTGTCAGAGTTTTAAGAACTCTAGCATTAAAAAGGCATGAACTTGCAAATTAGCCATTGAGTTGAATAGGAAGTGGATAGTGTAGCCCACTGGACAACATAGAGCTGACTTGTTTCCCTTCCTGGTGTCCTGTTGATCTTGCTGTTAGGTAGAGTGAACAGTGAAAAACAGCTATATTTACATGGGTTGGTTTGGTGTTTGCTTTTTTTGCCAGCTGAAAATGGCAATTATACTCACAAAATCAAAAAGCTGAATAGAGTTGAGAATATAGGCCTAAACGAAAGAAAAAACAAGCTTGAAAAGGCAATAATACCTGTATACCTAAAATGTGATAAATATTCATACAGAAATAAAGAGCATTAGCTCTCAAAAAACTACAAACCACTTGGTGAAATACACTATAGATTTAAACGTAACATTGGACAACAAATACGGTCATTTATTACTGACATTTAATGACTCATTCTACATAAACCTATTGTAAGCCAAAAACATTCTGAGTTGATATATAATATTACCACTAGGTTCGCTAAGTTTTGAAATCTCTTTATGTTTGTTACGGTGTGTGGAGTGTCTGGTGTGCAGGAAGGGGCTTATGGTTCTTTATAAAGGGTTCTCTCTAAATGTCCTGGTTTGCAAGTCTTTATCACTCTTTTGAAAATCTAAAAATGCAAGCTTATTCTATTTGAAGAGCATATAAAGATGAAGGTATGCAAAGATTTCAGAGAGAACATGACCGTGTAATCCTGAAATGTCACAAAGCTGCTTCAGAGATCAACTGAGATGCTCTCAGAGGTTAATGCCACACTGAGAAAACCGAATGATGATGCAGCAAAGGATATTGCTTGTTTTCAAGCCCACTGTTATCCTGCCACCAATGGAACCAAATAAAACTTCCATCCCCCATCCATCTCATCACATGGCCCTTTGCCCCTCATGCGTGGGGAAGTAGTCATTTGTATTGTGAAAATACCAGGCATCTCAAAACACTTACGTTTTGTTGAACTGAGTCTCCCATGGTAAAGAATAAAACCCAACTCAGCGAGCCTGCTTCCTAGGACAGCACATCAGCATGGCGAGGCACCCAAGCCAGAAAGAATACCCTTCGTTTGCTGCAATTGGTTTAGTATCAGGGCTATAAAAAATAGATGATGGAAAACCGGAGCCCTGGACAGAAATACAAGTCTGCTGGGGGTGGCTTCTACAGGACTGGAGCAGAGCGGAGTGGCGGTCTTGCCTACACATTGAACTTGGACTTCGCCTGTGCTGGCCAGCAGCCGCACGTGCACAGGGTACTCATCAGGGTATCAGCGCTGCAGGCTCAGCAACGCTGCGTCATTTACATAAATGACGGAGAGCAAGCCTACGCAGCCCCCGCGAGGTGCGAGGTGTCCCCGGACACAGTGGCTTCAGTCTGCGGAATATCACTGTGAGGCGGACAGGCCAAGTTGTTTCTGGTGCTTGAGTTTTCCTCTGTGCTTTTGCAGAGAGGTGATTTCAAATGCAAGAGCGATCCGCGGCTGTGGCATAAGGAAAGCTGGAAGTCAGTGAAATAAAGGCTTGAAGGTCAACTCGTCTGTGCTGCAGCTCGGAATGCTGAGAGGCCAGAAATGCCAAAGAAGCACCTGCGACTAATTCTCACTGAGTGTACCGCCCCGTGGCACAGAATTAGAGCCCCCAAATTCGTAGAGAAAAATCTAACTAAAAACTGCCAAGTCAGGATCCTGGGGTCCGTGCCTTGCCTGAATAAGACAATGTCTGTAAGACATGAAAGAGAAATGTGGGCTGAAAACTTTATATAAGAGAAGACAAGAGGAGTCACGAAGGGAAAAGATGGAGCGAGGGGAACAGAGAAATGCATGAGTATCTTTTGTTTCTCCAGTCCCATCGCTGCTTCAGAGCCAGGGTCATGTCCGAGACATCCATCCCCTCCTCCTTACTTACATTATAACCCTGGCTTTTGTGGCCCTGATTGGATCCTGCACTAGACTCTACCCAAAGCAAACTAAAAATACAGTTTTTGTTTTTGTTATCTGCTTTATTTCTGGTACTTTACGTTGGACTCACCCAGCCACAAATCATACAGTGGCCAGAAGACAAGAGCAAACGTGAATGCTTGACTTTCAAGGTGATTATTAAAATGCTCACTGCCTCCCACCCCACCCACTCCTCCACCTGACCCTGACCCTGGTCTGTACAGGCCCCTCTCCTCTCCTGCCTCTCAGAATCGCTCCAGTGTGAGGCAGCCTCAAGTTCCTCCAAGATTGGCAGCCCTTCCCAGTGCTCCCTCTTGCCTTTCTCAGAAATTGGTATCTTACACTCACCCCACCCCGCCATTGCATTCTTCCTGCTTGAACTTGCCCCACTGACTTCTTTATTCTACCCATTCTTGGTGAAGAAAATCATCTCCTGTTCTTGGGGGAATCAGCCCTGGCTCTAAGAGTTTAGGTGTGGGATTCAGACAGTCCTTGAGAATCTTATCTTTCAAGCCTGACAGCTGGCACTTTACCTGGAGCAAGCACTGACTAAAAATAAAACAAAACCCACCTTCTGTGAAGGTGGAACCTGTACACATCAGGAGCACTGTCTGCGGGGACAGACTGCCCGGCTTCGTGTCTTGTCTCACTATTGATTGGCCACAAAATGGGAAGAATAATAATAGTACCGGCTTCATAGGTGGCTTTTGCACTCACTCATACATTTGTTCATTCCTTCTGCAAAACTTTATTGAGTACCTACTACCTCACCAGCAGAAAGAATTCAGAACAGAGTCTATGCCCTCCTGGAGTGTACATCCCAGGGGACTTTACTTCCAGGATTGAATACAAATAATCCACCAGAATTATGGGTCTTTCCTTGCAGCTCAATCAGGAAAGAATCTGCCTGCCATGCAGGAGACCAAGGTTCGATTTCTGGGTCAGAAACACCCCCTGGAGAAGGAAATGGCAACCCACTCCAGTATTCCTGCCTGGAGAGTCCTGTGGACAGAGGAAACTGGCGGGCTACAGTCCATAGGGTAGAAAGAGTTGGACACAACTTAGTGACTAAACCACCACCACCACCAGAATGGTTCCCCATGGTGTCTTTGACATAGAAAATGCATGAGTCGTTAGCTATTATTATAATGATAAGCTTTTAGCAAACTTTTAAAACTGGAAGTAAAACTTTTAAAATTGGAAGTAAAGATCTATCTGCTCTAGTAAAAAGGAGAGAAAATATGGGGACGTCAGGAAAGAGAAACATTTGCTAAAATCATTCATGAATCTGGCATTAAGTGGACTCTGTTTCCTCACCCATGTGCTGTGCTATTGGATGGGGCGTTCCACAACGGGAAAGATGTATTCATAAAGCCCCTACCTATGTGCACATGATCTGACCCCGTCCCTAGCCACATAGCCTGCGGCGTGTGTCAGAGCCCTCCCAGCTCTAAGGGGCCGTGGGAGCATGGCAGCAAATAGATCCAAGCCCTTTGGGGCACAGGTGGTACCAGCTTCAGTTTCCTGAGGAGGCATCTGTTGTGCACCCAACTACAGCGCACCCTAGATCTGAACCTCGGATCTCAAGACCAGGCAGTGATCAGTCTCAAAGACTGAGCTTTGGTACTGTTACTCTTTATTAGACACATTTTCCTTTTTTTTTTTTTTTTGTTAAACTTTTTTTCTTTTTTGGCCACTTCTATTGGCCTTTCATTTATCTATTTTCATCCATCTTTGTTCTTTGGCCTGTGTGGTCCTCCCATTGCAGTGGCCTCTCTTGCTGCAGAGCACCGGCTCTGGGCGCATGCGCTCCAGAGCTCTGGCTCAGTAGTTGGACACATCGGTCTAGCCGCTCCGTGGCACGCATGGGATCTTCCCAGGCCAGGGATCGAACTGGTGCCCCTGCACTGCAAGGCGGTGTCCTTACCCACTGGACCACCAGGGAAGCCCCGAACTTTCGAAAAGGAAAAGTGTATCTTTTCCTTTTCTTTTTTTAATTGAAGGATAATCACTTTACAGACTGTTATATCTTAACTGTATTTTTATGATCATGCTCACATTACTTTTTTGTGGCATCCTCATGAGCAGACTTGTTTTACAGTCGGTGGCTTAGAGGATGCTTTTGATAAGTCATTTGACCTCTCTACATTTTGGCACAGAGGGAATGCTCCGGGTGGTGAACGCGCCATCTTGCACACCAGATCCCTGATACCGCTGCTCACCTTGCTCCCAGCCTTCTGCCTAGGATGCTGAAAACCAGGACCAATAACCAGACGAGGAAGCTCAGAACTATTTCTTCCCCATCATCCTTTAGTCCTGAGGGTCATGTGAGGACACAGAGCGTAAAAGTATGATGGGCAATGATTCAT
Source organism: Tragulus kanchil (assembly GCA_022376925.1). Classification (NCBI taxonomy): domain Eukaryota; kingdom Metazoa; phylum Chordata; class Mammalia; order Artiodactyla; family Tragulidae; genus Tragulus; species Tragulus kanchil. The sequence goes on along the minus strand of JAIOJX010000028.1, from coordinate 37,262,712 downwards.
TGCCTCCTGTCAGGAGATACTCCCAGTAGCTAAGCCTGTTTCTTCACTTTATAACCTACTCCATTACCCTGCCTTCCCCTCTCCCACAAGGTCCGTCAAATGGGTGGTAGGACAAGGCAAACTTAAGATGTCTTGTATTCTCTTTCATGTCCTAATTCTCCTTCCTCTTCCTTCTGCTCCTCCTTGCCTTTCCTTTTTGTTTCATTGTTTGGTCTCCCACTTTTGCGTCCTGTAAGTTCACGTGGTTGGATGCTATTATAAGTGTATGGTCTTGTTAGTGGTGCTGATTTTAAAGTCACAAACCCCATCCTATAAGTTACTGAATTTCTGTAGGATTTGGGAACCTAGTAGTTCCCTAAAGCCTTTTCCAAGGCTCCTAGAATGCTTGGTGGATATGGAATCCAGTTTCTTGTACCAGTCGATTGGTGTGTTAGCCTATCTGAGTGTACTCTGTGATATTTAGTAGGACACAAGCTTAATACATGAAGAGAATTTAAATTTAAATATTATTTTCATAGGTAAAGAAAAAAGCAGCAACAGACAATGTTTCTCTGTTTGGTTCTCTTTAGACGGTGCATTTTATTTTTAAGCATGGACTACCCCACCACCACCACCACCCGCCACCCACGCACAGTTTGAAGATACCAATTTAGGTGCCTATGATGAAAGACCATTTCATTGATCTCTTGGGTTTCTATTCCCTGGTCACAGCTCTGCCATTTGGGCCTTTCTGAAAAGTGGGTCAGTCCCAGCTGTCCCGAATAAGCCTTCCTGGTCATATTTTTTGTTGTCTCTACTCATCGGCAAAACCTCAACTCTCTCTTTCTACATTATAAGCTATGGGGAAGGCAGCTGGGGAAGAAATCACAAAAGGAAAAGCAAAATGACACTCCGGAGGAAGAAAAGCAAGTGACTTTTCATCAGGCTCCCATTTGGTTAAGATTTATAGGCGAGCATGTTTTCTCTACTCTTCAGTGGCTTGAAAAGTGGCTTGAAAGATGATTCCCTAGTGATATCATTCAAACACATTTAGTTGTTTCTGGAAAGTCCTCCACTGACACCACCATGAGGCATGTTTTGGTAGGGGGACTGTTTTTCAGAAATGTGATGGGTTTGTCTCTTTTATCTAGTTCGAGTTAAGTGAGAACAGAGGCTGTATTTGAAGGCTGGGACAAATGGTGACAAGCTGTAACAAGCTGTGAAGAAGGAAATGGCACCCCACTCCAGTATTCTTGCCTGGGAAATCCCATGGACAGAGAAGCCTGGCGAGCGACAGTCCATGGGGTCTCAAATCTCTGGGGCTTCCCTGATGGCTCAGTGGTGGAGAATCTGCCGGCAATGCAGGAGACCCAGGTTCCATCCCTGGGTTGGGAAGATCCCCCTGGAGGAGGGCATGGCAACCCACTCCAGTGCTTTTGCCTGGAGAGTTCCATGGACAGAGGAGCCTGATGTACTACAGTCCGTGGGGTTGCACAGAGTTGGACACGACTGAAGTGACTCAGCAGCAACATGACAAGCTGAGTTCATCCTAGACTGATGCACAGTTAAGAACTCCTAGGAAGATGTTCCTGTGTGGGGAGATTTTCTTTCCTCATCAACCACACTGTCTCCCAAACTAGTTGCAACCTGTAGCCTTTAGGCTAAAACTGAGGAATCCACGTTTTTTGTGATGCAGTAATTTGAACTTCTTGCATTTGTCTGGCTGTGACCTCCCACAGGCTTTTGGTGATCTGTGTGATAGGAGAGGCCTGGAGGCCAGTTGCTTAAGGGCTGTGTATTCAGGGGTGCCTGACCTCTCTGAATAAGAGCCCCATAGAACAGAAAACATTTCGTCCTCTCTCAGGGACAGCCATAGGTAGCAGACTGTGCCGTCGCGGGTCCCTACCTGGACCACAGATGGTGACTTAGAGGTGAGTAGGACAAGGGCTTCCCCTTGTCCTCTCCCAACATGCACTGCTCCCTGGGGAAGATGGGGTCTCTGCCGCCTCCTGGACTAGGGATTCTTGCATTTCTCCCCGGTTTGGTCGCGGATGTTGCAAGAGCTGGTAACCAAGTTGTCTTTTATTCGAGGCACACTTTGTGAGTTCTGGCACACTCTGAGGTGAAGAGGGCTGCTCTCCGTGATACCATGTAAGTGGGAAGTTAACACTAACCCTACAACATCTGATGGGCTTCTCCAGTGGCTTAGTGGGTAAAGAATCTGCCTGCAGTGCAGGAGACGCAGGAGACATGGGTTGCATCCCTGGGTTAGGAAGGTCCCCTGGAGGAGGAAATGGCAACCCACTCCAGTATTCTTGCCTGGAGAAGTCGAAGGACAGAGAAGTCTGCTGGGCTGCAGTCCATGGGGTTTGGACAGAGCCAGACATGAGAACATGACTGCATGACTAAGCACGCACACTCTACAACATCCAGGCATGTGGTCTTGGCCTCAGCCGGGATGACTGGGCTCTAATGAAGGGAACGGTGGCCCAGGGCCTCAGGGTGTTAAGCAGGGTGACTGGGAATGACCGACTAGACTCTCAGGACCTCATACCAACCCCGCCCAAGGATGGTTAGTCATTCAGGAAAACTCTTTTTAACTGTGCTGGCTTTGACTCATGAAATTGGTTCTTGAAATATGTTTTTGAGATTTAGTGTCCATCAGTCTTACCTCTCTGTATTGACATCTGCTTCTGGGGTTTGAGGTTAAGTGAGATGGAGAGTGGAGTGCTGAAACCGTTTAAAGGCAGTACGGTGTCCTTGCATATTAAAGCAAGAGCACCCTCCACAGCCAGCCAGACTATCAAGACGGGTCCAGGGGCAATTTTAAGGAGCTAATAATGGATGAGAAAGAGACTCATTGTTTTGGTTTTGTTACTGAGTTAAGGGCTGTGTATTCAGGGTGCCTGACCTCTCTGAATAAGAGCCCCATAGAACAGAAAACATTTCGTCCTCTCTCAGGGACAGCCATAGGTAGCAGACTGTGCCGTCGGGTCCCTACCTGGACCACAGATGGTGACTTAGAGGTGAGTAGGACAAGGGCTTCCCCTTGTCCTCTCCCAACATGCACTGCTCCCTGGGGAAGATGGGGTCTCTGCCGCCTCCTGGACTAGGGATTCTTGCATTTCTCCCCGGTTTGGTCGCGGATGTTGCAAGAGCTGGTAACCAAGTTGTCTTTTATTCGAGGCACACTTTGTGAGTTCTGGCACACTCTGAGGTGAAGAGGGCTGCTCTCCGTGATACCATGTAAGTGGGAAGTTAACACTAACCCTACAACATCTGATGGGCTTCTCCAGTGGCTTAGTGGGTAAAGAATCTGCCTGCAGTGCAGGAGACGCAGGAGACATGGGTTGCATCCCTGGGTTAGGAAGGTCCCCTGGAGGAGGAAATGGCAACCCACTCCAGTATTCTTGCCTGGAGAAGTCGAAGGACAGAGAAGTCTGCTGGGCTGCAGTCCATGGGGTTTGGACAGAGCCAGACATGAGAACATGACTGCATGACTAAGCACGCACACTCTACAACATCCAGGCATGTGGTCTTGGCCTCAGCCGGGATGACTGGGCTCTAATGAAGGGAACGGTGGCCCAGGGCCTCAGGGTGTTAAGCAGGGTGACTGGGAATGACCGACTAGACTCTCAGGACCTCATACCAACCCCGCCCAAGGATGGTTAGTCATTCAGGAAAACTCTTTTTAACTGTGCTGGCTTTGACTCATGAAATTGGTTCTTGAAATATGTTTTTGAGATTTAGTGTCCATCAGTCTTACCTCTCTGTATTGACATCTGCTTCTGGGGTTTGAGGTTAAGTGAGATGGAGAGTGGAGTGCTGAAACCGTTTAAAGGCAGTACGGTGTCCTTGCATATTAAAGCAAGAGCACCCTCCACAGCCAGCCAGACTATCAAGACGGGTCCAGGGGCAATTTTAAGGAGCTAATAATGGATGAGAGAGACTCATTGTGGGCTTTGTATCTCGGAACATTTGAAGCATAAAGTTGACTTGTTCACTACCTCAAAGTAATCTCTGATCCTATTAGGTTTTGTTACTGAGTTGATTCATCAGTTTTTTGTAATCCAAGTAACACACTGAAAAGTGATAGCCAAACCTGGCTTATTCCTAGAGCTGGTTCACCCTTTACCTTTGGTAACTATAGGATATCCCTGGGATGTTTCTGGCGCCTAATTTATTGATGAGTTCCTATGCCCTACTGCAAGAAGCAGCACCTTTCCACCTAAAGAAACAAGGGCCTTCACCCCTTAGAAGAGAGCCTGAGGAAGGAGAGAGAATCCCAAGCTAAGATGGTGTTATTTTCTCAGAACAGAGCAGAAAAGGACAAAAATGATGTTTGGAAATATAGCTCTGTTTGCTATGGTTAGGGGTTTTCAAAAATGCATGTTTAGGAAACTTTGAGCAAGACTCTTTTAATAAAACCGGTCCTTGAAAAAGCCATGGGATTCCATGGCTAGCAGTAGGATCAGCCGCCACTGCATTAGTCAACTTCCAGCGATGGTGCTGAGGCCACTGAACTGGCCCGCCTCCCTGGGAGCAGAAGCTGCTCCTGACCTCTGAGAAGGAGAGGAGCACTGAAGCAGTATAAGTCACTTTTGCAAAAACGAAGAAATACAGTATACTAACACATATATATGCAATCTAGAAAGATGGTATTGAGAAATACACCGCAGCAATGGAGAAAAATGGTCTAGGGGCTAGGGGTGACTTCCACTTCAGGACCAACCCGCCCAAGGATGGTTAGTCATTCAGGAAAACTCTTTTTAACTGTGCTGGCTTTGACTCATGAAATTGGTTCTTGAAATATGTTTTTGAGATTTAGTGTCCATCAGTCTTACCTCTCTGTATTGACATCTGCTTCTGGGGTTTGAGGTTAAGTGAGATGGAGAGTGGAGTGCTAAAACCCTGTTTAAAGGCAGCCCGGTGTCCTTGCATATTAAAGCAAGAGCACCCTCCACAGCCAGCCAGACTATCAAGACGGGTCCAGGGGCAATTTTAAGGAGCTAATAATGGATGAGAGAGACTCATTGTGGGCTTTGTATCTCGGAACATTTGAAGCATAAAGTTGACTTGTTCACTACCTCAAAGTAATCTCTGATCCTATTAGGTTTTGTTACTGAGTTGATTCATCAGTTTTTTGTAATCCAAGTAACACACTGAAAAGTGATAGCCAAACCTGGCTTATTCCTAGAGCTGGTTCACCCTTTACCTTTGGTAACTATAGGATATCCCTGGGATGTTTCTGGCGCCTAATTTATTGATGAGTTCCTATGCCCTACTGCAAGAAGCAGCACCTTTCCACCTAAAGAAACAAGGGCCTTCACCCCTTAGAAGAGAGCCTGAGGAAGGAGAGAGAATCCCAAGCTAAGATGGTGTTATTTTCTCAGAACAGAGCAGAAAAGGACAAAAATGATGTTTGGAAATATAGCTCTGTTTGCTATGGTTAGGGATTTTCAAAAAATGCATGTTTAGGAAACTTTGAGCAAGACTCTTTTAATAAAAACCGGTCCTTGAAAAAGCCATGGGATTCCATGGCTAGCAGTAGGGATCAGCCGCCACTGCATTAGTCAACTTCCAGCGATGGTGCTGAGGCCACTGAACTGGCCCGCCTCCCTGGGAGCAGAAGCTGCTCCTGACCTCTGAGAAGGAGAGGAGCACTGAAGCAGTATAAGTCACTTTTGCAAAAACGAAGAAATACAGTATACTAACACATATATATGCAATCTAGAAAGATGGTATTGATAAATACACACGCAAAGCAGCAATGGAGAAACAAACATAAAGAACAGACCTATAGGGCTTCCCCTGGTGGTCCAGTGGATAAGGACACCGCCTTGCAGTGCAAGGGGCGCTGGTTCGATCCCTGGCCTGGGAAGATCCCACATGCTGCGGAGCGGCTGGACTGATGTGTCCAATTACTGAGCCGGAGCTCTGGAGCGCATGCGCCCAGAGCCGGCGCTCTGCGATGACAGACGCCACCGCCACCGCGATGGGAGGCCCACATGGGCCAAAGAACAAAGATGGATGAAAATAGAGAAATGAAAGACCAGTAGAAGTGGCCTGCCCGCTCCCCTCCCTCCCCAACCCAACCCCGCCCAAAATAAATAAATAAATAAATCTTTTAAAAAAAAAATAGAACAGACCTATGGACAGTGGGGGCAAGGAAGATTGGGTGAGAGGTATGGAAAGAGTAACATAGAAACCTACGCTATCATATGTAAAAGAGACAATCATTGTGAATAAGCTGTAAAATTAAACAGACTTTTATGGGGGCTGTGCAACAACCTAGAGGGGTGGGATGGGAGCTGGGGAGAAGGAGCAGGGCTCAAATAGGAGGGGTCAGGGATATACCTATTTTCTGACTTGGGGTTATGTATAGCCGTAAACAGCAAAACTCAGTAAAAGACAAATAACAATAACTTCACTGTATACCTGAAACTAATGCAACATTATAAATCAACTATATTCCAGTGGAAAAAACAAAAAAAACAAAAAAAGACAATGAGTTACGAGAGTGATCCTAGCACTGCAGCCAGAAGGCGGGATGGCATGGTGCTGCTAAGAGCAAGCAGCTCCCAGGAATTGCCGCTGCTCTCGGAGACACCCCTGGGAATGGCAGAGACTGTCAGAGGTGATTTAATTGCTTTGAGCTTCCTTCCTTCTCCATATCCCACCGAGAGTCAACTTTCAAGGGCACAGAGACAGAGCCCTCATGTTGTCTTAAGCAACAACAATAAAGAAAGAAAGAAAATATATATATATCTGAAATTTTAATGGGATTGGATATCAGAGCTAACTATATACCAATTAATTAACATGTGTCCCTCTGATTTCTGGCCACTCTGGGTCAGAATTACAGAGCCAGATGTGTGAAGCTGTGTAAGCCCAGGGTGAATGGATATTCAGGCCAGTGGGATTTCAGGAAGGGAAGAAACTCCAAGGATGAATTAGTTGATGTCTGTGTTTACGTATGAGGGGATAATGCGGGAGATGTTGAAGAGGCAGAAGCAGAATGGGCCAGGGTAGACTCGTTTGCCAGGAGTTTATAGATCTCATATAATGTGAAGACAAAACAAGTACAGAAACGGAGATCAGAGTCTTTGATACAACCCCAAAACAGAAACTGCATGCCTACTGAGTGTATACCCATTATGTTCCTTATAAAAAATAAATTAGAAGCTGTTCTTTGGGGATTGTTGCTCACCTGCTGCCCTATCTAGGTGCTATGGCTTCATTTTCTGTTTACAAACATGAGTGGGGCTGGTTGCTAGGTGTATTCACTGGGAAAAAGAATTTAGATGTAACCTACGCTATCATATGTAAAAGAGACAATCATTGTGAATAAGCTGTAAAATTAAACAGACTTTTATGGGGGCTGTGCAACAACCTAGAGGGGTGGGATGGGAGCTGGGGAGAAGGAGCAGGGCTCAAATAGGAGGGGTCAGGGATATACCTATTTTCTGACTTGGGGTTATGTATAGCCGTAAACAGCAAAACTCAGTAAAAGACAAATAACAATAACTTCACTGTATACCTGAAACTAATGCAACATTATAAATCAACTATATTCCAGTGGAAAAAACAAAAAAAACAAAAAAAGACAATGAGTTACGAGAGTGATCCTAGCACTGCAGCCAGAAGGCGGGATGGCATGGTGCTGCTAAGAGCAAGCAGCTCCCAGGAATTGCCGCTGCTCTCGGAGACACCCCTGGGAATGGCAGAGACTGTCAGAGGTGATTTAATTGCTTTGAGCTTCCTTCCTTCTCCATATCCCACCGAGAGTCAACTTTCAAGGGCACAGAGACAGAGCCCTCATGTTGTCTTAAGCAACAACAATAAAGAAAGAAAGAAAATATATATATATCTGAAATTTTAATGGGATTGGATATCAGAGCTAACTATATACCAATTAATTAACATGTGTCCCTCTGATTTCTGGCCACTCTGGGTCAGAATTACAGAGCCAGATGTGTGAAGCTGTGTAAGCCCAGGGTGAATGGATATTCAGGCCAGTGGGATTTCAGGAAGGGAAGAAACTCCAAGGATGAATTAGTTGATGTCTGTGTTTACGTATGAGGGGATAATGCGGGAGATGTTGAAGAGGCAGAAGCAGAATGGGCCAGGGTAGACTCGTTTGCCAGGAGTTTATAGATCTCATATAATGTGAAGACAAAACAAGTACAGAAACGGAGATCAGAGTCTTTGATACAACCCCAAAACAGAAACTGCATGCCTACTGAGTGTATACCCATTATGTTCCTTATAAAAAATAAATTAGAAGCTGTTCTTTGGGGATTGTTGCTCACCTGCTGCCCTATCTAGGTGCTATGGCTTCATTTTCTGTTTACAAACATGAGTGGGGCTGGTTGCTAGGTGTATTCACTGGGGAAATAATGAACTGTTCAGATGTAACCACTTATATGGCTACTTGCAAATACATCCTTTTATCCTCTCTACATACTGTGGAGAGATTCCCTATTGTCCTGGGCTGATCTGGGTGCTGGAGTGTCACACTAACCAGGTTCGAATCCCGGCTCTGTAACTCAGTAGCCCCGGGACTTTCAGGAAAATTCACAACTCTGAAGCCCTTCCCCATGCGTAAATGAAAACAATGATACAAAGTATCATTTTTTAAATGTCAACTATGTGTATAAAATATGTACAAGTTATAAAATCCAGCTTCATTTCGTCATCATCAAACCAGGGGTTTCAATTTCCTCCTCATCTCAGCATATTGCCTCTTGCCCACTGGAAAATACCAGCAACAGAGAGAGCAGCCATGTTCAGAACCCACATACCTGAGATTACGTATTTGAAAAGAGTTTAAGCAACAATTACTGTGGTTAGAATTTTATACACCTACTGAAAGACTTTTAAAAGAATATATTCAGCTTCATCACCCTTTTAAAAGAATAAACTGGGGCTTCCCTGGTAGTGCAGTGGGTGGGGACACCGCCTTGCAGTACAAGGGGCGCCGGTTCGTTTCCTGGCCTGGGAGGATCCCATAAGCCACAGAGCGGCTGGACCTATGTGTCCAATTACCAAGCCAGAGCTCTGGAGCGCATGCGCCCAGAGCCGGTGCTCTGAAGCAAGAGAGGCCTCTGTGATGGGAGACCCACACGGGCCAAAGAACAAATATGGATGAAAATAGATAAATGAAAGACCAATAGAAGTGGCCCGCCCACCCCCCTCCCTCCCCAACCCGCCCCCCGCCCAAAATAAACTGAAAATACTTCCATCAAAATCATACCAGTGGAAAACCATGATACCCTGAGCTTTGTCCTTTACAGAAGGAGTTTAGATATAATGAGTAGAAAATTGCCTTAAAGAAAAAAAATGGAAAGAAGTGACAAACTCAGCTACTTGTCTATTTTATATTTGTCTTTCCAAACTGCTAATGAATTCTGACTCATTTAGTCCTGAAAAAATGTATATCCTGAAGAATCTGTATCCCTTTTGAGGTAAGTCATGGATATTTATTAGACAAAATGCATGTCTATGATTCATAATACTTGATCTTTAAATTGGCATTAATATGCTACATTTAGACTAGGAGGGAAAACCCCAGCCAGATTATATAAAGCAGCTCCTGAGATGAAAGACATTCCATAAAGGGGGACCCAATCTCAGAACCAGTTAACACAGCCATGAATACTTTATGAGTTCTACAGCACATTAGCTACAAACAATTTCCATCCTAGGAAATACACTCAGTGCAGCTACTGGTGCATAATAAATAGTTGATCCTAATTAGACCTAATGAATGAATTTTAATTCTGTATCCACTATGTTTTGTAGGACACTGACCCACAAATACCAGGAAAAAAAAAAAAAAAGGTTTGGGGAGAATGGATATAGAGCTGTGGCCATTTAATTTTTTAAATTAATTCATTCATTTTAATTGGAGGATAAGTCCTTTACAGTATTGTTATGGCTTTTGCCATACATCAACGTGACTTGGCCACAGGTATATATGTGTCCCTCCCAAACTGACTCCCCCTCCTTCCTCCATCCCCACCCTGTCCCTCTGGGTTGTCCCAGAGCACTGGCTTTTGGCCATTTTAACACCAGCACTAATATTGTTCATTTTCCTAAGTCATTTGATGATATTTAAGAATTATCTGGGAGTCTTTTTTAAAGAATAGATTTTGGTGAAAAAAAAAAAAACATCGGGGGAACTAGAAATTATAAAAGATTCAATACAATCTACTTTATAATAGGAAACTCTTAGGGCTTCCCCTGGTGGCCCAGTGGGTAAGGACACCGCCTTGCAGTTCAAGGGATGCCGGTTCGATCCCTGGCCTGGGAAGATCCCACGTGCCGCGGAGCGGCTGGACTGATGTGTCCAATTACCGAGCCGGAGCTCTGGAGCGCATGCGCCCAGAGCCGGCGCTCTGCAACGACAGACGCCACTGCGATGGGAGGCCCACGGGAGCCAAAGAACAAACACGGATGAAAATAGAGAAATGAAAAACCAATAGAAGTGGCCCGCCCGCTCCCCTCCCTCCCCAACCCGACCCCCGCCCAAATTAAATAAATAAATAAATCTCAAAAAAAAAAAAAGAAACTCTTAAATTCCATGTAATCTATTTTAATACATGGAGGAGTTCAAGGTAAAGTATGCTTCCTAAAAATCTAATCTGGAAATTTTTAATTGGGGGTACTAATTTGGAACCTGACAGGTTCAAGTCTGTTTTAAAGGGGACCCAATCTCAGAACCAGTTAACACAGCCATGAATACTTTATGAGTTCTACAGCACATTAGCTACAAACAATTTCCATCCTAGGAAATACACTCAGTGCAGCTACTGGTGCATAATAAATAGTTGATCCTAATTAGACCTAATGAATGAATTTTAATTCTGTATCCACTATGTTTTGTAGGACACTGACCCACAAATACCAGGAAAAAAAAAAAAGGTTTTGGGGGAGAATGGATATAGAGCTGTGGCCATTTAATTTTTTAAATTAATTCATTCATTTTAATTGGAGGATAAGTCCTTTACAGTATTGTTATGGCTTTTGCCATACATCAACGTGACTTGGCCACAGGTATATATGTGTCCCTCCCAAACTGACTCCCCCTCCTTCCTCCATCCCCACCCTGTCCCTCTGGGTTGTCCCAGAGCACTGGCTTTTGGCCATTTTAACACCAGCACTAACATTGTTCATTTTCCTAAGTCATTTGATGATATTTAAGAATTATCTGGGAGTCTTTTTTAAAGAATAGATTTTGGTGAAAAAAAAAAAAAACATCGGGGGAACTAGAAATTATAAAAGATTCAATACAATCTACTTTATAATAGGAAACTCTTAGGGCTTCCCCTGGTGGCCCAGTGGGTAAGGACACCGCCTTGCAGTTCAAGGGATGCCGGTTCGATCCCTGGCCTGGGAAGATCCCACGTGCCGCGGAGCGGCTGGACTGATGTGTCCAATTACCGAGCCGGAGCTCTGGAGCGCATGCGCCCAGAGCCGGCGCTCTGCAACGACAGACGCCACTGCGATGGGAGGCCCACGGGAGCCAAAGAACAAACACGGATGAAAATAGAGAAATGAAAAACCAATAGAAGTGGCCCGCCCGCTCCCCTCCCTCCCCAACCCGACCCCCACCCAAAATAAATAAATAAATAAATCTCAAAAAAAAAAAAAAAAAGAAACTCTTAAATTCCATGTAATCTATTTTAATACATGGAGGAGTTCAAGGTAAAGTATGCTTCCTAAAAATCTAATCTGGAAATTTTTAATTGGGGGTACTAATTTGGAACCTGACAGGTTCAAGTCTGTTTTTAAAGATTATTCACAAAAAACAGTGCTTTCAGACAAAGTAGAAAGGATAACAATTTCATTTGGGAAGATTAAAATAATTCTTGTGGATTTTTCCTTGTGATAGACTAACTCTTATCCTCTTAGAAGGCAGAAGTATTTAATGAGCATTGTCCAAAATACATATATGTAACTTACATACTTGGAAAGGAAATTTAAATTCAGTGATGTCTAAAGATTTTTTTTAAAAATCATAGCACCATTGGATTTGAGTTTCTGAAATTATTCACTTGCCTTTCAAACATACAAAAAACCAGAAATCTGTCTGCATATATAATCATAAAATCTATTAGGCTGTGCTGGCATATTTCACTATGGAGTCATGTAGCTCTATAGTTTCACCAACTGTATAAAGTTGGCCAGTGTCTATAATTGACAAGTCCTGAGTTTTAGTGTCTTACCACAAAAAGATTAAATATCCAGCCAGTAGAGGGTGGGAGTGAGAGTGGGAATGGGAGGTCTCTGTTCCACACAGTCATTTGGGAACAGACTTGGTCCATGATCAAGCCCAGACCACACTCGTGGTCTTCTGAACAATCACATTCCTTTCATCCTGTGATTGACAGTCTTGCTCCCAATAGCCGTCATGTCTAGTTTAGGGCAAGATTTGATTTGTGTCCCCTGTACCTTTGTCTTAACATGGGGAGAGTCACTGTCACCTGGAATGTGACCATAGATTCTACTATTCGTTTGTCATTGTTGTTGTTCATTTGCTCAGTTGTGTCTCTTTTGTGACCCCATAGACTGTAGCCTGCCCAGCTCCTCTGTCCATGGGATTTTCCAGGCAATACTGGAGTGGGTTGCCATTTCTTCCTCCAGAGGATCTTCCCAACCCAGGGATCATCTTTGTCTCTGCTGTAGCTCCTGCATTGGAAGGCAGATTCTTTACCAGTGTGCCACCTGGAAAGCCCCCACTGTATTACCTCTGTCAAAATAACCTAGTCAGAGCACAGAAGCACAATAGAAGTCTAGCAGAGAGAAACCTGGCTAGTATAGGACCGTATTGTATAACACATCACAGAGATGAGAGGGTAAAGTAGTTCAGCTATTTCCAGTCCTTAAAGCATCTGCTTTCTCTCCAGTAAGATCGACACCGTGAGATGGTAAAAATCAGCTTTAGGTGTTTAAAAATGACTTCCATCATGGTGGCTTTCTTATTTTACTCTTATTATAGGAGTTATGTGCAAGGCAGCTTGTACAAATTGGCTGATTCACTCATGCGATTGAGTGTAATAAATGGAAACAGCTCGAGATTGTTAACATGGAGGTTGATCACCAGAATATTGTGTAATTCTTCATACAATTAGGAAGGCTAGTGGCTCAGAAACTCTCAGGCCCTAAACAACAATTCACAGATTGCCAGTAAATCTGCATGCATTTGCTTGTGTTACTTCATTGTTTTGAGTAAATATATTCACTGACACTTATTTTATGTAATTCAATGGAATAATCTATAAATATAAACACATTTTTTTGTGGGGGGGAGTCTCCATGGTCCATGTAAACACCCAACAGTCAGAATTGTCAGCAGGAAGTACTCTGAGTTACATAGTGAGGTTTACAGACTTGACAGTGCTTATTTCATTAAACACTGGCACTATGTGCTCAAGTGCTCCCGCGGCTTTGGGATCTGAGACGACTGGGTATGTGGAGTAAAAATAATGTGGAAGTTTAAATTAGTCAGAAAGCTATCAACCACCAATAAAAACACTTTGTTCTTTGAAAGTTAACTATCATAAAAAGACCTCCCAGAATTATATCGCTCCACCAAACTGCTTGTCAGGGCCACTAATCATCTCTGGTTTCTGAAATTCACTAGCCAAGTCTCAGCTGTCATTTTACTTGGCCATGCCCATCCCCTGATACAATTTCTTCTCTCGGCTTCCAGCACACGGCACCCACTTGCTTTTCCTCCCATCTCCCTAGATGTGTCTTTTCAGGCTCCATTTTTTTCCCTGAATTTATCAATGGTTTCTTCCTCTCGCTCCTGATCTCTACCATCTTTACCAGTGTGCCACCTGGAAAGCCCCCACTGTATTACCTCTGTCAAAATAACCTAGTCAGAGCACAGAAGCACAATAGAAGTCTAGCAGAGAGAAACCTGGCTAGTATAGGACCGTTGTATAACACATCACAGAGATGAGAGGGTAAAGTAGTTCAGCTATTTCCAGTCCTTAAAGCATCTGCTTTCTCTCCAGTAAGATCGACACCGTGAGATGGTAAAATCAGCTTTAGGTGTTTAAAATGACTTCCATCATGGTGGCTTTCTTATTTTACTCTTATTATAGGAGTTATGTGCAAGGCAGCTTGTACAAATTGGCTGATTCACTCATGCGATTGAGTGTAATAAATGGAAACAGCTCGAGATTGTTAACATGGAGGTTGATCACCAGAATATTGTGTAATTCTTCACACAATTAGGAAGGCTAGTGGCTCAGAAACTCTCAGGCCCTAAACAACAATTCACAGATTGCCAGTAAATCTGCATGCATTTGCTTGTGTTACTTCATTGTTTTGAGTAAATATATTCACTGACACTTATTTTATGTAATTCAATGGAATAATCTATAAATATAAACACATTTTTTTGTGGGGGGGAGTCTCCATGGTCCATGTAAACACCCAACAGTCAGAATTGTCAGCAGGAAGTACTCTGAGTTACATAGTGAGGTTTACAGACTTGACAGTGCTTATTTCATTAAACACTGGCACTATGTGCTCAAGTGCTCCCGCGGCTTTGGGATCTGAGACGACTGGGTATGTGGAGTAAAAATAATGTGGAAGTTTAAATTAGTCAGAAAGCTATCAACCACCAATAAAAACACTTTGTTCTTTGAAAGTTAACTATCATAAAAAGACCTCCCAGAATTATATCGCTCCACCAAACTGCTTGTCAGGGCCACTAATCATCTCTGGTTTCTGAAATTCACTAGCCAAGTCTCAGCTGTCATTTTACTTGGCCATGCCCATCCCCTGATACAATTTCTTCTCTCGGCTTCCAGCACACGGCACCCACTTGCTTTTCCTCCCATCTCCCTAGATGTGTCTTTTCAGGCTCCTTGATTGGTTTCTCCTCTTCCTCCTGATCTCTCCATCTTGGAATGTCCAGGGATCTAGGTACCCAGCCACTTCTTGTCACCTCCTCCATCCCCACCCTGCCCAAAGCCATTATCACCTGGTTATTGCCCTAGCTTCCTACTTAGTCCCCCAGTCCCACCCTTCCCTTCTCACAGATTCCTCTCAATGGAGCAACCAGAGTGATTCTTTTATGATGTAAGTACCTCTCTGATCTCATATTCCAGTTCCTCTCTCTTTTCCTCTCTTGGCTGCAACTGGACCAACCTCCTTGCTGTCCCTTGAACAGAGAAGCCCCTTCTGTCTTGGGGGCATTGTGGGAGCAGTTCCTTCTACCTAGACTGCATCTTTCCCAGAAATTCATATGGACAACAACTCACTTCCTTCGTGTTCTTTGCTCAGCATTTGAAATTCTAAGCTGCACTGACCTCAACACATTCTCCACATCTTTACTCTGCTGTATTTTAAAAGCACTCTGTTACTTTCTCACCTACGGTGTGCTTATTTATTGTGTTCATCTTCTATTGTTTGTTTCTTGTCATGGGAATGCAAGTTCTTGAGGGGCAGGAATTTTGATCAGTGTTGTTCGTTGATGTGTCCCAAGAACTCAGAACAGTGCTTTGCTCTTGGTACTTTGACTGGATCCATGTGAGAGAATGGCGGTGCTATGAATATCTATAGAAAGAGGAGCTCAGTCTTTCTAAGTCTAGAAATGAAGCATATCTGGTAGTGTGCAAAAGCCAGAGGAAAGAGTGGATCATTGGTTAAGAGAGGAAAGAGTTAAAACTACTTCTTTCTAATGTAAGGAAAGCACCTTTCAAGTAGCAACATCAAAGAGTTGATGACTTTTTCTCAGTAAGTCTTATAATACCAGCAGTATCAGGTTCATAGCTGAAAGTAAGGTTTTCCATTTGATATATCTAGAAATCAAGTAACGTGTGTGTGTGTGTGTGGTGTGGTGGAAGGGAAGAGGGAATGTCTTTTTCTAAGGACTCAGTTACATCATTATAGGATAGGACAGATTTAATGACAGTGGATAAAAGAGAACATGGAGAAGGAAATGGCAATCCACTCCAGTATTCTTGCCTGGGAGGCCCCATGAACAATATTCTAAATCAACTTCAGCAGTCACTTAAGGTTAAATCTTCAACTTCTTTAAAATACTCTATGCCACAGCACTTTCATATTCCTATAAGGCAAATTTCGATTTTCCACTGCAAGTTGGCTCATTGAAATGGCATGTACTCAAGGACTGCACTGTTTAAGGACTCCAGAAAATATTTTGCTTCTACTTTTATTCAACATATTTCTATTGCCCACATATGCCTGGATTTCCCAGCACTTATATTAGGAATATGTCACTCATTGAATTGGAAGTTTATTGTTTCTTACTCTGATTCCTTCTTGCTACTGTTCATGGTTAAATCAAGCATGAGGAAGGGATAATCTGAAAAATTGACAAGACATATCTATACAGATAGCCACTTTGTGATTTCAAACAAATACTGGTATTTGTTTGAAATATTGATCAGCAATACTGATCCCTGGGAAAGAAATGTCATAAAAGTGCTTAAATACCTTTTACAAATATAAGTTCATGAACATTTCCAGAAAAATTCCCAGGTGGCTAAATGGTTTAAACAAATCTCTGCCTGCAATACAGGAGATGCAGGATATGCAGGTTTGATCCCTGGATCAGAAAGATCCTTTGGAGGAGGAAATGGCAATCCACTCCAGTATTCTTGCCTGGAAAATTCCATGGACAGAGGAGCCTAGAAGGCTACAGTCCATGGGGTCACATAGCCTTGGACACAATTGAGCACAGTAAACACCTAAAATAAATAATGCATTAAAAACTATGTTCATCTCTTTTGCATTTTTTAGTTGTATGCAGGTATTTTTGTTTGAAAACACTGGAATTATTAAAATAAATTAGCTTTGTTGCTGATTTCAGAAATGTGAATGAGGATATAAGAAGCAGGAAAAAATTGTTATCAGTCCTACTCTAAGTAATATTATTAAAGCAGAAAGTATTTTGGTATAAATAATTGCCATTTCAGATACATAATAAAAATTAACAGATAAAACACCAACCATGAGATTTAATTCACATTCACACACATATCTGTGTTGGTCCATGGAGGAAATATATGTTTTACATTGAAATTATATATTTATTTGAAATGTAGTTCAAAGTGAGGAAGAAAACTTTAAACATTTTCTTTCACTTTTAACTCCTTACCTGTCTCAAAACAAACACCTGAATCTATGTCAAAATACTCACATTCATAGCTGCAGTCAGTAAGGTCTTTATTCACTGAGAAATTTTGTTTCAATATCCCTCTTGTTAGACTTTTCCTTGCATGTTTATCTTGAAAATCCTACTCAGAGCTCAAATAAACTTTTCTCAAAGTCACATTCATCTTTCATAGATCATTTCAGAAATGATACTCCTTCAATATTTAAATAGGAGCAAACACAACACTATCTCTATACTCCACAGAGAATTTATATATATATATATATATATACAGATATATACACACATTAGTACAGCTAGCTGTCATTCTAATGATATTATCCACAGAAGACAAAGTCCATCACATAAACTCCCTTGTATTTAGAGGGTGGATGTTCACAGTGATGTCCGATATATCTACTTTTGGAGGAATTGTGCCCATATCTCTTTATTGTTTACTCTCAGTAATTGATAAAAGGCGCCATCATTCTCAGCACAGGAAATGTCTTCTGGTGTCCGAAAAATTCCCAGGTGGCTAAATGGTTTAAACAAATCTCTGCCTGCAATACAGGAGATGCAGGATATGCAGGTTTGATCCCTGGATCAGAAAGATCCTTTGGAGGAGGAAATGGCAATCCACTCCAGTATTCTTGCCTGGAAAATTCCATGGACAGAGGAGCCTAGAAGGCTACAGTCCATGGGGTCACATAGCCTTGGACACAATTGAGCACAGTAAACACCTAAAATAAATAATGCATTAAAAACTATGTTCATCTCTTTTGCATTTTTTAGTTGTATGCAGGTATTTTTGTTTGAAAACACTGGAATTATTAAAATAAATTAGCTTTGTTGCTGATTTCAGAAATGTGAATGAGGATATAAGAAGCAGGAAAAAATTGTTATCAGTCCTACTCTAAGTAATATTATTAAAGCAGAAAGTATTTTGGTATAAATAATTGCCATTTCAGATACATAATAAAAATTAACAGATAAAACACCAACCATGAGATTTAATTCACATTCACACACATATCTGTGTTGGTCCATGGAGGAAATATATGTTTTACATTGAAATTATATATTTATTTGAAATGTAGTTCAAAGTGAGGAAGAAAACTTTAAACATTTTCTTTCACTTTTAACTCCTTACCTGTCTCAAAACAAACACCTGAATCTATGTCAAAATACTCACATTCATAGCTGCAGTCAGTAAGGTCTTTATTCACTGAGAAATTTTGTTTCAATATCCCTCTTGTTAGACTTTTCCTTGCATGTTTATCTTGAAAATCCTACTCAGAGCTCAAATAAACTTTTCTCAAAGTCACATTCATCTTTCATAGATCATTTCAGAAATGATACTCCTTCAATATTTAAATAGGAGCAAACACAACACTATCTCTATACTCCACAGAGAATTTATATATATATATATATATATACAGATATATACACACATTAGTACAGCTAGCTGTCATTCTAATGATATTATCCACAGAAGACAAAGTCCATCACATAAACTCCCTTGTATTTAGAGGGTGGATGTTCACAGTGATGTCCGATATATCTACTTTTGGAGGAATTGTGCCCATATCTCTTTATTGTTTACTCTCAGTAATTGATAAAAGGCGCCATCATTCTCAGCACAGGAAATGTCTTCTGGTTGCTGCCCCAAGTAACTCACCTTCATAATAATTTCACTAAGTTCCAAATCTAGCAATGTTTTGGTCATGGACCCTTGGTTTTCAAAATTGTAGATTCTCCTCTTCTAGCCTACTTTATCTTTCTTTCATAGCTCTTACTATAATTTTCATTACATGACTATTTGGCCAGTTACCTTTCAGTACTTATACTACACGGAGGTACGGGGAAGACTAGCTCATAGCGACTCTCACAGAGTTCAGAACAGACTACCGAGTAGACTGTTAACAAATGATAACTGATCAAATGACATAAAAACTAATGGGACCATAAATGTTAAAAGATCTTCATATCATTCACTATTCAGATGAAGTTACATTTACCATAATTATGGCAATCATTCAATGAGTGAGACCTTTATGCTGTCCCAGGATACAACTCCATTCCTTGTTTTTGTATTTTTTACTGAATATTAGAACTTGGTTCACTTAATGCTTGACTGTGCTTATAGTTACAAAGAGTGTTCTTCCATATAAATCTGAAAGAAAGGAAGTTAGGAGTTCACTAGAAAAACGACTCATGTTTTAAGTGATCATGGGTAATGACTTTTAATACCTTCAGTGATTTCGTATTTATTGAGTGAAATATTATCATAAGGATCTTTTGAGTCATTTCTCTTTCTTCTATTTAGTTCTGAAGATATTCACATTTTTTAGAGTTTAACAGCTCTCATCAAAAAGATGAATAGCGAGTCTCATGGAGGATGGGGAGAAAAGAAACTCTTGTGCACTGTTGGTGGGAGTGTAAATTGGTATACAGAAAACAGTCTGGAGGTTCTTCAAAAACTATATAGTCATTTATTTCTTAAAGACTCCTTCCACTGTCACATATGAATCACATGGGGTTTCTGGCTTAAAACTGCATTCTTCCTATGGTTCGGTTTTTTTTTTTTTTTTAGCAAAAGGTTTATCACTTAGCCTTTGCCTACAGTCATCACATAATACATAGTGATTGCCAACGAAACAGGTGATTTGTGAACACTGTCACTACTGTTTGAAGGAGTATCAGAGGAAAAGGGTTTTTTGAGAGAAGTAACAGGACTGACTTTGGATTTCTGTTCCGTGGCTAGCATAATGAGCCACGCCTTTTTTTGTTGTTTCGTTTTGTTTTTATTGCTAATGAGTCTGGAAAGGTTGCCAGCTCTCCCTTTTGTCTGGGAAGAAACGGAGCTATTTATGCCTGAACATCCCCTGGTTGGCATGGTCATCTTTCCCAGTCCTCAAGCCTGAGGAGAGAGCAACATGAAAGTACTTGGTATATGATAGGGGAGTGTGGTAGATGGGAAGTCTCCATGCCAAGCTTATTTATTTCAACAAAGCAACTCTGGCTTCAGGGGATTAGACTAGAGGGCAGAAAAAAAAGATGTCAAGAGTAATCAGGACAGCACTGAGACATTCTAGTCAAGAATTTAAATCATAAAATAAAAAGAAAACATTTCCTAGGTTTCCAGGCAAAGGGTATCAAAATATTTGAATGGTAAATAACATTTACCATTGAAAAAATAGTGACATTCTGATAACACAGATAATAACGTTGAATTTCTTCATGCTGTTGCTACTAAAGCTGAAAAACCAACTATTACATAATTAACACAAAGTAATATTTGCCTTTAAGCTAGGCGACAGGGGATACTGAAGCTGTGTGTGTAGACAGGATAAACAGTGACTTGGTATGAAAGAAAATTTGAACGCTTGTTTAAGATTCTAATTCTGAGTAATTGGGTGATGCCACGATTAAAAAAGAGCCCTGGGGAAAAGAGCAGGTTGGGAGTTGGAAGAGGATGAGTTTTAGAAGTATTGGGTTCAAAGCACACTGAAGATATTCCTATGAAGTGTTTACCACTTACTTAAAGGTCAACACCCCACATGAGGCTGGAACTCATGAGAGAGATGAGGGGTAGAGACCTAAATCTTCAGATTTTCACAAAGGAAAAGGTGAACTAAGGGGAGATTAGATGTCAAAAACCCCAAGCAAAAAACCCACATGAGGCTGGAACTCTAGAGAGTGATAGAGACCTAAATCATTCCAACGAAACAGGTGATTTGTGAACACTGTCACTACTGTTTGAAGGAGTATCAGAGGAAAAGGGTTTTTTGAGAGAAGTAACAGGACTGACTTTGGATTTCTGTTCCGTGGCTAGCATAATGAGCCACGCCTTTTTTTGTTGTTTCGTTTTGTTTTTATTGCTAATGAGTCTGGAAAGGTTGCCAGCTCTCCCTTTTGTCTGGGAAGAAACGGAGCTATTTATGCCTGAACATCCCCTGGTTGGCATGGTCATCTTTCCCAGTCCTCAAGCCTGAGGAGAGAGCAACATGAAAGTACTTGGTATATGATAGGGGAGTGTGGTAGATGGGAAGTCTCCATGCCAAGCTTATTTATTTCAACAAAGCAACTCTGGCTTCAGGGGATTAGACTAGAGGGCAGAAAAAAAAGATGTCAAGAGTAATCAGGACAGCACTGAGACATTCTAGTCAAGAATTTAAATCATAAAATAAAAAGAAAACATTTCCTAGGTTTCCAAGCAAAGGGTATCAAAATATTTGAATGGTAAATAACATTTACCATTGAAAAAATAGTGACATTCTGATAACACAGATAATAACGTTGAATTTCTTCATGCTGTTGCTACTAAAGCTGAAAAACCAACTATTACATAATTAACACAAAGTAATATTTGCCTTTAAGCTAGGCGACAGGGGATACTGAAGCTGTGTGTGTAGACAGGATAAACAGTGACTTGGTATGAAAGAAAATTTGAACGCTTGTTTAAGATTCTAATTCTGAGTAATTGGGTGATGCCACGATTAAAAAAGAGCCCTGGGGAAAAGAGCAGGTTGGGAGTTGGAAGAGGATGAGTTTTAGAAGTATTGGGTTCAAAGCACACTGAAGATATTCCTATGAAGTGTTTACCACTTACTTAAAGGTCAACACCCCACATGAGGCTGGAACTCATGAGAGAGATGAGGGGTAGAGACCTAAATCTTCAGATTTTCACAAAGGAAAAGGTGAACTAAGGGGAGATTAGATGTGAGAGACAGAGCCCAAGGGAACACCTTTAAGGTCAGGCAAAGAAAGAATCACCTATCAGTGGAATTCAGGAGTGATCAGAGAGACAGGATGAAAATCTTAAGAGTGTCACACAGAAAGCAAAGGAGAAGAGTTTCTAATGGTCTGGGAACTGACAATGCCTAATGCCAGTAATCTAAAAGCCTTTCCTCACATTTGCTTACAAATATTGCTTTGTATTAATTATGTAATAATTGTTTTTTCAGCTTTACTAACAGCAGCATGAAGAAATTCAACATTATTATCTGTGTTATCAGAATGTCACTGTTTCTTCAATGTGTTTGTTATTTACCATTCAAATATTTTGATATCCTTTGCCCAGAAACCTAGGAAATATGTTTTCTTTTTATTTTATGATTTAAAATAAGGGACTTTTGGCTTGTACTTAATTTTCAGACCAAGTATAAAATCACTTGTAATAAAAATAAAAAGGAAAAAGTTATTCAGTATAATCCATCATTCTTTAAACCTCCTAAAAACATAGTGTTGTCTGCCAGCTTTGCCATTTTAGTGTTTTGAAATAACTCTGTGGCTAAAACAAAAAAATCAGAATAAAAATTCTCATTTGATAATGAAAAATCACTAGATTTCCCCCCCTGTGATATCAAAGAGTGTTAGTATGAAAATTAAGAAAGAGTTGTGCATATGTAAATTTTTTATAAATTAATTTTTAAGAAGTGTGTTATTAAGTTACAGACTAAAGTCTTTATGTTAAACATAGGTAGTCTTGGCACAGGAGAACATTAACTAGAAACTCACATATACCAAATCATATTGTTTCTCCACAGCGATGGCCACTGAGAGGTTTGCCTATATGTTGTATGAATGTAGAAGAAAAATTTGATTTGGGGGGTGCCTAAAGCAGGTTGGGAGTTGGAAGAGGATGAGTTTTAGAAGTATTGGGTTCAAAGCACACTGAAGATATTCCTATGAAGTGTTTACCACTTACTTAAAGGTCAACACCCCACATGAGGCTGGAACTCATGAGAGAGATGAGGGGTAGAGACCTAAATCTTCAGATTTTCACAAAGGAAAAGGTGAACTAAGGGGAGATTAGATGTGAGAGACAGAGCCCAAGGGAACACCTTTAAGGTCAGGCAAAGAAAGAATCACCTATCAGTGGAATTCAGGAGTGATCAGAGAGACAGGATGAAAATCTTAAGAGTGTCACACAGAAAGCAAAGGAGAAGAGTTTCTAATGGTCTGGGAACTGACAATGCCTAATGCCAGTAATCTAAAAGCCTTTCCTCACATTTGCTTACAAATATTGCTTTGTATTAATTATGTAATAATTGTTTTTTCAGCTTTACTAACAGCAGCATGAAGAAATTCAACATTATTATCTGTGTTATCAGAATGTCACTGTTTCTTCAATGTGTTTGTTATTTACCATTCAAATATTTTGATATCCTTTGCCCAGAAACCTAGGAAATATGTTTTCTTTTTATTTTATGATTTAAAATAAGGGACTTTTGGCTTGTACTTAATTTTCAGACCAAGTATAAAATCACTTGTAATAAAAATAAAAAGGAAAAAGTTATTCAGTATAATCCATCATTCTTTAAACCTCCTAAAAACATAGTGTTGTCTGCCAGCTTTGCCATTTTAGTGTTTTGAAATAACTCTGTGGCTAAAACAAAAAAATCAGAATAAAAATTCTCATTTGATAATGAAAAATCACTAGATTTCCCCCCCTGTGATATCAAAGAGTGTTAGTATGAAAATTAAGAAAGAGTTGTGCATATGTAAATTTTTTATAAATTAATTTTTAAGAAGTGTGTTATTAAGTTACAGACTAAAGTCTTTATGTTAAACATAGGTAGTCTTGGCACAGGAGAACATTAACTAGAAACTCACATATACCAAATCATATTGTTTCTCCACAGCGATGGCCACTGAGAGGTTTGCCTATATGTTGTAAAATTGCTTTGTGCTAAAATACACATTGTCTTTTTCTCAATATTAGTAGCTGAGAAATATATTTAAATTTTCTTCAGTATATACAGTGTTTACCTTAAATTTAAGGCATGGGAAATGCAGGTCTTTACTCAAACATTCAAAAGATAAAAAGAATAATATAGCAAATATCCATGTACCCATGATTCATCTTAAAATAGAAGACATTATGAATTCAATTAAAGCACATGCCTCTGATTGAAATATTTTACCTACTTCCCCTGAGGCAAGCATGTTTGAGTTTCGTATTTTTCAGTGTACTTTTATGATAGAGGTTCTTAATCAATGCTTTTTTGGCCTCTTTTATTGGTTTTCTATTTATTTATTTTCATCCATCTTTATTCTTTGGCCTGTGTGGACTTCCCATCTCGGCAGCCTCTCTTGCTGTAGAACATTGGCTCTGGGCGCAGGTGCTTCAGAGCACTGGCTCCTAATTGGGCACACGGTCCAGCTGCTTCGCAGCACGTGGGATCTTCCCAGGCCAGGGATCGAACCGGTGTCCCTTGCACTGCAAGGCAGACTCTTACCCACTGAACAACCAGGGAAGCCCCCTCAATGCTTTTTTTTTTGAAGGTGAAAGCAATTCTTCCCTACATCTGGTTGTGAATTTTTAACTTGAAAAGTTGTTTTGAATTTTTATCAGTGTCTTCTGCCTTGAGATTGATCAATAGAGAGTCAGAGTGTGATGGCGAAGGTCTCTAGGAAGCAAATGACTGAAATAATATAAAAAGACCCTTAAAACAATATTTACTCAGTAAATATGAAAATGCTTACGTATTAAAAGTCGTTATTTTTGGTCACTTAAAACACTATTTACATATAGACAAAAATTAATCTATTTGAAAAAAACCTGTTCTGTGATATCAAAGAGTGTTAGTATGAAAATTAAGAAAGAGTTGTGCATATGTAAATTTTTATAAATTAATTTAAGAAGTGTGTTATTAAGTTACAGACTAAAGTCTTTATGTTAAACATAGGTAGTCTTGGCACAGGAGAACATTAACTAGAAACTCACATATACCAAATCATATTGTTTCTCCACAGCGATGGCCACTGAGAGGTTTGCCTATATGTTGTAAAATTGCTTTGTGCTAAAATACACATTGTCTTTTTCTCAATATTAGTAGCTGAGAAATATATTTAAATTTTCTTCAGTATATACAGTGTTTACCTTAAATTTAAGGCATGGGAAATGCAGGTCTTTACTCAAACATTCAAAAGATAAAAAGAATAATATAGCAAATATCCATGTACCCATGATTCATCTTAAAATAGAAGACATTATGAATTCAATTAAAGCACATGCCTCTGATTGAAATATTTTACCTACTTCCCCTGAGGCAAGCATGTTTGAGTTTCGTATTTTTCAGTGTACTTTTATGATAGAGGTTCTTAATCAATGCTTTTTTTTTGGCCTCTTTTATTGGTTTTCTATTTATTTATTTTCATCCATCTTTATTCTTTGGCCTGTGTGGACTTCCCATCTCGGCAGCCTCTCTTGCTGTAGAACATTGGCTCTGGGCGCAGGTGCTTCAGAGCACTGGCTCCTAATTGGGCACACCGGTCCAGCTGCTTCGCAGCACGTGGGATCTTCCCAGGCCAGGGATCGAACCGGTGTCCCTTGCACTGCAAGGCAGACTCTTTACCCACTGAACAACCAGGGAAGCCCCCTCAATGCTTTTTTTTTTGAATGTGAAAGCAATTCTTCCCTACATCTGGTTGTGAATTTTTAACTTGAAAAGTTGTTTTGAATTTTTATCAGTGTCTTCTGCCTTGAGATTGATCAATAGAGAGTCAGAGTGTGATGGCGAAGGTCTCTAGGAAGCAAATGACTGAAATAATATAAAAAGACCCTTAAAACAATATTTACTCAGTAAATATGAAAATGCTTACGGTATTAAAAGTCGTTATTTTTGGTCACTTAAAACACTATTTACATTTACTAGTAACCTTCTGATTTCCTTCCTTTTTGATTTATATGGAAGATCATTCTTAAATGAAAAAGCACTTCAGGGGCTAAATGTACAAAGGTATAATGTTCATTGAAAACTACAACCTGGTCTACTGCCAAGTGTTTTCACATGTATGCTCTTATATAGTCACTCAGAATATTGATTAGGAAAAGGATGTCTGTGAATATATCAGGCTGTGATTTAGGCACAAGTGATTTTGAACCTCTGTGCTTTTTGTTTAACTTCAATATACAAAATAGGTAAAATATAAGGAGGATAAAAATCTTACTGCAATCAAATTTTCTTACCTTAGTATAAATATTATCACTTCATTTCCAGACAAGTTTTCACAGAAACTATAGCTCTTGAGTGATGAATCTCACCATATGAGACAAAGCCCAAGTGCCAACTTTAAAGTAATTTAGGAATATAAAATTCATCCATTAATTTTTAAAGCAGCTTAAACACTAAAATGAAATATATTTTATATTGAAGACTAGTCATCTTTTTTGAAAAGTTTTATTTTTTTTTACAAAATCAGCTTTCATTACTCCTTATACAAAAATTGTCTCTTATCGAATTTACCGTTTCATTCAGTTTTTCAGTCTCTTACTTGGTTTTTAAAGCCACAGTCTTTTGTGATATCAATATAAAGTTTAGAAACTTGTTTATACCTACTTTTGGTTTTATTCTGCCTTGAATGCTATATTTGCTATAAAAAGAAAATTTCAATGATTTAATTTTATGTTCCACATCAATAGCAAATTGTTAATTTTTGTAGTAAACAATTAATAAATAATTATGTACAAGTTATAAGTAAAATAATTCATAGTTCAAATTATAAAACATTTATAAACATATAAAATAAATGGAAAAAATATTTTATTTAAAAATTTAATTACATAAAAATATTTTAAAATTTATATTTCAAAACTTTTTGTTGAAAGCAATTCAATTTTTTATTTAAACTCAACCACTTAAGAAGTGATACTCTGTAAGCTATTTACCTCTCCCCAAAGTTATCATTTTACTGCCCCATATAGTCAGGGTTAATGACCACTTCTTACATCAGAATGAGGTGTGGATCTCTTAGTTTGACACTTAATATCCTTCTCGAATTAGCGCAAAACTTCCTCCTTTATCTCCAACACTCCCTTGCTGAACCCTTTAGTACAGACCCACTGTTCTGGACTACTCACAGATGTGTGCTTGAAGGCCTTGCAATGAACCCCACTTGGCTTCGATGGTACCACAGGATCTGGTTTCTATTCTAACTGGACTCTTATATAGTCACTCAGAATATTGATTAGGAAAAGGATGTCTGTGAATATATCAGGCTGTGATTTAGGCACAAGTGATTTTGAACCTCTGTGCTTTTTGTTTAACTTCAATATACAAAATAGGTAAAATATAAGGAGGATAAAAATCTTACTGCAATCAAATTTTCTTACCTTAGTATAAATATTATCACTTCATTTCCAGACAAGTTTTCACAGAAACTATAGCTCTTGAGTGATGAATCTCACCATATGAGACAAAGCCCAAGTGCCAACTTTAAAGTAATTTAGGAATATAAAATTCATCCATTAATTTTTAAAGCAGCTTAAACACTAAAATGAAATATATTTTATATTGAAGACTAGTCATCTTTTTTGAAAAGTTTTATTTTTTTTTACAAAATCAGCTTTCATTACTCCTTATACAAAAATTGTCTCTTATCGAATTTACCGTTTCATTCAGTTTTTCAGTCTCTTACTTGGTTTTTAAAGCCACAGTCTTTTGTGATATCAATATAAAGTTTAGAAACTTGTTTATACCTACTTTTGGTTTTATTCTGCCTTGAATGCTATATTTGCTATAAAAAGAAAATTTCAATGATTTAATTTTATGTTCCACATCAATAGCAAATTGTTAATTTTTGTAGTAAACAATTAATAAATAATTATGTACAAGTTATAAGTAAAATAATTCATAGTTCAAATTATAAAACATTTATAAACATATAAAATAAATGGAAAAAATATTTAAAAATTTAATTACATAAAAATATTTTAAAATTTATATTTCAAAACTTTTTGTTGAAAGCAATTCAATTTTTTATTTAAACTCAACCACTTAAGAAGTGATACTCTGTAAGCTATTTACCTCTCCCCAAAGTTATCATTTTACTGCCCCATATAGTCAGGGTTAATGACCACTTCTTACATCAGAATGAGGTGTGGATCTCTTAGTTTGACACTTAATATCCTTCTCGAATTAGCGCAAAACTTCCTCCTTTATCTCCAACACTCCCTTGCTGAACCCTTTAGTACAGACCCACTGTTCTGGACTACTCACAGATGTGTGCTTGAAGGTCAACTAGTTGCCAGATGATACCTTCCAACACTTGGCTTCGATGGTACCACAGGATCTGGTTTCTATTCTAACTGGACATTTACTCAGCCATATTTGTTTTGGGATAGTTTTCCATTCTTTTCTTTGCTTTTTAAGAGCTTTTTTTGGCCACGACCTGTGGCTTGCGGGATCTTAGTTCCCCAATCAGAGGTTGAACCTGGGCGAACTCTGGCCCTCAGTCATCAAAGTACAGTGTCCTAAGTGCTGGACTAACAGGGAATTCCCAGGTTTCCATTCTTAACCATAATTTTTAATCCCAGCGTAATAATAATTTTTAAAAAAGTGACTACTCTGGTAGTGAAACATTATACATGTCGAATTGAAAACAGTTTTGATCTATAGATCAAAAGTGTATTTGTTAACTATATTTGGTTGTATGCTCATGAAATTTGCAGACAGTGTACCTATATATAACTTTTTCAACATCCTTAGGTATTTTTAACATGAGGAATTTGTTCTAAAGGTTGAGTGTTGCGTGGTCTTAAAATATTTAAATGGTTGGTCAAACAAACACAAACCTCTGAACACTGCTTGAAGCTAAATTCGAAACCAACCAAATTTCTTAGGTTTACAAAATTGAACAAGAGAAGTACCACTGAGCTGAACGCATGTCAAGAACAACGGCTCCACTAGAATTAAACCAATTCCAAGTTGTACTTGGACCAGGATTTGCAACGGGTCATAGTAACCAAAGCACAATGCTTTAACAACACAAGCTGTACACGTGTTTTTCCATTAAACTAATTCACTTTCTTTTTTTCAAGCCCAAATCTATCTTCAGAACACGAGATTTGTGTTTCTGTCCTATCCTTTCTAATACTGGATTGACCTTTCAGTAGCAAGTACATTATTTTATTTAAGCTGTATCAAGTTTCTAACCTGATTCTTTTTGCTGACCTGAGTCTTTTGTTTCGATCAACCAAGTCATGACTCTTGATTCATTACATTACTGGCACATGCTTGTCTTTCTCTGTCTTCATCCCACTTTTGCTTATGCCAAAGTACATGTATATTCATCTTATTTATGTCATTTCTGGACTACTCACAGATGTGTGCTTGAAGGTCAACTAGTTGCCAGATGATACCTTCCAACACTTGGCTTCGATGGTACCACAGGATCTGGTTTCTATTCTAACTGGACATTTACTCAGCCATATTTGTTTTGGGATAGTTTTCCATTCTTTTCTTTGCTTTTTAAGAGCTTTTTTTGGCCACGACCTGTGGCTTGCGGGATCTTAGTTCCCCAATCAGAGGTTGAACCTGGGCGAACTCTGGCCCTCAGTCATCAAAGTACAGTGTCCTAAGTGCTGGACTAACAGGGAATTCCCAGGTTTCCATTCTTAACCATAATTTTTAATCCCAGCGTAATAATAATTTTTAAAAAAGTGACTACTCTGGTAGTGAAACATTATACATGTCGAATTGAAAACAGTTTTGATCTATAGATCAAAAGTGTATTTGTTAACTATATTTGGTTGTATGCTCATGAAATTTGCAGACAGTGTACCTATATATAACTTTTTCAACATCCTTAGGTATTTTTAACATGAGGAATTTGTTCTAAAGGTTGAGTGTTGCGTGGTCTTAAAATATTTAAATGGTTGGTCAAACAAACACAAACCTCTGAACACTGCTTGAAGCTAAATTCGAAACCAACCAAATTTCTTAGGTTTACAAAATTGAACAAGAGAAGTACCACTGAGCTGAACGCATGTCAAGAACAACGGCTCCACTAGAATTAAACCAATTCCAAGTTGTACTTGGACCAGGATTTGCAACGGGTCATAGTAACCAAAGCACAATGCTTTAACAACACAAGCTGTACACGTGTTTTTCCATTAAACTAATTCACTTTCTTTTTTTCAAGCCCAAATCTATCTTCAGAACACGAGATTTGTGTTTCTGTCCTATCCTTTCTAATACTGGATTGACCTTTCAGTAGCAAGTACATTATTTTATTTAAGCTGTATCAAGTTTCTAACCTGATTCTTTTTGCTGACCTGAGTCTTTTGTTTCGATCAACCAAGTCATGACTCTTGATTCATTACATTACTGGCACATGCTTGTCTTTCTCTGTCTTCATCCCACTTTTGCTTATGTTTTTCTCAGTGAAGTATAGAAATTCACACATTGTTATAATTCAAAATAGTACCTTCATAGCTTGGACTAATCATTTCCTTACTGTCCTTTGGCTGTAATTTTTAACCTGTTTCCTATCTTTGTATTTTGTAATGGGGTGGAATGGTACCTTTTGAAAACTCTTGGCATGAGAGCCAACCTGCCATTTGCTATTTTCTAGGGATGTTAAATAAATGCTTGCCCATACATTGGCAACACAATGCCTGCATGATCAATCCCATTTTAGTAGGAATACCCTGTCTTAAGGTAGATACTTTAGGGAATCAGTTATTGAATGTGAAATAGGTATGCATGGGGTGAAATAAAAATACAATCTATTATCTCTGATAATCCTGAGTATTAATACAGGTGTGAGTACTTTGCAGGTAGAGTTTAAGTTTCTAGGACAAAGTCTAGTTGAAGAAAGTCACTATTGAACAGTCCTGATCTCTCATCCTCTGCACTAGATGGTCTCCTCTTATTTCCACTGCTCTCATCTTTGTCCCCTTCTCCATCTCAGGTATTTTTTGTTTAAATGTACTATTTGCTGAACAGAGTTTACAAATCACCTTCCTTTCCAGCCACTCAAAACACACATATACAACTTCACAACCCAGCCCATTTGACTGCCACATAGTAGCTCCAGGTCAAGGTTTTCTGAAGAAAATTGATGACTGGGGATTCCTTTATGCTCAGTATACATTACAAGTAACAGTACTAAACTTTTTTTTAATGCTTACAGTGTTCCCTAGGAGTGTATCAGTTGAGCAGGCAAAAAAAAAAAAAAAATCTGGAAGTTTATTATTTTTCCACCAATATATTTGACACCACCTTTGGAGAACGAACAAAAGGCATACTGTCGAGCAGATAGACCTGGACAAAATGTTACTGTTTGTTCCACAGGAGCACAGGAGTATATTTACAAAGAAAGCCATTCCATGGCTCTCCTGGGACTGACTTCCTTCAGCTGAATTATACCAACATGTTCACACCACTTGGTTCAGACTGAATTGGAATTTAAAATGCAGACTTCTATTTGCCAATGCTTCAATACCATAGCTATAAAAATTCATATTAGGATGACTTCTTTGTTGTCTTTTATGTTTTTCTCAGTGCTTGTCTTTCTCTGTCTTCATCCCACTTTTGCTTATGTTTTTCTCAGTGAAGTATAGAAATTCACACATTGTTATAATTCAAAATAGTACCTTCATAGCTTGGACTAATCATTTCCTTACTGTCCTTTGGCTGTAATTTTTAACCTGTTTCCTATCTTTGTATTTTGTAATGGGGTGGAATGGTACCTTTTGAAAACTCTTGGCATGAGAGCCAACCTGCCATTTGCTATTTTCTAGGGATGTTAAATAAATGCTTGCCCATACATTGGCAACACAATGCCTGCATGATCAATCCCATTTTAGTAGGAATACCCTGTCTTAAGGTAGATACTTTAGGGAATCAGTTATTGAATGTGAAATAGGTATGCATGGGGTGAAATAAAAATACAATCTATTATCTCTGATAATCCTGAGTATTAATACAGGTGTGAGTACTTTGCAGGTAGAGTTTAAGTTTCTAGGACAAAGTCTAGTTGAAGAAAGTCACTATTGAACAGTCCTGATCTCTCATCCTCTGCACTAGATGGTCTCCTCTTATTTCCACTGCTCTCATCTTTGTCCCCTTCTCCATCTCAGGTATTTTTTGTTTAAATGTACTATTTGCTGAACAGAGTTTACAAATCACCTTCCTTTCCAGCCACTCAAAACACACATATACAACTTCACAACCCAGCCCATTTGACTGCCACATAGTAGCTCCAGGTCAAGGTTTTCTGAAGAAAATTGATGACTGGGGATTCCTTTATGCTCAGTATACATTACAAGTAACAGTACTAAACTTTTTTTTAATGCTTACAGTGTTCCCTAGGAGTGTATCAGTTGAGCAGGCAAAAAAAAAAAAAAATCTGGAAGTTTATTATTTTTCCACCAATATATTTGACACCACCTTTGGAGAACGAACAAAAGGCATACTGTCGAGCAGATAGACCTGGACAAAATGTTACTGTTTGTTCCACAGGAGCACAGGAGTATATTTAAGCAAAGAAAGCCATTCCATGGCTCTCCTGGGACTGACTTCCTTCAGCTGAATTATACCAACATGTTCACACCACTTGGTTCAGACTGAATTGGAATTTAAAATGCAGACTTCTATTTGCCAATGCTTCAATACCATAGCTATAAAAATTCATATTAGGATTGAACGTGGCTTTAACATATCATAAAACAAATGGAAGTTTATTGGAAAAATGTGTGTACACATGAAATTATAGCCAGAGATACGAAAATAAGGGGGTCCTTGTTTGACAGATTCTATACTTCTACAGGACAGCCTCAAAGTCACCAGAAGTCACCTGGTTTGGGATTATGTTTCAAATCCAGGCTCACTGACATTCATGAAACTTTTGGCAAAACATGGGCCAAGTTTCGAGCAAGGCTGGGTAGAATACTTCTTTCATGTGGAACCTGTGTGAAACTCGGTAGTTTTGGCTACGTTTCCCCTTGAGTTTCACATTCAAACAAGCCAATGTTTTAGAGTAAAATTAAGGGGCAAAGGGAAACAAAACAAAAAAACCCCAAGAGAACAGGGAGGGAAAAAGGCTTGCTTAATAATGGAATGGCCTCTATTATGTTCCAAATGCATTTCGTCCATTGGATTCTGCAACTGAACTAGGATTGCCTTTTAGTAGTACATTTCTCCTTAGCAATGCCAAATCAAGCCTTTCTAGTATTAAGAGGGAAAGTATTCTAGATCCCTCTCCAAAGACAGTCAAGTGTATGCTGAAAATGACTGGAGGATTTCAAGTTTTGATTGTCCACACATCACAGAAATGGGATGATTGGAAAGCTCCATATAATGCAGAGCTTGAGAAAGTTAGCAATTAAATGTCCAGTTTTGGAGAGGGGGCGGAAACTGAACAGGTCTAGGCTTTCCTACTCTCATAGTTGCAGTTCTAGAGATCATATTGCATCTGCTCTAATCCAGAGGGGTGTCTCCCATGGCTTACTTTAGCTCCACCCCCTGAACCTGTGACCGCCAGCTTCCTTCCTGGTCAGCAAGGTGTAGAGCACAGGGAGCACCCAGCGACAGCTCTGGGAAGCCACAGTCCCTGACTGGCACTTAGTCTCCTGACAGGATTAGGCTTGTCCTCCTGTTCACCTTCACCAGGACACAGGGCCAGCTAACAAATGTGATACACTCAGGAATTTTCTCTACGATGAAGAGAACATCTAAACGTTGACTGAATGGCTAGAAAGTGCTACACGCTGCCTGTTTTAGGAAACCCACTTTTTTCACTCCCTATCCCCTCATTCAGCTGAAGTTTCACTAGTGTAATAGACTTCTAGCTATAGAGGATTTTTGTTTTCCTTTCTTTTTTCCTTTTTTAAATGATCTTTTCTTTTTCTAATTTTTATTCTTCTTTGACTTTCTTTTTTTCTTTCCTTTTATGAAAACAAGTTACCTAGAAGATGTGTATTTAAACATGCATGTTTTCTTTTGACATACAGTGTGAGACCAATAACCATCTTTGGAAACACAAGTCTCTAAATTCCGAGGATTTCAGTGTCCCTCTTAAAAAGCAACGGTATAGCCCCGGGGCTCCTTGTAATCTGGAGGCAGTTAAGTGAGAGGTTGATAGAGTCTGGTCTGTGCACCATGATTTGCTGCTTGATTTTAGACATCTGCCAAGAGGGGAGCAGAGTTACCATAAAGTCTATGATGGTCAGAAAAACTTGCCATAAAATAGTCTTGGCCTTTCTAATGGGAGTCCCTGAACTAATAAAACCTAACGTATCAATGAGAGAACATCAGAGCCTAAAAGATTATTCCAAGGAAATGATATAAAAGCCTTAAAGCAAAAAAAAAAAAAAAAAAAAAAGAGAGAGAGAGAGAGATAGAGAACTTTTTACTGAACATAGTAAATACCCACAATCAAAGTAAATGCCTTGCTTGAAGTTAAAGTCCACAGATCAAAGTACTTTGCAAAATGTCAAGACCAAGAGTCAGATGGGGGAGGGAGAAAGCACAGAAAACACTCCAAAATATGATATTGTCACTGTAGAGAAAGAAACCTGCTACCTCAAGACAGCCAGGTAGAGAAACCTCAAACCCGACTCACCAAACTGTGCCAGGAAGATACAGTACAAACCAAACAAAAAACTCTTCTAATTCCACAGTAACAATCAACAAAACAGTGATGAAAGAAGGTCCTAAGATAGGGCTATCTCATTGTCCTTAAAGAATGATCTTTTCATCAGGTAGGACAGCTCTGGAAGACTTGTGTTTCTCCTGACAGGATTAGGCTTGTCCTCCTGTTCACCTTCACCAGGACACAGGGCCAGCTAACAAATGTGATACACTCAGGAATTTTCTACGATGAAGAGAACATCTAAACGTTGACTGAATGGCTAGAAAGTGCTACACGCTGCCTGTTTTAGGAAACCCACTTTTCACTCCCTATCCCCTCATTCAGCTGAAGTTTCACTAGTGTAATAGACTTCTAGCTATAGAGGATTTTTGTTTTCCTTTCTTTTTTCCTTTTTTAAATGATCTTTTCTTTTTCTAATTTTTATTCTTCTTTGACTTTCTTTTTTTCTTTCCTTTTATGAAAACAAGTTACCTAGAAGATGTGTATTTAAACATGCATGTTTTCTTTTGACATACAGTGTGAGACCAATAACCATCTTTGGAAACACAAGTCTCTAAATTCCGAGGATTTCAGTGTCCCTCTTAAAAAGCAACGGTATAGCCCCGGGGCTCCTTGTAATCTGGAGGCAGTTAAGTGAGAGGTTGATAGAGTCTGGTCTGTGCACCATGATTTGCTGCTTGATTTTAGACATCTGCCAAGAGGGGAGCAGAGTTACCATAAAGTCTATGATGGTCAGAAAAACTTGCCATAAAATAGTCTTGGCCTTTCTAATGGGAGTCCCTGAACTAATAAAACCTAACGTATCAATGAGAGAACATCAGAGCCTAAAAGATTATTCCAAGGAAATGATATAAAAGCCTTAAAGCAAAAAAAAAAAAAAAAAAAAAAAAGAGAGAGAGAGAGAGATAGAGAACTTTTTACTGAACATAGTAAATACCCACAATCAAAGTAAATGCCTTGCTTGAAGTTAAAGTCCACAGATCAAAGTACTTTGCAAAATGTCAAGACCAAGAGTCAGATGGGGGAGGGAGAAAGCACAGAAAACACTCCAAAATATGATATTGTCACTGTAGAGAAAGAAACCTGCTACCTCAAGACAGCCAGGTAGAGAAACCTCAAACCCGACTCACCAAACTGTGCCAGGAAGATACAGTACAAACCAAACAAAAAACTCTTCTAATTCCACAGTAACAATCAACAAAACAGTGATGAAAGAAGGTCCTAAGATAGGGCTATCTCATTGTCCTTAAAGAATGATCACTAGTTATATCTCCTTTATTCAGGTAGGTGTATCTTTTCCCTTAAAAAAAAAAAAAAGCCCTTAGAAAGTTAAAATTAAGTAAGCCGTCTAAACAAAATGAAGGTGTCTGGAAGGCTCTGGAATGAGTCTGGCAAGGACGCTTAATGAGCGTTCTGATGTAGCTCAATCACCGGCAGGTCTATTCTGCTGGTCAGCATTACAGAGCGCGTTCGGCACAGTTTAAAACTACAGCCATTAAAATGCCCAGATGGCACTGCTGTACTCTGGAACCCCGTGTCCACCTGGAAGGCGGTCAGCATCCCCAGCACCCCTGGCTTATTGTCATGATAAACAAGGTATTTAAAAATCATGAGTCCTAGAAACATCATAAACCAATAACATAATTCAAGAATTAAAAAAAAAAGCTTACCTACAGGCAGCTGGATTCAACAGTTGCTCGGAAGAGAGGAAATAGGAGTCAGTGGCCTTTTACATGTGGAGATTGTTTATTTAGCCCTTTTTAAAAGGTCTTGAACTCCAGAGGTTTAAGATTAAGTCCAATCCAAGTGTCTGAAAAAAAGGCAAGGGAGAAGGCAAGTGAGAGAGGGGAAGGAATCTCAGCTGCTGGGTGTGCTCCTGTTCTGAGAGCTTTTGAGCTATTTTCAGCATTAACAGCAGCCGAGGTTTCTGCAAGGGATGAAAAAACCTTGCCTGAGTCGCCACCCCCCCCACCCCCCCACCCCCCTCGGGGTGTGTGTGTGCGGAGGGGGAGGGACACAGACCAGGAAACCCACAACAACTTGCTTCTCTGTGCAAATATTCATTTACATTTTGAGGAAAACGGCCTGCACAATTGAAAGCAAGACAGAACAACAACAAAAACTTAACTAGAAAATCTTAAAGAAACATAGTTCTCTGCCATAATCCTCATGTTTTCAAAATGATTCACCTGATTTGTGAAAATCACATATCCTCTTTATGCCATATTGAGACAAAAGCGTTTTCTGTTGATAGTTCCTTGCTTGCTTATATGGGTCTTAAAAACTATTTTAGATTTCTCTCTGGGAGGAATAGCTCTTGTCAGCCTATCCTCTTTAAGACTGAAGACAAATGGTTTCTTTCTAGCCCACACCCACATTTCCAGTTTCATCAGCCATGCTATTTTTGAAAGCTACTGGGTTAAGCTGTTGACATTTCTTATCTCTTGGCCGAGATTGGGGGCCATTCGGTGACAAGACGCAGACAGACACCCTGCCCCCTCCCCCCAGCGAAGGCCAGTGAAGAAGTACTTCAGATTGGGTCACCAGCAGTGACTGGCAGACTCTGAGGTTTCATTTTGTTTGTAGAATGATGAATTAAGTTCTGGAAATTGTATTCATTCATTCAACAAACTTTTTCGCGGCAAGTACTTTTGATATGCCAAGCACTCTGAGAATACAGTAGTGGACAAACTTAATAATTCTTTGCCTCGCAAGGATTGCAGCACAAAAACTCAGCAAAAATAAAGACAGAAGGTGCTACAGATTTTTACAGCTTCTTTTCCACAGGCTATTCAAACCATAGCAACTAGAGATGGGAATCTCTTTCTACTCCAAGGAAGATAGGCGTCATCAGACCAATGCCTGACTTCCATTTATTCATTATGCTTTTTGCAACACCCCGAAAAAGGAAAATTAGTGACTTCCTACCAAGGAAACACTTAAGTATTTGTATAAAAGCCTCTGTTCTATACAGATGAAATCCCCGAATCCTCTGAACTCCCTATTCTTTGTAACAAAGAAGATGCTTTTGCAGTCAGGAAGTCCTGCTGAGAGGTTGAAGAAAATTCCCTGATCTTAATCCAGTAAAAAAAAAAGAAAAGCACCTTGATATGTTTTATAGTTAATATTATGAAGGCTGATTTCCAGAGGCTCAGATCAGATTCAGTTCTTTCCTTGTAACTGATTAGAGAAAATACGGAGGAAAGAAACAGGTAAGTGAAGGAGATTGAGGTACAAACTTCCAGCTGAAAAATAAATCGGTCACAAGGTGTGAAATGGACAGTGTGGGGATTATATATAATCAATGACTATGTAATATCTTCATACAGTGACAAATGGTGACTAGACTTAGTATAGTGACCATTTTGAAATGTATAGACATACCAAATCACTATGCCATGTAACAGGCACTAAATTTTTTAATTGTTTTTGCTTTTTTCTTCATGAAGTAGTTTATAATGAAAGGAAAATATGTTTAAAAATTGGCCTTTCTTGAGAAACTGTGGACATTAAGGAAACACATAAAGATTAACTATGTGAGTACTAAGTCAACCATTATTTTTAAATTCCAAACTGCCTGCTTTTCACACCAATACTGAGGGAAGTCCATTGCCTCATGTTGAACTATTATTAGAGTCCTTTTATGTCAATCTGCACTTGAGTGAACAGCTTATGACCCAGCTCCCTGCTCCA
The DNA here is from genome assembly GCA_022376925.1 of Tragulus kanchil. Taxonomy (NCBI): domain Eukaryota; kingdom Metazoa; phylum Chordata; class Mammalia; order Artiodactyla; family Tragulidae; genus Tragulus; species Tragulus kanchil. The sequence continues at coordinate 37,224,509 of JAIOJX010000028.1, read as the reverse complement.
CTTAGGATGATCCTACCCTGCCAGGTGACTCACCCAGGGCTCCTTTGTTCCCCAGTGATCCTGACTGTCCAGATAGCCTGTCCATAAGCACCTTTCACCAGATCTGACATCACAGAAGAATGCAAATTGAGGCTTTTTTTTTTTTTTTTAAAAGATGAGTACTTATTCTATGTCTTTTATAAGTTATCGATACCTTAGCAGTTGTATCAACCATTAACCACTGTTAATGGTTTTATTTATATCATTTCTCTTTCTGTTTTTTTTTCTTTTTACAAATAAATCGATTTAAAATCATTGGAAAATGCTTATATTAGAATGGACTTCTTATATTGATGAAACATTAAATAGGCCTTTAACATAACTCTTCTCCTGTATAGTGTTAGTTGCTTAGTCACGTCATGGCTCTTTGTGACCCATGGACTAAAGCCTGCTGAGAGGTTGAAGAAAATTCCCTGATCTTAATCCAGTAAAAAAAAAAGAAAAGCACCTTGATATGTTTTATAGTTAATATTATGAAGGCTGATTTCCAGAGGCTCAGATCAGATTCAGTTCTTTCCTTGTAACTGATTAGAGAAAATACGGAGGAAAGAAACAGGTAAGTGAAGGAGATTGAGGTACAAACTTCCAGCTGAAAAATAAATCGGTCACAAGGTGTGAAATGGACAGTGTGGGGATTATATATAATCAATGACTATGTAATATCTTCATACAGTGACAAATGGTGACTAGACTTAGTATAGTGACCATTTTGAAATGTATAGACATACCAAATCACTATGCCATGTAACAGGCACTAAATTTTTTAATTGTTTTTGCTTTTTTCTTCATGAAGTAGTTTATAATGAAAGGAAAATATGTTTAAAAATTGGCCTTTCTTGAGAAACTGTGGACATTAAGGAAACACATAAAGATTAACTATGTGAGTACTAAGTCAACCATTATTTTTAAATTCCAAACTGCCTGCTTTTCACACCAATACTGAGGGAAGTCCATTGCCTCATGTTGAACTATTATTAGAGTCCTTTTATGTCAATCTGCACTTGAGTGAACAGCTTATGACCCAGCTCCCTGCTCCACTTAGGATGATCCTACCCTGCCAGGTGACTCACCCAGGGCTCCTTTGTTCCCCAGTGATCCTGACTGTCCAGATAGCCTGTCCATAAGCACCTTTCACCAGATCTGACATCACAGAAGAATGCAAATTGAGGCTTTTTTTTTTTTTTAAAAAGATGAGTACTTATTCTATGTCTTTTATAAGTTATCGATACCTTAGCAGTTGTATCAACCATTAACCACTGTTAATGGTTTTATTTATATCATTTCTCTTTCTGTTTTTTTTTCTTTTTACAAATAAATCGATTTAAAATCATTGGAAAATGCTTATATTAGAATGGACTTCTTATATTGATGAAACATTAAATAGGCCTTTAACATAACTCTTCTCCTGTATAGTGTTAGTTGCTTAGTCACGTCATGGCTCTTTGTGACCCATGGACTAAAGCCTGCTGGGCTCCTCCGTCCATGGAATTCTCCAGGCAAGAATACTGGAGTGGGTTGCCATGACCTCCTCCAGGGGATTTTCCAAACTGAGGGATCAAACCTAGGTCTTCCGCATTGCAGGAGGTTCTTTACCAGCTGAGCCATATCATTGCGAGCCCATACAGTTGTTGTATGGTTTATATTATTACACATATAAAATGCTTAACCAAGTAATGCCCGCTATTTAGAAAGTCTAAAAGTTAATGAGATTATCACTGTACGTCTTGTTGTTGTTCAGTTGCTAAATCATGTCCAACTCTTTGGATCCCTATGGACTACAGCATACAAGGCTCCTCCGTCCTTCACAAACTCCCGGAGTTTGCTTAAATTCATGTCCATTGAGTCGGTGAGGCTATCTAACCATTTCATCCTCTGCTGCCCTTTTGCCTTCAGTCTTTCCTAGCATCAGGGTCTTTTCCAATTAAGTTGGCTCTTCACATTAGGTGACGAAAGTATTGGAGCTTCAGCTTCAGCATCAGTCCTTCCAGTGAATATTCAGGGTTGATTTCCTTTAAGTCTAGAGCGTGCCTGTCTAATATGGTGCATACCTGTGGCTGTTGAGCCACTTGTGGTTGGTCAGAACTGAGATGTCATATAAGAGTAAAATAGATGCCAGACTTTGAAGACTTAGGATGAAAGAGACTGTAAACAATGTGGTTTATTATTATTATTATTATTAATAATATGGATCATATGTTGAAATAGTATTTCTGACATATTGGGTTGAATAAGATATTTTGTTAAAATTAATTTTACCTCTTGGGCTTCCCTGGTGGTCCAGTGGGTAGGGACACCACCTTGCAGTGCAAGGGGTGCCAGTTCGATCCCTGGCCTGGGAAGATCCCACGTGCCATGGAGCAGCTGGACCAACGTGTCCAACTACCAAGTTGAACCTCTGGAGCGCATGCGCCCAGAGCCAGTGCTCTGCAGCAGAAGAGGCCACTGTGATGGGAGGTTCACACAGGCCAAAGAACAAAGATAAATAGATGAAAGATCAATAGAAGTGGCAAAAAAATAAAAATAAAAATAAATTAATTTTGCCTCTTTTAATTTTTTAAAGCACCAGAGCCTTTTCTATAATAAATGTTGCTTACATTATTTTCTCTTATAAATATTGCTTGCCATCTAAGCGAATGGTTCAAGGACTGTAGTGAGCATCAGAGTCACCTGGGAAGCTGATTAAACCACAGATTCCTGGATCCTGTCCCTAGTATAATTATGATTTAGTGTGTCTGAGGAGGAACCTGAAATTTTGATGTCTAACAAGTCCCAAGAGGCACTATGATTCTTCACCATACTTTGAGAATCATTGCTCTCGCTACCAAGAGGTCCACGGATCAACATCCAGTTCTTGGAGGAATTAGAACATTTGGCAAGATTCTGGGCAGCAAGGCAGGCACCAAAGAATAAGATAAGGACCTGGTTACCCTGTTGCAAGGCATGAGTGGGATCGGCCATCATATTCCCTGAGGTTCTTAAACTCTCCAGGACAAGATTGGTTTTAGAGGCTAGAGCAGTAACAATCTTTCAGAGAAAAAGAGAGGGGAGGGAAAATGGACAAAAATGTTGAAAGTCAGTTTAGAAGTACATTACCTTCTCTCCCTCCATAGTGCGCGCGTGCACACACACACACACACACACACACACACACACAACTGAGACTATTTTCAGCTAAGTATTGGTCTGAATAAAACAATGTAGCTAAGACACAGTTGATGTAGCACAAACCATCCTAGAGGGGATTTATGTCTCCAGAAAGGTACTTATTAACTCAGATAACCCTCCAATTGTTGGAAGCGTGAGTGAGATCAGCATTTTGGAGTAGAGTGGCTTCTGCTGTCCTCTGCCTCACCCTAAATCGGTGAACACAGTCTTTTGAATGATCTCACCAGTTTGCCAAATGCCTTCCCGCTCTTTCAGGTGGTACCAAAGCCTCGTAGGCTCAAAGGGCTTTCTAAAAATAAAGCCCTCCTTGTAAGAGAGTGTGTGGAACCCATCGGTGATACTGAAAACTCCCAGTTCTGTCTGTAGTGACTATCTATAGCTTTATGTCTCATTGGTTGGTTGCTTGTTTCAGAAAACTTAAAAAAATGTGTAGGGCTTCCCTGGTGGTCCAGTGGGTAAGGACACTGCCTTGCAGTGCAAGGGGCGCTGGTTCGATCCTTGAGCTGGGAAGATCCCACGTGCTGCGGAGTGGCTGGACTGATGTGTCCAACTACTGAGCCAGAGCTCTGGAGCGCATGCGCCCAGAGCCGGTGCTCTGCAGCGACAGAGGCCACTGTGATGGGAGGCCCACACAGACCAAAGAACAAAGATGGAGATAAATGAAAGACCAACAGAAGTGTCCAAAAAAAAGAAATGTGTAATGCTTAAGAGCAGAGAGTCTGGGGAAGTGTGTCTGTTTGAATCCACTTTGGTGCGACCTTGGGCTAGTTACTTCACTTCCCTGTGCCTCTGTTTCCTCTTCTTTAAATAGGACTTATCTCACTAGGCTGTTGTGAGGAGTAGCAGAGTTGTCATTTGAAAGGAATGTAGAAATGTCTGGCATGTTGTAAATGCTATTAATGTTATTGGTTAAATAATTAAAGCCCTGTAGAATAACTGTTCAAGTTTCCTTATATGGCCAAACATAAGAATTTGTTTTCAGATACCATGATGATTTCTAGGGACTTTTATGAACCTGGTTTCTTGAATACATGCATTCTGAGGGCTTTTCCGAGAGCCGTTTAAATTTTTTTTCCCAAGAGAACTCCAAATTCTCATTTGATTCCTCATCGCTTCCTATGATTTGAGAGGATCTCAGTAGGAAGGAAGTGAATGTAGTTTTCCCATGAATATTGTTTTCTAGGTTACATATTTTCCCTCCCCTGAAGTCCTTTGAAAAGTGAGTTGCACTATAAATGTTTGAAGGCTTTCATGGCTATGTCAGTTGGGTAGCATTGTCTAATTTTCCAGAAGAACAATGCGTCATTCTCTTAGTCAGATATTTTAGTGCTTAGGGAGAGACACACCACGGCCAGAAACACTGGCATGAGTTTCAAAGACACATTGAAAAGGCAGTCAGATTCTTAAACTATAGAAACGATAGAAACCAGATAAGATGGATGAAAGAAAGGGGTGGACCGCCAAAGTCAGGCATGTTGGATGCAAAATGAAGGCTCAATTACATGTACTAACATGTTGGACACTTGTCTGCTTCAACCACAGGAAATACAGTGAAGCACATGCGTGTGCAACAAAACTAGTGAGGCGTAGAAGCATCATGCATTCAGTAAATGTCAGAAGGGTCCACTCCAGGAGCTCCAGTGTGTTGAGGGTGGACCAGTGAATAAATGCACTGAGTGGAGAAACTGAAACCCAAGGGTTGAGTGGTTTCAGACCAGTCATGCAAGCCCTCTGTGCTCATGCCCTAAAAAGGGAGGCAGAAAAATTAAGCTGTAAACCCGTTCCTAACTCTGACCTGTCGACTTTTGCTTGACTGACAAGAGACCGCATTTGGCAATTCCCTTCCTCAGCTGCATAAGCTACATCTGCAGGCATAATTATTTTAAAGTTGTCAAATCACATGTCACTTACTTCTGCTTACCGATGTGAAACAAAGGTGTTTTCGGAGGTGACTTGCCCTCCCATCTGCCATTATGCCTTCTGGGACTGGGTTTTACTTGATAAGATGAGAGGCTGAGTAAACTATTATCAAGTACAGGAGAGTCTACAGAAATAACTTCTTAGAAACCTTTTTTAAAACTCACTTTTCTAGTGAAAATTTTATTGTTTTTAAACTGACGGTCTGAACTCCATATGTATTTAGCAAGTGCCTCTGCTGTTTTACATAACCATGACTTAGCTTTTCACGATATTTATATTCCATTGAAATTGAGCATATGCAACAGTTGCTACATATGGTAGAAAAATCGTTAAGATAAGCCTGCATAAAGTCGCCTATTTAAGACTCTGCATGATCTGCTTCTTCTCATCGCCACTCACCTCTCCCTCCCTCCTTCTAGCTCCGTTTCTCCCAGTTTTTCTGGTCTCTCAGTTCCTGGGATGGACCACGGTCAGGGCCTGTGCCTCCGTTATCCCTTTTCCCTGCCTCCTGCCCTGCTTGACATGGACGCCATGCACCCTTCAGCCCTCAGCTCAAGTGCCTTTTCCTCTGCTCCAGCCAAGGGCAAGCATTCTTGTTTTTAACTCTTAAAAGAACCCCATTCCTTGCATTCCCTCCAGCATCAAACATTGCCTTTGTCTGAGTGATGGATTCTTGAATTTCTCCTCAGATTTCCCCTTCCCATCGAACCCCTGACGTCTGTGTTCTGTTTGTGCCTGGCACAGAGGAAAGGCTCCATGTGCATTTGTTGAGTAAAGGAAAAATTCAGTAAGTTCTACTCAACACATTAAGCAACACACGGTGGCACTTTGTTATATATTAATGAGAACTTACAAAAGTATCTAATCTTCAAAGGCAGAACTCTGCATTCTGATTAAGCAGCTATTTCTAACCAAGAGGATTCTCTGAACCGTATTGCTTTGTGGTTACATATTTGATTTAAAAGCTTTCAGATACCACTTGTTTACCCTCTCAGGATATAGTAGGTTATCTTAATAGATGGCATTTATCTTATAAAATAGGTTTGAAAAATAAATCAAGTTACCCCCTTTCTTACAACATCTCTCCAGACCTTTTTCAAAGCCACGTAATAATCCATTCGGGTATATTGATCTCTCAATTGGTGTGCCTAGTCAAAATTTCTTCTGGTAAGGGTTATTGAGAGAATGATCTATTTGTCTGTATATTACTAGATAGTTATAATGTGTCTGATGCTGTTTATAGGTACTCGATGAGCAGACAGACAGAAATGAAGCATCACACTAGTAACGCTGCTTGCTCAGGCCATTGTCATTCCTGTGGCGTGACACCCTTTGTCATATCCATATAGTGCATTAGTTACAAACACTCAAGGATTTACTAGCTGTTGAGAAACTGGGAGATCGGTGACCTTGTTCTCAGGCAAAGGAGAGGAAAAGGGAGCTTTGCGTGGCCTGGAATACAGAGCCGAGTCAGAGACTGGGGGCTGGTCTCTGTGCTCCTGCCTGGGGAGAGGCTGTGAGACACCGTCTTCTACCATGGACACAGGGACGCTGGTTAGAGCCTAAGCATGTTTAAAGATGTCCTGTTCTGTGCATGTGTGCATGCTTTCTATACACTTGTAAGACACTTGGAAATCATCAAGGACAGCATGAAAAATATCTTTTCATGATATCTGATGCTTTTCACAGCATTCAAAATGTAAACTAATTAACCCAACCATTCATGGCACAGTTCCATCGTTACTATGACCACAGAAGTTAATTTTGCAAGGACAGGCATACGTGAATAGTGCACAGACTGTTAGAAATGTTTCCTTGAAATTCACAGAGATGAAATATGAGTGAAGAAGAATAAGGAAGAGAGGAGCAGCCTTTAAGAGTTAGATGTGTTATATCGTGTGTATAGGTCTGATATGTCAAGTATGTAAGAAAACATCTTCCTAGAATGAATGCGGGTTAGACAGATGTTGGGCATGCTCATATTTTCTGTGTTACCTGTCTTCTAATCCAGACCTTCCTGCTTCTTTGTGTGGCCTGTTGGTGTGTCCCAAGGGGGTTGCTGCAATATTGATCCCCTCAGTTGTCTCCTCACCAGGTGACACCCGGGGCACCTGGAGCTTCGGAACCAGTCCCCTCTGGCTATTAACGACTTCACCGGTTCACCTTGGTGCCTACAGACATGCTCACTTGTACATGTGCCAGAGACAGAAAAGTGTGGGTGGGGATCACCTAACTAGCAAGGTCAATCTCCTAAAAACAGCAACAATAGTCTTGTTAAAAAAAGGAAACACAAGATGGTAGGGGAGAGGCATGTTGGAAATGTCAAGAAATGAGTAATGATAGCTCAGTTTACCAAAAACAGGGTGAGGGGAAAGTCATTGTTCAGGCTCTGGACTGAGCCAGGACTGATCTGGCCTCCAGAGGAAAGTGCGGGAGGGCTGGGCCTGTCTTGCTGCCATGGGTAGCGTGCACTCAGGCAGAGGGGTGGGGAACCAGCTTCTGGGCCAAAGCAAATGCATGCAGTTTTACCTGCTAGGGAGTTTCCTCTTTTTCTTAGCGAGGGTTTCCTTAAGGGCCTCTCTCCTCCCCCCGGGGAATAGCACGCATGCAGTCGCCCACTACCAGAAATTACACAATCAAGTTTCCCGCATTTGGGGAAATCGCAGAGGTCAACACACCCTCAGTGCAATGGATGAGCCTCATTTAAGGGTCATTTTCAAATGAAGTTTCTGATACATTTTATTTCACAATCAATTCACTATTTCCAGACCACTTTAAAATATGTGGCAGACACAGCTTTCCAACAATGGAGGATCCATCTTTTGCTTTCAACATTGCTACAGCATCCTGGTAACATGTCCATTTAAAAACTTACTTTCTGGGATTCCTTGGCAGTTTGTTCAGACTCACAAGCTACAGGGATGGCATTTCACACGTGTGATAATAACACAGAACCTCCTGAGGAGAGGGTGCACTTCCCTTTGCCCTCCCCCTGGTGCTGCTTCCCTAAGCTGATGGAAGTACAGATGCCCTTCTGGGAGGCAGCTGCTGAGGCAGAAGTTGAACCCACTCCGGGCTTCTTCTTGTTTCAGCGAAACCAACCCCTCACCTGGTGAAAGGTAATCTTGTTGCTTGAAATGAGAGGCATACTTGACACAATCATCTAAGGACAAGTTGCTCACCTCGTGTTGGCTGGAAGGAGGCAGAAGACTATTAAGCTGGCTATTAAGATATCATAATGAGCCTAGAGCCTGTCATATAGAGTTCAGTAACTCAGAAAGTGAAAAACAAATAGCACACATATGTGGAATCTAGAAAAATGGCACCAATGAACCTATATGAAGGGCAGGAATAGACACACAGATGTAGAGAATGGACTTGTGGACACAGAGGGGCAAGGAGAGGGTAGAATGAATTGAGAGAGCATCATTGACGTATTTACACTACCATGTGTAAAACGGATACCTAGCGGGAAGCTGCAGTATAACACGGGGGCTCAGCTCAGTGCTCTGTGATGACCTATAGAGGCAGGACAGGGTGGGGTGAGAGAGAGGCCCCAGAAGAAAGGAATCTATGTATGCCTATAGCTGACTCATGTGGTTGTACAGCAGAAAGGAACCCAACATTGGAAAGCAAGTATACTCCAGTTAAAAAAATAATACAAAGATATCATGTACAAAATGGTTTTAGACATTCTGAAAGTACTTCTGGATATTGATAATGAGCTCTCAGTGTAGAGTTGCTGCATTCAGTTTCAGGCCCATTATCATTTTCCAGTGGATTGAAAATTGCCGTGAAAAACAAAGCTGATATGTTCGAAGCCCTAGGAGCTGCAACATTGGAATTTTTTGACTTTAAATTCATACAGTTATGTAGTTGGCTCTTTTTTCAAAAACTAACAATTAGTGATCAGTGATATCAAGAGAAATAAGAACATCATAATAACCTACAGGAAATATAAAACAGGAACCCATTGTTTATTCTGTTCTAGTGGACATTGCCAGAGCATTGTTCAGAAAACTTTGAACAGGGTCACTTCACTGTAGTTTACAGAGCTTTCAAACCCAATGATGAAATTTGCCCTTGGTACAGAAAACCTGATTTTGAGAAGACAGTCAAGGTAAGGGATATATTGAGTTTGAGTATTAAATGGCCTTAAAGTTTTCTGCATACGATGTCTTAAAATGGTAAATGCTCTTACGGGTAATTGAGACGAAAGCAAGTTAGATTAGGAAGCCAACAGTTTTTCAGTTTTGGTGAGTAAGAGTTTGAAAAGGAAAGAGATTAGCATTAAAAGGAATAAACCAGAATAAGTAAGAATAAGTGTAGACTTTGTAAGTTGCTCACCTCCCGTGTTGGCTGGAAGGAGGCAGAAGACTATTAAGCTGGCTATTAAGATATCATAATGAGCCTAGAGCCTGTCATATAGAGTTCAGTAACTCAGAAAGTGAAAAACAAATAGCACACATATGTGGAATCTAGAAAAATGGCACCAATGAACCTATATGAAGGGCAGGAATAGACACACAGATGTAGAGAATGGACTTGTGGACACAGAGGGGCAAGGAGAGGGTAGAATGAATTGAGAGAGCATCATTGACGTATTTACACTACCATGTGTAAAACGGATACCTAGCGGGAAGCTGCAGTATAACACGGGGGCTCAGCTCAGTGCTCTGTGATGACCTATAGAGGCAGGACAGGGTGGGGTGAGAGAGAGGCCCCAGAAGAAAGGAATCTATGTATGCCTATAGCTGACTCATGTGGTTGTACAGCAGAAAGGAACCCAACATTGGAAAGCAAGTATACTCCAGTTAAAAAAATAATACAAAGATATCATGTACAAAATGGTTTTAGACATTCTGAAAGTACTTCTGGATATTGATAATGAGCTCTCAGTGTAGAGTTGCTGCATTCAGTTTCAGGCCCATTATCATTTTCCAGTGGATTGAAAATTGCCGTGAAAAACAAAGCTGATATGTTCGAAGCCCTAGGAGCTGCAACATTGGAATTTTTTGACTTTAAATTCATACAGTTATGTAGTTGGCTCTTTTTTCAAAAACTAACAATTAGTGATCAGTGATATCAAGAGAAATAAGAACATCATAATAACCTACAGGAAATATAAAACAGGAACCCATTGTTTATTCTGTTCTAGTGGACATTGCCAGAGCATTGTTCAGAAAACTTTGAACAGGGTCACTTCACTGTAGTTTACAGAGCTTTCAAACCCAATGATGAAATTTGCCCTTGGTACAGAAAACCTGATTTTGAGAAGACAGTCAAGGTAAGGGATATATTGAGTTTGAGTATTAAATGGCCTTAAAGTTTTCTGCATACGATGTCTTAAAATGGTAAATGCTCTTACGGGTAATTGAGACGAAAGCAAGTTAGATTAGGAAGCCAACAGTTTTTCAGTTTTGGTGAGTAAGAGTTTGAAAAGGAAAGAGATTAGCATTAAAAGGAATAAACCAGAATAAGTAAGAATAAGTGTAGACTTTGTAAGTCCTTGTAACAATCTGTCATTCCCTTAGCAGGTGGGAGGAACAGAGTTATAATTCTATACATCTTGACTAAACACATACACACACACACTAACTTATATCCATTGACTATAATTCTGCTGAGTGATAACTGAAGTATGAGTATCTTGATTATAGCAGTAATTACATTTCTGGAAAAATCCAAGGTTTGAAATCAAGTTTAGCAAAGATCTATAACCCTGTCACTTTTAGCAAGTTAGTCTGAGCCTTGATTTTCTTTATTTGTTTAAGCAGACAACATGCCCTACCTTTGAGGAGCCTTTTGAGAGGATGAAATTAGTCAAGCGTCTGTCATGGAAGAGTGTTTGATGTGTTGTTGTTGTTGTTGTTTGCTATCGTTTTCCTGTCAGACTGTAGGCTCCTTGAGGACTGGCCTCCCTTTAAAAACGCAAGTATCAGGACTTCCCTGGCGACCCAGTGGTTAAGACTCTGTACTGCCAGTGCAGGCGCCTCGAGTTCTATCCCTTGTTGGCAACTAAGATTCACACATCATTCGTGCCCTGCAGTGTAGCCCAAAGATCTAAAAAATACTCTTTTTTAAAGCTCCAGAAGTATCACCAGTTCCCACCACAGTGTCTGGGCCCCAGAAGTTTCTGAATGAATATTTATCTAATGAAAGGGATACTTTGCACAGGGAACTGAAACAGCCACAATAATATATTGTAGGCGTGACTCGCACAAGTGAAAGAACTGAGAGGGACAGGCATTGACCAACTGAACTACTGTTCTGGGGAATAGATTTAAAAAGTAAATAGCTTCCCTGGTTGCTCAGTGGCAAAGGATCCACCTGCCAAGGCAGGAGACACAGATTCAATCCCTGGCTGGAGAAGATCTCCTGAATGGCAATCCACTCCATTATTCTTGCCTGGAAAATCCCATGGACAGAGGAACCTGGGGGCCTGCTGTCCAAAAGAGTTGGGCCAACAGAAGAGACAGAACAACAACCACAGTACGTAAATAAACAACAACCTCTTCTTACACATTTAGAAGGGAAACACAAGCTGTGAGGGACAGAGAAAGGTTGTCACAGTGATCCTTTTGCTAGCTGAGGGAATTATAGATAATGTCTTTAAATGAAGTTATTTCTATGTATCACATCTATCTTCTTTGTAGAAAGATGGTAATGACCTTAGTCCATGATTTCTGTGAATGTTGTCTGATTACTGCTTTGATTCTTAGGAAATTTTATATAAAACTCAGATCGTCTGATATATATTTGCTTCTCCCCTTCAACATTCTCTCTTCCCTGTGCTGAGTGTCTCCACCTTGGGGATTCAGAAGTTTTATGCCTCTATCGAGTGACACTGATCCTCGGGAGGTGGGCTTTATGTATTGTTCCTGTCAGGTCTCTTATTACCGCACACATGTCCTCAGAAACAGTATGGTCTGGAGATTTGGGGCACCAATCTTGGTTTTCCCAATTTTTTTTATGTTTCATTTAATCTTGAATGATAGCTGGAAGGATCTCTCTGAAACCTCCCTCACCATTCCCTTCATGTTTTGAAAACAGAGGGTCAAGTGGCCAAGTTACTCTGCTGTCCCACTGAAACACTCACAGCATTGTTAATCAGCTATACTCCAACATAAAAAGCAAAAAAAAAAAAGTGGGATACAGAGGATCACTTTATAGAGAATCACTGGGACCAGGGTCTGAGAAACCCTGGCCCCATGGGGCTGAAAGATCAAGCACAGCATCAAGGGCAGATTCGAGACCCGAGTTGGGATGAACAGCCCCATTGGGCCCTATCAGTCTGTACCATGAGCTCTAGGGCCCCTCCATCACCAACTGTTGCTTTCTTTTTTGGGGGAGCTGCTTTGATCAAGACTTGGATTTACTCCCCCAGTGAACTAAATTAGAGGTGAATGCTACCCACAATAGTAGACTCATTAAAGAATCAAGTGATGGCTTCATAAAAAAATTTAAAAGGGAAAATCCCATGGACAGAGGAACCTGGGGGCCTGCTGTCCAAAAGAGTTGGGCCAACAGAAGAGACAGAACAACAACCACAGTACGTAAATAAACAACAACCTCTTCTTACACATTTAGAAGGGAAACACAAGCTGTGAGGGACAGAGAAAGGTTGTCACAGTGATCCTTTTGCTAGCTGAGGGAATTATAGATAATGTCTTTAAATGAAGTTATTTCTATGTATCACATCTATCTTCTTTGTAGAAAGATGGTAATGACCTTAGTCCATGATTTCTGTGAATGTTGTCTGATTACTGCTTTGATTCTTAGGAAATTTTATATAAAACTCAGATCGTCTGATATATATTTGCTTCTCCCCTTCAACATTCTCTCTTCCCTGTGCTGAGTGTCTCCACCTTGGGGACTCAGAAGTTTTATGCCTCTATCGAGTGACACTGATCCTTGGGAGGTGGGCTTTATGTATTGTTCCTGTCTGGTCTCTTATTACCGCACACATGTCCTCAGAAACAGTATGGTCTGGAGATTTGGGGCACCAATCTTGGTTTTCCCAATTTTTTTTATGTTTCATTTAATCTTGAATGATAGCTGGAAGGATCTCTCTGAAACCTCCCTCACCATTCCCTTCATGTTTTGAAAACAGAGGGTCAAGTGGCCAAGTTGCTCTGCTGTCCCACTGAAACACTCACAGCATTGTTAATCAGCTATACTCCAACATAAAAAGAAAAAAAAAAAAAAAAAAAAAAGTGGGATACAGAGGATCACTTTATAGAGAATCACTGGGACCAGGGTCTGAGAAACCCTGGCCCCATGGGGCTGAAAGATCAAGCACAGCATCAAGGGCAGATTCGAGACCCGAGTTGGGATGAACAGCCCCATTGGGCCCTATCAGTCTGTACCATGAGCTCTAGGGCCCCTCCATCACCAACTGTTGCTTTCTTTTTTGGGGGAGCTGCTTTGATCAAGACTTGGATTTACTCCCCCAGTGAACTAAATTAGAGGTGAATGCTACCCACAATAGTAGACTCATTAAAGAATCAAGTGATGGCTTCAGCTGAAACCAGAAGAGGTTTTGAGAGAGAAAAGGGAACAAACAGGGCTTCCCCTGGTGGTCCAGTGGGTAAGGACACCGCCTTGCAGCGCAAGGGGCGCCGGTTTGATCCCTGGCCTGGGAAGATCCCACGTGCCACAGAGAGGCTGGACTGATGTGTCCAATTACCAAGCCGGAGCTCTGGGGCGCATGCGCCCAGAGCCAGTGCTCTGTGACAACAGGGGCCACTGCGATGGGAGGCCCACATGGGCCAAAGAACAAAGACGGATGAAAATAGAGAAATGAAAGACCAATAGAAGTGGCCCGCCCGCTCCCCTCCCTCCCCAACCCGACCCCCGCACAAAAAAAAAAAAGAGAGAACAAACAGTAGAGAAGTGGAATCATTTCCACTAATTCTAGTGAGAAGGGGTTCAGTGGGGGAAAGAAATTAATAGACTGTCTTCTAAAACAGAAGTCAAATCTGGAGCCTTGAAGTTCAGTATTAGGTACATTTTAACTGAAGCATAGTTAGACATTCAAATCAAATAAAAGTGATCCTAAAATCAATCATCAAAGGAGAAGAATACCATTTAAGGTAATTTTTAAAGAATGACTCGAAAAATGAAATAATTCTCAACAAAGAATTATTTCTATTAATGTAGGGCTAGCTTAGTAAAGTGCTTGTCAAAACTAGAATCCTGAGTTCATTTAATAGCATTCCATTAGCGTGCACTTATTTATCCAGTTTTACCATTCTAGTCTGTAACGAATCCTACCTGCAACGACAGATAAAGAGGATTAAATTCAGGTCGCCTTTCGATTTGCATATACAACGTTGGGTAAGAGAAGAAGGAACTGGTAAGGTCTTAGCAAACGCTGCCCATCACCTGTGGCCAAACCCTACAGGAGCTATAAATTGCAGCGGCCCTAATATTCTGAAATGCGAACTCTTTTCTTGTTCCTGATTAAGATCTATCCACTTGGCCTCTTTTTAAAGACTTGTGCACATTGCAACACACCTCTGAGACTCCAGACTGGACTTCTGCACCCCAGGCTATTTTGGGTAATCACAAAGGTGCTGGAAACTTCAAGTAGTAACAAATACCACAACCTACAAACTGAAGAACATGATCTGGTGAAAACCTGATTCCCAGGTGTCAGAACACCTCCTGGGCTGTGGGCCCCAATTATTCTTTGAGGTGTTTTACTTACGAATTTAGACTGGGTTAGGTCATCTTTGCTGTGATGATTTTCTTCTTCCAGCTAAGGTCTTTTGTTCTTCCTGTAATCCTAATTCATCTTAAGGTCCATTTTTAAAGCTTGCTCTTGTGTTGCTCTGAGATAATGCTTAGGTTTTTTCACTGTTACTATGAAATGGTACTGCTCGCTTTCTACTAACCATCTCCCTGAAGAACCCATTTCCATTCATAGGCGGAGCTCATCTTGTATGGATTCTAATTGAATACAAGGATATCAAAGTCTTTGTGTTTCATGCAGAAATTATTCAGAATGTAGTCATAATAATTTAAAGTATAATAAATCAAATCAGTGGTAAATTACAGTTATAGTTCAAATTTATATATAATATAATCTTATGCATAGATATATATTTATAGAAGGATCCACGTGTGTGGCGCCTTCAGAATATAATCGTTTCTGACAACAGAATCATTCAAGAGAGACATAACATTGAATTTGTCTTGATTTTTAATGCAATATTTCATGGATCTCCATTTTAAATAGTAAAGAATCTTGAACACACATAAGGTGCAGCATGGTTATGTAATTTTGCCGCTATTCTTGCTTCTCAATGGTCTTCTCACTGTCTTAGTATATTTAGACGTTTTGGGTTTGAAGTTTCTTCCTACACATGTAAATTCCTGTACAGTTTCCAAAGTGAGCAGTGCCTCAAGGGCTGTGTTTGCCATTTCTGTTTCAACGAAAATGATATATGTACAGTGATTAAAGGGCTTAGCAACGCTGCCCATCACCTGTGGCCAAACCCTACAGGAGCTATAAATTGCAGCGGCCCTAATATTCTGAAATGCGAACTCTTTTCTTGTTCCTGATTAAGATCTATCCACTTGGCCTCTTTTAAAGACTTGTGCACATTGCAACACACCTCTGAGACTCCAGACTGGACTTCTGCACCCCAGGCTATTTTGGGTAATCACAAAGGTGCTGGAAACTTCAAGTAGTAACAAATACCACAACCTACAAACTGAAAAACATGATCTGGTGAAAACCTGATTCCCAGGTGTCAGAACACCTCCTGGGCTGTGGGCCCCAATTATTCTTTGAGGTGTTTTACTTACGAATTTAGACTGGGTTAGGTCATCTTTGCTGTGATGATTTTCTTCTTCCAGCTAAGGTCTTTTGTTCTTCCTGTAATCCTAATTCATCTTAAGGTCCATTTTTAAAGCTTGCTCTTGTGTTGCTCTGAGATAATGCTTAGGTTTTTTCACTGTTACTATGAAATGGTACTGCTCGCTTTCTACTAACCATCTCCCTGAAGAACCCATTTCCATTCATAGGCGGAGCTCATCTTGTATGGATTCTAATTGAATACAAGGATATCAAAGTCTTTGTGTTTCATGCAGAAATTATTCAGAATGTAGTCATAATAATTTAAAGTATAATAAATCAAATCAGTGGTAAATTACAGTTATAGTTCAAATTTATATATAATATAATCTTATGCATAGATATATATTTATAGAAGGATCCACGTGTGTGGCGCCTTCAGAATATAATCGTTTCTGACAACAGAATCATTCAAGAGAGACATAACATTGAATTTGTCTTGATTTTTAATGCAATATTTCATGGATCTCCATTTTAAATAGTAAAGAATCTTGAACACACATAAGGTGCAGCATGGTTATGTAATTTTGCCGCTATTCTTGCTTCTCAATGGTCTTCTCACTGTCTTAGTATATTTAGACGTTTTGGGTTTGAAGTTTCTTCCTACACATGTAAATTCCTGTACAGTTTCCAAAGTGAGCAGTGCCTCAAGGGCTGTGTTTGCCATTTCTGTTTCAACGAAAATGATATATGTACAGTGATTAAAGGGTTTATTAACGGTCCTTGCTAACATCTAGGCTAATGAAGCAGAGCTCTCATTTCACACACTTCAGCAGGCAGGAGATTCGGGGTCTGGTTTCCTACTACTTATCTCAACTCCCTGCTTCAGTGGTTTTGTTAACTTTGTTCCGAGTGGAACCAGCATTGGGCTAAGATATAAAACACAAGAACAATGAAGTGGGTAAATCAGTCTATTAACACATACTGATTAGTGCCCACACTTATACACAAAGACACATTTAAACTAAAACTTTCCTGATTCTCATTTACATGATAATCTCTGTGCTCTAACTAGTAAAATAAGGGTATCTTTTTCATTTCATCTGTTGGGTATGTACTAATGGTTTCCCCCAAATGGATAAGGGCTATAAACTTCGGGAGTTACTAGAAGATACCTGAGTAGCTGCGCGGCTCTAAAATTGGAATGATTTCCACCTTCAGAGAGTCAAGAAATGTATGGACTCGTATTTCGCTCCATTTATCTGGATAGCCAGTCACAGTTACAGATGGTCTCTTTATGTAAAAGAAAGTCTTACAGTTTTAAAAATTGAAGCATAATTGATTTACAATACTATGTTTGTTTCTGAGCATACAGCAAAGTGATTCAATGATATGTATATATAATTTGTACCTGTGGTGGTTGTTTAGTCACTAAGTCATGTCCAATTCAGTCAGGCTCCTCTGTCCTTAGGCTCATCTGTATGTATTAATATATACCTCTGTAGGACCTCCCCAGTGGCTCAGCAGTAAAGAATCTACTTGCAGTGCAAAAGATGCTGGTTGGATCCCTGGGTCAGGAAGATCCCTTGGAGAAGGAAATGACAACTCACTCCAGTATTCTTGCCTGGGAAATCCCATGAACACAGGAGCTTGGTGGGCTGTAATCCATGGGATTGCAAAAGAGTCGGAAACAACTTAGCCACTAAATAACAATATATGTGTGTGTGTGTGTGTACATATATATGTACATATATAATCTTTGTATCATAGGTTATTACAAGATAGTGAATGTAGTTGCCTGTGCTACACAGTAAATCCTTGTTGTTTGTCTGTTTTGTATATGGTAGTGTGTATCTGCTGTCCCCACACTGCTGATACATCTCTTCCCTCCCTTTCACCTTTGGTACCATACGCTTGTTTTCTATATATGTCTGTAAGTTGATTTCTGTTTTGTAAATAAACTCATTTGTCTTTGTCTGACTTACTTCACTCAATATGATCATCTCTTGGCACATCCATGTTGGTGCAGATGGCTGAATAGTAGTCCATTGTGTATATATACCATATCTTCTTTATCTATTCATCTGTTGATGGATACTTAATGATACTTAATTTCTTGGCTATTGTAATTAGTGCTGCTGTGAACATTGGGGTGCATATATCTTTTACAATTAGAATTTTTGTCTTTTCCAAATATATGCCCAGGAGCAGGATTGCTAGATCATATGGTAGCTCTATTTTTAATTTTTTCAAGGAAACTCTATGCTGAGAAACTTTTACATTTTAATGTCAAGAATGTTAACTTCCTCATTCTTATAATAGTCTGCTGGGTGGGTAGAAAGCATATCTCATTTCAAAGATAATTTCACTAAAATATACTTAACAACTGACTTTATTAATTTAGGGCAGAACTCAAGATTCCCTGGTCACATTTTCCCGAAATGAATGACTGTTGTAACTCAGCATTGATTCTGTGTCACTGAAATTGCTTTCCTTTTTTACATCACATAAATAGAAATAAGAGCTGATTTTGGAGTTTGGTTATAAATATTCCATAATGTTGGGCTTCCCCTGGTGGTCCAGTGGGTAAGGACACCGCCTTGCAGTGCAAGGGGCGCTGGTTCGATCCCTGGCCTGGGAAGATCCGGAGCGGCTGGACCGATGTGTCCAATTACTGAGCCAGAACTCTGGAGCACATGAGCCCAGAGCCGGCGCTCCGCAACAACAGACACCACCGCAATGGGAGGCCCACAGGAGCCAAAGAACAAAGACGGATGAAAATAGAGAAATGAAAGACCAATAGAAGTGGCCCTCCCGCTTCCCTCCCTCCCCAACCCAACCCCCGCCCCAAAAATAAATAAATAAATCTTAAAAAAAAAAAATTCCATAATGTTAATCCCCTGAAAAAGTTTGAACATTGACTTGAATACTATGAATGTGGGGAAAAGCAATAAAAGATGTCAGTGTGATTTAAAACCATAGCAGTGGACGGCTTCTAATGATGCTTATTCAAATGGCATTTTCATAAACAACTTTAAAGATTTTCCTAAGTACTAATTCTGAAAAGTATACTTATTTTCAATGCAGCTTAAAAATGGCATCTATTTAAATTAGAATAAGTACAGTTTGCCAATGTCCCATTAAGTTACCATCCAATGGGATGCACACATTTACCATCTATATATTTTTAAATTGGGAAATATATTTATGACTATAGTAAATGTTTAAGAGAATTTCCACATTTCATATCATCATATGTTTCACTTGTACAGGCTCACATATTCATGAATTGGGCCATTGAGCCTCATATACAAAGTATAATCTTTTACAATTAGAATTTTGTCTTTTCCAAATATATCCCCTTCCTTCTTTTTTTTCTTATAAATTTAAAGTCAAGAATGTTAACTTCCTCATTCTTATAATAGTCTGCTGGGTGGGTAGAAAGCATATCTCATTTCAAAGATAATTTCACTAAAATATACTTAACAACTGACTTTATTAATTTAGGGCAGAACTCAAGATTCCCTGGTCACATTTTCCCGAAATGAATGACTGTTGTAACTCAGCATTGATTCTGTGTCACTGAAATTGCTTTCCTTTTTTACATCACATAAATAGAAATAAGAGCTGATTTTGGAGTTTGGTTATAAATATTCCATAATGTTGGGCTTCCCCTGGTGGTCCAGTGGGTAAGGACACCGCCTTGCAGTGCAAGGGGCGCTGGTTCGATCCCTGGCCTGGGAAGATCCGGAGCGGCTGGACCGATGTGTCCAATTACTGAGCCAGAACTCTGGAGCACATGAGCCCAGAGCCGGCGCTCCGCAACAACAGACACCACCGCAATGGGAGGCCCACAGGAGCCAAAGAACAAAGACGGATGAAAATAGAGAAATGAAAGACCAATAGAAGTGGCCCTCCCGCTTCCCTCCCTCCCCAACCCAACCCCCGCCCCAAAAATAAATAAATAAATCTTAAAAAAAAAAAAATTCCATAATGTTAATCCCCTGAAAAAGTTTGAACATTGACTTGAATACTATGAATGTGGGGAAAAGCAATAAAAGATGTCAGTGTGATTTAAAACCATAGCAGTGGACGGCTTCTAATGATGCTTATTCAAATGGCATTTTCATAAACAACTTTAAAGATTTTCCTAAGTACTAATTCTGAAAAGTATACTTATTTTCAATGCAGCTTAAAAATGGCATCTATTTAAATTAGAATAAGTACAGTTTGCCAATGTCCCATTAAGTTACCATCCAATGGGATGCACACATTTACCATCTATATATTTTTTTAAATTGGGGAAATATATTTATGACTATAGTAAATGTTTAAGAGAATTTCCCACATTTCATATCATCATATGTTTCACTTGTACAGGCTCACATATTCATGAATTGGGCCATTGAGCCTCATATACAAAGTATAAATACATCTCAAGACTGTTGGCTCCACAGCTCTGTTTTTTCACATTAATTCATTCAGTGTCTAATTCATAGAAAGAAGCTTACTGAATGCCAATGAAAAGGAAATGATGGAATAATGGAAGAACCAAATCAAGCAAGACAGGCCATGTGATATACATTGAACAACGAATGCTTTGGAAATCATCTTTTGAATCTGAGATGATCTTTTTCCCTCATATTTTTCTTGTTTTAAGTGCTCTAGATCTATTTCACCTAGTGTGTTAGGACTTACCTGGGAAATGTAATTTGTCATACAGGTTAGGAGGCATACTAGGTCCTATCTTTAAAATGTGAAGAAGACAAGATTGCTTTTCCTCAGAGTATCAGTGCTCTGACAGTATCTCAGGATGGCCACCTTCTTTAGATCACGGTACCTTGGTTGACAAAGGGAAATTGTTCTATGTATACATAGCCACAAGACTCTTAATTCTTTCCAAACTCCAGTTGAACTGTATTTGATTCCAAAGTGGAACTAATCATCCTTAATCCGAAGGTAAAACCATCATTGCCAGTAAACAGGACCACTGACCTGAAGCACAGAAAATCCAGCAGGCAGTGATCAGTTTCCAAGTGGTACAACTTCCAAGTGGTCTCCCCAAATAAAGAGGAGGTAAATCGGGCTTCCCTGGTGGTCCAGTGGGTAAGGACACCGCCTTGCACTGCAAGGGGCGCCAGTACGATCCCTGGTCTGGGAAGATCCCACGTGCCGTGGAGTGGCTGGACTGATGTGTCCAATTACCAAGTCGGAGCTCTGGAGCGCATGCGCCCAGAGCTGGCGCTCTGAGACAACAAAGGCCACCGCACTGGGAGGCCCACAAGAGCCAAAAGAACAAAGACAGATGAACATAGAGAAATGAAAGACCAATAGAAGTGGCCCGCCCGTCCCCCTCCCCCCCTATCCCCCCAAAAGATAAATAAATACAATAATTTTTTTTTTTTTAAAGAGGAGGTAAATTGTGACAATAAAAGGAAACTGGGGCTTCCCTGGTGGTCCAGTGGGTAAAGGGTCCACCTTGCAGTGCAACGGGCACCAATTCAATCCCTGGCCTGGGAGGATCCCACGGTCATAGAGCAGCTGGACTGGTGTGTCCAATTATGAGCCAGTCCTCTGGAGCTGGTGGTCTGCAGTGAGAGAGGCCACTGTAATGGGAGGCCCACACTGGCCAAAGAATAAAGATGATGAAGGTGAATGAATAAAGAACCAGTGAAAGAGGCCAAAAAAATAAAATGAAATTGATGAAATATTTATATCCAGGCATTCATTGTTTTGTTTTTAATTTCTATTGCTTAGCATTATAGCATCAGATTTAGATGTCTAACCACCTGGGGTGCCCCCCAGATTTCCTTTGGCCCTCACCTATATGGCTCTCCTTATTTTGAAATTTTCAAAACTCAAAGTTGATGTGGAAAATATGGGCCAGTGAAAGAAGAAAAGAAGAATTCATCCGTAGTCTCAGCACAGAGGGAGAATCATTACTGACCTTCTAGATTTTATTTTTTTCCTTCCTTACCTCTATTGTTGTGTTGTTTCTGATCTTTGAGAATGAAGATACTTGATATAGCCTTATAAATAAATATTTCTATAAAGCCCACAAAGAAAAATAGAAAAGGATAACATGGGAATCATAACTTTATGGGGAGGAGCTAGTCAGAAGTTCCTACAAAGAAGAGTCTAGAAAACCGTTAGAACACAGGGTTTGGAATCTGGCTGACCCAGCTTTGATTTCTACCTACACAAGTGTGACCCTGTACAAGATGTTTAACTTCTCAGAGCCCGTTTCCTCTTCCACAAAATGAGAATAATACCCTCATCAGAATGTTTTTGTGAATAGCCAGTGAGAGGTATTTAAAGAATTTGGCAAGCTGCCCGACACAGTATGCATTCAGTGAATGGTAGCTAACATTTATAAGAATACTTCTGTTATTTTACATTCCTGTCTAACACTGCAGATCACAAAGCTCAGCACCACGTGACATGAAGATTAATTTTAGATCAGCTCAAGGAAAACATAATTAAGCAGGTAAATCTATTGGCAAAAGACCCTCTGATGCATTCCAAAGCAAGTACTTTGGGATTGTAGGACTCATTAAAATTCTTCTCTATTAGCTTAGTTAATGGCAGGATGGCTATTTGGAATTAGGATCTTTAAAAATAGTGATCTCCCTCATTCTGCCCTAATATCGTGTCTTCACTTAATACTCTGTGAAGTTTACATTAGTATGATATAATTCAGTGATGACCTGAAGATACAGAAATGTGTGGTTAGATTCTTGTAGAAGCTCCTTTGAGTTTTTCACTTAAATGCCAGCTTTAAGAACTATGTGATCATTGAAAGTCTGGTGGGTTTTATATTTAGAAGTTTTAAATTATCTATTGTGGAAATTCATTTTTGTAGTACACAATTTTTGTTCTGGGCCCAGTTCAGCTTTATTATGTCAAGATGTCTGCTAGATCCCCATTTCTCTTTCATCTCAGGAGAATTTTGACAGCATAGCTGTCATTTATTGGGAGCCAGTTCTGTGCCAGGCACAGAAGTACCCACAGGTTGTGGGTGCTTTGCATGAATTATTTCATGTCCTAGAACTAACGGGACTATGATCCAGGCATAATATCCTTATTTTCTTCATTCCAGACTGTGGTTGAAAGAAACTAAGTCATGCCTACATTTATATCCATGGAAGGACAAGTCCACAATGGGACCTTACTCTCCCCTGCCTGCTCCCCTCTTTCCTGAAAAATTGGAGAGACTTTCACACAGAATTGGGGAAAATTTGTCCTAAGGGAAAAGCAGTTATGGGCTACTAAAACATAAAAAGTGCTGAATTCATACTGTTATTTACTGACCTTTAAAAATCATCACCTGGCAATAAATAACATAAAATCATTTATTAAATACAATAACTGGCACTTCAAAGTATAGTTTGGATTTTTACAACAACCTCATAAAGAAACGACATAGACAGGGGCAGGAGAATGGAGATGGAGGAGGAAGGACAAAGTTGAATCAGAGTAAGGGAGTCTAAGGGGGTGCCCACTCACATTCTTGAGTGTCTGGGGCCAACCTGGGACCTGGTGCTATTCAATGAGGCAGATCCCTGCTTTCATATATGATGAGTACTACAGGGAAAGTCTGAAACTTATCAGTATATTGACATTTTTAGGGTCAGGGGCCTTCCATTCACAGAAATTCATAGATACAAAAGTCCAAATGTATCTTCAAGCATTGGCCTGGACTTAGAACTGCAGATACACAACACAACCCAAACTCTCTAACTGTTTGGGTACCCTAGGGAATTCCAGTTTTGGCTTTCCTTGACCCAGGGCTCCTTCTTCCCACTCCCATGTTGGAAAGGGGTGAGGAGAGAGGGGTTTTTTAGAGTAGAAGGAAAAGGAGGACCTGCCAGATCCCTCCCATGTTGGGGACTTCATGGGCACCTTTGACATGAGCCAGGGATCCTGGTGATGGTGTTCTGATGACCGAGGTCCTGCTGGGTGGGGTATGGGAAGGGTATGGCAGGACTCATGCATCCCAAGGGCCCTGGCCTGGGAAGAAGCTGATTTTCCTCCAGTCAAGAAGAGTGGCTGCCAGTAGCGATACCCCACAGAAGTCAAACTCATTATTCATCTTATTAATGTGTGGGTGCTTTGCATGATTATTTCATGTCCTAGAACTAACGGGACTATGATCCAGGCATAATATCCTTATTTTCTTCATTCCAGACTGTGGTTGAAAGAAACTAAGTCATGCCTACATTTATATCCATGGAAGGACAAGTCCACAATGGGACCTTACTCTCCCCTGCCTGCTCCCCTCTTTCCTGAAAAATTGGAGAGACTTTCACACAGAATTGGGGAAAATTTGTCCTAAGGGAAAAGCAGTTATGGGCTACTAAAACATAAAAAGTGCTGAATTCATACTGTTATTTACTGACCTTTAAAAATCATCACCTGGCAATAAATAACATAAAATCATTTATTAAATACAATAACTGGCACTTCAAAGTATAGTTTGGATTTTTACAACAACCTCATAAAGAAACGACATAGACAGGGGCAGGAGAATGGAGATGGAGGAGGAAGGACAAAGTTGAATCAGAGTAAGGGAGTCTAAGGGGGTGCCCACTCACATTCTTGAGTGTCTGGGGCCAACCTGGGACCTGGTGCTATTCAATGAGGCAGATCCCTGCTTTCATATATGATGAGTACTACAGGGAAAGTCTGAAACTTATCAGTATATTGACATTTTTAGGGTCAGGGGCCTTCCATTCACAGAAATTCATAGATACAAAAGTCCAAATGTATCTTCAAGCATTGGCCTGGACTTAGAACTGCAGATACACAACACAACCCAAACTCTCTAACTGTTTGGGTACCCTAGGGAATTCCAGTTTTGGCTTTCCTTGACCCAGGGCTCCTTCTTCCCACTCCCATGTTGGAAAGGGGTGAGGAGAGAGGGTTTTCTAGAGTAGAAGGAAAAGGAGGACCTGCCAGATCCCTCCCATGTTGGGGACTTCATGGGCACCTTTGACATGAGCCAGGGATCCTGGTGATGGTGTTCTGATGACCGAGGTCCTGCTGGGTGGGGTATGGGAAGGGTATGGCAGGACTCATGCATCCCAAGGGCCCTGGCCTGGGAAGAAGCTGATTTTCCTCCAGTCAAGAAGAGTGGCTGCCAGTAGCGATACCCCACAGAAGTCAAACTCATTATTCATCTTATTAAGTTGACTGAGTCTGATGCACAAAAGCAAGAATGTTTACATATGATGAATGAAAGTGCAAGTTGTATGCTGAGCTGGCTTTTTGGGCCTGCCATGGCTCAGTGGTAAAAAAATCTGCCTGCCAATGCAGGAGATGTGGGTTCAATCCCCGGTCTGGGAAGGTGGAAAATGGAGGAAGAAATGGCAGCCCACTCCAGTATTCTTGCCTGGAAAATCCCACGGATAGAGGAGACTGGCGGGCTACAGTCCATGGGATCGCCAAGAGTCTGAAACATCTTAGTGACTGAACAACAACAGCCTGAGCATTTCTATTTAGCCATGTGCTGAGAAAGGTCAGATACTGAGTCTAATAATACTCTGTGGTCCTCATCTTAAAATTATGAATATTTTTTGAATAAGGAGTCTCATAGTTTCATTTTGCATCAGGCTTTGCCTATTATATGGCAGTTCCCATTTGTGTGAAATTTCAACACAGATAATCAAGTTTCCTGAAATTTATGAGACTCCAATCTCATGTCCCACATTCTTAAGAGATGAAAGATCGAGCTCAGGGGCAGAGTTCTTCCTGTAATTTCCATTGTCCTCTGTAATATCTTTGAAGTGAGCCTCACCACCCCTCCTCAGCTGTACTTTACACCAGAATAGGGGTTTTATTATGGACATCTTATTACAGTGTTTCACCTTCCTGCTTAAACTCTTCCCAGGCCTTCTCATTTACCTGACTGCGACACATGATGCCACCATCTGGCTCTGGTCGACTTGCCCATTTACCTTCTCTCTCCACGTCAGGCACCCTGCACTCCAGCCACACCCAACAACTTGACTTTCAGTCCTTAGAACACGTCCTTCTGGCTCCTGTCTTCAGCACATGCTGTCCTCAGTCTCGGAGCTCACTGCCTTCCAAGACAAAAGCCCATATATTCTTTATGCCCCAGATGTTTCCTCAGTGATGTCTTGGGAGCTTCTTGACAAGCACAGTAGATCCTGTGCGTGTCCTCCATCTCTATGAATCCCAATCCTTGCTGAGTTAGAATCACCTATTTTTAAGCCGGTTGAGCAGTCCTTGTTGCATTCCAAACACTTGGAAGAGCTGATACTTGTATTGCAATCTCACTCTTCTCCCTGAGCCAGCACTTTGCTCATGCCTGTTGGTCTCTTGCCCAAAATGTTGAAATTCTATAGCTACTTTTTGCTCTCTTCATTTAATCCAGTCGACTCTTTCTAGGTGTATCTCTTTTTTTACACACAAGCATGAACACTTAAAGAAACTCCAGGAATTCTCTTTTTTCATCTACAGAATTAATCTCGACCTTATCATGAGGCTGGTCCTGAGGTTGGTGGTAAAAAATAGGTGTGACTTCCATTTCTCCTGTGTTTTTGATGCATCAGGTGAATTTACAATAATCCCAGTTAATCCTAATTTAATGAACTCAGAGTACCATTACCTCTGCTCTGAAGGTAGTACAATAGAGAGCTAGAGGGGATGGGGTTCCTCTTCACACATACACAGGAGTCACAGGGCTGGAAGTGGAATCCAAGTCCATGTGACTGCCAAGTCCATGTATTCCCCTTGTCCCACCAGGCCTGGCTTTCGCTAGGGTTCCTCACTCCAGCTCCAGCTCCAGCTCCAGCTCCAGCCTTCTCTCAAACCCACACATTCATACATGGTGTTCTCTCTATCCACAGCCTTGCTCCTTCTGAGATCATGCAGGGAGGTCATTTCTGCCCTCTTCTGAGTGCTCAGTCACCTCTGTGTTGATATTTGTGATGCTCTTTAGTCATTATATGCCTCCTTCCCCTCATCCCTGAAGACCGTGAACAGTTCCCAAGAGCTGAGAGTCTGACTTGTCACCACTGAGCCTCAGCCTAGAGGATCACAGTACATGCCTTTCGACTTAACTCATTTATAGAAATATGATTGCTACTGATATCGGGCTGGTCAAAAAGTTTTTGTTTGTGTTTTTGTGTAAGATGGGAGGGCAAACGCAAGTGAACTTTTTGGCCACCCCAGTACTGCTCTCTCTTCTTGAGCATCATCTACACACTGGACCCCATTCTACACACTTAACATACATAATCCAGTTAAGCCATCTCTATGAATCCCAATCCTTGCTGAGTTAGAATCACCTATTTTTAAGCCGGTTGAGCAGTCCTTGTTGCATTCCAAACACTTGGAAGAGCTGATACTTGTATTGCAATCTCACTCTTCTCCCTGAGCCAGCACTTTGCTCATGCCTGTTGGTCTCTTGCCCAAAATGTTGAAATTCTATAGCTACTTTTTGCTCTCTTCATTTAATCCAGTCGACTCTTTCTAGGTGTATCTCTTTTTTTACACACAAGCATGAACACTTAAAGAAACTCCAGGAATTCTCTTTTTTCATCTACAGAATTAATCTCGACCTTATCATGAGGCTGGTCCTGAGGTTGGTGGTAAAAAATAGGTGTGACTTCCATTTCTCCTGTGTTTTTGATGCATCAGGTGAATTTACAATAATCCCAGTTAATCCTAATTTAATGAACTCAGAGTACCATTACCTCTGCTCTGAAGGTAGTACAATAGAGAGCTAGAGGGGATGGGGTTCCTCTTCACACATACACAGGAGTCACAGGGCTGGAAGTGGAATCCAAGTCCATGTGACTGCCAAGTCCATGTATTCCCCTTGTCCCACCAGGCCTGGCTTTCGCTAGGGTTCCTCACTCCAGCTCCAGCTCCAGCTCCAGCTCCAGCCTTCTCTCAAACCCACACATTCATACATGGTGTTCTCTCTATCCACAGCCTTGCTCCTTCTGAGATCATGCAGGGAGGTCATTTCTGCCCTCTTCTGAGTGCTCAGTCACCTCTGTGTTGATATTTGTGATGCTCTTTAGTCATTATATGCCTCCTTCCCCTCATCCCTGAAGACCGTGAACAGTTCCCAAGAGCTGAGAGTCTGACTTGTCACCACTGAGCCTCAGCCTAGAGGATCACAGTACATGCCTTTCGACTTAACTCATTTATAGAAATATGATTGCTACTGATATCGGGCTGGTCAAAAAGTTTTTGTTTGTGTTTTTGTGTAAGATGGGAGGGCAAACGCAAGTGAACTTTTTGGCCACCCCAGTACTGCTCTCTCTTCTTGAGCATCATCTACACACTGGACCCCACTCTACACACTTAACATACATAATCCAGTTAAGCCTCAAAAATCTTTTGAGATAATTTATCTTTTTTAATCCTTGTCTATTATTTCCTAGGAAAATTAAGTTGGTAGTGCTTATAAGCTTCATAGGAAAGATAACTTTTGTTCAATACCAAACTACACAAAGTAACTTTGGGACATATCTTTTGAGGAGATAAATAAATTTATGACTCTACTTCCCTTATAGTATGTATCACTTTTCATCTTCTAATTAAAATAACCAGTGTTCCTGTTTTATCTCTGTTACTAAGTGGTAAGCTTTTTTTTTTTTTTTTTAAGATTTATTGATTTATTTATTTATTTATTTTGGGCGGGGGTTGGGTTGGGGAGGGAGAGGAGTGGGCGGGCCACTTCTATTGGTCTTTCATTTCTCTGTTTTCATCGGTCTTTGTTCTTTGGCTCCTACGGGCCTCCCATCGCGGTGGCGTCTGTTGTTACAGAGCGCCAGCTCTGGGCACATGCGCTCCAGAGCTCCGGCTTGGTGATTGGACACATCAGTCCAGCTGCTCCGCAGCACATGGGATCTTCCCAGGCCAGGGATCGAACCGGCGCCCCTTGCACTGCAAGGCAGTGTCCTTATCCACTGGACCACCAGGGGAAGCCTGTGGTAAGCTTTTAAAATGGCTTTCGGTTTCATTTTCTTTTCTTTTTATCCATGCTAAGCACATTGTAGGTCCTTGACTATGCAATAAATGAAATACTGAATGAATGAATTTTAAAATTATTTTTAAATATACAGCTACAACTTTGGGATCTATATTTAGGTCTGGTCTCTTCTTACAGTGTTCCCAGAACTTAGTATCTCTCTCATCTTCTATTTTCCCTCTCAAAGCCTTCTTTTCA
Organism: Tragulus kanchil; assembly: GCA_022376925.1. NCBI lineage: Eukaryota > Metazoa > Chordata > Mammalia > Artiodactyla > Tragulidae > Tragulus > Tragulus kanchil. The sequence continues at coordinate 37,195,374 of JAIOJX010000028.1, read as the reverse complement.
GTATTTGATAAAATCAGACACTAGCTGACTTATATGAACCTATCAGCAATTGAGACAACAATCTTCAAAACTCTGGGGAGAAAAGGGTGTTAGAGACTTGTCATTGTGTGGTCAGGGCCAGCCGCAGGAACAGGTACTCCAGGGACTCCAGGTATGTTAGTCTCCTCAGCCATTATGGACTCGTGGTTCTCATGTGTTTGCTGAACAAATATAGCTTGAGGTTACTCTTCAAATCATTTGTCCCTGGCATTATACTTGCCAGATGCAATTCTGATTTTATTTCCCTAAAGAACGCACCGGCCAATTATATAGTAATCTGACCTTTTGGGCAATGACATTGCTCAATGTCAGTCAACAATGAACCATTCTGTTTTGCTGGCCAGATAAAATACTGTCACTCTGTGAGATGCATTACGTAGAGTGTGTACAGATTTCTCAAAAAAAGTTTTCCTTTTCTCATAACACAAAATAATATACTGGGAGCCAAACAACAGAATGTTGTTTCTGTATGTGAACTCAGCAAATGTTTCATGAAAGAAGACTGAATAAGTAGTCATGGAAATTGTTCTAATTTGAGACTTCCTGGCTACATCAACATTTCATTTCTGTACCTGTCATATCTTCCTAAATGTAAGATGTGCAGCTTCATAGGAACTACGGATTTTGTTGAAAAGGGAGTAGCGTTGGTCTAGGTCTTTGTCATAGTTCGAAAAGGAAAATAGCATAAGCTTAACTGAATTTCTGTTTCTGTCCTTAAAATTAGAACTTGAATTTTCAAAAGAAATGCTTTACTGTTGGTTGGAAATCAGAACATGTAACTTTTCCTAATTTGTAATGAACTTTTCTTTTAGTTGAATGACCTCATCCAATGACAAATATTTGGAGGATTGGGGTCCTCCTGGGTCCTACTTGTTAAGCCCCTGTCCTCTCCTCCCTTCAGGCTTCATCTGGACCATGGAAGTGAGCACTTCCTCTTGCAGGCTGGGTTAGAAGCAGAATGCAGAGGAGTCTGGGAATGAGGGAGTTTGGGAATGGAACACTCCCCAGGAAGCCTAATTTTATGATCATAATCTTTCAGTTCTTGACAGTTGCAATGTTTAACATCAATGCCAAGAAGGGTGAACAAGAGTTTCAGGGGTATGCTTTCCCAATTCATTCCAAAGGAAGCAAAAGTTTAAGGTTCAAAATGATTATGATGTGTTAATACTTCATATAATAATACATATATCAGGTGCAATTATTTTACCAGAGAATTGTCAATATGAGAGGACATTTGGGTCAAAAGGAAGGTGATTTTCAAATTAAATTAGATTATTTATGACTTTGTCATTTACTTTTATTTATAAAATGAGAGTGATAAAACTCCTCTCTGCTGCCAATAAACCTGAAAATTAATTTAAAATGTATTGCAAGCAGCACTTTGTGTACTTGAGAAGGAAGGTTTTTTTTTAATTAAAGAAAAAGTCATATTTAATTATATAAATTAGTTATGTTAGTCTTCTAAAATTAAGTTTATGTTAGGAAGGAAGTCAGTGATGTAATCAGCTTGTAGACCACATATCGTATAAAAGTCATGTATCTAAGTAAAGTCAGTGTCAAAGAATTCAGAATATATTACCAGTCATCTGAAGTTTTGATCTAAGAAAATCCTTTTCCCAAAACAGATATATTTTCAACCAATGAATAACAGTTTTTCTGGTAAAGGAGATAACTGTGCTTTCCCACATTTTTATTGTTTCCTTGATTGTCAGAGATACAAACATATATTTAACTTGCTCAGGAGATTAAATTCTGGGGAAAAGTCTATAGTGATTTAAGTGAGCCAGAACATTTTTGGTTGTGTGATGATTTCCTCTGTAGAGGAGGTCTATTGTTTTAAAAAGGATTGCTCTGACATTTAGCTTCATGCTTTACATGAAAAGTATACCAACCTACAGCAAACAAACAGTAAAACCATAGCAAAACAAAACAAAAAGCATTTAAGGATACGTAAACTGAATTAATTTTCTCATGATGGTTATATGGAATTGCATGCACATTTTTATTACATTGAGTCCATCTCTTCTCCTTACTATAAATTGTGTTTGTTGAAGTTGATTCAGCAGCCTACTAGGTTAATTATCCAGACTCATTTGCCATTGGCCATTCCCATGACAAGTTGATGGAGGTAAAAATAGACATGAAACACTGTCCCTCCCTCATGGAGTTCATTTTCATATGGAAAAATCAGACACATAAAATAAAAACTTCATTACAATCATGAGTGATATGAAAGCATCTAAGAAGGAGCAACTAAATGCACTATTCATTTAGTCCTTCTTTGGGAACTAAGTTAAGATCCCAGTCTGGAAAATTCCAATTAAAATGCCCTTAAAATCTTTGTGAATTCTCATATCCTTCATTGAAAGTTAATATATGTCAAGTTCTTGGAATAGTAGCTAGCACAGAATAAACTCCATGCACAGTAGCAGGAGATGAAAGGATAAAGAAGATATGGAATATTGCTCAGGCCTAAAAAGGAATGAAATCTTGCCATTTGTGACACCTATGAACAGACCTAGAAGGTCTAAGTGAAATAAATCAGACACAGAAAGATTCATACCACATGATTTCACTTTTATGTGAAATCTAAAAAACAAGACAAATAAGTAAACATTGCAAAGCAGAAATAGACGTCATAGGTACAGAGAACCAACAGGTGGCTACCAGAGGGGAGGAGCTGAGGGGAGGAAAAAAACAAGTGAAGGAAATTAAGTGGTGCAGACTTGCAAAATAAATGAGTCACTGGTATGAAATGTACAGAGTGGGAAATACACTCAGGAGCTATGTAAAGTCTTTGTCTGGTGACATATGTTAACAGCAACAACAACAAAGTTTATGTAAAACTCTTCAGACAGTAGCTAGCACAGAGTAAAGTCTATGCAATATTTTATTAGTGCTGGTATCTTTTGGATTGAAAAAACTGAGTAATTTTTTTCTGTAGTTCATTGAAATCTTGCTGTTCAGGTTTCATTGTTTTCTTGAGTTTAATCAGAGCGAATATGTTGATTGGCCATGGAAAGTCTCCCAGTTCTTATGGTTTTTAACTTGAAAAGATCGCCCAGATACCTTTTTCTATCCTGAAACTAGATTTTAACTTTTCTATCATGTGCTCACCTAAAAAGGAAAAAATTACTCTTTAGTGTTGAACATACTGCTTGATGAATGCATTGGTAACCTGAGACTTTAAGAAAATTAAGAGGAGAAATCAGTTTTTCTCAGTGTCTGAAATATTCACTAAATGATGTGTGTCCTTTGAGTTTTACCTGAGCTTCTTATTATATTTTTGCTTTATATCATTGTTAAAATATAGTGCTTCTCACCAGAAAGACTGTATTTTATTTTTAAAAATAATAGCATTTAAGTTTTTTTCATCTTTTTTCCTTCTCCTCAGTTTCATGATTTCCAAAGAGAAATCAGAAAATCTTGTCAGTGACTGTTTACTCTTTAAATTCAAGCAACATCTTCTGATCAACATGTTGCCATTAGCACATTAAGGGAAAAAAGTACTGACTGAATATTTAATAGATTGACTTGTCTGTCACATGCCTACAAGCTTCCCAGTGCTATTCTAAGGCAAGCTGGGTTGTCCCTATAACTTTAATTCTGTGCAAGAGATCTGTACCTTTTCCTGGACTCGCTACTCTCAGCATCTCCCTTTACCTAAACTGGTTCAAGCCAATTCTTGAAATATATCAGCCAGCACAAGTCCATTCACTCTGTTCCAGAACAATTAAGTTATACAATTTTTTTCTTCACCACTTGTACTGCTATGCTATTGATATCTGCATCTCCAAATTTAGATATTGAGAGAGCCAAAAACACGGAAGTCTCAAAATTCAAACTCTAGAACTCGGACAGTTCACGGATGAAGGAAATTAAGTGGTGCAGACTTGCAAAATAAATGAGTCACTGGTATGAAATGTACAGAGTGGGAAATACACTCAGGAGCTATGTAAAGTCTTTGTCTGGTGACATATGTTAACAGCAACAACAACAAAGTTTATGTAAAACTCTTCAGACAGTAGCTAGCACAGAGTAAAGTCTATGCAATATTTTATTAGTGCTGGTATCTTTTGGATTGAAAAAACTGAGTAATTTTTTTCTGTAGTTCATTGAAATCTTGCTGTTCAGGTTTCATTGTTTTCTTGAGTTTAATCAGAGCGAATATGTTGATTGGCCATGGAAAGTCTCCCAGTTCTTATGGTTTTTAACTTGAAAAGATCGCCCAGATACCTTTTTCTATCCTGAAACTAGATTTTAACTTTTCTATCATGTGCTCACCTAAAAAGGAAAAAATTACTCTTTAGTGTTGAACATACTGCTTGATGAATGCATTGGTAACCTGAGACTTTAAGAAAATTAAGAGGAGAAATCAGTTTTTCTCAGTGTCTGAAATATTCACTAAATGATGTGTGTCCTTTGAGTTTTACCTGAGCTTCTTATTATATTTTTGCTTTATATCATTGTTAAAATATAGTGCTTCTCACCAGAAAGACTGTATTTTATTTTTAAAAATAATAGCATTTAAGTTTTTTTCATCTTTTTTCCTTCTCCTCAGTTTCATGATTTCCAAAGAGAAATCAGAAAATCTTGTCAGTGACTGTTTACTCTTTAAATTCAAGCAACATCTTCTGATCAACATGTTGCCATTAGCACATTAAGGGAAAAAAGTACTGACTGAATATTTAATAGATTGACTTGTCTGTCACATGCCTACAAGCTTCCCAGTGCTATTCTAAGGCAAGCTGGGTTGTCCCTATAACTTTAATTCTGTGCAAGAGATCTGTACCTTTTCCTGGACTCGCTACTCTCAGCATCTCCCTTTACCTAAACTGGTTCAAGCCAATTCTTGAAATATATCAGCCAGCACAAGTCCATTCACTCTGTTCCAGAACAATTAAGTTATACAATTTTTTTCTTCACCACTTGTACTGCTATGCTATTGATATCTGCATCTCCAAATTTAGATATTGAGAGGCGAGTTCTCTAAAAAGTTATTTATCCCCACAGGATATAATAGTATTTACTGTACTACAATTATATACTTAACAAATTAAGTGTGCTCGTTTCAGAAAGCGCTCGGACAGTTCACGGGATGACATGGTTTGCATAACAGCTTACACTCTTATCTAATCTCCTTCCCTATGTTAACTTTAGCACAGAGAATTGAAATCATTTGGTGTGAAGGCATGTTGATAATCTGTGACATTTAATGCTTTTAAACAACCAAGCGTTTTCTTAAATTTTTTTGGTTAATAGTGTAACATGAAGAAAACCCTTAGTAAACATTAAGATCTGATATTAAAAGAATCCAAAGAGGCAGAAGTAGCTGATGTGGCCACAGGTGGAGGCCAGAACCCACACATTCAAAAGCGTAAGCATATTTCTTTCCCTCAGCCTCCTCTGTGCAGGACTAAATGTCTCTGAAGAAGCTAACTTACCCCCGACTAGAAGTAGGGACAGGGACTTCTAAAGGTGGAGAGAATGAACATTTATTCTAACATATTTTCTGCAACATCGTCAGTTTTTCCTTAGAATGTTTCATTGACCTATATCCATTTAAAATTTTTCCCATTCTTTGCACTATTTCCTGCCTCGACTCTTCAGGATTTTTGTAACAAGTCTTCTTGATTAGAAGCCTATTTTTGGTACAGTTTGTTTGGCTTCCTTTGACTAATCCTTAAAGTCACATTTGTCTCTACAAGATACCAAATGGAGTAGAGATCAGGTTTGGAGCCTGAGAGGTATATTCTGCTCTTCACATTCAGCCATTCCTGAAAAAAACTTGATCAGGAAAGGAACTCTAAAAAGGAGAAGTATTCCGACATTGTTTGGAGTAACTTTCCTACTTAAAGCAGAGAATATGATTCAGTATAAAAAAAGTATTTTTGACATGCAGTTTATACCAACTGTTGAGAAGACATCACAAAGGAAAGTCAGAAGAACTGAATGTCTAGGTTATAAAGAAAATCAAAATTTTTAAAAATAGGCAATAGTGCAAATTAAAAAACCAAAATATCACTAAAATTTTCCAATAACGTTCTTCTAAAAAGAAAATATTCTTAAATTCTAATATGGATAGAAAAGAAATATGAGACAATGGTAAGATTTCTTTTTTTTTTTCGAGGTAGGAATTTTTCTTTGCAAGTGAGACTTTTGGTTAGAATTAGGAAACGTGAAATTTTTCTGGATTTTTGCTCAAATAATACTTTTCAAAAGTGGGGAATTTATGCTGGATCTATACTATACCAGACCTGCACGGTGAAGAGGAAACCACTGTCTTTTTTTTTTACTAAATTCAAGATTAACAGAGCTTCTGTTTTGAAGACTAGGATAAAGTATAATATAGTTCTATGTGGATATATCATGTTGCTGAAGCTCAAAATAAAATCCTCTCTTTGCTGGTTCTCTGTTCTTCAAATAAGATCATATTAAATGGTCTTAACCTGGAATGAGGGCTCATGTTCATCAATATTTAGAGCTCAATTATAGAAGTTCTCCATTAGAGCTAAATGTTTGTCTTAACTTTTTCAGAGATGATGTAGATAAAAAGAGATCTTGAAAGTCTGCATATAATCCTTTGTAGTAACACTTTAAAATTTAATAGACACCTATGATTAAATTATTTGAGGAACTTTTAAAATTATCTAATACAATTATATACTATAATACTTCATTACAAAACGCAACGAGCACCATCATTTCATTTGAATGTCAACATAGTTGTATATAGTTTAGAGCTCCAAAATATTACAACATATGTAAAAGAGAAAAGCCTAAAAATGATGCAGAAATACCATGGAATCATATTTCCTGAAATCTAACTACTATATACACTTCAAAATAATTGATTAAATATGATTAGTCTTTAAGATGACAAGGACCAATTTCAACTTTAGCTATTATTTAATTAGCATGCTATCCATTAATATCAGCTTGAAGATAGTAAAAGTCAACCTTTAAAGGACAGCATGATTTAAGAATTACTATATATCTTATTTTGATTATAAAATTCTACACTGGAAAATAGTGTAACAAGTGTTCAGAAATATGAATTTTAGGTGGTTTCCTAAATATTTGGCTTTGGATATTCCAAATATTTGAATATTTTAAATTCCCAGTCTGTGAACTTTATCTAAAAGAAAATATTCTTAAATTCTAATATGGATAGAAAAGAAATATGAGACAATGGTAAGATTTCTTTTTTTCGAGGTAGGAATTTTTCTTTGCAAGTGAGACTTTTGGTTAGAATTAGGAAACGTGAAATTTTTCTGGATTTTTGCTCAAATAATACTTTTCAAAAGTGGGGAATTTATGCTGGATCTATACTATACCAGACCTGCACGGTGAAGAGGAAACCACTGTCTTTTTTTTTTACTAAATTCAAGATTAACAGAGCTTCTGTTTTGAAGACTAGGATAAAGTATAATATAGTTCTATGTGGATATATCATGTTGCTGAAGCTCAAAATAAAATCCTCTCTTTGCTGGTTCTCTGTTCTTCAAATAAGATCATATTAAATGGTCTTAACCTGGAATGAGGGCTCATGTTCATCAATATTTAGAGCTCAATTATAGAAGTTCTCCATTAGAGCTAAATGTTTGTCTTAACTTTTTCAGAGATGATGTAGATAAAAAGAGATCTTGAAAGTCTGCATATAATCCTTTGTAGTAACACTTTAAAATTTAATAGACACCTATGATTAAATTATTTGAGGAACTTTTAAAATTATCTAATACAATTATATACTATAATACTTCATTAAAAAAGCATAGCGAGCACCATCATTTCATTTGAATGTCAACATAGTTGTATATAGTTTAGAGCTCCAAAATATTACAACATATGTAAAAGAGAAAAGCCTAAAAATGATGCAGAAATACCATGGAATCATATTTCCTGAAATCTAACTACTATATACACTTCAAAATAATTGATTAAATATGATTAGTCTTTAAGATGACAAGGACCAATTTCAACTTTAGCTATTATTTAATTAGCATGCTATCCATTAATATCAGCTTGAAGATAGTAAAAGTCAACCTTTAAAGGACAGCATGATTTAAGAATTACTATATATCTTATTTTGATTATAAAATTCTACACTGGAAAATAGTGTAACAAGTGTTCAGAAATATGAATTTTAGGTGGTTTCCTAAATATTTGGCTTTGGATATTCCAAATATTTGAATATTTTAAATTCCCTAGTCTGTGAACTTTATGTACAAGAATTCATACTATATTAATTCCAACTTTTGCTTATATCTTAAAGATGGGGGATTATATATTTATTCATTCATAATGTAACTTTGGATGCATTCTTATTTTTATTACAACAGTAATAAATTTTTCATAAAAAGGCTAAAAATTTTGCCTTTAAAAGTAATTATGCCATCTAATATAGAAAAAGAGAGGGGAGTCTCTATAACTGAAAGCATACCTATATCAAGGGTGTAACAGACTATTCTCTCCAACACCCAGGAACTCAAGTTATGGGAAAGTATAATGTAACTAGTTATTATCTGTAACCTTTCAGGTTTATAAGGACAATCAAAAGAAATTCTGCTGTTGTAGATCTTAATCCTGTAGCTTCTTACCTACTCATGACCTCTACTTTCCTCTAACTTTTGTATAGAGAACAATTCCATAAATAGCTTTTTATGATCAACTACTAATAATCATCAATTCAACTTTCATTTTAAGTGACCCGATTTTAGAGCATGTTTCTAATAGAGATACTTACTGTTCTTATTTTCTCCTGCAAATTGTATAGCAGTTACAAATAGAAAAACAGTATCTTCTAGATACTAACACTTTTAAATTGGTTTTATTTAAAACGTACATGTAAAATCATCCTCGAGAAAATTCTGATATACTACAGGACATGCATACCTTTATCAAATTGTGGTCATGGAGCTGTAATTTCAAATCAGAGAAATCAAAGCCTCCTCGTTTTTTAGATGTTTTGAGATTCTCTGATAAAATGCAATTTAACAGATAATAAGACTTCTCTTTCGAAACCCATATTTAGAGTAACTAATAGGAAAACAGTGAAGTCAAGGTTACCAGTACCGTGTCTGAATGCCAAGTTCTAGACACTGGACAAAATACGTTCAGAGGCTGGTAAAGTTCTGTAAGCCCTTAAGCAGAGACAAATGAGATCTGGTGCAGTAGCCAGCAGTAGAGACATAAGATGCACATGTAGCTGAAGCAGAAGCTGAGGAAGCGTCTCGGGAGACATTCTAGCTGAACTTTGAAGGGTACATGACAGGTGGCTGCTGCCATGGGGGAGATTTAAAGAAAAAAATTCTACACAGAGGAAACTGGCTTTGCAAAAGTTTGGTGTAGTGAATCTGGGAAGTTCCAAAGTATTAGCTGTTGCTAGCAGGTAAGTTGGAAATAGCAGAAAACAGAAAAAGGTGCAGAATATTGAAAGATAGGCATGATGTCTCTGCGTCTGTTTCTCAAAACTGTTGCTTTCGTAACTATGTAGATGTGCCGTGCAGCAGTGACTTACAATGCTGATCTTTCAGAGCATGTCACCTTAGAAGGCTGCTAATGTAATATAGGAAAGAAAGCACAGATGTAACGTTTGTGCGTCACTCTTTCAGAGTCTGACTCCTATCACATATGGTGCCACGCAAAGTCAACAGCACACGGCCCTTAGTATTTCACACCTGGTTCTTCTAAAAACTCCCACAAAAGAAAAACTAATACAAGATCATTTTCTTGCCATAGGACTTTTCACTGTGTTAATTCCAAAAATTCCTTTTGCCATGCAAAACTCTGACAGGAATTGAATTTACATGACTTTTTGCACCTTTCCTTTTGCTACAGTAGAATCACTTCCGTAACTGATACCATTTATAAAATTCAACTCAAAACTAAGTCTGTTAGTTCAAGTTTGCTTTGAAAGCTAAACATCCGTGAAGTACAGCGCTATCATTTCATTATTTGATCCTATCCATGGCCTTATATGCATGCTCAGACCATATTCCTAGTTAGAGCTCTTATCATTAAAGGTTTGGAGGTGATTTTCTGGACTGAGATTACTTATGGTTTGAATTTCGTAAACATTTCTAGATCTCGAAAACGTTTAGAACAGAAGTTTTGAAATCTTCTCCCTGCGCTCTGTGGGGGCGCAGTGACATGGCTGTATTTGTGAGTGAGGTGAGGTAACCTCACATGAACAATAAAAATGATCATACTTAAAATCAAAAGGCGACTCCTACATCATTCCACCTGTTGGGTAGAAGGATAGCAAAGATATATTTCTTACAAGTAGATCTCAGATCCTATTTATGTTACATTTCATGGTAGATTTCCTCTTGAGCACTTAGAGGCTTTTATTCAAAGTTTTCCACACAGTCTTTTTCCTCAAATACTTTCCATAGCATTGCAAATGATCTGAGGTTTCTGACAGACCAACAGCAGGACTGACTTACATAAAACTGAAATATTGCTCCAACAGAACTTAATCACTTACTTGGTCTTTTCCTTATGAGGAATTTCAATGGGATTGACCAGTTTCGATCCACAGTAACAGCTTTGTTCCTAAGAAACTCTACATCAAAATAAGGGAGCAATTCCTACTGCAATTCAAAGTCCGTGCTATTGTCGTGTAGCGATAGCCAACATCCATTGCAAGTATTCGTACATTTGTCAGAGGGGTGTTATGTTTTTGGTTTCATTCTCTCTCTCTCTGAAACCTCTCTGCTTGTGAGAAAAGTTGTGCAATAAAAGAAAAAGTTGTGCCATCACCTAGTATTGCTGTGCTCGAACTCAATGCAGCGATTCATTTCCTTTCTTTGCCTGGATTCCAAGCCAGGGAACACAATGAGGGTGTTGTGTTCTGGGCTAGCGTGGCATGCATGATATTCAGAGAGGATGTGTGAGCAGCTTGCAGTACCTACACTCTTTGCTTTACAACTACCTCCCACCTAAATCAAACATCACACCAAGACTTAGAATAAGCAAGGCCATGAGCCACCGGCTGTTATGACCTACATAGGGAACAGAAGTCCTTAACGGAAACGTATATAGAAGTGTGTTCAGAGTTAAATGCATCATCAGAGGCTTAAAAAGAAATGCTTCCCAATTTTCGAGCCACTGATTTTCCACGTAATTGTCTTAATCTAGGTCAGAGTGCAGGTCACAAAAGAATCTATTGTGTCTAAAGGAGAAAGGTTGTTGACTCTGAAGGCTGTCTAAAAGGACAAGCCATTGTGGTTTGTTAAGACAGCGAACATTTATCTTAACCCCAAGGCATATTAGCAATGTTTAAAACATCATTACAGTCTCTAGAACCTGAAATTGCTAAAAACAAACAAACAAACAAATCCATGTCTCTGAGACTGTTTTGTGTCTGTGTGTGTGTCTATGTGTATGTGTTGCCCTGGTAAAGCCAAAGAACACAATGAATGCAAATGTCTAGGTGAAGTTTTGCCCAGTTATTGTTAATGCTGTACTTGAAAAAGGACAGAAAAGCTTACCTCTGTCAGTCAAATGGCTACACCCGGACCTCCTCCTCAGCCTCCGCCTCAGCACGCAGGCAGATGCTCTCTGAGTCAACAATCTGTTAACAGGAAGCAGGTAAACCCGAGAGCGTCCGCCCGCGTTACAGCCCCGGGCCCACCGGAGCACACACCTGCTTCTTGAGACCTGCCACTCACAGGTAGCAGCCTGGCACCGGCGCGCGGCTGCAGCCGGAAACACCTCCTCTGGGGTCACTAGTTTTCAGGGTAAGCAGCTAGAGAGCTGCCGATGTAATACTGCAGGCAAGGCGAGCCTTCCCAAGACAAAAACCTTTCCTGCTGTGTGATAGCGGCTATGCAGCATTATCTTCCTGCATTCCACATTCTCAGATCAGCTACTAGGGAAAGCAGTCAACAGCTTGTTCAAACGGCAGCTGGCAGGCATGCTTGGCCGTCTGAATTGTATAGGGACATGCCCGCCGCTTCACTCTTCCCTCGGTAGATAAAAAAAAAAAAAAAGCTTCTTCCAGGGTAAAGCTCGGCAGAATATGCCACACTGTTTTCCATAAGTAAAATGGCTGGTCCTGCAGCACTACTGCAGACAGCTCATTGGGTTCCACTGGCTTTTCGTAGTCATAGCAACAGCCAACAGACAGACTTAGCAGGCACGGCTGATCATGTGCGGCGTACGGACACAGCTTGTTAATTTCTTTTCATCAAACTCATCATTTGAGGAGGAAGGAAGCTTCTGTGATCATTCTCAATATTTCACCGATAGTACAAGTGCTCTGAGTTTTCAGCTTTCAGGAGGAACTTTTCTTATCTGAGCCAGCACTTCACGTGAAATTGAGCAAGGGACGCCTCTCTTGGAACATAGATTCGGGTCTATCCAGGTTAATAACATGCAAATCGCCGTAGAGACAGTAATTGAAACCATTGTCAAAACAGGATCTACCTTCACGTCGTAGCGTCAAGGAGACTGGCAAATATGGGCAGTTATATCAATACTTTCTGTTTTTCAGTGATAATCTCATAGCCACTTAGCTGAAACAAAGTCCTATGACTCATGTGGCCAAAATAATCAAATCAGGTAGGATATTTTAATGAGGTGTCCCCTATGGATTCCATGTATTTAGTTACTTTCATACATCTTTCTGTACACAAACTTTAAAGTTCTCAAAACTCCTGTTTTCTCCTACTGCAGAAAAAAAAAAAAGAAGACTCATTACTCAATGATGATTCAATTGGATTATTAAAATAGTTGAGAAAATCCAATCTAATTAAGATGTATTTGCTTTAAAACCACCTTTAAAGCAGGAATAGTTCTACTTGCTCAGTTAGATGGATCTCATCCCATCCTTCCTTAAAACTTCACCTCTTCACAGAAGTTCCCATGATACACACCATTAACCTTTTATACTTTCTGCAAAATCCCTACCTTTCAATACTATCACAGTCATATTCTGTTTGATCGATTGTCAAGACGCCATCCCGTTTCTTTTTGTTTCTGGCAACTTGATTGAAATAGTTGTATTACTACTTTGCACTTGTAAATATAGATAGTTCCTTCATTTGCCGGTAGTCACTGGTTTACTGTTTTGTCAGGACTGCGTTTCCCTCCCCACGTTAGGACGCCTGCTTCAGTAGTCGTTCCTCAAACTTATTGTGCATAGGAATCCTGAGCTTGCAGGTGGAGGGTCCCTTCCTCTTGTCTCCAAAACATATTCACATTCAGTTGGTTTGAGCCCGCTCAGGTTATCACATCTGCTGAAGAAACATCACTGGCTTGTCGTCCTTCACGTTGTTTTCAACCTGCCCTGGTTTAAGTAACTTTCTCTTAAGTTACTGGAATCTGCTCTTCCTGAACTTGCCCCTGCCTTCAACTTTAGCCTCAGATTCTGTTCTGCACTCCCTACAATTTCAGCAGTTTTGAATGACATCTCACTTCTTGCTTCCTTGACTTGCACATGCTCCAAAAGCTTCTCCATCACATTCCATCCACCCAGTGCCTTTTGCCTGCATCCCAATCTGCTTCCTACTGGATCTTTCAACATCTTGCTCAAAGAGACCACCTCTCTAAATGACAGCCCTAGGTGGAGTTTACAGTGGCCTTCTCTGTGCCTCCACTGTCCCTGGAATCTACCTGCACTGCTGCATCCTTGTCATGTGCTCTAGATTATTAGCAGTTTTCCTTTGTCTGACTCTTCTCCTGCTCTGTCAACACCCTGAAAGTGAACCTGGTACACATCTTCTATGTCATATTTAGAATACTCTAATTTTTTAATACCCTTGTAATGATGACCTAGAACACTGTCTGAACAGATGTTGAACAACTGGACAGTGCAAAGCCTGGGTCTGGATTCATCAGTTCAGTACCATGCATTATTGACTTACTATGACTTCAGAAGAATGTAAGAGATGTTGATGAAATGTTGGCATTTTAAAAAAAGATATCAAGAACCATCCTGAGTTCTTGTGGTGTCTTAACCTGGATTTCCACCTTCTGTTTGAGAATGTCTTTATTCTTCCCTCACTCATGATTGACTGTTTAGCCAAGTTTAAGCATCTTTGAAGTCATTTTCCTTTGGAATTTTGCAGGTCTTCTTTTGTCTTCTTGCCCCAACATGCCCCCACTCTATTCCACTGAAGGAGAAAACACCCCGAGCTGCACAGGATGAGGAACTGGGATGCTGGCAGGAACTGAGATGAACCTTTTTGCTCCCACAGTGTCCCTCATGGCAGCTCTGTTTGTTATGAATCACTCTGTGCGTAGCGGGAGAGGGGGAGTTGGGCTGTAGGCTCTGTGTTCTTTGCATGATCAGGCTTCGTCACCTATCCCAAGCGGCTCCTCTCCTAACTCTGACTCAGGGACCCATCACTGTTGCTCTGGTTCTCTGATTCTCCTCTGCCTCATCTGACATTTATCCTCCCCTCTAACTTGCTCCTTGCTAAATACAGATTCCCCAGAAACAATTAGGATTCCCCCAGCTCCTCTTTCTTAGCCGGATGAGGTACATCATAAGTTGCTAGCAGTTGTATACCTGGCCTGCTCTAAATCAGATTCCAATCCTTATAGTATGGCTTGAAAAATGTCTGTCTTTGTTCTTAGGAAACATATGTTGAAGTATTTAGTGTAAAGGGCCATGGGCTCTGCAATTTATTTTTAATCAGTTCAGCAGAAAGAATAATAGTGCATAACAGTTAACGTCTTTGTCTTTTTTTTTTTTAACCTATTTGTCTTATGCATGTGTGTTCATGGTATAATTTACTACTTATAAGAATAGATAGGGACATATGTATACTTATGGCTGATTCACATTGTTGTATGGCAGAAACCAATACAACATTATCCTCTAATTAAAAATAAAAGCAATTATCCTCTAATTAAAAGTAAAAATTGGAACTTCCCTGATGGTCCAGTGGCTAAGACTCCAAGCTCCCAATGCAAGGGGTCCACATTCAAACCCTGGTCAAAGAACTATATCCCACATGCCACAGCTGTGACCTAGCATAGCCAAACAAATAAATACATAAATAAATATTAAGAATAAAAAATTTGAAAAGACTAGATAGACAATGGATAGATTTACGTAAGCCCATGTGCACATCTACCTGTCTATCTATCAAGGGCTAACACAAATGTGACAAAATACTAACACCTAGTGAATCCTCGGTGAAGGATATTTCCAGGATTTTTTAAAAAGTTATTCTTTGCACTTTTTTGTAAGTTTGAAGTTCTTTTGTTTTCAAGGTAAAAAGTTTAAGCATCTTTGAAGTCATTTTCCTTTGGAATTTTGCAGGTCTTCTTTTGTCTTCTTGCCCCAACATGCCCCCACTCTATTCCACTGAAGGAGAAAACACCCCGAGCTGCACAGGATGAGGAACTGGGATGCTGGCAGGAACTGAGATGAACCTTTTTGCTCCCACAGTGTCCCTCATGGCAGCTCTGTTTGTTATGAATCACTCTGTGCGTAGCGGGAGAGGGGGAGTTGGGCCGTAGGCTCTGTGTTCTTTGCATGATCAGGCTTCGTCACCTATCCCAAGCGGCTCCTCTCCTAACTCTGACTCAGGGACCCATCACTGTTGCTCTGGTTCTCTGATTCTCCTCTGCCTCATCTGACATTTATCCTCCCCTCTAACTTGCTCCTTGCTAAATACAGATTCCCCAGAAACAATTAGGATTCCCCCAGCTCCTCTTTCTTAGCCGGATGAGGTACATCATAAGTTGCTAGCAGTTGTATACCTGGCCTGCTCTAAATCAGATTCCAATCCTTATAGTATGGCTTGAAAAATGTCTGTCTTTGTTCTTAGGAAACATATGTTGAAGTATTTAGTGTAAAGGGCCATGGGCTCTGCAATTTATTTTTAATCAGTTCAGCAGAAAGAATAATAGTGCATAACAGTTAACGTCTTTGTCTTTTTTTTTTTTAACCTATTTGTCTTATGCATGTGTGTTCATGGTATAATTTACTACTTATAAGAATAGATAGGGACATATGTATACTTATGGCTGATTCACATTGTTGTATGGCAGAAACCAATACAACATTATCCTCTAATTAAAAATAAAAGCAATTATCCTCTAATTAAAAGTAAAAATTGGAACTTCCCTGATGGTCCAGTGGCTAAGACTCCAAGCTCCCAATGCAAGGGGTCCACATTCAAACCCTGGTCAAAGAACTATATCCCACATGCCACAGCTGTGACCTAGCATAGCCAAACAAATAAATACATAAAGAAATATTAAGAATAAAAAATTTGAAAAGACTAGATAGACAATGGATAGATTTACGTAAGCCCATGTGCACATCTACCTGTCTATCTATCAAGGGCTAACACAAATGTGACAAAATACTAACACCTAGTGAATCCTCGGTGAAGGATATTTCCAGGATTTTTTAAAAAGTTATTCTTTGCACTTTTTTGTAAGTTTGAAGTTCTTTTGTTTTCAAGGTAAAAAGTTTTTAAAAATTAAATGAGTCAATGTTCAAAACAAAAACAGATTTAAAGTAAGATGTCTTGACGAAAGTCAAAGTTAAAACTAAAGTTATTAAGTTATGAACTAAGATGATGATGAAGGTGATGACAATTAGTGTTATGAAGAGGCCACTTTGGTAGAGAGTATTAGAAGCATTCTGTACTTTCAGAGAAGTTTGTTATTTCCCTACATAGACTGCTTCCCTGTATCCTGATATTAAGCCCCTTATCCCTTGGTGCCTATATGGAAATCCTTCTTAATCTGGTTCCTTCACTGCTGTAAAAATTCAGCAAGATCACTGCTGATTGGAGCAATTCTGTAGTCACACCTACCCCTACAGCCTCCTGACAGTCTTCCAAGGCATCCCAACCCACCCCATGTAACGAAGAAGCTCTTTGCGCAGCTAAGAGAATAGAATATGAGCATGGTTTGTTTAATAGGATAGCACAGACTGTTATAAAGCTTAGGCTGAATTTGATCATTCCTAGCAACACACAGACTATGCCAAAGACTCTTTCTAAATCTTGCATAATGAGATATGTTAGCAATAACATGAAAAATGTGCTTTTAAATGGGATCAAGATGGGAAGTGTGACAACTACCTTGAATGGGATTAGAAAGAGGCCTGGAGTTCCTCTGTAAAGCAAATGGGATTTACTTCTAAGATTCCATCCTCCAAGAAATTTATGCTGGGAAACCAGCTGACTCACAGGCTATTAATCAATGCCTTTATATCCTCTGAGGAAGTCTAACCTTGATAAGGCTCCAGAATGACCTTGATGAACCAGAGGTACCTGAAACAGAAACAAAAAACCCAGCGGAGTGAAGGATTTTGGGAAATCCACTTATTGAAGGACTTACCACTAAGAAAATGATTACAGAAGAACAAAGCCTTACCAGATGACAAATGATAGGAATATAAATATCATAAATATAAAGTTTCTAAAAGCAGAAAATAAAGTGAAATTTCTTAAAACAAAAATACTATAGGTGCACCACAGAAGTCAATTCCTTTGGTAGTTATCAGAACCCACTAGAAATTCTGTATCCCCCGTGGATTAAGAGGAAGAGGGAAATATAACAGAAGGTACAAAAAAAGATTTGGCCAGGTTTAAGTCCAGAGGCAGGCATTGGAACAAGATACATGAAAGTCCCTTGGACAGCAAGGAGATCAAACCAGTCAATCCTAAAAGACATCAACCCTGAATATTCATTAGAAGGAATGATGCTGAAGCTGAAGCTCCAATACTTTGGCCACCTGATGCAAAGAGATGACTCATTGGAAAAGACCCTGATGCTGAGAAAAACAGAAGGCAGAAGGAGAAGACGACAGAGGATGAGATGGTTGGATGGCCTCACTGAGTCAATGGACATGAGTTTGAGCAAGCTCCAAGAGATGGTAAAGGACAGGGAAGCCTGGCGTGCCTCAGTCCATGGGGTTGCAAAGAGTCAGACACAACTGAGCAACTGAACTGAACTGAAGTCCAGAGAAAGTGGTCTTCCTGACTGGCTAATAATAATAACATTCTTTTAAGTATTTCAGATTTCTCAGGCTCTGGTATCTTTAAGATACCTGTAATTGCAGGTACTTTCGAGAATAACTTTATTTGAAAATATCCATTACTATGTGTTAGTACCAGGTGGGGAAAGAAAATTGTAGTGTTAGCCAAGAACAAAAGGTAAAAACTAATCTACAGTGAACCTTTCACACCCACCAGTCTCCCAGCCCTGGAACCACCACCCAAGCAAACACATCTTGCTTGGTCTCCCTTCTTGCCTCACCCTCAAAGAACAGCACCCTTGGCTTTTATTAATTTTAAGGCCACATTGTGAATGAATCTTCAAGCCCCATCTAGAAAAGGATGCACTTGCTCCTAAAGGAATTTGATTGTTTATACTTCATAGTGATAAGCTTGAAAAGCTACCTAGAAAGAGGAGGTGGGGGAAGGGTGGCTTTTGCTCTCCTACAAGGAGCCATGCTTGGTTCTCTGAGAGACACTCTGACCAAACGAGAAGAGTGTCTCTTGAGGAACCTTTTCCACCTACCATTGCTTCCTTGTGGAAACAGTGGCTCTTGGGAGACGTGGCACAGTGCCCGACCCCACAACAAACCAGCAGGCTCTGCCGTCACCACATTGTTGAATTAGTAACGAAGCGCATCAACCTGGGCAAATAGCTCCTGGAGAGAGGTATTCTAGAACAAACGTTGCTGGTTTCACTTGAGCCACCGAAACAAATTATGAGACTCAAGGTGAAACTTGGCAGCCCCTGTGGTGTCTGAAGGGGCAGGTGCCAAAGCCCTCAGCCACCAAAGGCACAAATCTCTGAGGAATACAAATGAGAGGGGTCGCCCTTTGCCCTTTAGATGTTTTTCTGATGTAATTGTTCAGTGAGATTGATTCACCGAAGTGAACAAATAATGAGGTCTGAGTACTACGTGATTTGGGACATGTTTTAGGATCCAAATGTCTGATACCAAATGAGAAAAATAGTGAAAACAAACTAAAAGCCAAAGGGACAAAATACACTCAATTTGGTAGATGCACAGAGTAACAGCATACACAGCTAGGAGAAATAAACAACTTGTGTGCCCTTGTAGGGGCTTCCCCAGTGACTCAGTGGTAAAGAATCTGCCTACAATGCAGGAAGCCACAGGAGACACAGGTTTGATCCCTGAATTGGGAAGATTCCCTGGAAGAGAGCATGACAATCCACTCCAGTATTCTTGCCTGGAGAATCTCATGGACAGAGGAGCTTGGTGTGCTGTAGTCCATGGGGTCACAAAGAGTCAGACACGACTGAAGTGACTTAGCATGCACACACGCCTTTGGAGAATACTGGATGGGAGCCCCCTTTTGTCCAGATAGAGCTATAATTCAGAATGGTTATCATTCTACCGAATCTATCCAGAGCAGAATTCATTTCTCATGCTATTGAGAGTAAGACTCAGGTCCTAATCACTGGATAGTTTCCTTGAACTGAAAGTTGGGTAAAATTTCTCCTTTTGGACCTTTTCTGCATCAAAGGAAGAAGATGAACTCTGTAAATAAGCAGTCCTTGTGGGTTTAAATTAGCACAAAATATCATTTCACACCAGTTTTACCGGGGTCATGAGGAGGGATGAAGAGTTGATACCTAAATTGTATTTTGAAAGATATGGAGGCCTTGATGAGGGAAAGACAGAAAAAAACCCTATAAACCAGGGGAATAACGTAAGCCAAGTATAAGATATGTGAGGGACCATGGGGGATTTTCTTTCGTAAATTGGGTGAAATGACTGTACCCCCTGAGTGCCTCATAAGACGTTCATGAGACTCAAATCAGATAATATGACTCAGCTCAGGGTGGCCCTTTCAGGGAAAAGTCACATTTTTCTTCAAGGCTTCTAGAGGTGGTCTTTGAAAGTGAGGCTGCTCACAGACAGGGCCCTGGGGCAACACAATTTCTACTAGATTATAAACTTTATCAGAGCAGGAATCATTTGTCTTTCATCTTTACCCTACTTCCCTTGCTTAGTATAGCACCTGGCACACAGAAACAGGCATGAGGACTGAACAAATGAATGAACGAACAGGCTGGGAAGTTGTGAGTGACTTGTATCTTCCTTCATAGCCACTCCTGTCTTCAGTGCAGCAAATATTCCTTGAATCTGTACTACCTACCAAGAACCTTATCTGATGTCAGGTTACAAAATTACAGCTCTCCTTCTGAGAGGAAAATACACATGACTCAAGTAGTTACGGTACAATGGGATTTGCTCTTCAGTACAATTATACCCAGGGAGCCAGAGAGAAAGGGCGAGTGCCCGAGTGCCACGAAAGGGCTGTACTTGACCTGAGCTGAAGGGATAGGAGGGGGTTGCCAGTCTTGGAACTCGGGGTCAGGATGGCCAGCACACCCCATGCTGACAGCACAGGGACAGAAGGGCGAGTGTGAAGTTTGTAGAACCTCGGGTGAGCGTGGCTGAAGGGCTGGGGCAGCTGTGAGGGAGGAGATGATGCTGAAAAGGCAGAGCTGGGACAGTTTGTGAAATACCTTGTAGTACTTGTTAAGGACTTTGGACTTTTAGGAAATGGGACGCCATAGGAGAGTTTTTAAAAGAACAAAGATGTGGCCATCTTTCTACTTTAAAAGAGCCCTGGGACACATTTACCAAGGCAACACGCCCTTTGGACCTTTTCTGCATCAAAGGAAGAAGATGAACTCTGTAAATAAGCAGTCCTTGTGGGTTTAAATTAGCACAAAATATCATTTCACACCAGTTTTACCGGGGTCATGAGGAGGGATGAAGAGTTGATACCTAAATTGTATTTTGAAAGATATGGAGGCCTTGATGAGGGAAAGACAGAAAAAAACCCTATAAACCAGGGGAATAACGTAAGCCAAGTATAAGATATGTGAGGGACCATGGGGGATTTTCTTTTGTAAATTGGGTGAAATGACTGTACCCCCTGAGTGCCTCATAAGACGTTCATGAGACTCAAATCAGATAATATGACTCAGCTCAGGGTGGCCCTTTCAGGGAAAAGTCACATTTTTCTTCAAGGCTTCTAGAGGTGGTCTTTGAAAGTGAGGCTGCTCACAGACAGGGCCCTGGGGCAACACAATTTCTACTAGATTATAAACTTTATCAGAGCAGGAATCATTTGTCTTTCATCTTTACCCTACTTCCCTTGCTTAGTATAGCACCTGGCACACAGAAACAGGCATGAGGACTGAACAAATGAATGAACGAACAGGCTGGGAAGTTGTGAGTGACTTGTATCTTCCTTCATAGCCACTCCTGTCTTCAGTGCAGCAAATATTCCTTGAATCTGTACTACCTACCAAGAACCTTATCTGATGTCAGGTTACAAAATTACAGCTCTCCTTCTGAGAGGAAAATACACATGACTCAAGTAGTTACGGTACAATGGGATTTGCTCTTCAGTACAATTATACCCAGGGAGCCAGAGAGAAAGGGCGAGTGCCCGAGTGCCACGAAAGGGCTGTACTTGACCTGAGCTGAAGGGATAGGAGGGGGTTGCCAGTCTTGGAACTCGGGGTCAGGATGGCCAGCACACCCCATGCTGACAGCACAGGGACAGAAGGGCGAGTGTGAAGTTTGTAGAACCTCGGGTGAGCGTGGCTGAAGGGCTGGGGCAGCTGTGAGGGAGGAGATGATGCTGAAAAGGCAGAGCTGGGACAGTTTGTGAAATACCTTGTAGTACTTGTTAAGGACTTTGGACTTTTAGGAAATGGGACGCCATAGGAGAGTTTTTAAAAGAACAAAGATGTGGCCATCTTTCTACTTTAAAAAAGTAGCCCTGGGACACATTTACCAAGGCAACACCTTTTAATGAAGCAACTCTTTGAGTTGTTATGTTTTGATCGCTTTTTTTTTTATCAAACATCTTTGGGACATTTTCTTTATGTAAGATATTATATCAGGTGTCAAAGACTTGTCAGCACAATGAAGGACCCATAAATTGTAAGATATATTCATATTTTATGTTCCTTTAAAAAGAAAAAAATGCCCATAAACTTGTAACACAATGTTCCATTTTATGTTTGAATTTTTATTATTTGTTGGAAGAGCTCTTTTAAATGTACGCGGAATAAATCTTGTCCTCTCTCACTCTGGGTATGCAAAAGTGAAAGAAAGCAAAAGCAGTTAAGATCTTCCTAAAATTCCTCATGCTCAGTGTTCAACTCCTCTGAAGGGCATTTAGATACCCTCCCTCCTCACAACACACACAGTATTATCATCTATTTAGTGATAGTTTTAAAAACTTGGCCAGTTTTAGAATCACTTAGAAAAGTGGTAAAAACAGAGGCTCGAGCCATGCTTCATTCCAGCAAGCCTGGGCTTCCATATTCTTTGCTGTTATTTCAGGAGATTCTAAGACACCTGACATTTGTAGATCACTGCTCCATGCCACCAGGAGAGCTGTTGGCCTAGGAGCACTGCTTACCTATTCTGTGTTCGGAATACTTCCTGATGCTCAGTGAGTGGTGACATCCACACACTTAACAAGGGTGTCACAGCTACTTCTGCCTGGCTGAGAAGCCTATGGTTTCCTGAGATGTTTCAGTGGCGGAAAGTGTGCATCTTAGAATTTTGAGAGATGATTCTTTTCTTTTGAAATAGGATGGAAACTTAACAGTGTAGGCAGGGAATACATTAAGGATAGCGATTACTTGATTTCTGTCATAGGAAGAGATGAAATGTAGTATGATTCCTCTCCACCTTCCCAGGTGGCTCATCAGTAAAGAATCCACTAGCAATGCAGAGACCCAGGAGACATGATTCCTCCCCCCACCTTCTGGCTTTGTTTTAAAAGGCAGAGCTGGGACAGTTTGTGAAATACCTTGTAGTACTTGTTAAGGACTTTGGACTTTTAGGAAATGGGACGCCATAGGAGAGTTTTTAAAAGAACAAAGATGTGGCCATCTTTCTACTTTAAAAAAGTAGCCCTGGGACACATTTACCAAGGCAACACCTTTTAATGAAGCAACTCTTTGAGTTGTTATGTTTTGATCGCTTTTTTATCAAACATCTTTGGGACATTTTCTTTATGTAAGATATTATATCAGGTGTCAAAGACTTGTCAGCACAATGAAGGACCCATAAATTGTAAGATATATTCATATTTTATGTTCCTTTAAAAAGAAAAAAATGCCCATAAACTTGTAACACAATGTTCCATTTTATGTTTGAATTTTTATTATTTGTTGGAAGAGCTCTTTTAAATGTACGCGGAATAAATCTTGTCCTCTCTCACTCTGGGTATGCAAAAGTGAAAGAAAGCAAAAGCAGTTAAGATCTTCCTAAAATTCCTCATGCTCAGTGTTCAACTCCTCTGAAGGGCATTTAGATACCCTCCCTCCTCACAACACACACAGTATTATCATCTATTTAGTGATAGTTTTAAAAACTTGGCCAGTTTTAGAATCACTTAGAAAAGTGGTAAAAACAGAGGCTCGAGCCATGCTTCATTCCAGCAAGCCTGGGCTTCCATATTCTTTGCTGTTATTTCAGGAGATTCTAAGACACCTGACATTTGTAGATCACTGCTCCATGCCACCAGGAGAGCTGTTGGCCTAGGAGCACTGCTTACCTATTCTGTGTTCGGAATACTTCCTGATGCTCAGTGAGTGGTGACATCCACACACTTAACAAGGGTGTCACAGCTACTTCTGCCTGGCTGAGAAGCCTATGGTTTCCTGAGATGTTTCAGTGGCGGAAAGTGTGCATCTTAGAATTTTTGAGAGATGATTCTTTTCTTTTTGAAATAGGATGGAAACTTAACAGTGTAGGCAGGGAATACATTAAGGATAGCGATTACTTGATTTCTGTCATAGGGAAGAGATGAAATGTAGTATGATTCCTCTCCACCTTCCCAGGTGGCTCATCAGTAAAGAATCCACTAGCAATGCAGAGACCCAGGAGACATGGGTTCCATCCCTGGGTTGGGACGATCCCCTGGAGAAGGGAATAGCAACCCACTCCAATATTCTTGCCTGGGACAATCCCATGAACAGAGGAGCCTGGCGGGCTACAGTCCATGGGGTTGCAAAGAGTTGGATGCAACCGAGTACACGGCACCTGTCTGTTTGGGGAACACAGTTCAAGTCATAACAGTTACGGTGTTGTAATTATCATTTCTTTTTGAGGAAAACGTTGTTGCTTTCAATCCAGATTTGGGGCTGTGAGGACCTAAAGCATGGAGAACTTTGCTGAACTGAACTGCCTAATGAATGAATTCCCAGAACATTGATGGATAATATCAAGTAAGACTTTTGTTTGGATGCCTTCTCTCCATTGAACTGACTGGAAGATTCTTCTACCAGATATAGACTGAATCTACCATTATAAAGTTGAAGAAATAACAGCATAAAGGGATATACCTGATATGTTGAAGAGATCCTACCAAATCTCTTCCAGATTGATCGCTTTTTTCCAGAAGAATCTTCCAAAGCAAAATTCTCCAAGCCCATATACTCTCACTTCAAAATGTGTCCTCCCCCTATTTGGGCTGTGGTCAGTCTGATGCCCAGGTGTGGATTCTGAGATCCACCTGTGGGCTTCCATATTCTCTTTAGTCATCAATTTCTGAGAAAACATGTATGCTTTCATGTGTGGATTCTGAGATCCAGTGGGCCTGTTTCTAGTCATCATTCTGCCACCAGGAGAGCTGTTGGCCTAGGAGCACTGCTTACCTATTCTGTGTTCGGAATACTTCCTGATGCTCAGTGAGTGGTGACATCCACACACTTAACAAGGGTGTCACAGCTACTTCTGCCTGGCTGAGAAGCCTATGGTTTCCTGAGATGTTTCAGTGGCGGA
Source organism: Tragulus kanchil (assembly GCA_022376925.1). Lineage (NCBI taxonomy): Eukaryota > Metazoa > Chordata > Mammalia > Artiodactyla > Tragulidae > Tragulus > Tragulus kanchil. The sequence goes on along the minus strand of JAIOJX010000028.1, from coordinate 37,170,551 downwards.
AAGTGTGCATCTTAGAATTTTGAGAGATGATTCTTTTCTTTTTGAAATAGGATGGAAACTTAACAGTGTAGGCAGGGAATACATTAAGGATAGCGATTACTTGATTTCTGTCATAGGGAAGAGATGAAATGTAGTATGATTCCTCTCCACCTTCCCAGGTGGCTCATCAGTAAAGAATCCACTAGCAATGCAGAGACCCAGGAGACATGGGTTCCATCCCTGGGTTGGGACGATCCCCTGGAGAAGGGAATAGCAACCCACTCCAATATTCTTGCCTGGGACAATCCCATGAACAGAGGAGCCTGGCGGGCTACAGTCCATGGGGTTGCAAAGAGTTGGATGCAACCGAGTACACGGCACCTGTCTGTTTGGGGAACACAGTTCAAGTCATAACAGTTACGGTGTTGTAATTATCATTTCTTTTTGAGGAAAACGTTGTTGCTTTCAATCCAGATTTGGGGCTGTGAGGACCTAAAGCATGGAGAACTTTGCTGAACTGAACTGCCTAATGAATGAATTCCCAGAACATTGATGGATAATATCAAGTAAGACTTTTGTTTGGATGCCTTCTCTCCACTGAACTGACTGGAAGATTCTTCTACCAGATATAGACTGAATCTACCATTATAAAGTTGAAGAAATAACAGCATAAAGGGATATACCTGATATGTTGAAGAGATCCTACCAAATCTCTTCCAGATTGATCGCTTTTTTCCAGAAGAATCTTCCAAAGCAAAATTCTCCAAGCCCATATACTCTCACTTCAAAATGTGTCCTCCCCCTATTTGGGCTGTGGTCAGTCTGATGCCCAGGTGTGGATTCTGAGATCCACCTGTGGGCTTCCATGTTCTCTTTAGTCATCAATTTCTGAGAAAACATGTATGCTTTCATTGTATCTACAAAGGCAAGCATTGCTTCTTAATCCAGAAATGTAAAGACATTCCCAGACTTTACGTCATTGTCTGGTTACAGGTCAAGTGGAGCAGCTTCAGACCCCAGTTGTCTAAAGCAGTCATTGCACCTCTCAAAGGTATCTGAAATCTCAGAGAATTATTAGGCACACGGAGAACATCTTTTTGTTGTTGTTTATTTTGTTCTGTGGATTGTTTTTATTTTCTTACTGTGCTGAAAAGCATTTGCAATTTCAAAGCATAATATAATGGTCCCATGCTATATCAATGTAATTTATTGAGCAGATTACCGTGTGCCAGGCACTATGAGACAAGTTTGATAAATATTAAATCTGTCCCTCATAGTAGACCTTCCAAGTCAGAATTATTTTTATGTGAGAGATGAGAAATTAGGCTTCAAAAAATCGTGATGTCCAAGTCTAGAGAATTACATGATCTTTCTACCATACTAAATTTCTTGTTGAAACACTTTGTAAGTTAATTTTCTGTAAATTTGGAGACTCCTGTGGTTTTGTTGGATCAGATTACTGAAAGTCAGCTGTAAATAAATGGTAATGTTTTCAGCAAAAAATTTTTTTACCATTTATCTAGGATAAATCCTTTTGATTGTTCTCATTATAGTTTCTGCATAACAGGATATAAAGTATTGTATTTTTTCTTTGCTTTGAGGCATTGTACATAGGACTGTGATAAGGGAGAAAGCATTATTAGACTTCTAAGTGCTAAATTATTTTACTAGCAACAGTTACCACTTTAATATCAAACTACAGGGTTGCTTCTCACATGAATGAAGTAATTTGTGCTTCCAGCTGTTCAATACTCTGGGGCTAAGTCCACTGTGAAGAGAAAGGAATAATGGTTTTGATTTTGTCTTAGCTGCACTGACCTCAATTGCTCAAGATTTCTTCTCTCTGTGATAGAACATTTTCCTCTCAAACTCCTACAAAGTGGAATTTTTCCAGAAGAATCTTCCAAAGCAAAATTCTCCAAGCCCATATACTCTCACTTCAAAATGTGTCCTCCCCCTATTTGGGCTGTGGTCAGTCTGATGCCCAGGTGTGGATTCTGAGATCCACCTGTGGGCTTCCATGTTCTCTTTAGTCATCAATTTCTGAGAAAACATGTATGCTTTCATTGTATCTACAAAGGCAAGCATTGCTTCTTAATCCAGAAATGTAAAGACATTCCCAGACTTTACGTCATTGTCTGGTTACAGGTCAAGTGGAGCAGCTTCAGACCCCAGTTGTCTAAAGCAGTCATTGCACCTCTCAAAGGTATCTGAAATCTCAGAGAATTATTAGGCACACGGAGAACATCTTTTTGTTGTTGTTTATTTTGTTCTGTGGATTGTTTTTATTTTCTTACTGTGCTGAAAAGCATTTGCAATTTCAAAGCATAATATAATGGTCCCATGCTATATCAATGTAATTTATTGAGCAGATTACCGTGTGCCAGGCACTATGAGACAAGTTTGATAAATATTAAATCTGTCCCTCATAGTAGACCTTCCAAGTCAGAATTATTTTTATGTGAGAGATGAGAAATTAGGCTTCAAAAAATCGTGATGTCCAAGTCTAGAGAATTACATGATCTTTCTACCATACTAAATTTCTTGTTGAAACACTTTGTAAGTTAATTTTCTGTAAATTTGGAGACTCCTGTGGTTTTGTTGGATCAGATTACTGAAAGTCAGCTGTAAATAAATGGTAATGTTTTCAGCAAAAAATTTTTTTACCATTTATCTAGGATAAATCCTTTTGATTGTTCTCATTATAGTTTCTGCATAACAGGATATAAAGTATTGTATTTTTTCTTTGCTTTGAGGCATTGTACATAGGACTGTGATAAGGGAGAAAGCATTATTAGACTTCTAAGTGCTAAATTATTTTACTAGCAACAGTTACCACTTTAATATCAAACTACAGGGTTGCTTCTCACATGAATGAAGTAATTTGTGCTTCCAGCTGTTCAATACTCTGGGGCTAAGTCCACTGTGAAGAGAAAGGAATAATGGTTTTGATTTTGTCTTAGCTGCACTGACCTCAATTGCTCAAGATTTCTTCTCTCTGTGATAGAACATTTTCCTCTCAAACTCCTACAAAGTGGAATATCTTAGGTTACCACAGGGAGTCTTTCTGCAGTTAATGAAACAAGCTACCCTGAAAGCATTTAAAGCCCATGGCTGAACAAGTCAAACAAGACCTTGATTCAAGCAGAATCGAAGTAGGAAAGCAACACTTCAGTCAGCCATATTTAAATCAGTGCCACCTCATCAAATGTGGGCTCCAATTTTTATAAATTCATTTGCCACATCCATACATGTATAACAGGCTACACTAGTGGCTCAGATGATTAAGAAGCTGCCTGCGATGCAGGAGATCTGAGTTTGGTCCCTGGGTTGGGAAGATCCCCTGCAGAAGGGAATAGCTACCCACTCCAGTATTGTTGCCTGTAGAAATCCATGGATTCTCCATGTGCTGGAGGTCTCTTGAGAGTCCCTTGGACTTCAAGGAGATCAAACCAATCAATCCTAAATGAAATCAACCCTGAATATTCATTGGAAGGACTGATGTTAAAGTTCTAATACTTTGGAAGGATTAATGCTGAGGCTCCAATACTTTGGCCACCTGATGGGAAGAGCCAACTCACTGGAAAAGACCCTGATACGAGTAAAGATGGAGGGCAGGAGGAGAAGGAGGCAACAGAGGATGAGATGTTTGGATGGAATCACTGACTCATGGACATGAATTTGAGCAAGCTCCAGGAGATTTTGAAGTACAGGGAAGTCTGGCATGCTGCAGTCCATGGTGTTGCAAAGAGCAGTCCATGACTTAGTGACTAAGCAACTTCTGCAATGCATATGTAATGTATATCCTAAGAAATAACATTTTAGCATTATATACTCTGCAGAACTAGGGGGATTTTCTCTTAGTTTTTTTTTTTTTACATCTAGGACTTGGTACAAATATTTTTTAGTCAGAGTGACCCATAAAGTACCCCCATCAAGCTTATGTTTGTGCACTTGTTGACCATTAATTACTGTTATTCAGGTTATACTGGTTGATGATATACATCAACCCAGGACCACAGCACAGTGTGTCAACATGTTGTGGAAATATTTCCAGAGTTTCTGTTTGCAAGTTTTCATTTTCTTTGCCTTATTACATTATTCTTCAAGTCATATTTTCTGAACAAAATTGAGACCAATCAAGGCTAGAAGATCTTTCTGCAGTTAATGAAACAAGCTACCCTGAAAGCATTTAAAGCCCATGGCTGAACAAGTCAAACAAGACCTTGATTCAAGCAGAATCGAAGTAGGAAAGCAACACTTCAGTCAGCCATATTTAAATCAGTGCCACCTCATCAAATGTGGGCTCCAATTTTTATAAATTCATTTGCCACATCCATACATGTATAACAGGCTACACTAGTGGCTCAGATGATTAAGAAGCTGCCTGCGATGCAGGAGATCTGAGTTTGGTCCCTGGGTTGGGAAGATCCCCTGCAGAAGGGAATAGCTACCCACTCCAGTATTGTTGCCTGTAGAAATCCATGGATTCTCCATGTGCTGGAGGTCTCTTGAGAGTCCCTTGGACTTCAAGGAGATCAAACCAATCAATCCTAAATGAAATCAACCCTGAATATTCATTGGAAGGACTGATGTTAAAGTTCTAATACTTTGGAAGGATTAATGCTGAGGCTCCAATACTTTGGCCACCTGATGGGAAGAGCCAACTCACTGGAAAAGACCCTGATACGAGTAAAGATGGAGGGCAGGAGGAGAAGGAGGCAACAGAGGATGAGATGTTTGGATGGAATCACTGACTCATGGACATGAATTTGAGCAAGCTCCAGGAGATTTTGAAGTACAGGGAAGTCTGGCATGCTGCAGTCCATGGTGTTGCAAAGAGCAGTCCATGACTTAGTGACTAAGCAACTTCTGCAATGCATATGTAATGTATATCCTAAGAAATAACATTTTAGCATTATATACTCTGCAGAACTAGGGGGATTTTCTCTTAGTTTTTTTTTTTTTACATCTAGGACTTGGTACAAATATTTTTTAGTCAGAGTGACCCATAAAGTACCCCCATCAAGCTTATGTTTGTGCACTTGTTGACCATTAATTACTGTTATTCAGGTTATACTGGTTGATGATATACATCAACCCAGGACCACAGCACAGTGTGTCAACATGTTGTGGAAATATTTCCAGAGTTTCTGTTTGCAAGTTTTCATTTTCTTTGCCTTATTACATTATTCTTCAAGTCATATTTTCTGAACAAAATAAGGTGGTCTTGTTAGCTGGACCAACTTATTTTTCTCCTATAACACAACAAGGAAAGAAAAGCTAAAGCTGCCTTGATAGCAGTTAAGCACCACATGACAGCTGAACCTCAAGAGCATCCTAGAAAGGCAAGGAACTATGGTCCACCCACCATCATAGCAAGATCAGCTCCAACATAGGCCATGAAGCAGACACATAACAGAGAACATCAATTCCATAGCAAATAGCGCTCTCTCTCTTTTTTTTTTTTTTTAACAAATATCTCTTGTCTCCACCTTGATCACCCTTTAATTTCCATTTATTTTATTGACTGAGAGATTCTCAGGGTGGGAGAGGGCTTTGCAGATCCACTGATTGTAGTGCTGTCCTGTGTTTGAGCTCTTCTTAGAATCCTGACAAACACTACCCAGCCTTTTAGGATGGACCACCTCCTGGGATGAGGGCTTCCTGCAGTCCCGAGCAGCTTCTTCTGTCCTCAGGGACTTCATGTGTGAATGGTGTTTGCTGTCCCATAGTTTCTGCCAATGGTCGCATTGCTGTGTTATGGAACAAAAGAACAGGTCTAATCTATCCTCTGCATGTTCAAAATCATACTGTTTTTGAACTAACTGCTGAGTTCCTAAAACTTGTACTCAGTTTGTAATAATTTTAAAATCATTTCTGCGGTCCTTGAATATCTTCTTTTTCCTCTTACACTGTGAAAATTTCTTCAGCTTTTCTCTAACCTATGCAAAGGATGAGGCAGTCTAAGTTCTTGCTACTGCCTCTATTCCTGTGGCCTAATATGAGCATACTAGACTGTAAGCTCCATATGTGAACAGTGTGATGCAGTTGCTAAATAAAGCTCTTAGCCTTGTCTCTTAGCCTTGCACTAGTGCAGCTGGCTTTCTTTGAATGTTAATGTAGGACACTGAATAGATGTTGGTAAAGCTTAATTTTGTCTCTCATTCCAACTTCTTTATTTTATCTCTCATTCCAGCTCTTTGAGATCTTGGTGAACCCTAATTTTGTTCAGGCACAGTTGTAATTGCATATATCTTGATTACACATTTATATTGGCAATTTTGCAAGTCAAGTTGAATTCTTTTCTTCACATTTTTGGTTATTTCCATTTCTATGATTACTCTTATTAATTTGTTGTTGTTGTTTTAGTTGTTAAGTGGTGTCTGACTTCTTTGCGAACCCATGGGCTGTAGCCCGCCAGTCTCCTCTGCCCATGGGATTTCTCAGGCAAGCACTCCAGAGTGGGTTGCCATTTCCTTCTCCAGGAGATCTTCCTGACCCAGGGCTCAAATCTACATCTCCTGCACTGGCAGGTAGATTCTTTGCTACTGAGCCACCAAGGAAACCTTTCACTTCTTTTTTACTTTTTTTGTTGTTATTTCCATTTCTCTGGTTACTATTATTCATTTAGATGGAGCAAATTGAAAGAAAAATAGAAAATTCACATTCTGGTTGGCCATATAGATGCTCTCAGACCATAGTTTGGCAAATGAGACACTCAGCTATTGGAAGTTTCCTGATGAATGAATTTGCCAGATAATCATATAAAGAAAGGCAGGAATTCCAGCATACATGTGAGGAGCTATGAAGTGATAAAGCACATTTTTTGCTGACGCTTTCTTTAGATCACCCCATATCTAATTTTGAGTCTGCAAACAGAAGAGTTATGGGAGGAAACAGCTGAACAAACATGATCATGAACATTAAAGAAAGAAGAGCATATCTAGTGTGTTGGAAAGACTTCCTTTTGATCTCTGAAGTGCAATCTCGTCCAGTTTAAGAAAGGGAGTGGCTTCTGTAGTAAAAGTAAAGACTCTGAGGTTCAAAGGGTAAAGAAAATCTTCTTAGGATGGAGTCTTGCTGGTACTAATGCTTCTTTTTTCAAGGTATAACCTGAGTAGCTCAGATTACTGCTATTTGTCAAAGTAGCATGGTTAATTATTTACCTTTCTCACTATTGGTTCAGATTCTTTTCTTATCAAACTGCTATGCCCGAACCCAAAACAAACAATCTCCCTAGAACAATTAGTGATCATGTTGAACTGGGTTTGTGAGACGGGGACGGAGCATTCTTCTGTTCTTTCTCTCATGGTTTCTCTCCTTTCCCATAACCATTCTGCTAGCGAAGGTCACAGATAATTTGTGTTTCTAAGTTGAGTGTACTTAACGATTTGCTGGGACTTGCTTCTTTCTGATCTTTTTAGCCTGTCCTTTAGACCTCTTCCCTAATTTTTGAACTATTCCAATTTCTCCATTTAGTAGAGTATCTCAGATTTTTCACTAGAGAAAAGCCTGTTTTCTTACCCAAGGTTTTTCTGCTGTTTGGATTTTTGATCTAAACAGACCTAGCAGGGGCATCTAGAATTGGAATGATTTAATGATTGAAAATAATTAGACAGCAGAACTGCTATTTGGGGCCTTTCTTTTTTCCAAGAACCCTTCCAGGAGCAGAATCCTCTGCCCAAATGTGACAGAAGAAGAGCTGGCAGGTGGAACCGTTGCAAACAGATGCTCATTTTCTGTAGCAACACTCAGTCTAAATTCCATGCTCCCATGAAGTAGCTATTCTTTTTTTTTTTTTAATTTAGTTGTAATCTATTCTGGGTTTTCACTGCTGCCACAGACTCTAGTTGCAGGGAGTGGGGGCTACTCTCTAGCTGAGGTGAGCAGGCCTCTTGTTGCAGTAATCTCTTTTGTTGTGACACTCGGGCTTCAGGGCACACAGGCTTCAGTAGCTGCTCAATAGTTGTGGCTCTGAGGCTCTACAGCACAGACTCAATAGTTGTGGCTTGTGGGTTTAGCTGCTCTGCAGCATGTGGGATCTTCCCAAATCAAGGATCAAACGTGTGTCTCCTTCATTGGCAGGTGAACTGTTCACCACTGAACTACTAGGGAAGCCCCTGGAGCAGCTATTTTTATCCTTAATTGTAGGTCTGGTTTTTCCTACTTACAGTACATCACTCTGGATCTTTTATCCTTACTTTAAAGGTCTTATGGAGTTATCTCTTTTATGATGACATCTGAAATCATTTTTGGAAACAAGGAAGATATAAAACCAGAAAGAAAGAAACAAACAAAAGAGTGGAGTCCAAAGGGATTAAACAACTTGGCCAAGATCATACACTGAGTTAGCAGTCCATTCATTCATTCATTCATTTGTTCAGTCATGTTAGAAAGGTTCATTAAGTATTCATGATGTCATGGGTATTAGAGTTATGGCTATAGAATGATAACCAAGACAAATGCGTTATGGATCTCACAGTCTAGAAGAGAATCCAGGTCTCTTGACTCTCAAAGTTTCACTGTAGTCTGCCATGTTGTTGGTATTGAAAAAAATGCATTCCCAGTGTATCTACCCAGGGCTAAATGGAAACAAAACCCTGAAGCTAGAAAGACCTGAATTTCCTCGTCTCTAAATTGGAACTACTAGTAACATCTAACTAGCAGGGCCATGTGTCTATCATATACTAATTGTGCAATAGATGTTAAATATGATTACTATTATTGATGTTCTCTGGCTAGTTGATCTTATCATTGTCATAACCCATTTTCAAAACCCAAGTTGGAAATTATTGCTGAACCAGATGAAACTCTTCATCATTATTCATTAGTCAAGTGTAATGGTTGAGGTTTAAATATTTTCTGAAACTTGTCTTTATTTCTTTGAAAAATTCTTTCCCTCTCATAGTAGGAGAGTTTATCAAGCTTGATATTTCTAAGATCTCACCTTTCTAGCTGTTACAGAGTGTTAAAAGTATTACAGTACAAGCTGGAACGTTTTCCTGAATTGTGTTGTTCTCATACATGGTCTTAAAATGGCTAATTCCAAAGAACAAAGGCTAAATTATCCATGGAGAATGAAGTCATAATTTTAATCTCTCCTGTCTGAGTATAACTACCACAGCACATCATGTCCAAGTAATGCGAACATGTCTGGTTGGCACTACTACAATAGCAGGGCTGATAAGTAACTGATCAGCTTATTCACAGCATTCTTTTCATGCAGAGGTCACTATCCCCTTTGTTCCTGAAAGTTCCAACAAAGCTTACACATTCCAGGAACTGGTCATTGAAATTAATTAAACAGCTTCAGGTACACTGGTCCTGGATTATCTGCTTGTAAAACTGTAGCTTCTGTGCTTTTAAATTTGCCTAATTAAACCCTTTCAAATGTGAGGAATTAAGCAATTAGCACTACTAAACCACATAATTAATATATGCCTTAAACACACTTTTAAAAATAAAATGGCTTGGAAAAGAGCTATTTTGACTAATAGATCAGTAGTATGTTTGAGATACAAAAGAATTATCCATGTCTACAACTATGTGGCTGTGGGATAGTATCTTAAAGTTTCTTCATATGTAAAATCGAGTTGAAGCACCTAATTCACAGGCTTTTATAAGGATTTTCACATGGCATTTCATTCAATTGATGTTTAATTTTGATGTTTAATTTTCAATTAACGTGTAGTACTCTCAACTAATTTTTCTTTCAATTAATACAAAACAAAAAGGTAATGAAATTCGGTTCTGTAGTTCTAATGATTCTTCAGTTTTGATTTGTAGGGCGCTTGATGTATGACATGGAGAACATCTACCTCCCTCACTGGACTGTAAGCTTGTACCATATAGCACCATTCCGGGCACATAACACATGCTTGATGGATAGTTTTATAATTAATCAGTGGATAGTATGAATATAAAGTATGACATTGGAAATGTCAATTTATAGATATTCAGATGATAAAATAATGGGTAAATCAGCTTCTACACTCTAAGCAAACACAAAATATAAAGAATATAAATGAGATAACATATTTATTTCTTTGAAAAATTCTTTCCTCTCATAGTAGGAGAGTTTATCAAGCTTGATATTTCTAAGATCTCACCTTTCTAGCTGTTACAGAGTGTTAAAAGTATTACAGTACAAGCTGGAACGTTTTCCTGAATTGTGTTGTTCTCATACATGGTCTTAAAATGGCTAATTCCAAAGAACAAAGGCTAAATTATCCATGGAGAATGAAGTCATAATTTTAATCTCTCCTGTCTGAGTATAACTACCACAGCACATCATGTCCAAGTAATGCGAACATGTCTGGTTGGCACTACTACAATAGCAGGGCTGATAAGTAACTGATCAGCTTATTCACAGCATTCTTTTCATGCAGAGGTCACTATCCCCTTTGTTCCTGAAAGTTCCAACAAAGCTTACACATTCCAGGAACTGGTCATTGAAATTAATTAAACAGCTTCAGGTACACTGGTCCTGGATTATCTGCTTGTAAAACTGTAGCTTCTGTGCTTTTAAATTTGCCTAATTAAACCCTTTCAAATGTGAGGAATTAAGCAATTAGCACTACTAAACCACATAATTAATATATGCCTTAAACACACTTTTAAAAATAAAATGGCTTGGAAAAGAGCTATTTTGACTAATAGATCAGTAGTATGTTTGAGATACAAAAGAATTATCCATGTCTACAACTATGTGGCTGTGGGATAGTATCTTAAAGTTTCTTCATATGTAAAATCGAGTTGAAGCACCTAATTCACAGGCTTTTATAAGGATTTTCACATGGCATTTCATTCAATTGATGTTTAATTTTGATGTTTAATTTTCAATTAACGTGTAGTACTCTCAACTAATTTTTCTTTCAATTAATACAAAACAAAAAGGTAATGAAATTCGGTTCTGTAGTTCTAATGATTCTTCAGTTTTGATTTGTAGGGCGCTTGATGTATGACATGGAGAACATCTACCTCCCTCACTGGACTGTAAGCTTGTACCATATAGCACCATTCCGGGCACATAACACATGCTTGATGGATAGTTTTATAATTAATCAGTGGATAGTATGAATATAAAGTATGACATTGGAAATGTCAATTTATAGATATTCAGATGATAAAATAATGGGTAAATCAGCTTCTACACTCTAAGCAAACACAAAATATAAAAAGAATATAAATGAGACCCTAATTAGATAAACATATGTATTTTACACTGTACTTTTAGCATATGTCCATTTCTACAATGTGTTCATGAGCAAAATATACCCCCTTGCTCTTGAAAAGTTTATTCACAAAGTGAATAAAAAATAAATATACACATATTATTCTCAAATCAGGCAGGATTTGATCAGCACTAAATGTATATTCCTCTCTATTAGGGGTATGTGTTACCTCTCTGTATGCTTCTAGACCCTAAAATGAGAATTACTTTTCATGTTACCAAAATCATAAATATAAATATCTCTAAAATAATTTCAAGGTTGGACCTTATAAATTTTAACAACAAAAACAACTTAATTTAGATATGGAATATCAGTAAATACTTGATTTGCCTTTGTACATGATAAAAAGGTAATCATTTCTGCTAGTAACTGCACTGCTATTTTTCTGACATGCTCCCAAAGTAAAAATGTTTGTGAGTTATTAAATAATCTATCCAGAAAAGTTATAAAAAAGACATAAAAATATCTTCAAAAATAATTGTCAATAATTTTATGGGAAAAGGTGGGACAAAATAAAGCAAGTAAATGTCTATCAAATGTTGCTAGTTTAAGGTAAATATAATAAAATTTCAATTCCAATGCAGCTTAAAACTTTATTGACTTGTTTTGTAGGAAAAGGAATAAAACCATATCATCTTATATTCAGGTGACCCATTGACATTTTCCCCTGAGAAATCTAGACTAGTAGAAAAGAGAATCTAGTAGAAAAGAGAATTTGTCAACAGAACATTGGAATGTGCTTACATAAGTAAAACTTTATATAAGCATTGTCTAAAAAATGATAAAAACAGGGATTTAAAATGTGTGTGTATACATGTGTGTGTTTGTGATATTCAGCTAATGGGTCCTAAGTAATAGAAAAATACTTTGGTCCATTCTTCTCCACCCAGAAACCAACATAATGGTGTAGGATTCAACTTTCAATTTTTTGAAAGCCTCCCTTGAAGGTGGGAGGTTGGCTTTCTTCACAAGAAAAGGGATTTCTGAAGACACTGAGCCTGAACTATGGCCTTTAAGTTCCACAAACAATCTATTATAGACTCAAGGGAAAATACAAAGCCTCTTGACTTGTTCATAGTTGAGGTTTCTAACTATGATAGTGAAGTTTAATTCTGGAAACCAAAGCAAGAAAACCAATCCAATGACCTGGATCTTCAGTACAACACTGCCCAAAAGATTCAGGTGAAGAGTTAGAGCTGCCTACCGAGAGCGCAGATCATGAATCCATGTCTAAGTAAAAAGCATAATGCTAATTTTAAAGTACATTTAGTATTTTACTAAAATAGTTGGGAAACGAATGAATTGAAATCTATGCCAAGCCAATGAAACTAACTGGACCATCATGCCCTGCAAGATTCCCTGTTTTACATCCTCTTAGCCCTTCCTTCTGTGCAAGCATGCCAAGTCACTTCAGTCATGTCCAACTCTTTGTGACCCTATGGACTGTAGCCTACCAGGCTCCTTTAATTTTTAAAAAAAGATATGGAATATCAGTAAATACTTGATTTGCCTTTGTACATGAAAAGGATTTTGCAACTGCTATTTTTCTGACATGCTCCCAAAGTAAAAATGTTTGTGAGTTATTAAATAATCTATCCAGAAAAGTTATAAAAAAGACATAAAAATATCTTCAAAAATAATTGTCAATAATTTTATGGGAAAAGGTGGGACAAAATAAAGCAAGTAAATGTCTATCAAATGTTGCTAGTTTAAGGTAAATATAATAAAATTTCAATTCCAATGCAGCTTAAAACTTTATTGACTTGTTTTGTAGGAAAAGGAATAAAACCATATCATCTTATATTCAGGTGACCCATTGACATTTTCCCCTGAGAAATCTAGACTAGTAGAAAAGAGAATCTAGTAGAAAAGAGAATTTGTCAACAGAACATTGGAATGTGCTTACATAAGTAAAACTTTATATAAGCATTGTCTAAAAAATGATAAAAACAGGGATTTAAAATGTGTGTGTATACATGTGTGTGTTTGTGATATTCAGCTAATGGGTCCTAAGTAATAGAAAAATACTTTGGTCCATTCTTCTCCACCCAGAAACCAACATAATGGTGTAGGATTCAACTTTCAATTTTTTGAAAGCCTCCCTTGAAGGTGGGAGGTTGGCTTTCTTCACAAGAAAAGGGATTTCTGAAGACACTGAGCCTGAACTATGGCCTTTAAGTTCCACAAACAATCTATTATAGACTCAAGGGAAAATACAAAGCCTCTTGACTTGTTCATAGTTGAGGTTTCTAACTATGATAGTGAAGTTTAATTCTGGAAACCAAAGCAAGAAAACCAATCCAATGACCTGGATCTTCAGTACAACACTGCCCAAAAGATTCAGGTGAAGAGTTAGAGCTGCCTACCGAGGCGCAGATCATGAATCCATGTCTAAGTAAAAAGCATAATGCTAATTTTAAAGTACATTTAGTATTTTACTAAAATAGTTGGGAAACGAATGAATTGAAATCTATGCCAAGCCAATGAAACTAACTGGACCATCATGCCCTGCAAGATTCCCTGTTTTACATCCTCTTAGCCCTTCCTTCTGTGCAAGCATGCCAAGTCACTTCAGTCATGTCCAACTCTGTGCGACCCTATGGACTGTAGCCCACCAGGCTCCTTTGTCCATGAAATTCTCCAGGCAAGAGCACTGGTGTAGATTACCATACTCTTCTCCAGGAGATCTTCCTGATCCAGGGGTCAAACCCACATCTCCCATGTCTCTTGCACTGCAGACAGATTCTTTACCACTGGGCCACCAGGGAAGCCCAGTATCTCTTTCTATACAAGCTTTATTTTCCACTTTAAAGCAGTAGCTCCACTGCCAGGGTCCTTCCTGATCAGAGCAGATAAAAGTCAGCTCATAGAGGAGGCCACGTGATATACATAAACATATACAGGGACTCTAAGGGCAAATACATTATAAAATCAGCTCATATGTTTATGAAAACTCAACAATAGTAATTGTTTAAAAATCAGTATCTGTTAAGTGCTTACTGTATACTCATCATTAAGTGCTTTATAGAAGTCACTCATTTAATCTTCACAATGAACCCATGAGGTGGGCATGATGTTTATCCCCATTTTATAGACTGGGACACGAAGCCTCAGAAAGGTATAAAATTTGCCAAGGTCACACACCTAGGAAATAGCAGAACCTTGTCAATCATGTCAATAACACTCAAGGATTAAGGTCTTCTTATCCAAATACCTCAATGGAAAAAAACATCTTATTTTGAATCTTAATGCCTGAAAGCACAGAGATAAGAAGGAATTGTGTGAATAGTCAGAGTTTTGGAAATACGCCTTTTTGCCTAAAACTGGGTCTGTGACCTAAGGACAGTCATTCAGGATCTCTTGACTCCAGTGTACTCAATTTACAAACATGGCTGCACTCTTTTTCTTTTTTTCCCCCTTTAGCCTGTTCTATTGATCTTTCATTTATTTATCTTTGTTCTTTGGCCTGTGTGGGCCTCCATGCATAATGCTAATTTTAAAGTACATTTAGTATTTTACTAAAATAGTTGGGAAACGAATGAATTGAAATCTATGCCAAGCCAATGAAACTAACTGGACCATCATGCCCTGCAAGATTCCCTGTTTTACATCCTCTTAGCCCTTCCTTCTGTGCAAGCATGCCAAGTCACTTCAGTCATGTCCAACTCTGTGCGACCCTATGGACTGTAGCCTACCAGGCTCCTTTGTCCATGAAATTCTCTAGGCAAGAGCACTGGTGTAGATTACCATACTCTTCTCCAGGAGATCTTCCTGATCCAGGGGTCAAACCCACATCTCCCATGGCTCCTGCATTGCAGGCAGATTCTTTACCACTGGGCCACCAGGGAAGCCCAGTATCTCTTTCTATACAAGCTTTATTTTCCACTTTAAAGCAGTAGCTCCACTGCCAGGGTCCTTCCTGATCAGAGCAGATAAAAGTCAGCTCATAGAGGAGGCCACGTGATATACATAAACATATACAGGGACTCTAAGGGCAAATACATTATAAAATCAGCTCATATGTTTATGAAAACTCAACAATAGTAATTGTTTAAAAATCAGTATCTGTTAAGTGCTTACTGTATACTCATCATTAAGTGCTTTATAGAAGTCACTCATTTAATCTTCACAATGAACCCATGAGGTGGGCATGATGTTTATCCCCATTTTATAGACTGGGACACGAAGCCTCAGAAAGGTATAAAATTTGCCAAGGTCACACACCTAGGAAATAGCAGAACCTTGTCAATCATGTCAATAACACTCAAGGATTAAGGTCTTCTTATCCAAATACCTCAATGGAAAAAAACATCTTATTTTGAATCTTAATGCCTGAAAGCACAGAGATAAGAAGGAATTGTGTGAATAGTCAGAGTTTTGGAAATACGCCTTTTTGCCTAAAACTGGGTCTGTGACCTAAGGACAGTCATTCAGGATCTCTTGACTCCAGTGTACTCAATTTACAAACATGGCTGCACTCTTTTTCTTTTTTTCCCCCTTTAGCCTGTTCTATTGATCTTTCATTTATTTATCTTTGTTCTTTGGCCTGTGTGGGCCTCCCATTGCAGTGGCCTCTCTCACTCCAGAGCTCCGGCTTGGTAGTTGGACACATTGGTCCAGCTGCTCCGCGGCAAGTGGGATCTTCCCAGGCCAGGGATAGAACCGGCACCCCTTGCACTGCAAGGTGGCATCCTTACCCACTGGACCACCAGGGAAGCCCTGGCTGCACTTTTAATTCTAAAACCACGTCACTTGGAATAACCACTAGTCATAATGGATATTTGATTATGAGTCAGTCTTACCCACAAAGTATTTAAAAAAGAGAGATCTTAATTACTCCTTTTATATCTCTTGCTCATGCATATTGAGTTGATGAATTCATGTATATATATATATGTGTGTGTGTGTGTGTGTGTGTGTATGTACATAAATACATATAAGAAACAAAATTATATAACTAAGTAATCTTCCTTATATGTAGAAATTCTTACATTTACATGAATTTTTAAAATTTTGCATAAAATAGAATTTATCAACTCTTCATGCCCAGAAAAATGTGACCCAAACACAGATGAAGGCCAAAGTATTTCCTGAAGGTTGCCATGCCATTTACTCCTGAGCCAAAGCAAGCCAGGGGCTCTCAACCCAAAAAA
This sequence comes from Tragulus kanchil, assembly GCA_022376925.1. Classification (NCBI taxonomy): domain Eukaryota; kingdom Metazoa; phylum Chordata; class Mammalia; order Artiodactyla; family Tragulidae; genus Tragulus; species Tragulus kanchil. The sequence goes on along the minus strand of JAIOJX010000028.1, from coordinate 37,154,182 downwards.
TGTTTTTGAAATTGTTGATTTTGGGCTCTAGCATTCTCCACGTTTTATAAACAGGGAAGCTATTGGTTTCAAAGCTCTTATAATAAATACTTTTTTCCCTTAAGCATTTCAAAAACCTCAGAAGAAAAACCAAGTGTAAGGAAAGTTCTCATACAATCCTTAATCAAATGCAACTAGGTTGAAAGAAGATACATGTGTACTGCTTGGTGAAGTGGCTTTCATGCTGATTAAGTTAAAGTAGATCATTCTTCTTCAGACATAGGAACATAACCCCCATTATAATTGTTAACATTCCTGTAGTCAGATCGTTCTGTACAAATACAGCTCCTTGAGATATGTTGAGATATTCTGTTGGAAAATCTTATAAATCTCTATGTAGTTAATTATTGTAAAAGTATTAAAATATACACTCATAAATATGAAAAAGATCTAAGAGAAAAATTATCTAATTCCTTAGACTATCCTCAAAACATATAGCTTTTTTAATTAAAATAAAAAAGCAGCATTGCTTCAAGAAAAGGAAGCATGCTGGATTCTTTTGTGGTCTGCTTGGGCAGGTCACCTAACCTCTTCCATCTGAAGTTTTTTTTTTTTTTTCAATGTGAAACTCTCTGTCTCTAACAGCTCCTCCACCTATCCAAGTCTAGGAGCCTGTATCCCTATGGAAATTCTGTGTCTTCCTTCATAATGCTTCCCATCTGATGCTAATTTCTGGCACCCTGAAAGGTGCGCAGGAGGCAAACCATAGGCACCCCAGGTCTGGTCAGTCCCACCCATCCCCATTTGCCTCAGTTGTCTTCTTCCTTCCCAGCTGCGATGTTCCAGCCGTAAGTCACACCATTCCCATGGTTGTAAAACCACAGGTGAGCCTCTGCTGTCTCATCTCCTCACCCTCCTTGCCTCCACCTCCCCTGGGGGCTTAGGCAAAGCTGCCATCAAACCTGAAAGGTCTGGTGTCACAGCAACTCACCACCCAGGTCTGGCCCCGATCAACCCACGGACACAGTGGTTTCCCCAGAGGCTCACGTAGGAGAACCTGGGAGCGTGGAGGGATTAACACTGACCAAGGGAGAATGGGGCGGGGGGAGGGCAGGCAGCCAGCAGAGATGAGATGCAGCAGTTTACTCCACTTGATCTAACCACCAGGTTTCCCTGAGAAACTCTGACCAGCTCAGTAGTGTATCACCTCATATATGCTTTTCCTTTCCCCGCCTCACTTTCAGTTTTCCCTCTGTCTTCCATCTTGGGGTTGCATATCACCATCCCTCCCCCACAGAATAATAGCTTAGTGTGTAAGCACTGCTGGGCTCTGGGTTCTAGAAAAACCAATTAAGCCCTCGTGACAGTAAGCATCCAGACTTCTCTGTCCTCACCTGATGTACACCCTTTTACTGCTGACAGCTCACCATGAGGACCTGCAATTCCCTAGGAGGCATCTCCTATCTGTTCACAATCAGGTGAGCCAGCCTTGGGGCACCTGCTAGTGTTACTTTATATGATGTACATTCATCTTTCCAATAGGTCCCATGGCCTTCCAAGCGCTGTCAACTGGGAGTCCCTTTTTTGCCCTGACTTTGAGGCACTGAATCTTTAAGGTTCCAATGCTTTGTGGCATTATTTTGCAAGCAAGAAAGTTTCTCTTTTTTAAATAGTGTGCAGTCTGTCTTTAGAGAGATCCAGTGACAGCAGGGATCATGCTCTGTTGTGAGAAAAAAAAATAATGTTTTTGGGGCGTTAACTGACAACCCAGTGGTTAAGATTCCACATTCCTCTGCAGAGGGCATGGGTTCCACCCTTGGTCGGGGAACTTAGATTCCACATGCCCAAAGCATGGCCACATATGTACTTGTGTGATTTGACACTCAAAAAGGGGAAATGAGTAAGAAGACAAATTCAAAAGGCAAATGGCTGGGATAACTCAGGTATGATCCTGGGAGTCAATCTCTGGTTCTGGTTCCAGGCAGAGTAAAAGGGTATATGGAAGATGAGTACATTTCTGAGAATTTCCAAATGAGTCTCTAGACAAGGACTGAAGCAGATCTGGGAAAATCAGGATATTTTACCCAAAATTCATGCCCCTAATGCCATTCTGGAGACCCTGACTGTAGCCCCAGGGGTCAGAGGGGAGAGTAGCAAGGAGATGTTTTTCATTTTTACTTTTTAGTGATATTTACAATATCCATGTGTCCTGAAGTCTCAATTTCAAAGAAAAAACCCTAGAGCCCTGGATGTTCCCTAGGGAAGAGGCCTGGGGGAGAGGCCAGGAGAAAAATGGAACTTCTCATGACTGAAGTGTTTCCGTGCATTTTTACTTGTTTACACTGTTCTCAGGAGTTGTTTTTTGGTGGGATTGTCTTCCAAGTCTTGGTCCATAAAGAGCGCACTTATAAAACTCTAAGAAATGAATTAAAAGTCAGTGTACCATAAAGTAAAGGCAATGTATACAAATTAAAATGCTGTGTGCTTTGTGTCTGGGGAGGTGAAAAACCCCAGCTTTATAAGTTAAACCTAGGAGGCATCTCCTATCTGTTCACAATCAGGTGAGCCAGCCTTGGGGCACCTGCTAGTGTTACTTTATATGATGTACATTCATCTTTCCAATAGGTCCCATGGCCTTCCAAGCGCTGTCAACTGGGAGTCCCTTTTTTGCCCTGACTTTGAGGCACTGAATCTTTAAGGTTCCAATGCTTTGTGGCATTATTTTGCAAGCAAGAAAGTTTCTCTTTTTTAAATAGTGTGCAGTCTGTCTTTAGAGAGATCCAGTGACAGCAGGGATCATGCTCTGTTGTGAGAAAAAAAAATAATGTTTTTGGGGCGTTAACTGACAACCCAGTGGTTAAGATTCCACATTCCTCTGCAGAGGGCATGGGTTCCACCCTTGGTCGGGGAACTTAGATTCCACATGCCCAAAGCATGGCCACATATGTACTTGTGTGATTTGACACTCAAAAGGGAACTGAGTAAGAAGACAAATTCAAAAGGCAAATGGCTGGGATAACTCAGGTATGATCCTGGGAGTCAATCTCTGGTTCTGGTTCCAGGCAGAGTAAAAGGGTATATGGAAGATGAGTACATTTCTGAGAATTTCCAAATGAGTCTCTAGACAAGGACTGAAGCAGATCTGGGAAAATCAGGATATTTTACCCAAAATTCATGCCCCTAATGCCATTCTGGAGACCCTGACTGTAGCCCCAGGGGTCAGAGGGGAGAGTAGCAAGGAGATGTTTTTCATTTTTACTTTTTAGTGATATTTACAATATCCATGTGTCCTGAAGTCTCAATTTCAAAGAAAAAACCCTAGAGCCCTGGATGTTCCCTAGGGAAGAGGCCTGGGGGAGAGGCCAGGAGAAAAATGGAACTTCTCATGACTGAAGTGTTTCCGTGCATTTTTACTTGTTTACACTGTTCTCAGGAGTTGTTTTTTGGTGGGATTGTCTTCCAAGTCTTGGTCCATAAAGAGCGCACTTATAAAACTCTAAGAAATGAATTAAAAGTCAGTGTACCATAAAGTAAAGGCAATGTATACAAATTAAAATGCTGTGTGCTTTGTGTCTGGGGAGGTGAAACAAGAATTTTTAAGTTACTACCTGGGATCATTAGGCATTTGACTTGATCACAGAAGGGCCTTCAGAGGGGTGGAGTCATAGGAGACACTGGCACCAAAGAGAGTGGAGAGCATCAGTGAGCAGATGGAGAAATGAAGCCTTATGCAACATGTTTGTTAGGTAGGATATAACCCGGTGCTCCCCAGGTGGCACTAGTGTAAAGAACCCACCTGCCAATGCAGGAGACATAAGAGACACGGGTTCCATCCCTGGGTTGAGAAGAATCCCTGGAGGAGGAAATAGCAACCCACTCCAGTATTCTTGCCTGGAGGATCCCATGGACAGAGCAGCCTGGTGGGCTATAGTCCATGGGGTCGCAAAGTTGGACACAACTGAAATGATGTAGCATGTAGCCTCGTGGTGCTCACCATGAACCACTTCCCACACAAGATGTGGAAAGACTGGAGAAGAGCAGCTTCACCTTCAATAGAAGGTTCACACCAGAACTTCCTATAGGTGTGAACATAGCTGCTGGATTCCACCCAGGAGCACAGGTGTGCTCACCAGTTGTGAAAACTGATAAGCAGGGTCTGTGCTGTGTAGCTTAGTGGTAGAGTCAGGGTATTTTGTGGATGAACAAGGCCTTCTTGTTTTAAGTATATTGTTTAGGTAGACAAAACAGAGTCAGATCTTCCTGCATTACAGTAAAGCTCTAAGGAGAGGCAACTTCATGTGAATGGGTCAAAGAGAATGTCACCATGTTAAACGCCTACACATTTATAGACCAAAAACATCTCTCATTCAGGCTAAATGAATCTGGCTGGATTTTGGTGTGGTTCTCTTCCAAGTGTCTCTCTTATGTGGCCGACTGCTTGTGCTCAGGAGAATAACAGTGCTGCTATCTTGCATATCTGATCTGCCACCCCTGCTATTAATTTCCACTAAGCATGTCTGTCAGCTCCCTGAGCATACAAAACCCTTTTTGCTCCATTCCAATCTCCTTTCAAATACAAGTAGGCAGGAGGAAATAAAATGTGTTACTCTTGGAAAAGAAATCAGAGTTGGTCTTTGAGACATATGAGGCCTTGGTCCTTTTTTATGCATAACTCTTTCATTTCTCTGTGAATTCTTTCTTTGCATATACTCAGTCTTTAAAAATCATTAAAGGGACCAGATGCATCTCGTACTTACTGTGCATGTTTTCATTCATTCATTCAACTATTCATTAGATGTTTACTGTGTGCTCTGAATCATCAGGCTCAATCCATCCTTTGAAGATGATCACTCTCTTGCAGGGAAGACTGATCCATAGAATGATTTGATCATATGAATAGAGCATCAGGAAGATGCTCCTGACTCAGATGGGGAATGCATGTCAGCACAGGGGGACGGGAGAAGGCAGTGAAGCAAGGCATCCTGAGAAGGGTGACACCTGAGCAATGTCTTAAAGGAGAAGCAGACATTAAGCAGAGGAGGACAGGAAAAACACTGGACAAAGGATGAGACAAAGAAAGACCAAGTAGTGAGGAAATAGGTGATGTGGATGGTGCTGCAGAAGAATTAAGGATGTCAGAAGTGCAGACCTTCCTCCTCTGTTAACCAGCTTCAACTCACCTTGTATGTGATACCAAGTATCAAAGACATTTGAGCTCAGGAATAATACTGAGTTGTATTTTAGACAGCTTAGTTTAAGAAAGTAAGGCTGAATAAAGGAACGCCAGTTAGGCTGTTGCAAAAGATAATGAGGCCTGGATGGAGGCAAGACCCTTAGATGCATGAGGGGGCTGCAGCAGTGAAGGCTCTAGCACCTGCTCGTGTGCTGGAAGTGGGTGAGCTCATGGCTGGATTGTTAGCGTCTCCATGCTGTTCTTCCCTTCTCTACTCTTCCTCTAGATCGGAGGTGCCAGAGCCCCTACATTTGGGTCACTCTTTGGCCATCAGGGTCTCCTGTTAGGTTTCCACAAGCAGTACTCAGGAAAGATTGTAAGGCAGAGGAGAAGGAAAACCTCCTATTATTCCAGCAATGATGGGGTGGGTAGGAGCATGTGCTCTGGTGGTTGGGAGAATGAGGTTTTCCAATCTCCTTTCAAATACAAGTAGGCAGGAGGAAATAAAATGTGTTACTCTTGGAAAAGAAATCAGAGTTGGTCTTTGAGACATATGAGGCCTTGGTCCTTTTTTATGCATAACTCTTTCATTTCTCTGTGAATTCTTTCTTTGCATATACTCAGTCTTTAAAAATCATTAAAGGGACCAGATGCATCTCGTACTTACTGTGCATGTTTTCATTCATTCATTCAACTATTCATTAGATGTTTACTGTGTGCTCTGAATCATCAGGCTCAATCCATCCTTTGAAGATGATCACTCTCTTGCAGGAAGACTGATCCATAGAATGATTTGATCATATGAATAGAGCATCAGGAAGATGCTCCTGACTCAGATGGGGAATGCATGTCAGCACAGGGGGACGGGATAAGGCAGTGAAGCAAGGCATCCTGAGAAGGGTGACACCTGAGCAATGTCTTAAAGGAGAAGCAGACATTAAGCAGAGGAGGACAGGAAAAACACTGGACAAAGGATGAGACAAAGAAAGACCAAGTAGTGAGGAAATAGGTGATGTGGATGGTGCTGCAGAAGAATTAAGGATGTCAGAAGTGCAGACCTTCCTCCTCTGTTAACCAGCTTCAACTCACCTTGTATGTGATACCAAGTATCAAAGACATTTGAGCTCAGGAATAATACTGAGTTGTATTTTAGACAGCTTAGTTTAAGAAAGTAAGGCTGAATAAAGGAACGCCAGTTAGGCTGTTGCAAAAGATAATGAGGCCTGGATGGAGGCAAGACCCTTAGATGCATGAGGGGGCTGCAGCAGTGAAGGCTCTAGCACCTGCTCGTGTGCTGGAAGTGGGTGAGCTCATGGCTGGATTGTTAGCGTCTCCATGCTGTTCTTCCCTTCTCTACTCTTCCTCTAGATCGGAGGTGCCAGAGCCCCTACATTTGGGTCACTCTTTGGCCATCAGGGTCTCCTGTTAGGTTTCCACAAGCAGTACTCAGGAAAGATTGTAAGGCAGAGGAGAAGGAAAACCTCCTATTATTCCAGCAATGATGGGGTGGGTAGGAGCATGTGCTCTGGTGGTTGGGAGAATGAGGTTTTGAGAGCAGTTTCTGGGTCATCTCCTGAGGCCCACTCCCTTTGATGTTATGGACATCTGAGATCTTAGGTGGAAGTTCCTTGAAATTCCTGTCATCTGTTTTTGTAAAGGCTAGCAAGGACTTCTCTGACCTTTGCTTCTTTAGAGCTTTTAAGTGGCTCTAATTTCCCAATTCCATGTATTCAGTTCTTTCCTGCTTAAACTATCTAGAGTGGTTTTTGTTTTACTGAACTCACTTTGATGGGTGATGCCCAGGTTTCTGGCTTCCACAACCCAAGTGGATGGAGGAGTGAATTAAAGAATTCATCCATCCATTCATTCCATCTGTGTTGAACATTTATGATATGCCCAGGCATTAAGCATAGATACTATAGATACAGTCACTACTATCAAAATGATTAATGAGCCTGCCCTCATAGAGCTTCCCTTTCAGAGGTAGAAAGAAAAGAGTACAGGAATCCAATAATTAGGCAATGTCATTTCAGATCATAGTAACTGTTAGAAAATAAAAGGATCATAGGAAAGAGAATGTATAGGCAGTGGAGTGACAAACTTAGACTGAATAGAGAAAAATGCCACCAAGGAGGTCACATTTCAGCCTGAATGACCTAGATGACCAAAAAATATCAGTCATGCAAAGATTTATTTCTGGCATAAGTAGCAACAAACTTGACTGGCCAAGGAAGACAAGGGGGCCCATGTGGCTGGACTGGGCCATGGTGAGGCATTAGAATTAGGTAGGAGGTAGCATACAAAGGGCCTTCTGCCTTTGTAAAGAATTTGGAACAAGCCTTTTAAAGGTTTAAGCAGGGCTTCCCTGGTGCTGTAGTGGATAAAGAGTCTGCCTTGCAGTGCAAGGGGCAGCGGTTTGATCCCTGGCCTGGGAAGACCCCATGTGCCTCAGAACAGCTGGACTGGTGTGTCCAATTACCAGCCAGTGCTCTGGAGCGCATGTGCCCAGAGCTGGTGCTCTGCAACAAGAGAGGCTACTGCAATGGAAGGCCTACACAGGCCAGAATAAAGATGGATGAAAATGAATAAATAAATAAATAAACAGTAAAAGAGGCCAAAATTTAAAAAAAAAAAAAAAAAGGTTTAAGCAAAGAAGCCAACACAGTCAGATTTGTGTTAAAAAAAAAATGCCACCAGAGAAAAACAGTTTGTTGAAGCATATGGAAAGAGGAGGATTAATGAAGTAAATATTAGAAATACTAAGTGTGACGTGCCTCTCGGACATTCAGTTGGCATGGAATTGGATAAATTAGGCTTCTGGGAAAGGTCTGGTATTGAGTATGGAATTAGGAGTTATCGGCACATAAGGGACATTGGATACTCCAAGAGAATGTGAGGTAACACAGCAAGCATATGTAGAAAGATCAGAGCACCTGGTTAGGCAGACTCTGTGCAATCTATAAGGGTAGCTGGAGTCAGAAATTCCTACAAAAGAGATGAAGCATGAAGACCAAAATGGTATGGGGTCACAGAGGTCAGGAGTTTCAGCAAGGGGGCAACTGCCCAGTGGTATGGGGTTTCTTCTAGTGACGAAAATTCTTGAGACTAGATTGTAGTGGAGGTTGTGTAACAGTGTGAGTTTGAAAAACCTCACTAAATTGATACTTAATGTGGCTAAAATGGTAAGTTTTATATGTAATTTACCACAGTAAAAAAATAAAAAGGATAAAGCTACAGGAGAACATCTGTAGTAATAAATGAACATTAGAAAAATATTTTTCAAATAGCACAGAAAATGCACAAGCCAGAAAAAGAAAAGTTAATGTACTGAACTTAATAAAAATTAAAAACCTTGGTGTTGGGCTTTCCCAGTGGTCCAGGTAGAGAGTCCGCCTTGCAGTACAAGGGGCACCCATTTGATCCCTGGCCCCAGAAGATCCCACATGCCACAGAACGGCTGGACCAGTGTATCCAATTAGGAGCCAGTGCTCTGGAGCACATGCGCTCAGAGCCAGTGCTCTGCAATGAGAGAGGCCGCTCCAATGGGAGGCCCACACAGCCAGAGAATAAAGATGGATGAACATAAATAAATAAAAAACAAACAAAAGAGACCAAAATTTAATAAACAAACAAACAAAAAAATTTGGTGTTTTCTACTGCTAAGAAGACAAAAAATCCACAAACTGAGAGAACCTATTTACCAAATACATATCTGATAATAGCCTGGTATCTGGTAACTCAAAATTTATGAGACAGCCTAGTTGAAAAAACAAACAGGTAAAAGTTTTGAACGTGAATTTCACCAAAGATGATATACAAATGGAAAATAAAAATATGATAATATACTCCACATTGTTAGTCATTAGGAAGCTACAAATGACAACAACAGCAAGATATTACCACACAGTTTTCAAAATGGCTAAAATTAGAAAAAGAAAAAATATGGTAATACTGAATGCTGGTAAGGATATAGTAGAGAAATAATTCTCTCTGTTAATGGGAATGCAAAGTGATGCAGCCACTTTGGAAGACAGTCTGGCAGTTTCATATGTAGTGAAACATAGATTTCAGGTAACCCAATAATCTTACTCATAGGCATTTATTTAAGAGAAATGAAAATTTTTGTCCACACAAAAACCCATACATGAATGTTTCTAGGGCCTTTATAATCACTAAAAGCTGGAAACAACACATTTATCCTTAAGCTGGAGAGTGGATAAGTATACTGTGGTATAGTCATACAATAAAATGCTGCTCTGCAATAATAAGTGAAAACTCCTGGGGCATCCAACTACAGGAACCAACCTCAAATGCTACAAGCCAGAAAAAGAAAAGTTTTAAATGTCCCTTGAAACTTAATAAAAATTAAAACCTTGGTGTTGGGCTTTCCCAGTGGTCCAGGTAGAGAGTCCGCCTTGCAGTACAAGGGGCACCCATTTGATCCCTGGCCCCAGAAGATCCCACATGCCACAGAACGGCTGGACCAGTGTATCCAATTAGGAGCCAGTGCTCTGGAGCACATGCGCTCAGAGCCAGTGCTCTGCAATGAGAGAGGCCGCTCCAATGGGAGGCCCACACAGCCAGAGAATAAAGATGGATGAACATAAATAAATAAAAAACAAACAAAAGAGACCAAAATTTAATAAACAAACAAACAAAAAAATTTGGTGTTTTCTACTGCTAAGAAGACAAAAAATCCACAAACTGAGAGAACCTATTTACCAAATACATATCTGATAATAGCCTGGTATCTGGTAACTCAAAATTTATGAGACAGCCTAGTTGAAAAAACAAACAGGTAAAAGTTTTGAACGTGAATTTCACCAAAGATGATATACAAATGGAAAATAAAAATATGATAATATACTCCACATTGTTAGTCATTAGGAAGCTACAAATGACAACAACAGCAAGATATTACCACACAGTTTTCAAAATGGCTAAAATTAGAAAAAGAAAAAATATGGTAATACTGAATGCTGGTAAGGATATAGTAGAGAAATAATTCTCTCTGTTAATGGGAATGCAAAGTGATGCAGCCACTTTGGAAGACAGTCTGGCAGTTTCATATGTAGTGAAACATAGATTTCAGGTAACCCAATAATCTTACTCATAGGCATTTATTTAAGAGAAATGAAAATTTTTGTCCACACAAAAACCCATACATGAATGTTTCTAGGGCCTTTATAATCACTAAAAGCTGGAAACAACACATTTATCCTTAAGCTGGAGAGTGGATAAGTATACTGTGGTATAGTCATACAATAAAATGCTGCTCTGCAATAATAAGTGAAAACTCCTGGGGCATCCAACTACAGGAACCAACCTCAAATGCACAATGCGAGTGAAAGAAGCCAGGCACAAAAGGCTATATATTGTATGTTTCCACTAATAGGACCTTCTGGAAAAGACAAAACTGGAAAAACAGATTAGGACCTGCCAGGGACTGGAGTGTGGGAAAGCATTGCCTGCAGAGGAATGTAAGGAGTCTTTTTGGACTGATGGGAAAATCTCTGTATCTTAATTTGATAAGAGCTACATGGTTGCATGCCTTTTTCAAAATCACCATATACCTAAAAGGGTAAATTTTATTGTGCAATAAATTATACTTTTATAAATCTGACTTTAAAAAATGATTGGGAACACCAGTACCTTTTATTTGGTTAAGCCAAATAAAAGGGCATTGGCAGTTCTCTTGAGAGCAGTTTCATTGGTCTAGCCTGAAGCAAGATTGAGGTAAGAGCATCCATTTATTCAACAAGGTAGAAGCAAGGCATTCTAAGAAGAATGAGTTCTTCTGAATGCTACATTAATCAGTTAAATTGCCTGTGTCTTTTCCTCTGGGCTTGTAATTCAAAACAGGAAAGCGGGGCAAAAGGAGGAGGATGTGGGTAGTGACTCAGAATCTTCAAGGGCATTGGTGTTTGAACAAATCTTTATGATATTAATTTGGAGAAAGAACCCTAATTGTCAGATGAAAACTAGGGAAATTAAAGCTTCACAAAATCTTTTTTTGTTGTTGTTGAGAATACCTAGAGACAAAATGGCTCACTGTGGGGTCATGCCCCCTGTGAGGATTCCTCGGTGTGGCTTGAGTGACAATGGAGATGAGAGATTTTATGGACAAGAGAACAGAGGCTAAGACAACTAGAGAATTTCTGTCCCATAAACTTACACTCATCCTGTGGTTAATAATAGACACACTACTGATATTATTTTAGTTCTTCTCACCACCTCATATTTAAGCCTTAACTAACAAGAAACAACTTGTTTTACAGTAAGAAAAAAGCCCTACTTTTATTTCTACCTGCTGAGGAAATGGTGAAATATTTGGAGTTGGAAGAAATGATCTGATTTGATTTCCCTGTGAAAATGCCTTCCATATCTTTTGGATCGATGCACCAAATTCTCACCCTTCCCAGTGTGCCAGTGACTGCTGAGTGCTGAAATGCTAGTACCATAAAATCAAGTCGAATGAGTGAGTCATGGTGACCAGTTATAGCTCAGAATCCATCCTCACAAGATCTGGGGTCCTTGTGTTTGGATCATCCAATCACTTCTCCCCTCTTCCTAACGGCAGCAGGTCCAGGCCAGACCTCTCATGGCATGTGTGAAATTCTTCTTGGTTCTGTGGCCCTTCCCAGAGCTGCTGTAGTGTCAATTATAGTAACCTTGACTCCTTAAGGAATGTGACAACTTAAACCTCATAGACTACTTAGCAACGTGTTTTTTCTGGAGCAGTAAATTGTACCCTAGGGCCCTAGAATGATGACTAAACTGTGGAAGCCCGCATCTAAGGAGACCTGTTCATCAGGCTTAAGAGACAGTGACTGAAATGTCTAAAACAGGTGGTGTCTCTTACACAATGGGAAGGTTTTTTTGTTGTTGTTTTTTTAACTATTGTTGTTGATGGCTAGTCTCATCAAAGCATAGTTGACTTGGCTTTCACATTAGAACTAGTAGGTTCTTTGTCATTCTGCATACTTCTTACATTCATGTTGGGATGCAGGACTGACCTGGTCCGTATTCTAGGATTTGAACCATCCAGAAATTTCAGAATGCTAACATTTGTCTCCAAGTAATGACTTGGGATTGGCACAGCCCAGGGAATTTGATCAGCTTCAGAGCTCCCTGGGGACTATGCTTTGAGGTCTAGCCTCAGATACCTCCAAATTGTTCAGGTACGCTAGAATGGAGCAAAGAGGGTGTCACTGTGGCAATTTTTTCAATAAAAGCTCTAGGATTCATTTCAAGTTTAATGGTCTCCGTGGTGATTCGGGATTTCAAGGGCATTCCAGGGAACTCATGTGTCATATTGGTAACAACCAACCTATGTTTCACCACAGATTCTCTAGTATGAAGAAATGAAAATGGAAGTAGAAGTCAATGTGCTGGGAGGTGAGGGAGGGTGGTTTTTAACCCCATGAAATCCTGCTGTGACACACAACCTTAAATTTTGCTTTGGTGATTTATAGTTTCACTTCAATGATATCTGCAACTCTGTGATTCTGAAGCCAAGAAATCAACCTGAATGCAAAGGGAAATTCAAAGGAGCACAGATTTGTGAGACATAAACTTTAAAGAGTATTGGGAAAATTGTCACAGAAATAAAGATTCCTGTGGTTCATATTAACCTTAAGTTTTAAATGTCCTCTATATAAGGACATCTATATCTGTGTCTATATCTATAACCTTTTTACAAGGACTCTTGGGGATGAAGAGTTTGGGTCTCTCCTCTATTAAACCCAGTGGGTGCCATTGCAGGCTTCATTCCTACAGGTAACATAGGTAACATATTCTGAACATTCTCAAGTTGCTTGAGATCATTAGATGCCCCTAGATGAAACAAAATGAAATATATACTGTGGCGTTTTTTACCATGGTGGCTTATTTATAATAAGGAAGTAGATAACAATAGGCACAGCCATATCCTAGTGACTTTGCTGCTAGCTGGTCTGGAAAAGCATTGTGTTTGGTCTTTTGGATAACTCCCTCAAATATGAGAGTGGCCTCTGACCTGTAGTACAGTGACCACTGAGGTTCCATTTGTCAGCTCCACAGAGCCGGTCCTTCCTACATAAGGTCTTGGAAAGGTCCTTCCACCTTGGCACACACTGGTTGACTCTGTTGCCAGTCCAGAGGAGCACCCAAGTGATGGAGCCACCACAAATTTGTTCAGCTGGGACAGCCAGGAATTTGATCAGCTTCAGAGCTCCCTGGGGACTATGCTTTGAGGTCTAGCCTCAGATACCTCCAAATTGTTCAGGTACGCTAGAATGGAGCAAAGAGGGTGTCACTGTGGCAATTTTTTCAATAAAAGCTCTAGGATTCATTTCAAGTTTAATGGTCTCCGTGGTGATTCGGGATTTCAAGGGCATTCCAGGGAACTCATGTGTCATATTGGTAACAACCAACCTATGTTTCACCACAGATTCTCTAGTATGAAGAAATGAAAATGGAAGTAGAAGTCAATGTGCTGGGAGGTGAGGGAGGGTGGTTTTTAACCCCATGAAATCCTGCTGTGACACACAACCTTAAATTTTGCTTTGGTGATTTATAGTTTCACTTCAATGATATCTGCAACTCTGTGATTCTGAAGCCAAGAAATCAACCTGAATGCAAAGGGAAATTCAAAGGAGCACAGATTTGTGAGACATAAACTTTAAAGAGTATTGGGAAAATTGTCACAGAAATAAAGATTCCTGTGGTTCATATTAACCTTAAGTTTTAAATGTCCTCTATATAAGGACATCTATATCTGTGTCTATATCTATAACCTTTTTACAAGGACTCTTGGGGATGAAGAGTTTGGGTCTCTCCTCTATTAAACCCAGTGGGTGCCATTGCAGGCTTCATTCCTACAGGTAACATAGGTAACATATTCTGAACATTCTCAAGTTGCTTGAGATCATTAGATGCCCCTAGATGAAACAAAATGAAATATATACTGTGGCGTTTTTTACCATGGTGGCTTATTTATAATAAGGAAGTAGATAACAATAGGCACAGCCATATCCTAGTGACTTTGCTGCTAGCTGGTCTGGAAAAGCATTGTGTTTGGTCTTTTGGATAACTCCCTCAAATATGAGAGTGGCCTCTGACCTGTAGTACAGTGACCACTGAGGTTCCATTTGTCAGCTCCACAGAGCCGGTCCTTCCTACATAAGGTCTTGGAAAGGTCCTTCCACCTTGGCACACACTGGTTGACTCTGTTGCCAGTCCAGAGGAGCACCCAAGTGATGGAGCCACCACCAGAGCTTCCCAAGGCTACTGTGGATTCTGACTTGAGATTCTGCAAGAAAGCCCTGTGTGCATATTCTGAACTCCCTTCCCTTGATGGAAAAGTCTTTCTTCATTAGTTCCGTTCAGTTGACAAATAAAGAATTCATGAATTCAAAATGACACTCTGAACTGACTGCTCAACCTGGATGGGTTGGATTGTCACTTATCAGAGTCCTTCTCTTTGCCTGCTCCTCCTTTTTTATTTTTTATATTATTTATTTAGTTTTTTGATATTCTGGTATCATTCCTATGATAAAATAAGTCATTTCCAGTGGAAGGATAATTCTTCATTCATACACTCAAAAATTCTTACTCCTAAGTAAGCCCTCTCCTGACTCCACGATTACTCTTTTAGATGGTCTTTGATGCTTCAGCCCTCATTGACAAATAAGACAAGAGCCCAGTATGCCATGCTGCCATAGGGCAGGCTTGGGTCTTTGCCTATACAAATGGAGCATTATCAGCCCGTTATTTCAATTCCAGTGAATGTGTCAGGACTATAAAAGGCCTTATTTCATTTGGTCTTCTTCACAGGAGACTGAAAGAAGAAGGGCAGAATGTAGATGGCCAAAACCACTTAATTTCTTTTTTGAGATGAAAAGAGAAAGAGCAAATCTAGGTTGCCAGAAAACAGCAGACAGGCTTATGGTTGTTAAAATTATGCAAACAACTGGAGTAGAGAAGACAGTCTGCTTTCAGAGCATCAGGGTGTCTACACTGCCTTTTGATTCACATAGACCCCAACTGTTTTCCCTGCTTTTTAATGGTCTATAATAAGGAAGTAGATAACAATAGGCACAGCCATATCCTAGTGACTTTGCTGCTAGCTGGTCTGGAAAAGCATTGTGTTTGGTCTTTTGGATAACTCCCTCAAATATGAGAGTGGCCTCTGACCTGTAGTACAGTGACCACTGAGGTTCCATTTGTCAGCTCCACAGAGCCGGTCCTTCCTACATAAGGTCTTGGAAAGGTCCTTCCACCTTGGCACACACTGGTTGACTCTGTTGCCAGTCCAGAGGAGCACCCAAGTGATGGAGCCACCACCAGAGCTTCCCAAGGCTACTGTGGATTCTGACTTGAGATTCTGCAAGAAAGCCCTGTGTGCATATTCTGAACTCCCTTCCCTTGATGGAAAAGTCTTTCTTCATTAGTTCCGTTCAGTTGACAAATAAAGAATTCATGAATTCAAAATGACACTCTGAACTGACTGCTCAACCTGGATGGGTTGGATTGTCACTTATCAGAGTCCTTCTCTTTGCCTGCTCCTCCTTTTTTATTTTTTATATTATTTATTTAGTTTTTTGATATTCTGGTATCATTCCTATGATAAAATAAGTCATTTCCAGTGGAAGGATAATTCTTCATTCATACACTCAAAAATTCTTACTCCTAAGTAAGCCCTCTCCTGACTCCACGATTACTCTTTTAGATGGTCTTTGATGCTTCAGCCCTCATTGACAAATAAGACAAGAGCCCAGTATGCCATGCTGCCATAGGGCAGGCTTGGGTCTTTGCCTATAAAAATGGAGCATTATCAGCCCGTTATTTCAATTCCAGTGAATGTGTCAGGACTATAAAAGGCCTTATTTCATTTGGTCTTCTTCACAGGAGACTGAAAGAAGAAGGGCAGAATGTAGATGGCCAAAACCACTTAATTTCTTTTTTGAGATGAAAAGAGAAAGAGCAAATCTAGGTTGCCAGAAAACAGCAGACAGGCTTATGGTTGTTAAAATTATGCAAACAACTGGAGTAGAGAAGACAGTCTGCTTTCAGAGCATCAGGGTGTCTACACTGCCTTTTGATTCACATAGACCCTGGCAACTGCTGCCCTGTATAAGCCTTCAAATCTTCAAGATTGTGTAGATACTAATTTATACTTGGTCTTTGGCTTGTTATCAAATGAAGTTTATTCATGGCGTAAGGAGAGAATGTGATTCAAAGGTACTTAAGAGATTTTTCTTCTCATTCTGCCTCTCAGGCATGAGTCACCATTTCCTCCTTAAATAAGGAGAAGGACTAAATGTGGCTTGCATGTGGGTTGTACCGTTGGTAATGAGTGAGTTGGGGAAAGTGCAGAGCTCCCTAGCAGTCCACATAGCGTGGGTTCTCACAGCAATCTTGAGAGATGCTGAGCTGTCACAGGAAGTGTAGGATTCTGCTCCACTGCCTTATCCATATGTCAAGTCTAACATCTTTGTGAAAGAGTTGCTGGAAAGAAAGGGGACGGTTTCTTCATGGTCGGCAGAGAAACACAAGCAAATGAGTGTGTCGTTCTTGAAATCCTGGCATCACTGGTTTTAGAAAACTCTTACCCTCAGCCAGAGTTGACAATAATTGGCAAAGTCAAAACCAACCAAAAAAAATGGAGTTTCAGATAAATATATCAAAACACTACCACTGTCTATTTGGCAGATATTATATGACTAATTTTATGGGTGAAGAAATTGAAGCTAAATATCACTTCTCCAGAGTTTTATAGGATGAAGTATTTATCATTTTCTAAATATAAAGTCTAACCAGAAAGTATGTTATCTCGGTATTCTTTGAGGCATGATCTTGGCTTCTTTCATAGATAGGATTCCTACCACACCCCAAATGTGTGCAGTGGGGTGGACTTGGGATTGCTGTAAAATAATGACAGATGAAAGCAACTGTATTATTCTTTCTTATGCCTATAATAAGGAGAATACAAGAGGAATACATTCATGAGGTACATTTCCTGTCTACCTTTGGGGAGAAACATGCAAACATCTAATTTTTTGACATGAGATATAAAATAACTGTCAGGATTTTTCCTCTATATTATACTTGTAAAAGTTCTCAAACACTCATCTGGATATATGCATATGGTGCTGTCACATCATCAGATGAGAAATAGAAATAGAGACTCTGAACCAGGTCCAAGGAAGAAGTGAGAGGAAAATCATTTTTGTGTTCTCTGTGATGAAGGCAAGACTATGCAGCATTTCATTTGCATTTTGGATATTTGTTCATGCTCTCAATGACTTTATTATTTTTTAACACATGTCTAGGACTGTTAGTAAGGCTTGCAGTAAGCACCAAATAGGTTAAAAAGAGAGAGAAAGAGAGAGAGAGAGAGAGATGTTATTCAGATGTTATTCTTAGGTTTCTTGTAGAAGCCAGTCATCTGTACTATAGAGGTTATCTTTACATAACAGTTGAAGAAAATAGTCTCTGAAATAAAATATCCAACACAGATGTCATCCATTACAGTCTTTAAGTGTGTGTGTGTGTGTGTGTGTGTGTGTGTGTGTGTGTGTTAGTTGCTCAGTTGTGTCAACTCTTTGCACCCCCATGGACTGTAGCCCGCCAGGCTCCCCTGTCCATGGGATTCTCCAGGCAAGAATACTGGAGTGGGTTGCCATGCCCTCCTCCAGGGAATCTTCTCAACCCAGGAATCGAACCCAGGTCTCCCACATTGCGGATGGATTCTTGACCATCTGAGCCACCAGGGAAGCGCCCGGTCTTTAAACAGGTAACTATACTAAAGAGTGTGACAAGTGCTTTTTTCAAGTGTGAACAAGTGTGAATGTTACTAAGAGGGGAGGAATTGAGGACGGTGTCCCAGAGAGACCAGAAACACAAGCTGAGTTTTGAAGGTGAAAAGTAAGCTGATCAGCAAGGGCTGGGAGCAGGGGAATGGAGAGCGGACACAAATTCACAGGGAATGTGAAAAAGAGTAATGGTAACAATTTCTTGTTTTGAAGTTTAGCTACAAAATGCCATGGTCCCGTTGAAATTGCAATGTTAGTTATATAAGTTCTTTGAGATAGGCATATTGAATTTTCTTCATCTCATCCTCCTTGGTGGTGAGGGAACCTGTTCTCTCTCTAAATGCTTATTGGTGAGATAACAATGCAGCATATTCATGCCACTGTGGACCTGACCCTCTGGCTCCAGGAGACTGCCTCAGGGAGCAGCAGCTGTCCTAGGCGAGGCAGGAACTCCATTATATGCATATGGTGCTGTCACATCATCAGATGAGAAATAGAAATAGAGACTCTGAACCAGGTCCAAGGAAGAAGTGAGAGGAAAATCATTTTTGTGTTCTCTGTGATGAAGGCAAGACTATGCAGCATTTCATTTGCATTTTGGATATTTGTTCATGCTCTCAATGACTTTATTATTTTTTAACACATGTCTAGGACTGTTAGTAAGGCTTGCAGTAAGCACCAAATAGGTTAAAAAGAGAGAAGAGAGAGAGAGAGAGATGTTATTCAGATGTTATTCTTAGGTTTCTTGTAGAAGCCAGTCATCTGTACTATAGAGGTTATCTTTACATAACAGTTGAAGAAAATAGTCTCTGAAATAAAATATCCAACACAGATGTCATCCATTACAGTCTTTAAGTGTGTGTGTGTGTGTGTGTGTGTGTGTGTGTGTGTGTGTGTTAGTTGCTCAGTTGTGTCAACTCTTTGCACCCCCATGGACTGTAGCCCGCCAGGCTCCCCTGTCCATGGGATTCTCCAGGCAAGAATACTGGAGTGGGTTGCCATGCCCTCCTCCAGGGAATCTTCTCAACCCAGGAATCGAACCCAGGTCTCCCACATTGCGGATGGATTCTTGACCATCTGAGCCACCAGGGAAGCCCCCAGTCTTTAAACAGGTAACTATACTAAAGAGTGTGACAAGTGCTTTTTTCAAGTGTGAACAAGTGTGAATGTTACTAAGAGGGGAGGAATTGAGGACGGTGTCCCAGAGAGACCAGAAACACAAGCTGAGTTTTGAAGGTGAAAAGTAAGCTGATCAGCAAGGGCTGGGAGCAGGGGAATGGAGAGCGGACACAAATTCACAGGGAATGTGAAAAAGAGTAATGGTAACAATTTCTTGTTTTGAAGTTTAGCTACAAAATGCCATGGTCCCGTTGAAATTGCAATGTTAGTTATATAAGTTCTTTGAGATAGGCATATTGAATTTTCTTCATCTCATCCTCCTTGGTGGTGAGGGAACCTGTTCTCTCTCTAAATGCTTATTGGTGAGATAACAATGCAGCATATTCATGCCACTGTGGACCTGACCCTCTGGCTCCAGGAGACTGCCTCAGGGAGCAGCAGCTGTCCTAGGCGAGGCAGGAACTCCATTACTGAGGTAATTAACATGTGGGATTCTGCTTTAGCATTGAGATTTAGTGACTTCAAGTAAACTTGGCTTGATCATCAAAATATGGCAAGGCACTGTCTTGGTTATCTATTTTGTGGAACAAATCACTATGTTTCAAAGAAGCAAAATGGGTCTGCTGTGAATCTAAATTTGGAGCTGAAAGAATCTGTTTTCAAAATGATTCTCTTGATGAGAGAGGCACAACTAGACATTACTGTGGTGGCTGGAGAACTCCTGCTTAGGAAGGCAGAGGAATGAAGAGGCTGCTCAGAGAAAGAGAGAAGCAGGAGATAAGAGAGACAGAGAGAAAGAGAGTGAGAGGGAGAATTTGCTTCTTTCTAATTCCAAAACATCCTTGCCCTTGGGTGCCATGAAACTTTTCCCATAACATTAAAATGCTTTCTGCTAGTTTCAAACTATATAGTACTAGCAAGTTTCTCATTTTTGAAAATGACAGCATTTTATAAGCACACATTTGTATGAGCCCATCTTAAAGCCTGCAATCTCTCTCTATAAATGCATTTAAATGATGACAGAATAAAGACCACACTCTAATAGTTTACTCATCACTGCAAACGTCATCATAGGAGATCTGCTTTCTCTATAAAGAAACTACTTTTTTTTTTATTTGGGGCATAGCTTTTCCTCACATTACCTTCTGACGTTCTCTCCTGCATTTTAGGAACTAAAATGAAAACCTCTTAGCTGTTTTTAGGTTAACAAGGATAGCGGTTCCTCTCTGAAACCCTCAGACTTGCGAAGAGTTCATTTAGGGATGTGCACACCGAGCTTTATCTCAGTGGATGATGCCCATAAATACTTTTCGTGGACATGCAAATTCATCTGTTTTGGGGCCATTTGCATTTTGTACCTCAGAACACACAAAACAACCATGGTCCCGTTGAAATTGCAATGTTAGTTATATAAGTTCTTTGAGATAGGCATATTGAATTTTCTTCATCTCATCCTCCTTGGTGGTGAGGGAACCTGTTCTCTCTCTAAATGCTTATTGGTGAGATAACAATGCAGCATATTCATGCCACTGTGGACCTGACCCTCTGGCTCCAGGAGACTGCCTCAGGGAGCAGCAGCTGTCCTAGGCGAGGCAGGAACTCCATTACTGAGGTAATTAACATGTGGGATTCTGCTTTAGCATTGAGATTTAGTGACTTCAAGTAAACTTGGCTTGATCATCAAAATATGGCAAGGCACTGTCTTGGTTATCTATTTTGTGGAACAAATCACTATGTTTCAAAGAAGCAAAATGGATCTGCTGTGAATCTAAATTTGGAGCTGAAAGAATCTGTTTTCAAAATGATTCTCTTGATGAGAGAGGCACAACTAGACATTACTGTGGTGGCTGGAGAACTCCTGCTTAGGAAGGCAGAGGAATGAAGAGGCTGCTCAGAGAAAGAGAGAAGCAGGAGATAAGAGAGACAGAGAGAAAGAGAGTGAGAGGGAGAATTTGCTTCTTTCTAATTCCAAAACATCCTTGCCCTTGGGTGCCATGAAACTTTTCCCATAACATTAAAATGCTTTCTGCTAGTTTCAAACTATATAGTACTAGCAAGTTTCTCATTTTTGAAAATGACAGCATTTTATAAGCACACATTTGTATGAGCCCATCTTAAAGCCTGCAATCTCTCTCTATAAATGCATTTAAATGATGACAGAATAAAGACCACACTCTAATAGTTTACTCATCACTGCAAACGTCATCATAGGAGATCTGCTTTCTCTATAAAGAAACTACTTTTTTTTTTATTTGGGGCATAGCTTTTCCTCACATTACCTTCTGACGTTCTCTCCTGCATTTTAGGAACTAAAATGAAAACCTCTTAGCTGTTTTTAGGTTAACAAGGATAGCGGTTCCTCTCTGAAACCCTCAGACTTGCGAAGAGTTCATTTAGGGATGTGCACACCGAGCTTTATCTCAGTGGATGATGCCCATAAATACTTTTCGTGGACATGCAAATTCATCTGTTTTGGGGGGCCATCTTTACCTTTGTAGCAGCGTTTTTGAAGTGTACCTCAGAACACACAAAACAACCATCAGCACTTTACACAGAAAGCGCTAGATTTTACTAACCACTTGAAATCCCTGGGGGGAAATGTCATTTCATTAGGTGGCTTCTTGGCAGCTTATCAAGGGCTTTTCATTTCCTTAAGCACATTGATTGGGTAGCAACTTTGCTTCTCTGAAAAACAAGCCATTCGGGAAAGCACTTTCTGAGAGGTCTGTTTGCGTAGGGTAAATATAAACACTGAAGAATTGTCAGGAATCAAAGCAGAATAAAAACCCAGCATCCGTGTTCTGATCAGATGTTGGTATTCACTCTAAATCCTTCTGCGGTCTCACTCCCCATCACACTGCTGTGATGTTGCTGTTGTCATTTATACCTGGGATCTCGTTTGGCCTGAGGATGCCATTCTCTCCCAGTCCTTTGACATTAACTATGGTTTGTTGTCAAAAGATGATAAGGCACTGCCTGGGTCACTGGGTTTGTGAAATGAACCACTTTTTTGCTGTTGTTAATGAGAAAAATTTGTGATTTTTTAATTTTTAGCACATACTCTGCAGTCAATAAATGGAAGTCAAATATAGGCCTGCATGGTAGATTACAGCACTCTACTGCCACTCAAATGGCCATTTATTCAAAAATATGAAAGTCAAACATGTTAGCACTAGGATGCTCATCAGTGCATTTCTCAGAAACATTCCTTTCTGTTATTCATTGAGTCCACAGTCCAGTTTAAATAGCGCCTCTAAACTAGGATGTTCCTCATTTAGAATCAGAAGCAGTGTCATGAAGCAGAAAGATCATGGGCTTCTGGATTCAAGCTGGGTTCCAGTTACATCTCCCACACTGCTAGGTGACCAGCTCAGGTTACTGACTCCTTGAGCCTTATTCATAGCTTCCTTGTGGGTAAAATGCCAGTAGTACCATCAGACTGTGGTTCAAAATTATAGCCAATAATAAAGAGGATTGTGAATCAATATGCCCAGGTCACTGCTGACATGTAGAAGAGACACAGTAGAGTTACCTCCTCCCCCCTGCCCCCTTTTAACGAAGGTCTTATTAGCTAAGACCATTGTGAGGTTCATAATCCTCTAGAATTTTCACTGGTGACACCACTAGCCACTCTTCATCTAACAGCACAAGTTAAAATAGTCTGTTTCTCTTTGCTCCTCATTTTCACATTTCCTGTTCTCACCCTTCCTCCACATTCTCCTTACACAGCAGAAATGAAAAGGGTTTGATAAAAAAAAAATAAGGCATTCTACGTTTGTTGGGGATTGCAGATTGCTATTTGACACATTTTCTTTCCAGCAGGACCATAAATTACTTTTTTTTTTGGCTGAGGTTGCCTTAAGCACTGGTTTCTCTTAGGCAAGCCTGCATTTCAGAGCAGACTGCTGAAAAGGGAGGCACAGGAAAGATTTGAAAGGAGCTCCCATCACCCACCATGAGCAATCAGATCAAATTCTACCTTTACACAGGAAACCAAATACATTTTTAACCGGAGAATTAACTGGCCTCATGAACTTACCCTATGTAATAACTGGAGAAAATCCAAAATGTATGGGCAAACGTGACAACTTTCCGATTTCTTTCCTTGTGACAATTTCATCAATTTTTACAGTAAAAGTAAATGAAGCTTAGGCCGTTGAGAGGAGTCTGCATATTTACAGAAGTCTCCAATGATGTCTTGAAATTACTAATTATTTATTGGTTCCTATAAAACCTTTACAATTTTCTCAGTCTTGGAATTGGTCCATTTATGCATTAAAATGCCTGTGAGCTAGCTTTGGGTGAGTGGAAAAGGCTGGTGGAAAACAAAGACAGGAGGAAAATTGCAGGAAATTACAAGCCAAACAACCCCCGCCACCTTGGCTTATTTTGTTGTCTGTAAGGAAGTTTCTGGGGCTTCCTAGGTGGTGTAGGGGTATATAATCCACCTGCCAATGCAGGAGATGTGGGTTCAATCCCTAGATCAGGAAGATCCCCTAGAGAAGGAAATGGTAACCCACTCCAGTATTCTTGCCTGGAGAATTCCATGGACAGAGGAGCCTGACAGGTTACAGTCCATGAGGTCAAAAAGAGTCAGACATAAGGCGGTTTCTACCAAGAGAAAAAAATACATTATTGGCCTTATAGAACTTACTTTAGTCAGAGAGACTGAGGAAATAAAACTCATTCTGAGAATAGACCATGGTTTTCTCACAATTTCTTGGGATGGAAGTTAAACACCTTCACTGGCCATTTTTTCCAAGGGAGAAAGCTCAGATATTCTCGCAGAACACAGCTCGTTCTCCTCACAGCTCTGCCCCTGTCTTCGTCCGGCCCGCCTTATGGCTTCCACTCCAAGTCCACGCAATTCCCCCAAGTGCCTACATCTCTTGGTCTTTCTGGCCTTGGTTGTTCACTAGGAATGTCTGTTTCTGCTCTGTAAGCCCCTCCTCCCCAAAGCATTTCCTGAGGGCCCTTGTTGCTATGGAAATTTGGTCGAGTTTTGGACCGACTGTTGCCTGGATATGCCTGTATTCTAGACCTTAGACACATACTGCTCTTACTGACTTCCATACCATTCCTCTCTAGGAGTCTGTAAGCTTCCTGAGGCCAGACCATTTTTAAGCCATCTTTGTATTCTCAGTGCTTGGTGCCTAAGAGGTGACCAATAGAAGATGCTGAATAAACATTAAGATAGAGTGGGATGAAAACTTGAAGCCAGAGGCATGTGGAGAATGACTGAAACCTAAGGGTCCCATGGCTGTTATTTCCAAGAACAGGTGGTTGGAAAGAATGAACAGATAAAGAAATCAATGCTGTGAGTCACTTAGATAAATGGCAGGTAAAAATGACACTGAATCTTTACAATTTTTACTGTTATGTGAAAGAGTCTTCCATACTTGATGAACTTGTTTTGTTTTGTTTTTTTCTGTTTAACATTGGAGATGGCTTGAAGGTACTCCATCAATAAAAGGTCATTGGTAATTGTTCAAGCAGCTGGGGTTCTGGGAAACTTTCCACTAGAGATGAATTACACAGAATTATAATGAAGAAATGAAAACGAAGACTGAGAGAAAGATTTGCTCATCAATCCGCAGGAGATGTGGGTTCAATCCCTAGATCAGGAAGATCCCCTAGAGAAGGAAATGGTAACCCACTCCAGTATTCTTGCCTGGAGAATTCCATGGACAGAGGAGCCTGACAGGTTACAGTCCATGAGGTCAAAAAGAGTCAGACATAAGGCGGTTTCTACCAAGAGAAAAAAATACATTATTGGCCTTATAGAACTTACTTTAGTCAGAGAGACTGAGGAAATAAAACTCATTCTGAGAATAGACCATGGTTTTCTCACAATTTCTTGGGATGGAAGTTAAACACCTTCACTGGCCATTTTTTCCAAGGGAGAAAGCTCAGATATTCTCGCAGAACACAGCTCGTTCTCCTCACAGCTCTGCCCCTGTCTTCGTCCGGCCCGCCTTATGGCTTCCACTCCAAGTCCACGCAATTCCCCCAAGTGCCTACATCTCTTGGTCTTTCTGGCCTTGGTTGTTCACTAGGAATGTCTGTTTCTGCTCTGTAAGCCCCTCCTCCCCAAAGCATTTCCTGAGGGCCCTTGTTGCTATGGAAATTTGGTCGAGTTTTGGACCGACTGTTGCCTGGATATGCCTGTATTCTAGACCTTAGACACATACTGCTCTTACTGACTTCCATACCATTCCTCTCTAGGAGTCTGTAAGCTTCCTGAGGCCAGACCATTTTTAAGCCATCTTTGTATTCTCAGTGCTTGGTGCCTAAGAGGTGACCAATAGAAGATGCTGAATAAACATTAAGATAGAGTGGGATGAAAACTTGAAGCCAGAGGCATGTGGAGAATGACTGAAACCTAAGGGTCCCATGGCTGTTATTTCCAAGAACAGGTGGTTGGAAAGAATGAACAGATAAAGAAATCAATGCTGTGAGTCACTTAGATAAATGGCAGGTAAAAATGACACTGAATCTTTACAATTTTTACTGTTATGTGAAAGAGTCTTCCATACTTGATGAACTTGTTTTGTTTTGTTTTTTTCTGTTTAACATTGGAGATGGCTTGAAGGTACTCCATCAATAAAAGGTCATTGGTAATTGTTCAAGCAGCTGGGGTTCTGGGAAACTTTCCACTAGAGATGAATTACACAGAATTATAATGAAGAAATGAAAACGAAGACTGAGAGAAAGATTTGCTCATCAAATCAGGAAACAGTGGTTAAATCTTTATCAATCACCAGTCTTATAGAAGGCCTTGGATAAACAAGACAGTCAAGGTTCTTTACCTTAAAGATCTTGAATCCCAGGGTTGGGGGAAATAGACATGTCAACAGATCAAGGGTTAATCATTTCAGATAATGAGAAGTCTCAGGAAGATAATACAGAGTACCATGGGTTTAGAGTGCAACTGAAGGATTTCTTTCATTGGGATGATCAGGAAAGGGCCTTTCCAAGGAGTTGACGTTTGTGCTGAGACCACAGTGAACAGAAAAACCATGGGAACATCTGGGAGAGGAAGGTTCCAGGCAGATGGAATGTGTGTGGGTCCCTGAGATCAGACCGAGTTCGGAGAGCTTGAGGAACCAAGAGAAGGCTAGTGTGGGCAGAGCACAGAGTTGGAGGGAAACAGTGATTCTTGAAAGGAGTCTGGAGAAACAGACAGGGGGCAGCTCACTGGTGCCCTGGAGGTCACAGAGAGCAATCTGGATTTGATTATGGCAGAATTTTAATTAAATAAGTGAAAAAGAGCGCTGATACTTATTTTACAAAGAACACTCTGCCTGCTGTGGAAAATCTTGGTAATAAGGAAGGAACTGGAAATGGGGTGGTGACGGCCATGGTTCAGATAAGAGGTTGTGGCTTGAGCAGGGTAGTGGTAGCTGAGAGAGCATTGAAACCAAGGGATTAACTGGGTATCAAGGGTGAAGAGGAGCATGACAGAAATATTGTACAAATGGAATAGAAAGCTGTGTGTACAGGTGTGTGTGTGTACAGGTGTGTGTCTGTGTATGTGTGTGTCTGTGTGTCTATGTATGCCTGTGATAGGGACAGTGTGGGGAGAGAGGGACAGTGATTAAGATTAAGTGTGTAATAGGCTCTAGGTTCATCCATCTCGTTAGAACTGGCTCAAATGCATCCCTTTTTCTAACTCAAACCAGGGTTCTGTAACAACCTAGAGGGGTGGGATGGGGAGGAAGTTCAGAGGGAGGTTCATGAGGGAGGGGACTTAGGTAAACCTACGGCTGAGTCATGTTGACATTTGGCAGAAACCAACACAATATTGTAGAGCACTTATCCTTCAATTAAAAATCAATACATTTAATTTTTCTAAAAAAAAGATTAAGTACAGTTCAAACCTGATGTAGCAGGACCTGGGCAGTGACCACAGTTTAGATCTGAAGAAACCAGATTATGCAGAGCCTTGAGCCTATAGCTCAGTGTTCTAGGGTTTAATTTATCTGACAAGTAGTGAAGAATGGCCATGTGGTATTCAGCAGGAGACTGACATGATAAACTTGCCTTTGGGTAAACATTGCATTCCTGTGACTCCAGGCCAGAGAAGGGGCGGGGAAAGGGCACCAGGCCGGGACTCAGCAGCTCACCAAGCTGTTTGCTCCTGAACACTAAGTCCATGGAGATCTCTCACATGGCAGAGGTCCTTGCCTGCTGTGCAGTTATTCAGACATGACCCTCACCTCTCAAACTTAATCCTTTGTGCATTAAGGTTACCAGCTTATGTGACTGCTTCCCAAAGCCCTTAACAAGGTTCTAACTGTGTCCGGCACATAATACGCAAGCAAACGTATTTCTTGGATGAATGTTCTAATTACAGGGTCATTTTGGCTCTGAGATGAGACTTGGGGCCTCTGCCTCTTCTTCCTCTGTCCCTGAATCCCAGGTCCCCATTCGTGTTTCCCTCACTCTGGGAGTGGTGATGGGGGTGTCTTCCCTCCTCACCAGGCAGGCCATTCTTCACCTATCACCTTCTGGACAGGTGGCTAAGCCTGGACTTAATTGCAATCGAGCAGGTGGTAAAATTTGTCTTTGTACCCTCCCAGCCTGTTAGAACCATTATCCCCTGCAGCTCAGCACCTCCGTGGTCCAGCCCTGCCCTCTGCACACCTTCTCATCCCCGCCAGGATTCACATCCTGCACCCCAGGCCAGTGGAGAGATGGGCCTGGGAGAGGTGATGAATACCTCTCAAATAGCATCACTCATCTGTTATCCTAATGCGTTCAATGCTGAGGAGCCTAAACGCATGATCTCCGCCTCCTATGTGGCATTTGCATTTTTATAACTCAAACCAGGGTTCTAAACCTGAGGGGGTGGGGGTCAGGACTTGGGAAAGTCATGTTGACATTTGGCAGAAACCAACACAATATTGTAGAGCACTTATCCTTCAATTAAAAATCAATACATTTAATTTTTCTAAAAAAAAGATTAAGTACAGTTCAAACCTGATGTAGCAGGACCTGGGCAGTGACCACAGTTTAGATCTGAAGAAACCAGATTATGCAGAGCCTTGAGCCTATAGCTCAGTGTTCTAGGGTTTAATTTATCTGACAAGTAGTGAAGAATGGCCATGTGGTATTCAGCAGGAGACTGACATGATAAACTTGCCTTTGGGTAAACATTGCATTCCTGTGACTCCAGGCCAGAGAAGGGGCGGGAAGGTCACCAGGCCGGGACTCAGCAGCTCACCAAGCTGTTTGCTCCTGAACACTAAGTCCATGGAGATCTCTCACATGGCAGAGGTCCTTGCCTGCTGTGCAGTTATTCAGACATGACCCTCACCTCTCAAACTTAATCCTTTGTGCATTAAGGTTACCAGCTTATGTGACTGCTTCCCAAAGCCCTTAACAAGGTTCTAACTGTGTCCGGCACATAATACGCAAGCAAACGTATTTCTTGGATGAATGTTCTAATTACAGGGTCATTTTGGCTCTGAGATGAGACTTGGGGCCTCTGCCTCTTCTTCCTCTGTCCCTGAATCCCAGGTCCCCATTCGTGTTTCCCTCACTCTGGGAGTGGTGATGGGGGTGTCTTCCCTCCTCACCAGGCAGGCCATTCTTCACCTATCACCTTCTGGACAGGTGGCTAAGCCTGGACTTAATTGCAATCGAGCAGGTGGTAAAATTTGTCTTTGTACCCTCCCAGCCTGTTAGAACCATTATCCCCTGCAGCTCAGCACCTCCGTGGTCCAGCCCTGCCCTCTGCACACCTTCTCATCCCCGCCAGGATTCACATCCTGCACCCCAGGCCAGTGGAGAGATGGGCCTGGGAGAGGGTGATGAAAACCTCTCAAATAGCATCAATCATCTGTTATCCTAATGCGTTCAATGCTGAGGAGACTAAACGCATGATCTCCACCTCCTATGTGGCATTTGCATTTTTATAATAGGAGAAGCATGGTACTAAATTGTTTCAGAATTGTAGGGTCTGCCTTCTTTCACCATTGTCTATAACCTGAACAACAATAAACCATTCTCAAGTGCCTCTATGCCAGGCAATGTGCCGGATACTGAGGTTGAAAGCAAAAAAGATATTAAAAAAAAAAACAGCTGTGCAGTCCTATGAGGATATTTTCATTTAGTCAGGGAGACAGATAGGTAAATAGACAATTGCAATCCTGTGAAAAGTGCTCTCCTCATTTCATGAGGAAATTTATCACTAGGTGCCATCTACCATCCTTGCAGCTTTTAACTCATCAAGCAAAGACCACATGTTAAATGTATCGCTTTCATATCCATTTGGGATTAACTCATTTCATAAATTAGTTTATAAATATCCATGTTATGACATACAGTTATTATAATTATTCCGTCTCTAGGTTTCTTACGTAGTTAGGCACCTTAATTTCATTTATGATTCTCCCTTTTGTTCGGGATTGAAACTCCAAACAGTTTTACTGGTATTCTTGTAATTTTTAAACATAATAGGATCCCACAGGAAATATGGAGAAAATGTGTCATCTCCAAAGAGAAAGATCAGCTTGTCAGTTGTCCCATGTCTATTAACCTATCAGATGTTACAATTATGAATTCAGTGTGACCACTTCATTATAGAACTTTTATTTACTATTCATTTTAGTGTTATTTAGAAAGGAGTATATCCTGAAAAACTGTAAGCTTTTGTTTAATTTTTTTAGCTGTGAAATATAGCATAAAAGGAAAACAAAAGTCCCTACAGGAACACAGATTATCATTTACAAAGATTTAACTGCAAGCTTCATATGTTTTTCATCCTATTTATTTGGCTCCACAAGATAAGGGGAGGCATGCAATGGCTAACTCTTACGTTATAGTTAATTTTAACTCCCATATCAATAAGCAGATGCCTTTTCAAGTTATAAAAAGTATGCCATTGTTATCAACTGGAGAGAATGAGATCATTGTGCTTATCATACCATAAAAAGCCAGAAGGGCAAAAACATACCTCAGGAGAAAAATCTCATCCAGCCAACGAAATACCTCTGAGGCAAAGAATATCACCCTGAATTTTCCCCATGAGAAAGGGTTAGATTCAAAGAAAGAGATTAAAAGCCCTGAATGAGTCACAGGAGTGTAATGTACATCATAGGGAATATAGTCTACATTTTATAGTAACGTCGGATGGTGTTTAATCTATAAAAAAATAGAATCATTATGTTGTACACCTGAAACTCACAAGTCAACTTCCCTCAATAAAAAAATAAAAATAAATAAAAACCCAAAAGGAAGTGATCTCTCAGAAATGAAAGTATGTAAGTTTATTTCATGATGCTCTATTTGTTACTTGTATGGCAAGATTTTCTCTCTGTTAATTTACAAACTTTTTTCAGAAACATTAGGCTTGAAGTATCATTGACATTTGAATGATTATCACATTTAAAGATTGAGATTATCACCCCATCACTAGATAAATTCCATTGGTGTAAGTAGTATGGATTTGGGAGGTGGAAGCAGGAAGGAAATTATTTAATGATTTACCAAAAGA
This sequence comes from Tragulus kanchil, assembly GCA_022376925.1. Taxonomy (NCBI): domain Eukaryota; kingdom Metazoa; phylum Chordata; class Mammalia; order Artiodactyla; family Tragulidae; genus Tragulus; species Tragulus kanchil. The sequence goes on along the minus strand of JAIOJX010000028.1, from coordinate 37,123,614 downwards.
AAGTAATGTGGTGGGGACAAAGTAGACATCCTGTAGAAAGTGGGCTGTATGTAACAAGAGCAGGAGGTAAAGATTAATAGAAGCTGGCAGACAACAGGAAAAGTTCGAGTGGGTGCTTTAGGATAAGCCTCCTCCCTGCCTGGCTCGGCCCGTGGTGTGATAGGCCGCCTATCTCCCCAAGTAAATGCTTAGTTTAGACATTGCCTAAGGTATCTTTCTGTTCAGTATTTTCCTGCCTCTGATGTGGCTGCCAAGATGGAATAATTTAGAAATGTCTTTAATAGTAAACGAGAATAATTCACACAAGTTTAATGATCAACCTCCAACTCAAGTGAGCGCAACGTAAGCCATGGTAACAACGGCACACTGGCTGGCCCTGCCCAGGAGCAGAGAACCCCATGGCCCACGTGAGCCAGGGCTCTTCTGTCCTCTTTCCTGGATTTTCAACCTCCAAGCTTCAATGCCATTGTTATCAACTGGAGAGAATGAGATCATTGTGCTTATCATACCATAAAAAGCCAGAAGGGCAAAAACATACCTCAGGAGAAAAATCTCATCCAGCCAACGAAATACCTCTGAGGCAAAGAATATCACCCTGAATTTTCCCCATGAGAAAGGGTTAGATTCAAAGAAAGAGATTAAAAGCCCTGAATGAGTCACAGGAGTGTAATGTACATCATAGGGAATATAGTCTACATTTTATAGTAACGTCGGATGGTGTTTAATCTATAAAAAAATAGAATCATTATGTTGTACACCTGAAACTCACAAGTCAACTTCCCTCAATAAAAAAATAAAAATAAATAAAAACCCCAAAAGGAAGTGATCTCTCAGAAATGAAAGTATGTAAGTTTATTTCATGATGCTCTATTTGTTACTTGTATGGCAAGATTTTCTCTCTGTTAATTTACAAACTTTTTTCAGAAACATTAGGCTTGAAGTATCATTGACATTTGAATGATTATCACATTTAAAGATTGAGATTATCACCCCATCACTAGATAAATTCCATTGGTGTAAGTAGTATGGATTTGGGAGGTGGAAGCAGGAAGGAAATTATTTAATGATTTACCAAAAGAAAGTAATGTGGTGGGGACAAAGTAGACATCCTGTAGAAAGTGGGCTGTATGTAACAAGAGCAGGAGGTAAAGATTAATAGAAGCTGGCAGACAACAGGAAAAGTTCGAGTGGGTGCTTTAGGATAAGCCTCCTCCCTGCCTGGCTCGGCCCGTGGTGTGATAGGCCGCCTATCTCCCCAAGTAAATGCTTAGTTTAGACATTGCCTAAGGTATCTTTCTGTTCAGTATTTTCCTGCCTCTGATGTGGCTGCCAAGATGGAATAATTTAGAAATGTCTTTAATAGTAAACGAGAATAATTCACACAAGTTTAATGATCAACCTCCAACTCAAGTGAGCGCAACGTAAGCCATGGTAACAACGGCACACTGGCTGGCCCCTGCCCAGGAGCAGAGAACCCCATGGCCCACGTGAGCCAGGGCTCTTCTGTCCTCTTTCCTCTGGTCCCTCTACTTCCTGCCCTTGGCACTCCTGCCCTCACCAAGGTCCTCTAATTAGCTTAACTATGTTGGAAATAATCCTCTTTGCTGGAATGGGCTGTATACAAACCTCAGACCTGAAATCACCAGATTAACTACTTCCTGTCTCCCCTGAGACCCAGAAAAAATATAAAGCTCTGAGGAATTTAAGGCACACACACACACACAGGCTTTGAAGTATATTTTATATACTTTTATTTATTATATATATGTGTGTGTATGTGTGTAGATAGATAGGCTTTGAAAGTTATTACAGTCTAGCAAGGCTGTTGGTGTTCACTCATTCAGTTGTGTCTGACTCTTTGTGACCCATGAACTGCAGCACTTCAGGCTTCCTGTCATTCACCATCTCCTGGAATTTGCTCAAACTCACATCCACTGAGTCGATGATCCAACCATCTTATCCTCTATCACCCCCTTCTCCTGCTGCCTTCGATCTTTCCCAGCATCAGGGACTTTTCCAATGAACTAGGTTGGGAGCATTGAAAAATCACACCACACAATTTCCAAGAGTATCCTTACTAAAGGAATTATTCAACTACTCAAAAAATATTCATCCTATTCCTACCTTCATTCCTCAGACCTTCCTTATACTTCAAACACTTTACATTCATCTCTAGTTCTTTTTGATGAAACTTCTGGTTCTAGTCTCAAAGAACCCTCATCAAGCTATAGCACCATCAGATTTTAAATTCTGCTCCCAACATTTATCAGATACCTAATGCAAAAATTTTAGCTCTTCTTTCTTTCTTTTTTTTTTTTTTTGCCACACAGTGTGGGAGGCTTTAGTTCCCTGACCAAGGACCAAACCCATGCCCCCTGCAGTGGAACCGTAGTCTCTACCACTGGACTGTCAAGGAAGTCTCTTTAGCTCCTCTGTATAAACATAAGTTAGTTTCTCTTGCCAGGGGTGCTGAGATTCGTATTTTAGCAATGAAACAGCTTTGGCTCTGAGGTACAGACTGTCCACAACCTGGTCTCCAACAACATGAGACTTTTGTCATGTATCTTCTACGACTCTCACCCAGGAAATGCAGATCGTGAATAAGACAGATTGCAGGGGAATTCCAGGATTAGATCGTCTCAAAACTATAGTCGTGTTTGAGGGGGTTTTGATATTTGCTGATCCCTGCATTGGTTTCGTAGTTACCAGCCAGTGGGCCTTGTAAGGCACAGATCACCATTATTACAGATGGGCTGAAAGAAATTAGGTGTCGGGTGGGTCACGTGTTAGTGTGTGCAGCCTCACAGCAAAAAAACCCAGCACATCAAGCAAACTGAAAAGGAGGAGTTGCTCCAAATCAAGTTTCATTTCACTTCTAATTCAGTTCATTCAATTGTTAATAAAACACCACTTCATTAAAATAAAACATTTTACAACGGAAATGAGATTAAGTTAATTGGATGCAGACAGTTAAATCCACATACACATACATAACATTTAATGTCCATTCAGTTTTAAAAGGGCCATGAACTTGATTCTAGGGCCTAATTTTTCTTCTTCACGTTTCTTGTTCCATCATTTATAAGTGAAATAATAACAGATTCAATGAAAATTGCTTTATATGCTCTGTTTAAATGCATTTAATTCGAATCATCTAAAAACAATATTTCCAGATGAGGCAGTGTCAGGTTTTTCTCATTTCCTTCTTTATCCATCTCAAGATTCTTAATTCATCTGTGTAACAAATCATATTTTATGACCAATGTATTTGTTTCCCATCCTGATGATTAGCTAGAAACCTCACTAAAAAGCATAGATATGTACGATTTGTATTTGCAGATCTTTCATTTCCTCTAGAGATGATCTAGTAGGTGAGAATCTCTGTCTAAGTCATGTAAGGAGATATGCTTGGTTTAAGTCAACTTAAATTTGATTTCAGTCATTGGACTGGCAAGAGTAGAAACTTTAGTCATTATTAGAGTTTTTTTGCCTTCAGCCCCATCCTCACTGTGCAAAGATGCTGGCATCACTATAGTTTCAGAATTAAGAAGAGAGACCCAGTCCTGAGTACAAATGTCTCCAACAACATGAGACTTTTGTCATGTATCTTCTACGACTCTCACCCAGGAAATGCAGATCGTGAATAAGACAGATTGCAGGGGAATTCCAGGATTAGATCGTCTCAAAACTATAGTCGTGTTTGAGGGGGTTTTGATATTTGCTGATCCCTGCATTGGTTTCGTAGTTACCAGCCAGTGGGCCTTGTAAGGCACAGATCACCATTATTACAGATGGGCTGAAAGAAATTAGGTGTCGGGTGGGTCACGTGTTAGTGTGTGCAGCCTCACAGCAAAAAAACCCAGCACATCAAGCAAACTGAAAAGGAGGAGTTGCTCCAAATCAAGTTTCATTTCACTTCTAATTCAGTTCATTCAATTGTTAATAAAACACCACTTCATTAAAATAAAACATTTTACAACGGAAATGAGATTAAGTTAATTGGATGCAGACAGTTAAATCCACATACACATACATAACATTTAATGTCCATTCAGTTTTAAAAGGGCCATGAACTTGATTCTAGGGCCTAATTTTTCTTCTTCACGTTTCTTGTTCCATCATTTATAAGTGAAATAATAACAGATTCAATGAAAATTGCTTTATATGCTCTGTTTAAATGCATTTAATTCGAATCATCTAAAAACAATATTTCCAGATGAGGCAGTGTCAGTTTTTTCTCATTTCCCCTTCTTTATCCATCTCAAGATTCTTAATTCATCTGTGTAACAAATCATATTTTATGACCAATGTATTTGTTTCCCATCCTGATGATTAGCTAGAAACCTCACTAAAAAGCATAGATATGTACGATTTGTATTTGCAGATCTTTCATTTCCTCTAGAGATGATCTAGTAGGTGAGAATCTCTGTCTAAGTCATGTAAGGAGATATGCTTGGTTTAAGTCAACTTAAATTTGATTTCAGTCATTGGACTGGCAAGAGTAGAAACTTTAGTCATTATTAGAGTTTTTTTGCCTTCAGCCCCATCCTCACTGTGCAAAGATGCTGGCATCACTATAGTTTCAGAATTAAGAAGAGAGACCCAGTCCTGAGTACAAATGTGTCCATTATCTAGCCTCTCTGTGTCACCTTCAGGTCTGGAGATTCAGCTCTCCTGGAAGTCCCCAGTGAAGTTGGCGTGTCTATGCCATGAGGTCCCACTACTCAGAGATAGTGACATTGTCTCTGTAACTTCGAGGAAGTCACATGGTGTCTGATTCCCACCAAAACGCATTGCTTATGACCCAATGCATCAAATCCCTTGTCTTGGATAGTGTTTGGATAACTTGTACAGTAGAAATCTGATGTTCATTCAAGATAGGTCAGAATGTTCTGCAATGAGTGCACAGTGGTAAAGACAAACAAAATCTTCTAGATTTAAATACAGAGGTGAAACAATAGTGATTGTATGAAGCATGACATAAATAGACAATTGCCACAAGGCTCTGAATGCTCAGATGGTTGGGAAAGAATGTGCCTTTGGTGGTGAACAAGAGAAAGCACAGTGGACAAGGATATGGGGGAAGGATGGGGACCACATTAAAGAGCCTGAGGCAGTGCTAGACAGGCAGTTTTCTATTCCGAGCATCAAGATCTAAGAACAAAGATGATATAAATAATTGATAAAAATGCTACTTTTTTCTTACGTTTCTGATTTACTAAAGACTTCATTGGGATATGCTTTCAGTTAGGATAGTCTTTCAATTGAGGAAAGAAGCCTGAAAAACTACAGCTTAAACAAAGTAAGAGTTTAAATATTTTCTATCAAAAATAGTAGATAGGCAAGTCAAGATTCATATGAAGGATCTCCTACATTATTTCTCTTGCAGGCTCCTTCTATCTTTGCATTTTGCCATCCTCAGTTTATGGCTTCATACTTGGCTTATACAGGATGGCTCCTGCACCCTCAGCTATCACAGTCATACTTGAAGCAAGAAGGAGAAACAGGAAAATAAGGCATGTATCAGTATTTCATGAACCCCATGCAGTGGCTTCAGCTCCCATTTCAATGATTCCAACTGGTTGCAATGCATGCTGGGAAAGGTAGTTTTCACCTGGCCGTGTTTTCACTTCAAATGTGACTGGGATTCTCTTTAGTCTGAAAGAAGATATATTGAATAGACAACTTGGGGTGCATGCCAGACTCACCAGGTCCAGAATGAAGTCTCATGGACAGACCCATGACCTTGGAGATGGAGCTTCCTTTCTGCTTTTGGCTCTGCATATTAGCAAATTTCCCAGCTATAAAGTGAAGGGCATTTTTTTTTTTTTTTGGTTCCGAGAGATTGGATTCTTTGAAGAATCATTTAAATGTGTCAACTACTTTATTAATATTTTCCTCAAATGAAAGATAACCATGATGATAAATAATACTGTTGAGGAATATTCAATCATGTGGAAAATGTGGCTACATTATAAGTATAAAATATTCACATCATGGTTTCACTTTTATGAAGAAATACATACATAAATGCAAAGAGAAAAGAAAAACAGCTAAAGGCCAAGCTACAAATTTTAGTTCTGTGTAAGTGCTGAATCTATGCAGAATCTGTTCTTTAGAACATAAGCCTCCTGAGAGCAAGGATTTGGGTCCATTATTCCACTATTTTGTTCAGCTCCTGGGAGAGGGTCTGGTACAGTGTAAGAGCCCAATAAATGGATGTTGAATGACTTCATATTCCGTTCTACATATATATGATTTTTATTTTCTATTGCTTATTGAAATTAAAATGCATTTTTAGGAACCTGCTGAAGTTAGGCTTATCAGCTTTAGGGCCACATCAATCTCAAATATCATCTCACACACATCCAACTCCTTATTGCTATTTTTAGATAGTTTTCTGAAAGGACCTAATTATAAATGAATTTTTGCCATATCCTTAAGTACTCTAACAATTGTTTTCAGTTACTTATCGACGTCAAACTTCCATTGGTTGCCCTGGACTATAATTGTATGAATGACCTTGCTACTAATACAGGGGCAAGGCCATTTATCTGATTCCAAAGTTAAATAGTTATTGTCACATTTTACCCTACTTTGTGTTTTGCATGTTACAGAATAATATTGTGTTTAGAATAACACATCACATGTATAAACATTCATATACTTTAAACCTCTGGACTTTTTTGTTGTTTTGCATGTTGCAAAGGGTAGTTTTCACCTGGCCGTGTTTTCACTTCAAATGTGACTGGGATTCTCTTTAGTCTGAAAGAAGATATATTGAATAGACAACTTGGGGTGCATGCCAGACTCACCAGGTCCAGAATGAAGTCTCATGGACAGACCCATGACCTTGGAGATGGAGCTTCCTTTCTGCTTTTGGCTCTGCATATTAGCAAATTTCCCAGCTATAAAGTGAAGGGCATTTTTTTTTTTTTTTGGTTCCGAGAGATTGGATTCTTTGAAGAATCATTTAAATGTGTCAACTACTTTATTAATATTTTCCTCAAATGAAAGATAACCATGATGATAAATAATACTGTTGAGGAATATTCAATCATGTGGAAAATGTGGCTACATTATAAGTATAAAATATTCACATCATGGTTTCACTTTTATGAAGAAATACATACATAAATGCAAAGAGAAAAGAAAAACAGCTAAAGGCCAAGCTACAAATTTTAGTTCTGTGTAAGTGCTGAATCTATGCAGAATCTGTTCTTTAGAACATAAGCCTCCTGAGAGCAAGGATTTGGGTCCATTATTCCACTATTTTGTTCAGCTCCTGGGAGAGGGTCTGGTACAGTGTAAGAGCCCAATAAATGGATGTTGAATGACTTCATATTCCGTTCTACATATATATGATTTTTATTTTCTATTGCTTATTGAAATTAAAATGCATTTTTAGGAACCTGCTGAAGTTAGGCTTATCAGCTTTAGGGCCACATCAATCTCAAATATCATCTCACACACATCCAACTCCTTATTGCTATTTTTAGATAGTTTTCTGAAAGGACCTAATTATAAATGAATTTTTGCCATATCCTTAAGTACTCTAACAATTGTTTTCAGTTACTTATCGACGTCAAACTTCCATTGGTTGCCCTGGACTATAATTGTATGAATGACCTTGCTACTAATACAGGGGCAAGGCCATTTATCTGATTCCAAAGTTAAATAGTTATTGTCACATTTTACCCTACTTTGTGTTTTGCATGTTACAGAATAATATTGTGTTTAGAATAACACATCACATGTATAAACATTCATATACTTTAAACCTCTGGATCTTTTATTTTACTGACTGAATATCTGGTTGAATGGAGTCAGATTTCATCATACAGGTGTAGGGGTGATTTAGAGACTATGCTAGGGAGGTGGTGTTTTGATGACCTCCCCAAAGTTCCCACATGATAAATCAGTGCTGAGCCATTTGTTTTACAATCTACCCAACTCTGAGGTTAAAACTCTCCTATATAAAAATCAACCAACCAAACAAAAACAACAACAAAACAAAAACCTCTCTTGGAGCCATCAGAGGCATTGGGAGTCCTTTTGTGATCAATCCATGTGACTGAAACTGAGTGATGCCACTTCACGTTAAGAACATTAGTTGACGGCCACAGTTAGTAGCTTTCTGGGTGGCACTAGAGATAAAGAACCTGCCTGTCAATGCAGGAGACAAAAGAGACGTGGGTTCGATCCCTGGGTCTGGAAGATCCCCTGGAAAAGGGCATGGCGACCCACTCCAGTCTTCTTTCCCGGAGAATCCCATGAACAGGGGAGCCTGGCTGGCTACAACAGAGTTGGACACAACTGAGGTGACTTAGAATGTTTGCACAAAGAGGCTTTTCTTTATTCTGTGTGGTTTCTAAAGATCATACACAACACATGTGATTCTATTTTCTCTGTTAATATCTCAAACAACATAGCTACAGAAAAAGTAAACATGGAAGTTGACCCCTTGGCTCCTGCCTTTGGCCCACTTCTCTTTCCAGAGGTCACCACTGTTAACAGTTATGCCTGACTGCTTCCAGGAGTTTATCTGGGAGATGCTTACATATACATATCACTGTACACTGACACATGTACATGGTTGTTGCTTTGTTAATCATAAATATCATCCTAGAATCTATATTGCTTTTGTCTTGCTTTTTTTGGTGTAATAATATGACTTGCAAGAATTACTTTTTCTTACCTCAATATATATACAAGCCTAGTTGTATCTAAAAGTTTCATAGTGCGGTATAATATGGAGCTTATGTACTTGAATAACCACAACCCCGCCTCTGGTGGTCATTCCTGTTCTTAGTTTTTCTCCATGAGAAACATCTCTTTGTATATGTTCCTCTTCTCCTTATGCCTTTTGACCTGAGTCTAAAGTACTTCTAACAAAATCATAGAAGAACTGCAATAACTTTTATTTTAAAGTTTAAATATGTCATACATTTTAAACGTTGACCTTTACTGGCTGAATGCCATCCCAAAAGGGGATTTCCTACTTCATCCTTCCACCAATACTAGAAGGCATTATCTCCCCCGGGCTGCTTATGTAACCAATGTGTTTTATCATGGAATACCCTTCATTCTATACTGGGAAGGGATTGATTTTTAATATGGCCTAGAGGTTTTCTAAAAGACAGAAAGATGATCAGATTTAGTCCTATTTTCAATAAGCCCTCTTTTTCTGCTAGTATATCTTATACATGAACAGACCAGACCATGGCAGAACCTGATAAGAATTAAATCTAAGGTGTAAGGATTATACTATGGGCTGATTTAAGTGCAAATGTTAATAAGAAATGTTATGGCAATGTAAATATTAATGCATTATGGTATTAACAACAACAACAAAAATAACAATTCTGTTAAAATGAAAATTGTGACCAATGTTAAACCAGATAGGATGCTGAATCAATAGGTATAAGTTTGTACTGGACAGACTGGAGTGTTATCACACTCTTCCTGTTTTTTTAAAGCCAAACTTTAAGAATTAGAGAATGTGCTGATGATGTTAAAATAACATGGCTTCTTTTTAGTCATGATTGTATTTTAGGATTGTTTTCAGTTTTTGAAATGCAATTTCTCTTGGCTGGTGAGACAGTAAGTCAGAGGTTGGCTTCAATAAAAGAATAAAATTGTTGGTAATAACCTCTGGATCATGAAGGATAGAAACATAATTACATTTCCTTTAAAAATGGTCTCCTGGGAGCACAAATAAACAGCAACCATAGTAATGTCATATCTATAACTATCCATGAAAGAGCCAGAAAGATAAAACCCATTATTATAATTTGCAAACTGTTAAACACATTGGCTATAAAATTAAAGGCTGATTAAAAATTTTAAAAACTTCATATTTATCTTTTATAAAGGAGCCAAGATAAGCAGAAAAAATATTTGTTTAAGTTGCTTTTTAAAGAAATTAATACAGTTGCATAACAATTCAAATGCATTTACAAACCATCTTAAATGTTAATGCTCTCTTACAGTCAGTGGAACCCAGGAGTCAAAATCACACATAATCAATCTGATCATTTTGAAAGTATGAATCTCTCCTAAAAATCATAGACTTTTTAAAAGAAAGTCAGATAATCATTGAAAGGGTAGAATTCAACAGCCAATGCTCATTAAAAATAGAAATAAACAGAGGCAACCAAATACACCAACTCTTTACCCCAAGTCAAAAATACATATTATCAAAAAGGCATGACATTAAAATGTTTTTAACTAAAATAAAGAACTAGACAGGAATATTTCCTATTTCTATTATCCTCCTTGAAGGTTTCAATATATAGCATTAAATTATAATGTAATTGCATAAGCATTGAAAAGGAAAAGATCAAACTTTCTCTTATTCCTGGTGATACTATTTTTTTTTTTTAAGATTTATTTATTTATTTATTTTGGGCGGGGGTCGGGTTGGGGAGGGAGGGGAGCAGGCGGGCCACTTCTATTGGTCTTTAGTTTCTCTAGTTTCATCCGTCTTTGTTCTCTGGCTCCTGTGCGCATAACAATTCTGTTAAAATGAAAATTGTGACCAATGTTAAACCAGATAGGATGCTGAATCAATGGGTTTGTACTGGACAGACTGGAGTGTTATCACACTCTTCCTGTTTTTAACGCCAAACTTCAAGAATTAGAGAATGTGCTGATGATGTTAAAATAACATGGCTTCTTTTTAGTCATGATTGTATTTTAGGATTGTTTTCAGTTTTTGAAATGCAATTTCTCTTGGCTGGTGAGACAGTAAGTCAGAGGTTGGCTTCAATAAAAGAATAAAATTGTTGGTAATAACCTCTGGATCATGAAGGATAGAAACATAATTACATTTCCTTTAAAAAATGGTCTCCTGGGAGCACAAATAAACAGCAACCATAGTAATGTCATATCTATAACTATCCATGAAAGAGCCAGAAAGATAAAACCCATTATTATAATTTGCAAACTGTTAAACACATTGGCTATAAAATTAAAGGCTGATTAAAAATTTTAAAAACTTCATATTTATCTTTTATAAAGGAGCCAAGATAAGCAGAAAAAATATTTGTTTAAGTTGCTTTTTAAAGAAATTAATACAGTTGCATAACAATTCAAATGCATTTACAAACCATCTTAAATGTTAATGCTCTCTTACAGTCAGTGGAACCCAGGAGTCAAAATCACACATAATCAATCTGATCATTTTGAAAGTATGAATCTCTCCTAAAAATCATAGACTTTTTAAAAGAAAGTCAGATAATCATTGAAAGGGTAGAATTCAACAGCCAATGCTCATTAAAAATAGAAATAAACAGAGGCAACCAAATACACCAACTCTTTACCCCAAGTCAAAAATACATATTATCAAAAAGGCATGACATTAAAATGTTTTTAACTAAAATAAAGAACTAGACAGGAATATTTCCTATTTCTATTATCCTCCTTGAAGGTTTCAATATATAGCATTAAATTATAATGTAATTGCATAAGCATTGAAAAGGAAAAGATCAAACTTTCTCTTATTCCTGGTGATACTATTTTTTTTTTTTTAAGATTTATTTATTTATTTATTTTGGGCGGGGGTCGGGTTGGGGAGGGAGGGGAGCAGGCGGGCCACTTCTATTGGTCTTTAGTTTCTCTAGTTTCATCCGTCTTTGTTCTCTGGCTCCTGTGGGCCTCCCATCGCGGTTGCGTCTGTCTTTGCAGAGCGCCGGCTCTGGGCGCATGCGCTCCAGAGCTCCGGCTCGGTGATTGGACACATGGGTCCAGCCGCTCCACGGCACGTGGGATCTTCCCAGGCCAGGGATCGAACCAGCGCCCCTTGCACTGCAAGGCGGTGTCCTTACCCACTGGACCACCAGGGGAAGCCCCTGGTGATACTATTTTATATTTAGGAAAACCAAATGATTCTCCCCAAAAAGAAATGATATGAATTTGCACGTATGTCAGGTAAATAGTAAAATAATAGTAATACTTTCTTTACTTGAGCGATTGTAGAAACAGGAATGTAGAAAGAAATGATCACTATAGTTTGGAAAGCTGTAGGGGACTTCCCTGGTGGTCCAGTAGCTAAGACTCTGCATTCCTAATTCAGGGAGCCAGAGCTGGATCCCTGGTAAGAACTAGATCCCACATGCCACAACTAAGACCTGGCACAGCAAAATAAAAATTTTTTAAAAAGTAAAGCTGTAAAGTTTTCAGAAATCCATATGTGACGTTCACTGTAAAATCTTGTGATTAAACCTAAAAACAAAGCATTTGATCCAAGCCCATCCTCTTCCCACTGCACCCTGTCCCCTCCTCCTTTCTTCTCCTTCTTGGTAAATGACACCTCCTTCTACCTAGTTTCTTAGGCCAAAACTCCTGGAACCATGCTTGGTCCCTCCCTTTTTCTCATCCCCACATCCAAGCCCTCAGCAAGTTTTATTCATTTCATCTCTACTTGCTGAAGGTGACTACTTCCCACCACCTCCAATGTTAACACTTTAACTTCAACCATTTTGGTCTCTCCGGGATCCTGGCAACCACCTCCTAGCTGGTGTTCTTGCCACCTAAAAATTTTACTAAAATAAAGAACTAGACAGGAATATTTCCTATTTCTATTATCCTCCTTGAAGGTTTCAATATATAGCATTAAATTATAATGTAATTGCATAAGCATTGAAAAGGAAAAGATCAAACTTTCTCTTATTCCTGGTGATACTATTTTTTTTTTTTAAGATTTATTTATTTATTTATTTTGGGCGGGGGTCGGGTTGGGGAGGGAGGGGAGCAGGCGGGCCACTTCTATTGGTCTTTAGTTTCTCTAGTTTCATCCGTCTTTGTTCTCTGGCTCCTGTGGGCCTCCCATCGCGGTTGCGTCTGTCTTTGCAGAGCGCCGGCTCTGGGCGCATGCGCTCCAGAGCTCCGGCTCGGTGATTGGACACATGGGTCCAGCCGCTCCACGGCACGTGGGATCTTCCCAGGCCAGGGATCGAACCAGCGCCCCTTGCACTGCAAGGCGGTGTCCTTACCCACTGGACCACCAGGGGAAGCCCCTGGTGATACTATTTTATATTTAGGAAAACCAAATGATTCTCCCCAAAAAGAAATGATATGAATTTGCACGTATGTCAGGTAAATAGTAAAATAATAGTAATACTTTCTTTACTTGAGCGATTGTAGAAACAGGAATGTAGAAAGAAATGATCACTATAGTTTGGAAAGCTGTAGGGGACTTCCCTGGTGGTCCAGTAGCTAAGACTCTGCATTCCTAATTCAGGGAGCCAGAGCTGGATCCCTGGTAAGAACTAGATCCCACATGCCACAACTAAGACCTGGCACAGCAAAATAAAAATTTTTTAAAAAGTAAAGCTGTAAAGTTTTCAGAAATCCATATGTGACGTTCACTGTAAAATCTTGTGATTAAACCTAAAAACAAAGCATTTGATCCAAGCCCATCCTCTTCCCACTGCACCCTGTCCCCTCCTCCTTTCTTCTCCTTCTTGGTAAATGACACCTCCTTCTACCTAGTTTCTTAGGCCAAAACTCCTGGAACCATGCTTGGTCCCTCCCTTTTTCTCATCCCCACATCCAAGCCCTCAGCAAGTTTTATTCATTTCATCTCTACTTGCTGAAGGTGACTACTTCCCACCACCTCCAATGTTAACACTTTAACTTCAACCATTTTGGTCTCTCCGGGATCCTGGCAACCACCTCCTAGCTGGTGTTCTTGCTATCACTCTTTAGTTCTTGCAGTACGTTTTCCGTCCAGCAGCCAAAATATGCTAGAGTTCAAATTGGACTCTCTTCCTTTCCAACAAAGATCCCACTGTAATAGAATAAAATTCCAGCTTTTCAATCTCAGCCTGTACAGTCTGGCCTCTGCCTGGTTCCTTGACATCATCCCTTCCCCATCCCCCTCCGCGTAAGCCACTGTAGCAGCACCCGTCCTTCTATCCCTTGACCTTGCCAAGTTCATGGCTCTGTTAGACTTTTCTACAATTGCAGCAGCTACTTTAATACCAGCTCTCCAATCACTTTTTGTTTTCTTCATGAGTACTTACAACCATCTGAAATGATTCATTCATTTGATCTTGGATAAAATATCTACCACAAACACTAGAAAGTGAGCACTGTAAATGCAGGGCGTTCAGATATTTGTCTTGTTTCCTGCTTTTACCCTCCTGTCTAGACTCACTATGGCATATAGTGGACTTTCAGTGTATACCAACTGTGTGACTGAAAGAAAGAATAAAAGAAAACTGGAAATGTTCCCATTTTATAGACTGAAGGCTCAAGGCTCTGCAAGATATGTCAATTGCATATAATTCAGTAGCTAAGATTTGGTCAGGTTCAAACTCAAGATCAGTGCTAACTCTATTATTATGCAGTTTCCCAATAGTTTCCCTGGTGGCTCTGCTGGTAAAGACTCTGCCTACAATGCAGGAGACGTGGATTTGACCCCTGGATTGGGAAGATCCCCTGGAGAAGGGATAGGCTACCCACTCCAGTATTCTTGCCTGGAGAACCCCATGGCTCCTCTGAGGAGTTGCGATGAGTCAGATACGACCGAGCGACTTTCACTTTCCCCTCTGTATGCTACCTCCTCACTCTGCCACGTTGTCACCTATATCTTGATCTTTCAGATTTAGCCCCTCTAGGATTGGGCATCTTATTTTTTAGCAAATCCGGCTGCATTTATATGGCAAATTTACACTCCAAGTTACCAGCCCTCAGCTAGCTGGTGTTCCCTCCACCTCCAATGTTAACACTTTAACTTCAACCATTTTGGTCTCTCCGGGATCCTGGCAACCACCTCCTAGCTGGTGTTCTTGCTATCACTCTTTAGTTCTTGCAGTACGTTTTCCGTCCAGCAGCCAAAATATGCTAGAGTTCAAATTGGACTCTCTTCCTTTCCAACAAAGATCCCACTGTAATAGAATAAAATTCCAGCTTTTCAATCTCAGCCTGTACAGTCTGGCCTCTGCCTGGTTCCTTGACATCATCCCTTCCCCATCCCCCTCCGCGTAAGCCACTGTAGCAGCACCCGTCCTTCTATCCCTTGACCTTGCCAAGTTCATGGCTCTGTTAGACTTTTCTACAATTGCAGCAGCTACTTTAATACCAGCTCTCCAATCACTTTTTGTTTTCTTCATGAGTACTTACAACCATCTGAAATGATTCATTCATTTGATCTTGGATAAAATATCTACCACAAACACTAGAAAGTGAGCACTGTAAATGCAGGGCGTTCAGATATTTGTCTTGTTTCCTGCTTTTACCCTCCTGTCTAGACTCACTATGGCATATAGTGGACTTTCAGTGTATACCAACTGTGTGACTGAAAGAAAGAATAAAAGAAAACTGGAAATGTTCCCATTTTATAGACTGAAGGCTCAAGGCTCTGCAAGATATGTCAATTGCATATAATTCAGTAGCTAAGATTTGGTCAGGTTCAAACTCAAGATCAGTGCTAACTCTATTATTATGCAGTTTCCCAATAGTTTCCCTGGTGGCTCTGCTGGTAAAGACTCTGCCTACAATGCAGGAGACGTGGATTTGACCCCTGGATTGGGAAGATCCCCTGGAGAAGGGATAGGCTACCCACTCCAGTATTCTTGCCTGGAGAACCCCATGGCTCCTCTGAGGAGTTGCGATGAGTCAGATACGACCGAGCGACTTTCACTTTCCCCTCTGTATGCTACCTCCTCACTCTGCCACGTTGTCACCTATATCTTGATCTTTCAGATTTAGCCCCTCTAGGATTGGGCATCTTATTTTTTAGCAAATCCGGCTGCATTTAATGATTTTTAGGAGCCAGTTGTAAGAGTATTTTGAACCTTCCCATCAAACATGGGGTATGCTGACTGTGTAACTGGGAAGCGTGTGAAGTTTGATACAGTTTTCAAAGGCATCTGAATTGTTTTATAATTGCACTGATTTCTTGACAAAAACAATCTTATTAAAATAAAATGAGGAATGTTATGCCTTGTCAAAACTGATCTATCATATTCTAACGAATAAAATAATGAATGTAGTCTTGAGGAAAAGAACATTGATTATTGTGGCAGTTGTACTTAAAAGACAAAAAATGTCTTGAAAACCTGCTTTTACACAAAGAACTCTAGACCCTGAAAAGAAACCTTCTTGGAAATTAGCAATATGTTATTTATAAACAACAAGCATAAATGCAAATTTCTCATTGATATCTTCTAAAAAACATTGTGCTTAGAGCAACCTGGCACTTTCTTTTCTTGCCGGATTCTCAAACTACAGGAAACAAAATAGAACAAAATTGCCAATTTTCAACTGATGGCCTGAGGGAAATAGACTTTGGCGACAAGGGCTGATAAGCGGTAGCTGGTTCAGTATCTGGAAGGTTATTACCTATGGTCAGCATACGCATCATGGAAATTGAGATGATAGCTGTACAAACACAGCACTAGGAAGAAGGAGGAGACAGAGGAGGGCACAAAGAGATAAAGGAGAAGAGGAGGAAAGAAGAAAAGAAAAGAGAGGGGAAAAAAAATAAGGAAAGAGAAAGGAAAGAAATCAAAGAATTCAGTGAGTACAAACCTGAGTTTATAAACTAGTAAAATTCAAATGATGTCATTTCAGTAAAAACAGAGCTTAGATGGTCAGATAACTAAACTATGATAGAAAAGGGGATATTGTAATTTAAGGAAATTGAGAAACAAAATAATAGCCTTTCACAGAATAGTGTGTTAGAGACAGCAATAAAGAGGTAATGAGAGTGGAAGGACAGGAAAGGAGATTAAAAGCAAATGGAGGGAAGATAATAGATTCGCAGACCAGACAACAGTGATCCAAGTAAAGAGTATTGGGTTGGCCCAAAAGTTCATTTGGGTTTTTCCATAAGATGTTTCCTGTATTATGGAAGAACAAAACTATCACAGCACCCAACATTTCTTTCTTTTCTGTTTCTTCTTTTTTTCTTTATTGAGTTTGGTACACCACACCACAGTAATCCTGTGTTTTGTTTTTGTTTTCTGGCTTAGAGGTATGTGGGATCTTAGCTTCCCAGCCAGGGATCGAACTCATACTCCCTGCCTTGGAAGGCATAGTTCTAGCCACTGGACTGCCATGAAAGTCCCCCAACATTTCTTTCTCTAATATAGTTGTACCAAGAAAAATTTTCTGGAACCAGAGATTGAAACTCTGTTCCCAGAAAATGCATGTAGAACAACTCATACCAAAATACATTCTTTTAAAATTACTTAACATCAAACATGAAAAACAAAAGAATTTTTAAACTTGCAGATAGGAAGAAAAGGAGTCAGGCAATGAAAAATTTAGGCAAATCACAGACCTCTTCAGAATTTAGGGAATATGGAACAAATGAATTCTTGAAAAAGCACTAATGACTTCTGACCATGATATCTGACCAAATATGTTGTTAAAGCAAAAATGTCAGGAATAGAAAAAAAGTTATGAGAGGATGGGCGTGAGGATGATTTTTTTTTCTGACAATAACACTAATGTTAAATTATTGTGAGAATTTTGATTACAGAATTTAAGCCATATTAAATCTTGGTAAAATGAATATAATAATATAATCAAAGAGCAGAGTATAAGAAAAGCAAAAGAAGAAGGTATAAAATTGTCACTTTCCTTAGTCTTTCACATGATCGAGTTCCTCAATAATTTCTAAATTTAAAACAAAGGTATAAAAAACTGAATGAGCCTAATTGCTTAATAATTTTCAAAATACTTTTTCTTCTTGATATGATCTTTTAGACTCTAATATTTCATGTGACAAGGCAGTATTTATCTGCATTGCTACAGTTCATTCAGTTTTATGTAATTTCTCCCTTCCATTAGTGCAAAATAACCTTTGGTAACTTTTGAAAGTTGAACTGGTGAAAAAGAAATGAAAATCATACTGATTGAGAAGGAAGAAAAAGCTGTCTTTATTCAAAGGCAATATGATTGTGTGCATAAACATTCCCAAATAATCTACCAGAAACTACTATATTCATGGATAACAAGACTCAGTACTGTTAAGACATCAGTTCTTCCCAAGCTCATCTAGACATTGAATGCAAGCTCAATATATATGTGTGTATATATATATACATATATAATATAGTATAAAGAATTATATATATAGCATGAAGAATTTATGTATTATATAAAGAACTTTCAGAATTCACTAACAAGAAAACAAACAAAAAGAAAACTCAAGGGGGGCTTCCCCTGGTGGTCCAGTGGGTAAGGACACCGCCTTGCAGGGCAAGGGGCGCCAGTTCGATCCCTGGCCTGGGAGGATCCCACGTGCCGCGGAGCGGCTGGACCGATGTGTCCAATTGCCGAGCCGGAGCTCTGGAGCGCGTGCGCCAGAGCTGGTGCTCTGTGACAACAGAGGCCACTGCGATGGGAGGCCCACACAGCCCAAAAAACAAAGATAAATGAAAGATCAATAGAAGTGGCCAAAAAAAAAGAAAGAAAACTCAATTTGAAAAATGAATAAAAGTTTTGAACAGATACTTCAAAAAAGACATATTTATATTAAATGAAGCATGTTTAAGTCATCAGGAAAATGCAGATTACAATCATAATGAGATACCACTACACACCCATTAAATAGCTCAGATTCCGTTACAACTTGACAGCACCAGTGCTGATGGAGATACAGAGGAGCTGCAGCACTCATATATTGCTGGTGAGATTGCAAAAGGGTTCAGCCACTTTGGGAAATGGTTTGCCAGTTTCTCATGACATAAAATATCTACTGACAAGAGCAATTCCACTTCTCAGTTTTTGCCCAAGAGAAATAAAAATTGATACACAAAGTCCTGAATACAAATGTTCAATGCAGCTTTATTTCTAATAGCCCAAGCTCAAATGTCCTTTGACCGGACCTTGGAGTTTGAACAGATAAAACAAAATGTGCTACGTTGATACAATGAAATATTATTCAGCAATAAAAATTTAAAAACAAACTCTTGTCACATGAGTATTGAGATAGAATGTCAGAAGCACTATGCTAAGTGAAAGAAATCAGACATAAAACACTGCATACTGCGTGATCCTATTTGAAAGACTTTCTGGAAAAGCAAAACTGTAGCAACAGTAATCAGATTAGTTTTTCCAGGATGTGGGAGAGGGAGAAGGTGATGATCTAGAAAGGTGCTCAAAGGAATTTGTGGAGTGAGGGTGATATTCTGTATTTTGATTGTGGTGGATCTTACAGGACTGTATTTGCCAAAACTCATAAAAATTGTACATTTAAAAAGAGTGAATTTTATTGTATCTAATTATACCTCAATAAACCTGACTTTAAAAACTAAATTGACATGTTTGTAGCTCCTATATATGGAAATTGTTCCCATTTATCTTTTCTATTTGGCTGTGCTTACAGAGAGATAAATATTAATACTAACACTAATGATGATTATATATCAAACTGACAGGACTTTGGGTGACATTTTGCATTCTTTGTACGTCTCTGTACTGCTTGATTTCTAATATGAATATATACTATTATAAATAAAAGTAGTAATCATTCATCTTTTGTTAAAAGTTCAAAATAAAGGCTCAAAAAAAATAGAAAGGTTCAATAAGAGCTGAATAAAGGGAATCTAGACCATCACTGAGGTTCCCAAGAGGGAAGGGGTATGTCACACTTCTCTCTGGGTTTCAGGTCATGAGCTGGGCAGGTATTTTGTAGATGAGATTCCGTTACAACTTGACAGCACCAGTGCTGATGGAGATACAGAGGAGCTGCAGCACTCATATATTGCTGGTGAGATTGCAAAAGGGTTCAGCCACTTTGGGAAATGGTTTGCCAGTTTCTCATGACATAAAATATCTACTGACAAGAGCAATTCCACTTCTCAGTTTTTGCCCAAGAGAAATAAAAATTGATACACAAAGTCCTGAATACAAATGTTCAATGCAGCTTTATTTCTAATAGCCCAAGCTCAAATGTCCTTTGACCGGACCTTGGAGTTTGAACAGATAAAACAAAATGTGCTACGTTGATACAATGAAATATTATTCAGCAATAAAAATTTAAAAACAAACTCTTGTCACATGAGTATTGAGATAGAATGTCAGAAGCACTATGCTAAGTGAAAGAAATCAGACATAAAACACTGCATACTGCGTGATCCTATTTGAAAGACTTTCTGGAAAAGCAAAACTGTAGCAACAGTAATCAGATTAGTTTTTCCAGGATGTGGGAGAGGGAGAAGGTGATGATCTAGAAAGGTGCTCAAAGGAATTTGTGGAGTGAGGGTGATATTCTGTATTTTGATTGTGGTGGATCTTACAGGACTGTATTTGCCAAAACTCATAAAAATTGTACATTTAAAAAGAGTGAATTTTATTGTATCTAATTATACCTCAATAAACCTGACTTTAAAAACTAAATTGACATGTTTGTAGCTCCTATATATGGAAATTGTTCCCATTTATCTTTTCTATTTGGCTGTGCTTACAGAGAGATAAATATTAATACTAACACTAATGATGATTATATATCAAACTGACAGGACTTTGGGTGACATTTTGCATTCTTTGTACGTCTCTGTACTGCTTGATTTCTAATATGAATATATACTATTATAAATAAAAGTAGTAATCATTCATCTTTTGTTAAAAGTTCAAAATAAAGGCTCAAAAAAAATAGAAAGGTTCAATAAGAGCTGAATAAAGGGAATCTAGACCATCACTGAGGTTCCCAAGAGGGAAGATATGATTTCACTGGGGGATTATGTCACACTTCTCTCTGGGTTTCAGGTCATGAGCTGGGCAGGTATTTTGTAGATGAGTCATCATCTAGATCGCTATATCTTCAAAAGATGACCCACTTTCTCTGTTATCTCTCAACATTCCTTAGTTTCAAACATACTCTTCACTCAAATAAGTTTCTAACATTTTAGTGTGTTTTGAAGCCAGTATATTCCTGGAATGCTCATATAATGGAGAGTTTCTTTAGATAGTTCTTATTTTACCTACACAGTCTTTCCTCAGACCTTGGAAGAAATGATTGCACATTAAACATTTGTATGATATTAAATATATAACAATAAATAAATATATATTTACATATACAATTGTACTTGTGAACTTATGTTAGTCACTAACTTGTATTCGACTCTTTGCGACCCCATGGACTGTAGCCCACCAGGCTCCTCTGTCCGTGGAGTTCTCCAGACAAGAATACTGGAGCGGGTTGCCATTCTCTTCTCCAGGGAAACTTCCTGACCCAGGGATCGAATCTGGGTCTCCCGTATTGCAGGTGGATTCTTTCCATCTGAGCCACATGGGAAGTCAATAATTATATTAATAAAGTTAAAGTCATGCTACTGATTTCCTGACACAAAAGCCAGGCAACTGAACTGGCAGCACTGAATAAATGAATATATCAAATCCAACATCTGTTCTCAACGTGCCCATCAGGTCTCCCACACCGATCCTGCCATTATTTTGGGAATGATACCAACAAGAAGGAAAACCCCCCAAAATGTTCAAGAAGTGTTGCTAGAAAAGATGGGGCCACTTAGTAAAACTGAACTTAGAGATCACTGGAACCTGTTCTCAGGCTTCTCCTTACAGCTCTCAAGACTTGAACTAGAAGGAAGTCATAGTTCTTGTTTGTAGCCTTCTGATGGGATGCTTGGTGACATTTTGCATTCTTTGTACGTCTCTGTACTCCTTGATTTCTAATATGAATATATACTATTATAAATAAAAGTAGTAATCATTCATCTTTTGTTAAAAGTTCAAAATAAAGGCTCAAAAAATAGAAAGGTTCAATAAGAGCTGAATAAAGGGAATCTAGACCATCACTGAGGTTCCCAAGAGGGAAGATATGATTTCACTGGGGGATTATGTCACACTTCTCTCTGGGTTTCAGGTCATGAGCTGGGCAGGTATTTTGTAGATGAGTCATCATCTAGATCGCTATATCTTCAAAAGATGACCCACTTTCTCTGTTATCTCTCAACATTCCTTAGTTTCAAACATACTCTTCACTCAAATAAGTTTCTAACATTTTAGTGTGTTTTGAAGCCAGTATATTCCTGGAATGCTCATATAATGGAGAGTTTCTTTAGATAGTTCTTATTTTACCTACACAGTCTTTCCTCAGACCTTGGAAGAAATGATTGCACATTAAACATTTGTATGATATTAAATATATAACAATAAATAAATATATATTTACATATACAATTGTACTTGTGAACTTATGTTAGTCACTAACTTGTATTCGACTCTTTGCGACCCCATGGACTGTAGCCCACCAGGCTCCTCTGTCCATGGAGTTCTCCAGACAAGAATACTGGAGCGGGTTGCCATTCTCTTCTCCAGGGAAACTTCCTGACCCAGGGATCGAATCTGGGTCTCCCGTATTGCAGGTGGATTCTTTCCATCTGAGCCACATGGGAAGTCAATAATTATATTAATAAAGTTAAAGTCATGCTACTGATTTCCTGACACAAAAGCCAGGCAACTGAACTGGCAGCACTGAATAAATGAATATATCAAATCCAACATCTGTTCTCAACGTGCCCATCAGGTCTCCCACACCGATCCTGCCATTATTTTGGGAATGATACCAACAAGAAGGAAAACCCCCCAAAATGTTCAAGAAGTGTTGCTAGAAAAGATGGGGCCACTTAGTAAAACTGAACTTAGAGATCACTGGAACCTGTTCTCAGGCTTCTCCTTACAGCTCTCAAGACTTGAACTAGAAGGAAGGAGTCATAGTTCTTGTTTGTAGCCTTCTGATGGGATGCTTGGGCTGGCTAAGATGCTCTTGTGTGAACTACATAATCTGAGAGGGAGGCCAGTGTGTACTCTGGCCCTTTCACATTCCTACCTCCAAAATAAGATGCAGCCCCCTGTGGCACTTGTTGCTTTGGCTTATGCTGCTGAGTAAACAAGCCTTTCAGGGTGGTCAAGACCATAACGGAGGCTTAGTTCAGAGTGCCGGAGTGTTCAGGGCCACCCATCAAGGCTCAGGGGACAGATCTTACCCTAGATCCCTTCAGGCTCATGGACCCCCTTCAGTTTATGAGATGATCTCCATTGCCAAATCCACTTCAAAAGGCTAACACTTCGTAGTTTACTTCTCAGGTTCTCTTTAGGCCTACCATCTCCATTACCATGTATAAACTCAAGAAAGAATGAACCAGTTATTTTTATCACTTCTCATCACGCTCTTCAACATTTTTAGGAAAGGATAGAACATGTAATAATGTAGACATGAACTTGAACACTTGGCTCTTTGCTTAGAATTCCTCTAGAATCTCTTTGGCATCTCTGTAGAGAAAAAAAGAGTAGCACGATAGTGCCAGATCGTGCTTCACACACACCCACTCCGTTTTCCATTACTTTTCGGGGATATCTTTTTTAGAGAAAAAGAATTTGGTCTTATTCATGTAAGTTTCCATAAAGGAAAGGATGCTTGATTTGCCACCCCCTCCCCCCCAGAAAAAAGGATGCTTGATCTGAAAAGTTTATTTTTTATTTACAATATAGCTGATCTTTAGCTGATTGTGTTAGTTTCAGTCAAATTGCAAAGTGATTTAGCTGTATATGTATATTTTCATATTCTTTATGATTACAGGTTATTATAGTAAAATGTGGATAGTACGCTGCGTGTGCATGTTCAGTCGCTCAGTCGTGTCCAGCTCTTTGTGACCCCATGAACTATAGTCTGCCAGGCTCCTCTGTCCATGGGATTTCCCTGGCAAGAAGACTGGAGTGGGTTGCCATTTTCTCCTCCAGAGGATCTTCCTGATCCAGGGATGGAAGCTGCATCTCCTGCTTTGGCAGGAATAGCTGAGCCACCTGGGAAGCCCTGTAGTTCCCTGTGTTATACAGTAAATACTATTTTATATGTCATACTGGGTATCTGTCAATCCCATACTCCTAATGTATCCCTCCTACTCTCCCCTTTGGTAGTCCTAGGTTTGTTTTTTGTGTCTATGAGTCTATTTCTGTTTTGTAAAGAAATTCATTAGTATTATTTTTTAGATTTCACATATAAATGATATCATATGATGTTTGTCTTTCTCTGCCTGACTTACTTCATTTAATGTGATAATCTCTAGGTCCATTCATGTTGCTGCAAATGGCATGATTTTATTCTTTTATGGCCACTGTGTATATGTACCACATCTTCTTGATTCATTTATCTGTCAATGTAGATTTAGGTTGTTTCCATATCTTAGCTGTTGTAAATAGTGCTTCTATGAACATTGGGGTATGTATATCTTTTTGAATTAGCATCTTCCTCTTTTCTGAATATATGTCTAGGAATGGAATTGCTGGGTCATATGGTAGGGTTTTTTTGTTTGTTTTTTAAGGAAATTCCATATATTTCCCATAGTGGTTGCAATAATTTACATTCTCATCAATAGGATAGGATCCCTTTTCTCCATAGCATTTACTATTTGTAGACATTTTGATGATAGCTATTCTGACCAGAGTGAGGTGATACCTAATTGTGATTTTGATTTGTATTTCTCTAATGATTAGTGATGTTGAACATCTTTTCCTGTGCCTCTTGGGCATCTGTATGTCTTTTTTTGAGAAACATCTGTTTAGATCTTCTGCCTAGTTTTTGATTAGGTTGTTTGTGGTTTTGATATTGAGTTGTATGAGCTGTTAGTATAATTTTGGAAATTAACCCCTTCTCAGTTGCATCATTTGCAAACATTTGCTTCAAATGCAGAGGCTGTCTTTTCATTTTGATAATGGTTTCCTTTTGTTTACAAAAGTGTTTAACTTTGATTGGTTCCCATTTGTTCATTTTTACTTATTTTTACTTTTTAAATTTTATTTCTTTTACCTTGGGAGATTGAGCTAAGAAAATATTGCTACAAGTGATGTCAGATAAAACTTTCTATTTTAAAGTCTAAGTACCAAAAGGCTGCTCTCTCAATTTAGCATTCCTATTTAAAAGTTGTGAGTAAACCCATGGCACTAAACATTCCCTTTCTTATAAGTTACTGCTGTCCTTGTTCGAGCACCTGACAAGCTGGGGAACACAAGTGCTTACAAGTGAATGTCATGTGTTACACATGAACCCAGCAAGTCCATAGACAAAGATGGAAAATTATGAACAGAGAAAACATTTAGGCAATTGATGGCTTATTCCCTGACTATGCCCAAAGAGTTTTAGATCCCTACTAGAAACTTTTGCAGGGTGGGGAGGAGGGTGGATTGGGGAGGGAGGGAGCGTGCCCCCACCCGCCCCACCCCTGCCCCCTTCTATTGGTCTTTCATTTATCTATTTTCATCCATCTTTGTTCTTTGGCCCATGTGGGCCTCCCATAGCGGTGGCCTCTCCAGAGCTCCGGCTCGGTAATTGGACAC
The DNA here is from genome assembly GCA_022376925.1 of Tragulus kanchil. Classification (NCBI taxonomy): domain Eukaryota; kingdom Metazoa; phylum Chordata; class Mammalia; order Artiodactyla; family Tragulidae; genus Tragulus; species Tragulus kanchil. The sequence goes on along the minus strand of JAIOJX010000028.1, from coordinate 37,098,297 downwards.
ATCAGTCCAGCCGCTCTGCGGCACGTGGGATCTTCCCAGGGACAGAACCGGCGCCCCTTGCCCTGCAAGGCAGTGTCCTCACCCACTGGACCACCAGAGAAGCCCCTAGAAACTGTTTTGAAAGAAAAAAGGAGGCAGACATCAAAAAGGCTAGGGTATTTTAGGCAGTATTGAGAGATACATACTATTAATGTGGTGCTGTGTGGTTATGCCCCACTGTTCACCAAACAGGCCAAACCTGGGACATGGGATTTGGTGCAGGGATGCACACACTCAAAGGGATTTACAACATCTGTAACAAGGAAAGGGAGCACATGATGAGACGACTTGGACTCATGAGACATAAAGGATGCTCAGAGCCATCTGGGTCATTTAGCCTGGAGCAATCTCCACGTGGTAGGAAGGGACATTGTCACCATCTTTAAATATTCGATGAACTGTGTTTTGTGAGCGTTGTATATTGTTTTGTGTGCCCCATATGGTATAACTTAGATCGAATGGTTGGAACCTGCAGAGAAACAGTTTTCAACTCAAAAACTACTCAGGCAATTTAAGAAAAGCCCAGGTGAGTGAAGAACTGTCCAGTCCGTCTAAAGGTAGACCAGGCTGCGTAGGAGGTGAGTGCTGAGTTTTTAGGTCCCCTTGGGTCCCCTTGCAAGGACAGGGTAGCCGTGCAGTGGGAGCAGTAGACAGCATTTGAGGAGCAAGTAGATGGAGTCCATGGAGCAAAGGGTGATTGAGTGAGAGCGTGGACGTACTCACTTAAACACTCATAGTTCGAGTGATGAAAAAATATATTTCTTCCTGCTAGTGGAATGCTGTCTGGGCTGGGGAGAAAAAGGTGCTGTGTGTACTGAGGAAGTCTTTGAGCAAACCAAATCCCCATATTTGAAGAAACATACTTCCCTCTTTCACACAGTTCTGAGGCTGTTATAAAGATATGATTGTTTGAAGAGATGAAAAACGACTGCTTAATGAGCAACCACCGTCTCGTTTCAGGAAGGGGAAATCACAACTTAGAAACCATCCCAGACTGTGGTTTTTATTATTAAAGAGTTTGACACTGTAAATTCATGCTAGGCAGTATGCACATTTATGGACAAGAAACTTCATGGTTTGTTAAAAAATATTTTTCTTGCAAATGACTTGAAAACATGTTGTTTTTGATATTTCAGCAAAATGAGCTACTATAACCTAAGTAAAACAGGTTAGCATTCTTAATACAGGGAACCATAACCTTGCAAAGTTTGAAAAGCCTAACGGTGGTAAAATCCTTCTACTGTAGGAAAATATTCCTCGTGTATTTTTATTGTTGTTGCTGGCATCATTTCATATCTTTCTAGACAGTTGCCAAAAAATATGACTACTGCCCTTAACAACAAATAATCCACTATATAGCTCTGATTTTTTTTCCTCAAAAATTTTATCCATAAGGTGTTGTTGGGTAGAAAGAGTTACTTTTTGTTTTACTGTGCTATCATGGCTGAATCACAGAGTATCTATATACATGTATGCGTTGCACTGTTGTAATTTTTCACTCTAATTTTGATAAGCACAAATTTTATGAAACCTACCATTCTAGATGTTTTTGTTCTCTGGCATCCAACATATTGTTAGTCTAGATTTCTTTCTTCTAATCTCTTATTGCGTTAACCCTGCTCTGGAACATGTTTTTGCTGAGTGGCAGGGACTACCAAAATATGTCTACATACAGAGCCCCAAAACCTGCCACTATTAGTTTATTTGTAAAAAGAGTATTTGCAGATGTGATTCTCTGGGTGGATCCCAAAGTAATTGTATGTATCCTTATGAGAAAGGTAGAGGGAGATTTGAAAAAGACACAGGGGATGATGAAAATGAAGGCAGAGATTCGAGTGATGTGGCCACCAACCAAGGAATGGTGGCAGTCACCAGAAGCTGGAGGAGGCAGGGAGTAGATTCTCCCCTAGACCCTCCAGAGGTCATGTGCCCTACACACACCTTAACTTTGGGCTTCTGGCTCCCCAAACTGGGAGAGAACACATTTCCTGTACTTTAAGTCACCCAATTTTTGATGGTTTATCCCAGCACCCATAGGAATCCAATACAGCGTTCTTCACCTCTGGAGTACGTTTTACTGCCTTTTCCTAACTCCTGAAAAGTGCCCCAGCAATGTTACAGAATTCCCTTTCCAGTCACTGTGTGCTGAAATCCTGCCAGTGTTCAAGGCTTAGCTCCACACAGTGTGGCCTGAGCTTCCTATCTCTGCTCCAACCAGCACATTGGGTGATGCAGCCCCCCCACCAGGCCCACAGTGCTGAGAAAATCACCAACCTGTTGAATCTAGTCTTTTACTCTTCATCACCTCCACCTCCCCTGGGAATTTACTCTGCCAATTTTTACCTTCTGGAAAACATTGTCCATTTAGCCCTCTTTCTTGGCACCTTTCTCAGTACTGAAAAGCATACTAAGGTCCATCCCTGTTAAAAATAAAGAAAATGCAGCTATTCCCAGCTATCTACCACTCTACCCAGCTTTTCTCCATTGCCTTTTTTTCCCTTTGAAGTCACTTCCAAGACCTCATCATTCACTCATTCTAAATCATTTCAAACTTGGTGTCCATATTTACCATCTGCTGTTTTTTCAAGTTCACTAGTGTTTTCCCAGTTATGAAGTCCAGCTTCTGCTTCTGTGGCATCACCTCGATTGCCCTATTCCTAGTACTTACCTCTACTGGGAGTTGCTTAAAGGATGTCTCCACTGGCCTTTGAGATTCAACATGCTTGTAGCCAGTATTACCACCTCGAAGCCCTGTTTTCTCTGGATCAACATATGTTAGTTTTTTTGCTTGGATTTTGGGCAGGGACTACCAAAATATGTCTACATACAGAGCCCCAAAACCTGCCACTATTAGTTTATTTGTAAAAAGAGTATTTGCAGATGTGATTCTCTGGGTGGATCCCAAAGTAATTGTATGTATCCTTATGAGAAAGGTAGAGGGAGATTTGAAAAAGACACAGGGGATGATGAAAATGAAGGCAGAGATTCGAGTGATGTGGCCACCAACCAAGGAATGGTGGCAGTCACCAGAAGCTGGAGGAGGCAGGGAGTAGATTCTCCCCTAGACCCTCCAGAGGTCATGTGCCCTACACACACCTTAACTTTGGGCTTCTGGCTCCCCAAACTGGGAGAGAACACATTTCCTGTACTTTAAGTCACCCAATTTTTGATGGTTTATCCCAGCACCCATAGGAATCCAATACAGCGTTCTTCACCTCTGGAGTACGTTTTACTGCCTTTTCCTAACTCCTGAAAAGTGCCCCAGCAATGTTACAGAATTCCCTTTCCAGTCACTGTGTGCTGAAATCCTGCCAGTGTTCAAGGCTTAGCTCCACACAGTGTGGCCTGAGCTTCCTATCTCTGCTCCAACCAGCACATTGGGTGATGCAGCCCCCCCACCAGGCCCACAGTGCTGAGAAAATCACCAACCTGTTGAATCTAGTCTTTTACTCTTCATCACCTCCACCTCCCCTGGGAATTTACTCTGCCAATTTTTACCTTCTGGAAAACATTGTCCATTTAGCCCTCTTTCTTGGCACCTTTCTCAGTACTGAAAAGCATACTAAGGTCCATCCCTGTTAAAAATAAAGAAAATGCAGCTATTCCCAGCTATCTACCACTCTACCCAGCTTTTCTCCATTGCCTTTTTTTCCCTTTGAAGTCACTTCCAAGACCTCATCATTCACTCATTCTAAATCATTTCAAACTTGGTGTCCATATTTACCATCTGCTGTTTTTTCAAGTTCACTAGTGTTTTCCCAGTTATGAAGTCCAGCTTCTGCTTCTGTGGCATCACCTCGATTGCCCTATTCCTAGTACTTACCTCTACTGGGAGTTGCTTAAAGGATGTCTCCACTGGCCTTTGAGATTCAACATGCTTGTAGCCAGTATTACCACCTCGAAGCCCAGTTTATCTTTCAGTGTTCCTCCCAGTCTCTTACCTGGATGCTAAATATTCATTTTTTACCTTCCTTCTACTATGCCCAATCATTTGTTCTCTTTTCCTCCTCCTCTACCAATTTGATTTCTTTAGCCACTATATACTGATTATTACTGCCCCATCATATGTTCTGAGCTTCTTGTTACACACTTGTGACCTGGGCTATCATAATTACCAACTCACACACATTCTACCTCCTGATTTCTGCCTTTTCCACCCATGACTACACAATCCCCTTTTTAACAATGTGTTTATTAGCACAGTGTTTGTTTGTATGAAATCCTCTAATGTTTATCCATTTTCTATCGGATTAAGTATATTCAATTCAACTTACTTCAACTGACCTAGAAATTCTCTTTACGGTATAGAAGTCATCAGCTAACATTTACAGAGCATTCCTGTGTTCATATAGGCTGTCTCCTTTGATCTCTGCCACCACCCAGTGTGGCAGGAACCATGAATACTTGACTATTCTAAATGAGGATCCTGAGGGTAAGCCAGAATAAGAACTGGTCCTTCTAGCTCTTCAGCCTAATGAGAGAGTCCAGCAAAGAGACGGTCCCTCACACCCTCTCCCTCTCATGCCCTTTCCCTTCCTGAGTCCCCTCAAAAGCCCCTTTTTACTCTTCATCACCTCCACCTCCTGGGAATTTACTCTGCCAATTTTTACCTTCTGGAAAACATTGTCCATTTAGCCCTCTTTCTTGGCACCTTTCTCAGTACTGAAAAGCATACTAAGGTCCATCCCTGTTAAAAATAAAGAAAATGCAGCTATTCCCAGCTATCTACCACTCTACCCAGCTTTTCTCCATTGCCTTTTTTTCCCTTTGAAGTCACTTCCAAGACCTCATCATTCACTCATTCTAAATCATTTCAAACTTGGTGTCCATATTTACCATCTGCTGTTTTTTCAAGTTCACTAGTGTTTTCCCAGTTATGAAGTCCAGCTTCTGCTTCTGTGGCATCACCTCGATTGCCCTATTCCTAGTACTTACCTCTACTGGGAGTTGCTTAAAGGATGTCTCCACTGGCCTTTGAGATTCAACATGCTTGTAGCCAGTATTACCACCTCGAAGCCCAGTTTATCTTTCAGTGTTCCCCTCCCAGTCTCTTACCTGGATGCTAAATATTCATTTTTTACCTTCCTTCTACTATGCCCAATCATTTGTTCTCTTTTCCTCCTCCTCTACCAATTTGATTTCTTTAGCCACTATATACTGATTATTACTGCCCCATCATATGTTCTGAGCTTCTTGTTACACACTTGTGACCTGGGCTATCATAATTACCAACTCACACACATTCTACCTCCTGATTTCTGCCTTTTCCACCCATGACTACACAATCCCCTTTTTAACAATGTGTTTATTAGCACAGTGTTTGTTTGTATGAAATCCTCTAATGTTTATCCATTTTCTATCGGATTAAGTATATTCAATTCAACTTACTTCAACTGACCTAGAAATTCTCTTTACGGTATAGAAGTCATCAGCTAACATTTACAGAGCATTCCTGTGTTCATATAGGCTGTCTCCTTTGATCTCTGCCACCACCCAGTGTGGCAGGAACCATGAATACTTGACTATTCTAAATGAGGATCCTGAGGGTAAGCCAGAATAAGAACTGGTCCTTCTAGCTCTTCAGCCTAATGAGAGAGTCCAGCAAAGAGACGGTCCCTCACACCCTCTTCCTCTCATGCTTCCTTCCTGAGTCCCCTCAAAAGCCTCACTCTTTCCTTACTTCCTGTCCTGACCACATGTGTGGTAGGAAGGCTAGATGTAGGTCCTGACAAATTTGTACCCTTAATCCTGGTTGAAGCAGGTTGTTGTTTAGTCACTAAGTAGTGTCCAACTGTTTTGCAACCCATGGAGTAGTCCAAGAGGCTCCTCTGTCCATGAGATTTCTCTGGCAGGAATACTGGAGCATGTTGCCATTTCCTTCTCCAGGGGATCTTCCTGACCCAGGGATGGAACCTGCATCTCCTGCACTGGCAGGCAGATTCTTTACCTCTGAGCTACCAGGGTTGAAGCAGGATGGGCAGATTTGAATACAGCAAACACCTTGCCCTTTGCCACATCCAAGGTGAGGTACTGGGGGCTGAAAACTCGTGCTGGAACACAGCTACCAGAAGGGCTTGAGTTTGTAAAACTTCATCCCTCACTGTAATCCTGAGAGATCTGGGCTGCTCTGTCCCTCATTTATGGACATTATCAGAGTTGGCGAGGGAGAGAAACATGGGGATATGTGTACATATTCTTAAAGAGTGAAAATAGTGTGGGAACATGTTGGAGGAGAAAAGATGAAAAAGAACAGAGCAAAAGGATCAAACACAGAAGAAAATGTTGGCAGGACGTGTGGGGGGAAGTGGGAGTAGACCTGCCAAGTGCTTCATGGCCCCCGGCATATTCCCATAACATTAAAATTAGATTTTGACTAATTTTCCAACATATGACTTGGCTGCAGAAGTAAGAAACATAAAGAGATAGTCATTTCTGCTATTGAAAGTCTTCAAAAATAAAAATAGACTTGAAAATCTCACTGTGATCTTTTCAGTTTTAGCATCTCCAGCCTCTTTGAGATCAGTCTTCCCCCAGAGAAGCTCTGTCCATTCCAATTAAGCCACACATTCCCCTGAAGACTTGGTCAAGGATATCACAGATGTGGCAGGAACCACGAATACTCGACTATTCTAAATGAGGATCCTGAGGGCAAGCCAGAATAAGAACTGGTCCTTCTAGCTCTTCAGCCTAATGAGAGAGTCCAGCAAAGAGACGGTCCCTCACACCCTCTTCCTCTCATGCTTCCTTCCTGAGTCCCCTCAAAAGCCTCACTCTTTCCTTACTTCCTGTCCTGACCACATGTGTGGTAGGAAGGCTAGATGTAGGTCCTGACAAATTTGTACCCTTAATCCTGGTTGAAGCAGGTTGTTGTTTAGTCACTAAGTAGTGTCCAACTGTTTTGCAACCCATGGAGTAGTCCAAGAGGCTCCTCTGTCCATGAGATTTCTCTGGCAGGAATACTGGAGCATGTTGCCATTTCCTTCTCCAGGGGATCTTCCTGACCCAGGGATGGAACCTGCATCTCCTGCACTGGCAGGCAGATTCTTTACCTCTGAGCTACCAGGGTTGAAGCAGGATGGGCAGATTTGAATACAGCAAACACCTTGCCCTTTGCCACATCCAAGGTGAGGTACTGGGGGCTGAAAACTCGTGCTGGAACACAGCTACCAGAAGGGCTTGAGTTTGTAAAACTTCATCCCTCACTGTAATCCTGAGAGATCTGGGCTGCTCTGTCCCTCATTTATGGACATTATCAGAGTTGGCGAGGGAGAGAAACATGGGGATATGTGTACATATTCTTAAAGAGTGAAAATAGTGTGGGAACATGTTGGAGGAGAAAAGATGAAAAAGAACAGAGCAAAAGGATCAAACACAGAAGAAAATGTTGGCAGGACGTGTGGGGGGAAGTGGGAGTAGACCTGCCAAGTGCTTCATGGCCCCCGGCATATTCCCATAACATTAAAATTAGATTTTGACTAATTTTCCAACATATGACTTGGCTGCAGAAGTAAGAAACATAAAGAGATAGTCATTTCTGCTATTGAAAGTCTTCAAAAATAAAAATAGACTTGAAAATCTCACTGTGATCTTTTCAGTTTTAGCATCTCCAGCCTCTTTGAGATCAGTCTTCCCCCAGAGAAGCTCTGTCCATTCCAATTAAGCCACACATTCCCCTGAAGACTTGGTCAAGGATATCACAGGCACACAGATGTCTTAGCCACAAGGCACCAATTTCCCCCTTTAATTATTTGCCTGTCAGAATCAATATCTCTCTGGGGTCTGCTTTTGGGGCCCAGCCAATCAGCTCCATTGTGCTGACACAGCTCAGCTCCTGCCAAACAGAAATGCTGCCTCAGTCCCCATGAAGGGGACAAAGCACGCCATCATCCCAGACATCGCACCCCATGGCTATGGCTGACATCACTGTGACTTGAAAATCATAGACTGTCAGAGAAGGAAGGCAGTCTGGAAACTGGCTCATCCCAGCCCAGCATCTTCCTGAAAAAGAGACCCAGGGCATCCATCACACACACGGTGAACTCCTGACAGGGCCTGTCCCACCCACATCTTCTGATTCTCAGGCCAGTTCTGTTTATCCGCTGCCTAGAACCTCCACAGCATCAGGCTTTAAATGATCTCTCCCTCTGATCACATTGCACATTTACCTTTCATTTTAGACCTAATAAAATGTGGTTGGGCTTCCCTGGTAGATGGTAAAGAATTCACCTGCAATGCAGGAGACTAGGGTTCCATCCTTGGGTGGGGAAGATACCCTGGAGGAGGGCATCGCAACCCACTCCAGTATTCTTTTCTCTGGGGAACCCCATGGACAGAGGAGGCTGGTGGGCTACAGTCCATGAGGTCACAAAGAGTCAGATGCAACTGAAGAGACTTAGCTCGCACACACCACAAAATATGATTTACCACTTGCATGCTTCCAAGAACCCAGGACATAAAAAAAGAAAGAAGAATAGATTAGGGCTCACTGGAGGCTAAAATTCTGACCAAGAAGCAACCTCTTGAGCGGCAGTTCCAAAAGGCGATGTCACTGAAGCAAACACGGCTGATTATATCAACATTAAGGTGTAGTGGACATTGTTGTGATCATACACCTTAGGAACTGCTTGCCTACTCAGAGCAGTTTCCTACTGTTAGAACACCTACTCTATTAAACCATTCCAATAAAGAATTTAAAACAACATGGGGGACTTCCCGGGTGGTCCAGTGGTTAAGAATCTGCCTGCCAGTGCAGGGGACATAGGTTTGATCCCTGGTCCAGGAAAGTGCCACGAGCTGTGGAGCTACTAAGCCCATGTACCACAACTAGTGAGCCTGCATGCCCTAAAGCCTGTGCTCTGCAACAAGAGAAGCCACTGCAACAAGAAGCCCACACACCACAACTAGAGAGTAGCCTCTGTGCAGCAACAAAGACCCAGTGCAGCCAAAAATAATTTTTAATTTAAAAAAAAATAATAATAAAAGCTAGGTACACACTTTGCCTGGCCCTGAAACCTAGCTCAGTCTACGCTCCAGCCTCAGATTTTCTGTAAGGAACAGATGACCAGAGAGGTGAGGTCTGTGGAGGACAGCGTGACAGTGGCATGAACATCTGTTTCCTAGGCTGCAGGGGTCCTGGGCCCAGGGGTGGCACCATGGTAATACTATCACTCCAGTCAGGAGCCCTGGAAAGGTAGTCCCAGTGCCTGGAAGCTTTCTCACTCAGTGTCCAGGTCTCAGTGCTCTTGGCCCCAGACAGTACTTTGACTGTGATTGGCCCAGACGAAGTAGCTAAAATGAAGGGCTAGGGGTCATGTCTGAGAACTTGGCCATAACAGTAAGAAACTTGAATGTCCTGACTTTAGCAGACTATAACATTAATAATTTTTTCAGAGAAGAAAAGTGTAGGCAAACTATAGTTTTTATTTTCCTTTCAAAAGAATCCTTAATGAAAAGTTTGATCACTAGTTCGTTGTACAGAGCTTCAGTTGAATTGTAAATAGTAAGGATTGAGGAAAAGACTGTATTAGAGCGACTTTTAACTGCAACAAAAGGTGTGACCCTAATTACTCATCTCTGAAGAAGGATCAAATGATCATTAGCCCCCCAGAAAGTTTTGGGTTAGTCAGAGTGATTCCATTTAATGAAATTGGGTAAAATAAATACACTAATGGATTCCATAGCTATTTTCTTGTGGGATTTGTTATGGGAAGCAGGGGAAAAAGATACTTCCCACTGGACTTCTGCATAAGGAAATACACTTAAAGGGTTTTCTACCTAGAATCCCTAGGTTTTGCCTTTTTTGTTAACAACATGGGGGACTTCCCGGGTGGTCCAGTGGTTAAGAATCTGCCTGCCAGTGCAGGGGACATAGGTTTGATCCCTGGTCCAGGAAAGTGCCACGAGCTGTGGAGCTACTAAGCCCATGTACCACAACTAGTGAGCCTGCATGCCCTAAAGCCTGTGCTCTGCAACAAGAGAAGCCACTGCAACAAGAAGCCCACACACCACAACTAGAGAGTAGCCTCTGTGCAGCAACAAAGACCCAGTGCAGCCAAAAATAATTTTTAATTTAAAAAAAATAATAATAAAAGCTAGGTACACACTTTGCCTGGCCCTGAAACCTAGCTCAGTCTACGCTCCAGCCTCAGATTTTCTGTAAGGAACAGATGACCAGAGAGGTGAGGTCTGTGGAGGACAGCGTGACAGTGGCATGAACATCTGTTTCCTAGGCTGCAGGGGTCCTGGGCCCAGGGGTGGCACCATGGTAATACTATCACTCCAGTCAGGAGCCCTGGAAAGGTAGTCCCAGTGCCTGGAAGCTTTCTCACTCAGTGTCCAGGTCTCAGTGCTCTTGGCCCCAGACAGTACTTTGACTGTGATTGGCCCAGACGAAGTAGCTAAAATGAAGGGCTAGGGGTCATGTCTGAGAACTTGGCCATAACAGTAAGAAACTTGAATGTCCTGACTTTAGCAGACTATAACATTAATAATTTTTTCAGAGAAGAAAAGTGTAGGCAAACTATAGTTTTTATTTTCCTTTCAAAAGAATCCTTAATGAAAAAGTTTGATCACTAGTTCGTTGTACAGAGCTTCAGTTGAATTGTAAATAGTAAGGATTGAGGAAAAGACTGTATTAGAGCGACTTTTAACTGCAACAAAAGGTGTGACCCTAATTACTCATCTCTGAAGAAGGATCAAATGATCATTAGCCCCCCAGAAAGTTTTGGGTTAGTCAGAGTGATTCCATTTAATGAAATTGGGTAAAATAAATACACTAATGGATTCCATAGCTATTTTCTTGTGGGATTTGTTATGGGAAGCAGGGGAAAAAGATACTTCCCACTGGACTTCTGCATAAGGAAATACACTTAAAGAAAATGGGTAATTTTATGCATCGATAGGTTCTGAGTTAAATAAAAACTCTGAGAAGAGATTTAGACACCTTTGCTGTTGATTAGTATGTTCAGCAGGTGTCAAGAATAAACAGTCTGTTGGGTTAAAGGGAATAATAGTAGTTAATGATGATTGTATTAGCACTAGCCCATGGAGCAAGGATTGTATCTTGAAGTAGTTTTCACAAGAAGAACTGAGTGTAATGGAGGCTGACCTCTGTGAGGCTGGAGACAATGCTCAGGGTAAAGGAAATGCCTGTGGTGTTCTATTTTCATTTAATCATGAACATTAACATCACAAGTTAATTTTGAAAGCAAAGGGAAAGTTCTGACAATGGGCTTTGTACCTTATCAAACAATCACAAGAATGAGAACTCTAAAAAGGAACGACTACCAGAGAAATAGGCATACTTGAGATATTATTTATACTGAGATTAACTAGAACCTGAATATGCTGATAAGGTAGAACTTCAAACAGGGTAATTTTCCTGAGCTAGCTTCTTTCAGAAATACAAGTAAAGTTTAACTTGGAGGCTAATATTTATGTTGGTTGTACTGAGGTTACACATTGTAGAATAATTTTCTTTGAACAGTTAATAACTGATTTTTGAGATATGGAAATTCCTTACTTCTGACTTCAATTTAAGGCTCTTTATTGCAACACAGAACTACCGTGTGGTATAATAAAATGATCGATAAAGTGTGTTCTGTGATCCCTTCTGGATGTTCTTTGCACCCTTGTCCTAGGCACATGTGTCTGCAGTTCGTTGTACAGAGCTTCAGTTGAATTGTAAATAGTAAGGATTGAGGAAAAGACTGTATTAGAGCGACTTTTAACTGCAACAAAAGGTGTGACCCTAATTACTCATCTCTGAAGAAGGATCAAATGATCATTAGCCCCCCAGAAAGTTTTGGGTTAGTCAGAGTGATTCCATTTAATGAAATTGGGTAAAATAAATACACTAATGGATTCCATAGCTATTTTCTTGTGGGATTTGTTATGGGAAGCAGGGGAAAAAGATACTTCCCACTGGACTTCTGCATAAGGAAATACACTTAAAGAAAATGGGTAATTTTATGCATCGATAGGTTCTGAGTTAAATAAAAACTCTGAGAAGAGATTTAGACACCTTTGCTGTTGATTAGTATGTTCAGCAGGTGTCAAGAATAAACAGTCTGTTGGGTTAAAGGGAATAATAGTAGTTAATGATGATTGTATTAGCACTAGCCCATGGAGCAAGGATTGTATCTTGAAGTAGTTTTCACAAGAAGAACTGAGTGTAATGGAGGCTGACCTCTGTGAGGCTGGAGACAATGCTCAGGGTAAAGGAAATGCCTGTGGTGTTCTATTTTCATTTAATCATGAACATTAACATCACAAGTTAATTTTGAAAGCAAAGGGAAAGTTCTGACAATGGGCTTTGTACCTTATCAAACAATCACAAGAATGAGAACTCTAAAAAGGAACGACTACCAGAGAAATAGGCATACTTGAGATATTATTTATACTGAGATTAACTAGAACCTGAATATGCTGATAAGGTAGAACTTCAAACAGGGTAATTTTCCTGAGCTAGCTTCTTTCAGAAATACAAGTAAAGTTTAACTTGGAGGCTAATATTTATGTTGGTTGTACTGAGGTTACACATTGTAGAATAATTTTCTTTGAACAGTTAATAACTGATTTTTGAGATATGGAAATTCCTTACTTCTGACTTCAATTTAAGGCTCTTTATTGCAACACAGAACTACCGTGTGGTATAATAAAATGATCGATAAAGTGTGTTCTGTGATCCCTTCTGGATGTTCTTTGCACCCTTGTCCTAGGCACATGTGTCTGCAGTATGTGCTCACTTATAGAGAGTCATGTACTCTGCAGACGCTGCAGCCAGAGGGTTCTTCTTTGAAGGATGACTTCATGGGAAAGTCATATCAAGTGCTGATGAATTTCACACTCAACAGTTCCCAGCTACTCTGACCATACCTGTCCTCCATTATAAATGCATGTGGGGGGAAATGTTACCACATGCCGCTGATTAGTGTATTACTGAACCACTGGAAAATGTGTAGTCATCTGTAGCAACCATAAATATTGACGGTTGAAACGGATATGCCCCACAACCTCTTCCATGTAGCCATGAATAAAAAAAACCAAAATCATGGAGCACCAATGGATGTGGGTTCAAGCCAAGAAATAAGAGAATTCAAAAGCTGAAGGATCTGACGCTTCCATAGCAGAGGTTAACATTCTGCCTGAGCACAATGATTATAATACTATGACTTTCTGGGTTTTTTCTCTCTCTCTCTTTTTGTTGGCCACTTCTGTTTTTTTTTTTTTTTTTTTAAGATTTATTTATTTATTTATTTTGGGGGGGGGGGGGGGGGGAGGGAGGGGAGCAGGCAGGCCACTTCTATTGGTCTTTCATTTCTCCATTTTCATCCATCTTTGGTCTTTGGCCCATGTGGGCCTCCCATCGCGGTGGCCTCTGTTGTCGCAGAGTACCGGCTCGGGGCACATGTGCTCCAGAGGTCCGGCTCGGTAATTGGACACATCGGTCCAGCCGCTCTGCGGAAGGTGGGATCCTCCCAGGCCGAATGAGAACTCTAAAAGGAACGACTACCAGAGAAATAGGCATACTTGAGATATTATTTATACTGAGATTAACTAGAACCTGAATATGCTGATAAGGTAGAACTTCAAACAGGGTAATTTTCCTGAGCTAGCTTCTTTCAGAAATACAAGTAAAGTTTAACTTGGAGGCTAATATTTATGTTGGTTGTACTGAGGTTACACATTGTAGAATAATTTTCTTTGAACAGTTAATAACTGATTTTTGAGATATGGAAATTCCTTACTTCTGACTTCAATTTAAGGCTCTTTATTGCAACACAGAACTACCGTGTGGTATAATAAAATGATCGATAAAGTGTGTTCTGTGATCCCTTCTGGATGTTCTTTGCACCCTTGTCCTAGGCACATGTGTCTGCAGTATGTGCTCACTTATAGAGAGTCATGTACTCTGCAGACGCTGCAGCCAGAGGGTTCTTCTTTGAAGGATGACTTCATGGGAAAGTCATATCAAGTGCTGATGAATTTCACACTCAACAGTTCCCAGCTACTCTGACCATACCTGTCCTCCATTATAAATGCATGTGGGGGGAAATGTTACCACATGCCGCTGATTAGTGTATTACTGAACCACTGGAAAATGTGTAGTCATCTGTAGCAACCATAAATATTGACGGTTGAAACGGATATGCCCCACAACCTCTTCCATGTAGCCATGAATAAAAAAAACCAAAATCATGGAGCACCAATGGATGTGGGTTCAAGCCAAGAAATAAGAGAATTCAAAAGCTGAAGGATCTGACGCTTCCATAGCAGAGGTTAACATTCTGCCTGAGCACAATGATTATAATACTATGACTTTCTGGGTTTTTTGTCTCTCTCTCTTTTTGTTGGCCACTTCTGTTTTTTTTTTTTTAAGATTTATTTATTTATTTATTTTGGGCTCGTGTCGGGTTGGGGAGGGAGGGGAGCAGGCAGGCCACTTCCATTGGTCTTTCATTTCTCCATTTTCATCCATCTTTGGTCTTTGGCCCATGTGGGCCTCCCATCGCGGTGGCCTCTGTTGTCGCAGAGTACCGGCTCGGGGCACATGTGCTCCAGAGGTCCGGCTCGGTAATTGGACACATCGGTCCAGCCGCTCTGCGGAAGGTGGGATCCTCCCAGGCCAGGGATCGAACCGGTACCCCTTGCACTGCAAGGTGGTGTCCTTACCCACTGGACAACCAGGGAAGCCCTTTTGACCACTTCTATTGGTCTTTTATTTATTTATTTCCTTCCATCTTTGCTCTTTGGCCTGTGCAGGCCTCCCATTGCAGTGACCTCTCTCACTGCAGAGCACCAGCTCTGGGCGCATGCACTCCAGAGCTCCGGCTTGGTAGTTGGACATATTGGTCCAGCCACTCTGCAGCACGTGGGGTCTTCCCAGGCCAGGGATTGAACCAGTGCCCGTTGCACTGCAAGGCGGTATCCTTACCCACTGGACCACCAGGGAAGCCCTGACTTTCTGACATATAGATAAACTTTGTGTCTTTCATGATTGTTTTCTTATTAACAACCCATTCCTACAAGGAGATAGAGCGAAGATCAGGGTAATACTTCGACTTGTGTGATATCCAGGAAACTCGTTTATATCCTAAGTTCTCCAAAATTTTAAAATTTGTATTGTACACAGATCATTCTGGCAATGAAAGATAGGCAATATAAGAAGAAAAAGGGAAATATTTCAGTAGTCTGTGTCCAAGATAAGAAAGGCCTGAACAAGCACCATGTGCATAAGGAAGGCGAGAAAGATTTTAA